>CM076653.1:13385038-13398951 GCA_038496675.1 Rachycentron canadum
CCCCTACACCTCCCATCCTGTTAGTAAGCTTGGACATGCTTCCTAGCCCGCTGCCCACACATTTCTCAGCTCCTCTTCATTTTGGACACTCATACATTTATGGAGTGATTCGGTGCAGTTCTCCCTCCAAGGCATCCAGGGTTACTGCACATACTGAGCTGTGGTGAGCAGAGAGGGTTTGGGGTATGGAGGGCATGAGGGGTGGGGGAAGAGGGAGGGGGTCAGTTGGAGAGAGAAGAGGATATCTTAAAGGGAGGGATGAAAAGACAAATGGAGGATGGGAGGCCAGGAGTGGAGTGGTTTCCAAAAAATGAAAGAAAAATGATAAGAGAGAAGAGTCAAGATTGGTTTTGGAGGATACAGGAACATTTTATTTGTCACAGCGAGCACTGAACATATGTGTGTGTATGTGTGTGTGTTTGTGTGTGTGTGTGTGTGTGTGTGTGTGTGTGTGTGTGTGTGTGTGCGCGTGAATGTACAGTATATAGAGACCCCTTTGTGTGTGGTTGTGTATGTGTGGGTGAGCCTTATTTGAAATGTCACCAGTAATTTAAGGCCCTCTTTTGGTGCAACACCCACTTTTCTCTTGTGATAAAACAGAGTCTATATCACTCGTGAGCCTGTGGTTTCTCTGTGAGTATGTGTGTAACTGAGAAGGCCTGTGTGTGAGTGTGTGTGTGTTGTTCTCTAATTAGCACCTAAACACACAGGAGAGTGCTGAAGCCAGACAGCAGATAAATCAGACAAGGCTATAAGATCGTAACACACTAACAGAAGATATCAGCTGCACTGCAGCTTTAACACACTTGATAAATTGACAATACAGCAGCGAGCTATAAGCAGCTGGCTCCTTTCCCAATTCCAAAGCACTGAATTGTGGGCACAATTTTGTGTTTGCATTGCAACTTTCTCTGTCTCGACTACAAAAACGCAATAAGTGATGAAACGTGCACCAGGAAGGTTTTTTCTTTTCTTTTTTTCCCTGCACATTCATTTGCTAATACATGCCCACTGCATTTCTATATGTTTCCCTCCAATTACCAGCATTACTCAAAGTCAGAGCCTCTCCCAGCACATTTTTCATCTTTCACTTTCCTCACTCTCATTCATTAATTTGAATATCCCAACCCCAACTGAGCGGTTCTTGGCAAACACAACAGTGGCGGCGGAAACGAGCGTGCTCCCTGATGTGTGTTGTTTCCTTCTTTTCTCCTCTGTCTTTGTGAGTCTCCCTCCCCTCTCTGCTGCTATAAGCACTGCAGGCGTGAAGGAGACAGATCCCAGCAGTACAGTATGGTCTGGCACTGGTGTGTCCCCGCCCCAGGGGAGTCTGGGAGAATGAGTCCCAGTGGAGGTTTGTTTAAATGCTAGAGGGAGTGTTTGCCCTGTACTAGCCCCTCTCGCACTAATGGATATGTCTGTGTTATTGATAGTGGGACTGCAGGAAAAAATGTGTATAAGCTTTTTTATGCATTCATTACATTGTAGCCATGTACGGTGACGTCTCATTGCCCTTGTGCCTTGCCTTAGTGAGATCTTTATATTGGAGCAAAGAGTTGTGGCTTAAAAAAGATTTCTGATCTGCATCAAAGCTGCTGTAAGTTAGATATCTATAAGAATATCCCAATATAAGAAATGAACACATGACACCAGCTTCAATCAAAAAAGTAGAGCGAGAGTTAGAGTTTCAAACCCTCTGACAGGAAATTTTCTTCATCAACAGGAAAAGATGAGTGTCAGGTGACAGAGCTAGGGCTAATGTTGCTCAATGTTTTGCTAGATCTTTAAATAAAACACTGTTAGCTAATATGTCCACTATGTCAACTCAGGTCAATGTTGTGTTTGCAGCTTGATGTGGTGTCCCTAAGTGGCCATTAAAAACCAATGAATGCAGGTTTGCGTTTACCAGAGTCACATTTCATTATGTCAAGGTAAAGAAAATTAAACAAGTTTGCAGTTTGGGTCAGGTAACATACACATTTTCCAGAAATCCACAAGTCCTGTGGTGTGTTTATGTCCTGGTGGAAAGCTATGGTATTTTGGACTTTCAAAACCGTGTTTCATTCATGTACTGTCTTGTCAGACCCAGAAGACAAACATTTAGAAAACATGGATGTTGTGAAAAGATCTGATGTGAAACTGGCTCCTTTGCTTTTTATGTTATATAATTTGTTGGGCAATAGGACAAAATTAGCTTTTCTGGCATGACATAGCAAGAAGGAAAAAAAACTATATTAAGGCAATGTGTTTACTGTTCAAGACAGAAGCTGAGTCTGGAAGTGTCCTTTAATAAGTGTTTCAGTGACAGATCTCTTCTTGTTCCTGTTATCAGACTGTTTGTTTTCCCACACGACTGCTGTAAATGCATGTTGCTCACAGTGCTTCGCTGTACCTGACGTTTATGGTGAACAGCCTTTATCTCTCTGTCTGTATAGTTCAAACTGCTTTCATTTCTCCAGTTTCATAGTGGCAAAAAGGCAAGATAAAGAAAGAACAATGAGCGAGAGAGAGACAGACAGAGTGAAAGAAAAGAGAGAACATCCTGTAAGTGAGAGTTTACCCAAGAACAATGCTGTCTGCTTTCAGCTGAGGCTGTCTGCAGGAGACATTATGTCATGTGTTATGCCTGTAAAGGCGAGAAACTGTTGCAGTCAATATCTCGCTGCATGCATCTCGCTCTCCTTCTCTCTTTCTCACTGTGAGTGAGGAACCTGAGGACTTGTGGATGTAGTTGTGGGCTCTTCACTGACACAATACATATTCACATGGACCTCCTCAGTGGCAGTTCTCGATTGCTGCTGGCAAGGTTAGCTCTGTTTATGAAACCATCAATTACACATATTTAATTTAGTAAGAGAAGAAACGCTGCCACGCTGACTGAATCCAGACCGAGTGTCCCCCTGAGCACTGGGATAAATAGAGCAAGGGAAGAGGAGGAGGAGGAGAGAGAGAAAAAGAGTGAGAGAGAGAGACAGACTTCATTAATTCTGTCGTCCATCTAATTGGAGCCTTGTTGGACCCTACAGCTAAAATGAAGTCCGAAACGAGTTCTAATGAGAAAAAAAAGACGCAAGGGGAAAAAAGTTGGAGTAACTCATATCTAGGGAACAACCTTGGGCAAAATCAAGACTTCATGTACAATACAGACCCTTGGGAAGTCCCCAACTCCCTCGGTTGGACGCTGATTAAAATTGGACGGTATTCATTCAAAATAATGAGACTAGAGGAATACCTGAACTTTGTAATCTGACAAACTGATGTAGTGAAGTAGAAAATGTGAAGGGGTTTAGATCGGGAATTCACTGTCACAACTGTGATTTGCATTGAAAGTCTCCAAACAGAAAATAAAGGTTGTGCACTTCAGGGGAGGAAATTTTATTTAACATAATTTTCTACTGTTCAGATGCTTCAACTCTGAAACGCTGAAATGTCCTAAAGCAAGAAACTCAGGAAGCATCTGTATGGTTCTGCATCTGACACTTTGACTTTCCCTAGAGGATTCATCTACACTGTGAGAGTAAACCAGACATACGTTTCAAGATGAGTCTTTGCAGATCCACTGAGAGATTTACAAGATAAAGGTAAAGTAAAACAAAAAAGACATGCATTTTGGGGTCATTCGATTTCCCTGGATTCTTGTCAGAGCACCGCCCCAAAGTCCCAGTCATAACAAATGTGGCATCACAGGCGACTCTGGTTATAATGGCATCAGTGCATGAAGTCTTTGTCTTTCATTATGGCTGTGATTAAAACCAAAAAGCCAGACCACAAATTAAAGGAAACTGAGCTGAACAAGAAAAACAAGCACAGTCAAATAAACAAGAGGACTGTGTGAAGGAGTGGAAGAAATATTCAAGTACAACAGAGAAGACGTTAATAGTGAAGAGTACAGACGAAGTAGGGGAGAGGGGAGAGTTTTGCTGAGTAGAGTTGAATAGACTACAATGGAGTAGAGTAGGGAGGAGTACAGTAGAAAGCACTTCAGTAGAGAGGAATGACTGCAAAGTCATGGAGTGGAGTAGAGGACAGAACAGAGGAGCAACGAGGAGGAGAGAATAGCGCAGTATAATAGAAAAGAGAAAAGGACAGAAAAATAGAGAAGCGTGGAATACTGGAAGGAGTAGACACGAACATAGTTAAGTATTCTTTCAATAAAGTAAAGTATTGAAGCGTATTTAGAGCAGTAGAGTTCAGAGAAAAGAAGAATATGAGTGAAGTAGTAGAATTTGGAGAGGTAGAGCATAGCACAGTAAGTACAGAGCTGAGTGTAGCAGCAGAGTAGAATGAGGACACAGATCATAGACAAGTGCAGAGTAGAGTAGAGCAGAGTAAAGTACAGAGTAGAGAGTACAGTCAGGTAGAGTAGAGTGCAGTAAAGTAAAGTAGAGCATAGTAGAGAGAGAAGATAAAGTACAGAGGCGTACATTACAGTAAGGTGCAGTTCAGCAGAGCCTGTGCTTTCACACTGCTCTGTGTAAACATGCTGTGTGCAGGCTGCTGTACACACTGTGTCTCGTACAGGATGTTCAGTTCATTTGTCTGTGTGAAGTGACGGCAGGGTGGAGTGAGTTCTGGCTTCTGCTGACTGTCAGCATGTTACCAGCACGCTGGGAACCATCCTCCACACCGCACCACCAAATCTGAGCTCTCACAGTGAAATGATTAGTCTAATCTAATTCATCGCTAAGTGTCGCCTCATCTCCAGCTCCATCTCCATCCTCTTTCACACGCACACGCACACGCACACACACAAACACACACACACACACACACACACACACACGCACACACAGTGTCCTGTGCTTATGTCCCTTCCTTCCCAGGAAAAGACACACTGTTCACTGACATTCCTGCAGCAATCCAATTAGGTTTGATTTCAGTTCAATTACTGGACTGTTAGGGGAGTAGAGTGGAGATCCACTGAATGAACTTTACTTGGGAATTCCATTACTACTGAAAAAGTCATTCAAGTCCATAATCTGGATGAGAATAGAGTAGTAGAGGGGAGAAGGGCTGATATTAACCCCTAACTATTTCCCCTTGGAATGAAGTGGAGCAGTAACGTCAATGGTCTGCTGTCTGCCGCGGTGGTGCTTCTTGTCAAACAGGGAAATCATTGAGGCTCTGGTTAAACAGAAAACTGCAGAGCCTCACACAGGAAGACATCTGCTACATGTGAGACCACAAACAGCAAACTGTCAACAACTATCAACCCCCCCACCAACCTCCCTCTGTGTTGTGTGTGTGCATGTGCAGATCTGAACATGTTTGTGCAGCACTGTGACTGCAAGAACAACAGATAAGCATTAACGCATCTCAGTGGCAGCGTGTGCAACCATAAATTACTACCTCCTGAAGATAAGAGGCCACTATCACAGAAGCCCCACTGAAAAAAATGTCGAAAACAAAAGAGCCGTCTTTTCTTATATTTAGTTGTAGATCAAATATTTTTGTGTAAAAGGATGAAAAAAAACATTTATGCTATAAAACATTTCCTTATAATTTCTCTGAAAGAACTTTATAATTTTTACCAAATGAAAGGAAATGAAGGAGGATTTTTTTTTTTTTTTTTTTTTTTTTTGCGTTTGAGTTTGTGAGCCATTGATGATTTCCAGAGAAATTTCCCACTCAGATCTGGCTCCAAGTAAACATTCACTCATTCTTCACCTATTATTGGAAACATGCAAATTTCACATTTACGTGTGCACTGACTTTCTGGGTTACACTGGAAATTAAATGGAATCAGTTAATTGGAAATGAATGAACTGATTACATTTGATTTGCAATTACTGGCCAATTATATAAAAACTTCATACATAGAAATTATTAGAGCATGTGTAAAAAAAAAAAAAATAAAAAATCTCTCCATGGGGGAAAATTGTTTCCAATTCAATTTCATATTTAAAGTATCAGTTGTTTTGAAACAAAGTAGAATCAGGTAGGAAAAACTGAGAAGTTATTTTGTGTGGAAAATAAGGAATAAAGAGTAAAGCATGGACTAAGTGACTTGTTCTGGTGGATATTTTTTGCAGTATGAAGTATGGTAATATACCTTGGAGCATACAGGAAGTTCCCAGACAGAGGAGCACACAATTTCTGTCACAGATAAGAGTTGATGTAGATCTGAGACAATGGGCTGTTTATGGCACTGTGTTCAAAAGAGGAACAATGACTTCACTAACTTTTTAATATCATGGTTTAAAAAAAAGAGGATATTGTTAGTGTGGTAAACAGTAGTCTTTTTTTTTTCTTCTTTGCAGAATGTGACTCGGTCTTCCTTTTCACCCCACACACTAGCACAGAGACACAAACTCGCTGTTGAGAGCTCTTATATTTGAGTTTATCCATTATCCACATCCATCAGCATCAATCACTCACCCCATAACTGCTCCCCGTCCACAGTCACACACAGGCTCAGACACACCTCACTGCCGGCGAATAGACTATCAGTGTGGTTTTTACTGGCGTTGTCTGAGGCACTGACACCTCCACGCTCGGTCTATTGATTTTGTTGTCTTATCCTAATGAGCCTTGCGTCATCCATCACTGCTCCGCTGGTAGCACTCAGGCAGCCTGGATGGAGGGGAGGACTGAATTAAGGAGGGACAGGGACTATCACCTTGCCACTGGGTATATATCAATGAGAGTTTCCTGAATTTCATTTTTTAGAGGCATCAGCAGTAAAAAAAAAAAAAAAAAAAAAAAACAGGCTGCACATCTGTTTGAGATATGTGATGTGAGAGGTTCAGGATGAGATAAGTGCATTCTGACATGATTTCCGTCCCCTTAGCTGATGACTTCTGACCCCGCAGGCTCTTGCCTTTAACACTTGCTTCCTCGTGTCGTGAAAGCGCTTTCAGGTTGTGTTTGTTCAGGTATGAGTGTGTATGATGTGCAATCTCAAGTGCAGGTGTTGACTGCAATGATGATGGCGATGTTAGAAGACAGCTAGCACCCATTACTTACTTACACCTTTTGGAGTACAGACCTGAGATGAAACACTTCCACTCCCTGCAGCTCCTTGCTCCATCCATATGTTCAGCCACTCAGCCGTTATGAAGGTGGTCCCCCCTCCTGCTTTAAGTCTTCTCTGTGACTCCAAATGGTGTTTTGATGTTGCTTCTCTTCCCTGTGTTGATGCATTTAGAAACAGTCTCTATCATTATTTGTGGTACAGAAAGAAATGTGTTTGTTTGTCAGTCTTCATGTCAGGGTTTGAATAGAATAAACTTTCTCGCACTGACAGTATTCCATGGTTGATTTTGAAGTACAAATCAAATATATTCAGAGAGACTATCAAGTCATCATATGGCCTCTACAGTCTCTGTTCTACACTCTACGTCCATCTACATCCTAAAAGCTGCATTTAAAGTGGTAGGTCCAACCCACAATATACCCCAATACCGTTCTGCATCAGTTATCCTACACTTTTGTTTAAGAGTTGAAAAACTAAGCTCAACTGGAATTACCATCTCATGGTTGAATGCCTCCACAAAGCAGGAGCCTCCAAGTTGCAGGAAATATAGTCACAATCTCCCCTTCCTGAAGAAATTCCCTTAAGGCAGTCTTGAAATATCATATCCAAGAGGCCAAAACCGTTTTTTGTGAGGTCACAATGACCTTGACCTTTGACCATAAAAAACTAATCAGTTCATCCTTGAGTCCAAATGGACATCATTTGTGCCAAATTGGAAGCGATTCCCTTGAGCAGTTCCTGAGATATCACGTTCACAAGGCCAAAACAGATGTTTGTGAGGTCATCGTGGCCTTGACGTTTGACCTTTGACCACCGAAATCTAATGAGTCCATACTTGAACCCAAGTGAATGCTTGTGCCAAATGTGGAGAAATTTCCTCAAGGCATCACTGAGACATTGTGTCCATGAGAATGGGTCGATGGACGGATGGGCAGACAACTCAGAAACATTATACTATACGAAGGCATAAAAACAGAGATGTGAATATTAATGTATATGTGGTCTGAATTAAAATGTCTGTTTGGAAAGTTTCTGCTGTTGAGGAACTTTTTTTGTAATATAATGATGAAGGAGTGAGGGACGACTACAGCATCTAGGTTGATGTATGCAGACTGTACAATGAGGCTGCAGCACAAGTCAATACACGAGAATAAAATGGTGCTGATGCATAAAAACCATTCAGTGATTTAATTTTTACATCCCATTTGTTTCCAATGACGCCAACTCCATCATCTTAATACATTAATGCATTTTGTATCCTTCTCTGCTATATAAAGTTTCCTTTAACTTACTTCCTAGATAGTTTTCTGCACTGTTCTTTATGTAGTTTATATATTAAATATACACCTAGTGTTACAAAAATCCCACATCCTACATCTAACTTACAATACATTCGATTTTCAGTTGTACATTCTTTATCCAATATTTTGTCAAAAATCCTACAAAATAAGATCCTGAATGTCTAAGCACCTCACTCTACATCTTAAATCAACGTACTGTGCTCAGTTTCAACACACATCCTACATCTTATGTCCCCATTAACATCTGTTTGTTTTCATATATCCAAATTTGTTGGTCTGTATCTTTCCTGAGATAACTTGTGTCCTACATCTCATGTTCCTCATTCTCCTTCTTATAACAGTGTATGTGCTCTATATCAAGTACTACATACATTTTATCCTGTTATATTCCACCTCCTTCTTAGCTCAGATCCTGTGTACAGCTTTGTACATTCTGTGTAGTAAAGCCATTCATCCATCCATCCATTATCCATACCGCTTATCCATGCAGGCTGCAGGCACTGGAGCCCATCCCAGCTGATACTGGGAAAGAGTGGAGTACATCCTGGACAGGTCTGTGTCGTAAATCCTGTTTCAAATGTCTCATGTCAAACACTGCTCATTCCATTCTATATCCTTCCATTGTCTTGCATGTAACAGTATATTGTACTTATACTTCCTGTCCAGTGTCCTACATCCCACCACATTGCAGCCTACATCCAGTCATTTTCTGACTGTTATACTCCACCCGCACACTAGATGTCCCCAGACTTTCTTCCTGTTCCCATGTCCACCTGCTCACCTGTTTTCCATTTCCAATCACTGTAATGTTCCCGCCCACCTACACACCCGTTCCTCATTTCCCTCAACCAATTCCCTGAATTTATATCAGCCCTGTTTGCCTGGTCAGTGGCCAGATCATTTTGTTAATGTGTCAGTGTGGTTCCTTTTGTGAGGCTCATGTTGCTGACTCCTGTTCCTCCTACCTGTCTGTAGTTACCTGTTGTCTGAACCTGCCTGTGAGCCTGGGCCTCATCACATGCCCCACTCCCTGCCACCAGCTTTAACAGAAATACTGTGCATCCTGCATCTGTTGCCCTACATCCCACAATTGCAGAAACTCATCAAACAAAGGAAAACTGTTGGCAGTTTTTGGAACCTAGGACCAGATGCAGAAGTCTTTGATTGCACATGCCTGTCATTACACGCTCTACCACTCAAGGCTGCAGATGTTCTCCAAAAAACAACTAATCCTTGATGAGAGAATAATTGTGTGGGATGGTTAAAAAAAAAATACAAAATACCCTGTCTTCAGGGGGCACTTTGGTGAAAATTAAGGGTCTAATCTTATTAAACTCTGAGTGTTGCCACTATTTACTGGTGTTAAAGAGGATAAGCTACTTAAGGAATGGTGGGGAATGAAGTGAAACTGTGTTGTGAGAATATCTCTCAATGTCATTCACCCTATAAGCAAACTCTTCACCCCCCTCTATGCCATGATAGCACATCACACACAAACACAAGCCAAATGCTATAGTTTACAGTGTGTATAAAAAGATTTTGCACATGCTGTGCTGTCATGTGACTTTAGTTTGCCACAAAAAACAGTTTGTGACTTTCCCGTAACATTAGCAGGCAGGGTGTCATGCACCCCAAGGCTAACACACATACAAATGCCAACACACACACTCAAAGAACACAAACGCACGCATGCACAAACACTTGCGCACACACACTCACACACAGGCACCAAAGAACCCAGCAGGCT
The DNA here is from genome assembly GCA_038496675.1 of Rachycentron canadum. Classification (NCBI taxonomy): domain Eukaryota; kingdom Metazoa; phylum Chordata; class Actinopteri; order Carangiformes; family Rachycentridae; genus Rachycentron; species Rachycentron canadum. Next base: position 13,395,063 of record CM076653.1, read on the forward strand.
TTGGGAGCCATGCCCTGACCTCTGGTTCCCAGTGAAAGGGGTGCTGTTCACCAGCACACAACAGAACCACTGATCCCCTGTGCTCCTCTTGTAAATTTTGCTCTTTCTCCTCGGGGCTCAGAAGAGTCCTGTGTTGTTTTGTGAAAGGGAAGAGGAGGAGAAGGGAGGAGTGACGACGCAAGAGAACAGAGGAGTGAAGCCACTGTCTGTGTGTGTGTGTGTGTGTGTGTGTGTGTGTGTGTGTGTGTGTGACCGCTAAATCACTGTGTCTGCATGAAGGCTGGGATTGTGCATGTGTCTCTTTTGTGTGTATGTGTGTGCATGCGTGTGTGGTGTGTGACCCTCTACAGTACATGTGCATATAAAAAGAGCAGAGAACAAGGGACCTTTAGTCTGGGATAAAAACATAGACCAATGTTAGAGGCCAAATAAGATTAACTGGTCTAATGGACACACTTATTTTCATTATTCTGCCTCGTTGCTGCAGCCTGAAGAGAACAGGCTCACTACTAGTTGTGTCCCTGCGGCAGTAATGTCCTGATAAAGTCTTCACTCCATCCACTTCTTCATCCCCCCATTTTGCCATATTAAAATGTTATCGCAATAGGATTTTCCATTCATTTTGACAATTTATTAATTCAAAGAACACACAAAAGCTTATATCACTTGTGACTTGTGACCAGTTTGTTGTGATGTGTCCATGAAATTTAAAGCAGTCCTTTCCTTATTACAGAAAGGAATGTAGTAATGTCTGTGCGTTGCAGCTTAATGAGTATAAATAAATCAGTGATATTGAGGGTGGAGCCACGTGCGTGCCCCTCCTCCCTCTCTTTAATCTAGCCTTCCTCATTAACACAGGCGTATATATGTAAATTAGATGAGACAGCATGGAAATATACAAGCCTATTACACAATTAACATGACTGCTTGATTAAGTAATATAAAGAGATTTTATAATATCTCCATGCATGCGTGTGTATATCCTCTCACATTAAAACCCATTTATTGTGTGAGTAATTGTCTTCACTGCAACCACCAAGCCACCACAGCCACTTCAGTGCTGTATTTTCTAATGCACAAATGTGTCAATGATCCATAGTTTAACCTTGAACCACACACAAAACCCCAAATCCAGATGTCATACATCCCACAGCCAGATCAGCTCTGTGATGCAACCTCATTGAGATTAACAACATAACCATATAACGTTACATCTAATCCCATTCTCTTCCTGATTACCTAAGAGCCAGATAACATCTAAATCTGCTCAATAATTGCAATGCAGATGATGATCAAGCGAGATGGAGAGAGAGTGACAGTGAAGGGTATCACCAGTTTGACATGATTACAGCACCGGCCTCCAGGGACCCGTATCTTGATTTAGATTAAACCACGCTCGTCAAATGGAAAGCACCCGTCTTTAATACGGCCGTATATCAATTGCCGCATAAAAATCTGAGGTTCCATCAAGTCCATGAGCAGTCCATGAGGGGGATGATTAAATGAAGAAAGACAGAATGAGATAAAAATGAAAATACACTGTTGATCAGAGACTGAACGTGGACCGACGCCCAGCAAATATTGTGACAGTGGAAACAAATTGATATGACAGCCTGCAGTGGAAGAAATATACCTGAAACCCTGCCTCTGTGAAGTATGCAGCCAAAATGGATGACATCAGCACTTATCCATGGCTGTGTGAGTATCATTTTATAAAATCAGGATGGGAATATGGTACTGAGGTTCAGAACAGACTAAAAAGTCTGTACACACTTGAAATTCATATCTAGGATATGGTGACTGGACAAAAAACAATTCATATGAGAATTACAGTCCTCATCTTGAATTGATTCCAAAAGTCTTACGTTGTTAACAAAGTTATATCAATGAAGAGAAAAGTCAAACCGTAAAACCATGATTTACATGAGAATGTAGAGCAGCGACCAAGACTTAGATGACGTCAAGAAAGCAACTGCAGTTGGTTTCATACTAAAGAAGCTCTGGTGTTTACACATACCAGATGATGTCCCTGGTTATTAGGGCGGTGCAGGAAACTGCTCGGGCTGCATTTTCCCTTTTACACTGTCACTGGAAATAAAAAGGTAAAATGTCTAGAAAATGGCGAATGGGCTTTTTTGAGTGCCATGGACTCCATCCAGTCTGAATCAAATCCAGTCAGACCCATTCTCCCCAATAACACTTTGAGATGCATATAATTAAATTATTTTATCCCATTTGTTTGCAAACAGGAAGTCAATTGGCTCAGCCAGTGACTGGGTCGACTGGAGAAGGACTTACCTGCTCTGTAGGCTTTAAAGCACAAAACCCACTGAGCAGCTTTCATGGCAATTAATGAGGCGCTATCTTTTAATGTGGTGGCCAATTCTCTTTCATTCATCAGTTCTTCTTACGGAGAAACACAAAACCATTGTGTCTTTAAACTCCATTTTAGTCATTAATTAATACAGTTTGGTTTCATCATTCTCACAAAGGCAGAAAACTGTAACATCTCTCCCAGTTACTGCAGTTAAACCTTTCAGCCAAAAAAAACATTATTTCTTTTGTTTGTCAGACAGCGATTTTCATCTTAACTGCCAGTTATATTTTATACTGTAATTGTGGAAGGATTTTTTTTTTCAAATCAAATCGCATTAAATCCAAATAAATCATACATGAGAATCAAAAGAAGAGAGATTTCTGCTTCCCTAACCCCAACCTTTCCAATATCATGGAGATTAATGGAATTATGTTTGAGGTGTTACCTTAAAAAGAATAATCATTAACTTAATCTATTCAGAAACAATGTCTTTCTTCCTCTGGATATTTTCATGACTAGAAAATTATACAATTCTATGTTTGTTTTTGTTAATTTGCATGAATTGACTCTTTGATATGGATTTTAGCACCAACCGTCTCTAAACTGAATATTTTGGCCTCTGGGACTAGAGCAGAACTTTCTTATCAGATAAACCTATGGCAAGAGGCCGGTCTTTGCCTCCACCGGCAGATACACATCTAGCAAATGCTGTGATTTGACATGAAGCGATGGTGACGAGGAAACACTGATGGAGACACAACACTGAGGGAGGGAGTTGACAGAAAACACAACAGACAGCGCAATTCTTTTTTTCCCTTTAAGGAAGCCTGCACAAGGGGCCCAACTTCATGACAGAGAGAGAGAGAGAGAGAGAGAGAGATGGATGATGATCACATGAAAATGTTCATTCACACGCAACACATTAGCAGCACAGTCCACAGAGAAGCAACTGTGGCCTGAACGGGAATTGCTGACTATCAGAAAACAATGCCGCACACTGTGTGTTAACAGAACAAATTACACTGTCTAAAGGGGGGAAACTGAGATTGGACAACACATACTGTCTATCTCAAATAATGGGAGCGGGCCTGGATTTAGCCTGTGACAGTGAGTGTGTATGCACCAGTATAAGTAGTGGTGGCACAAGACCACCTACACAAAGCCAGACAACAGTAGATATGCAGCACTATTAAGACAATTAAGACAATTGTTGTTCCACCTCGCTTTCTTTTCTTTCCCTCTATTCTCTCTATCTTGCACTCTGTTGCACTTTCAAGAAAAAAAAAAAACATGTTTCAAAAGGTGTCAGGCAATCAATATAGTGATGAGGGCTGTTGTTTTGAGGCGTGATATACTACACGCACACCAACACAAGAGTAATGACTACTATCCACAGGCACTGTAACAGTCATGAATTATACTTTATTGGCTGCACTTCGTCAGATATATGACTCTCCTGCCTCCTCGTATGTATTCTGCAGCTGACAAGATTTGATACATGCATGAGCACACACACACACACACACACACACACACACACACACACACACACACACACACACACACACACAC
>CM076653.1:13401026-13431194 GCA_038496675.1 Rachycentron canadum
CAGAATAAAATATATATAAATATATAATAATATATAAAAATTATATAACATTATATTTCAGCCGTAGGTTGGAATCAATTAATGTGCATACTTAAAATCCTGGGGGATCTTAGGGCAGAGGTGTGTAGCTCTGTGAGTTAAAGAGTGACTCACAAGCTGTTTATGAGCATTTCGCAGCCTCCTCATCCCATCGCCGCTGCCTGTCTCCACCGTGTAAAAATAACTAGTTAGAAAAATCTGAAAATAAACAGTTTTAAGATGGGGGACAATTAAGGCAAATATGGAACCAGTGTTTCTACCTGTCACACTTTTTTTTCTTCTTTCCTCCTCCTTCTCTTTTTCAGGGTGTTTTCTGTCCCTCCTGACACCTTACTGTCCCCTCACTCACAAACACACACACACACTCACACACACACACACACACACACACAGACACACACACATACAGTCACACACTGCCTGCAGCCTGCCTCACACACACACACACACACACACACACACACACACACACACACACACTACCTCCACCACCAACCAGCTCCCCTGCTGTGAGAGCAAACACTCATCGCACATGATCACCATGACGATATGAAAATATGAATTATGCATAAAGGCAGGCTCGCTTCGGCTGTGGGTACAAAGCCGTGAGGGTGATATTCTCCTTTCAAATGATATGGGAAATATCCCCTTAGTATTAATAATATAATAATCTATTCTGCCATATTATTCTGTCTCATGGATTTGTGATTCGTTAGGTGTTCCACACGTTTAATAGGCCTACGCCCATACACACTTAACATGGAGCCGTTAACAAATTTAACTCAAAAAACATCTGTGGATTGTGTGCTTAATACTAAAATTAGCATAAATGATGAAACATTGTGTTCATTTTTCAAGCCTAATCACAGATGCGCTAATTCCAGTGTCGCCCTTCAATAAACTGTGAGAGCTGTGGGGGTGAATGTAATTATATTTTGCTGACTTTGCTATTCTAAATGTTCTTCATCATGTCATTTCAAGGTCAAAGTGCAATTAAACATCTCCACAAAGGAAGTGCATAATAGGCATACAGAAATGTAGTACAGTGCCACTGTATTGTATTTTGTTTATTAAATTGAGTCCAAACTGTATTATAGGCAACAATTTCATCAGCTCAGTATTGAAGGGATACTGACAGTGTGACAGCGTGAAACAGCTCTCTGCGTCTAAACCCTGGCAAGAGCCATCCATCTAACAGACTAGCTATTATTAGATATTTATCTAATACAAATGTGACATTGAGATTATTGAAGTAGGAACAAATCCAGTGTTGACAGGCAGACAAAAAAAGTGCCTGGCTATATTTGCCAAGAAAAAAGCAGTTCCTGGAAGTGAAAATAAAACAGAGGAGGCCCACAGAGGCTCTGAAACACAGGGAATCTGTACTATACGACAAGCTCGGTTAGACATGCTCGGCTGGAAGGTTACATTATGGCCCCATGCAATTTCTGTATAGTAGGTGTTACATGAGCCAATGGGTAGAACAGTCTGTGGGACATAATGGTGTAAATAAATGACTGGGACACAATATGAATAAACAAAAGCTGTTCTGTTTTATTTGGCAGCATCCAGCCACATTAAAATGGTATAATACAAATCACATTAAATTTTGGCTGATGTGAACATTTTTATCACAAGCACCCTGCAGGCAGAGAGAAATGACCATATTACCCTGAGTTCATTTTTGTTAATCAAACAAAAGAATAAATTAAATAATTTCTGCTTCCTGCTTCACTATAATTCATCCCTCTCATTGTGTGTAATCAAATGTTATTAATGATTATTCTCATCTAAATTATCTTGTGATTGTGGTCATCACTCCTGCAATTGTGGAAAAAAAAAACAAAAAAACATTTTGTAGCTCGCAATACTTATCAAAAATGTTGTTGGTGTCTCATCAGTATCACCATAAAGTGCTGCTGACATTTTCAGTCAGTTCTCCACAGGAACAAAATGTCAAAAGCTTTTCAGACCTTGAACCTAAAAGAAAATCCTCCTGAATGCTTTAGACTGACAGCAAACACAGAAGCAGACAGAAATACTGAGCGAAAACATGTTGATGATAAACTTTAAAAATGATCTAAAGACGATAACATTATTAATTGCTAAAAATACACCTTATGCCAGATACACCACAGGATAATAACATTTAAATTTAATAATACAATAGGTAATAGTTTTGCCATGATAATTCATATTTGCAAAATGCATATTACAAAACACTCTTCAAACACAGTATAGACTACACACTATGGTGCATTTCATATATTAACGTGTCATCTTTATTCATTACATGTTTTTTTAGTGAATAAACCACTGGTTGTTGTTTGTTCTCCCTTGTGTTAGTACCTTTTTGCTATATTATATATATAATGCATTGATGTCACCATTATTCATAATGTATTTATACAGTAAGATATCTGACATTGTCAAAAAATGCAAACATGTTAAAGTAAAGCCCATTTTTTATGCAAAAACTTTAGATTCATTTGGCATTTCCAGTATGTTTTTCAGCATGTGTATGTATATAAATGTGTGGCATTACCATTTATTTCTTGTTGTTGGGCCTTAATGCACTACGTTAACAGTGTAAGCCCATCTAATTATCTACTCAGTGTGGCAGAGTCTAGCTACACACTAAGCAGAGATGACAGAAGTGTGTGCAGGTGTGGATGTGCTCATGTGTATGTGTCATTTGGGTAGGTGCAACGGTGCTGACGCTTTCATAACTGTGCGCTGACACCTCCTCAGTATGTAAGAACTGTCTCTCAAGCTGCATTATTTAAAGGCTGAGAGGGAGACACAGACAGGAGGAGAGGGAGAGGGGACAAGGAGAGATGAAGGGAGGGAGAAAGAGATCCAGGTATCCTTCAAAAACTGTCTCTACAATGTGTCTGAGTCAGAAACCGCCACAAAACTTGACTAATTATTCCACTCACTGCCTCTCGTCCTCGGTGTTTATTTCTCTCCATTCCCAATGTGCTCTCTCTTCTCTCCTCTCTACTGTTTCTATTCGTTTCCCCCACTACATCACCCTCTCCTCCCCCACACCCTTGCTCCCTACCCGATTCCCTCCCTCCTGCTAAAGCTAACAACTTGCCAGGAGAAATATGATTAGCACAGCGGAGAGCTGAGAACCACAGTTTGCTGGAGAAGTCACTCACGCAGGCAACATTTCCCAACTGTGTGTGTGTGTGTGTGTGTGTTGTGTGTGCATGTTTGTGTGACATAGAGACAGGGTGTGAAAGATAATAATACCAGGGCAACACACTGTTTAGCTACATTCGTTGGCTTCTGTGTGCAGTTTGAATGACCTCATGTGTTTGCCTGGGTTTCCTCTCACAGTCGTAACACACACAGTTTAAACTGCCTCTGAGTGTGACTGTTTGTCCATGTGTATTCTCCATATGATGCTCTGGTGATCTGCTTAGGGAGTTACCCCGTAACGCTCAATGCATGCTGGGAAACGTTCTAGTCCCTGCCCCCCTCCACTGTGACTGAACAGTAGAATCACTGTTCACAATCAAAAGTCAATAATAACCCATGAAGTGAAAACAGAAAAGTAACAGTAATGTTTTGAATTTGCACCTCAAAAATAAATACTACATTATAATCTCTTGGTTATGGTCATTCATATACTCCCACAATTTTCTTCACAATATATTATAATTTATTTCAACAACACATTGTAAGAGCGTTTAACAAAGTTACAAACACAAACAACATTCAAAGTTAAAAGAAAGATTTATAGTTTCACCTTTCACCCAGAAGAAAAAGCACATGTAGAATTACTGCAACAGTGATGCAACAAGAACAAGTCAACAGTTCAGTGACCACTGAGAATGAATAAAACTGGACTAATTGGAGGACAGCTCATGATACTGCAGTTACAACTCAGAAACTATATTGGATATGAAAGAAAACAAATATTGACAATGACAATGTTATCAACTGATGATGCAATCGCATGTCATAATTTTAATGTTACTTTCAAAAAGTCTGTTTTTAGTTGTGTCTTAGAAGAATATTAAGTGTTTCTCAATGAAAATGGAAAAGATAGAGAGACAGGATGATAAACAAAGAGTGGGTGAGGGAGAGAAGCAGAGACTGAGGGAATGAGGGGATGCAGGGAAGGACGAGAGGGGAGGAGGGAGGGAAAGCGGAGTGGTTTTAGGCCGATGTGAAAGCCAGCAGGTCACAGAGGTTCCCTTTAAATTTAGAACAAACCACAAACTCTGAATGTCTCCTCCAAAAGGCTGAATGACTGATTATAATGGCTGCCTGTTTCGATCTCGTCCTGTCAGCCTCTCAGCTCTGCTTTCTTAAGAGGGCTGTGACTAGTGTGCTAACATGTGGGCAGGCCTACAATTTACAATTACAATTAAGGCATTTAGTTGACGCCCTTATCCAAAGAGACTAACAATAAGAGCAGCAATAGAAAAGGCTACAGTGTCTGTGAATCCTGTGATCCTCAGCAGTCTGGTAAAGAGCAAAAGTGAGGGACAACAACACAATGTGAAGACCTTAAGAACAGGTGCAGTGCCAAACAAGTGAAAGGAATAACAGAGACAACAGTACAATGCACAAGTATGTATCAACATGCCCTGTGAATAAAAGGACCAAGGTTATACTTTGTTTACAGAACGTGATAACAAAGCTACATTATTTTAGCACCCTGACAAGGCCAGGTCTCATTCTGAAAATCAGGGTTGTGGTGTTTTTGTGTTTACATAAAGGTATTGTAAACTGTGTCTTTTACTGATATGTAAAAGTACAAATGCAATAGTAAGTATTACAGGAAGACAAATGATTATAAATGTGCAGCTTGGGCCTCCTAAACCTCAGTGTGGTACACATTCATATGGAGGCTTTGTTTAGTTTCTGATCCATTAGACTCAATGTATCAACATGTATTATAACAATCTTTTCTACTAAGAGAATAATACTGGTCCTTGAAATGAGATGCTGTGAGAAGTTGTCCACAACAGGCCAAAAAATACCAACCTAAATCTAGCCATTAGAAAATAATGATCCTGATGCTTGAAGTTACTCTGCAGGTCACTCTGCATTAACACCGATCACGTACGAGAATCTGCATTCATCAACACACCACTGAGGGTCTGACCTCCATCTTCAAATATCAGGACACACGTGTAGAGGAGTCATTTGTAACACTAAGCAGACTTGTTGCTCATGTTCTTCTCTGCAGTGCAAACTAACAGTGACTGTAGCACTCATAACCTTACTTCTGTTAGTCCACAATGTTATATACTCAAACTATAGGGCTCAGATGATTCCAGTCTTCACGCAGTACTCAGTAGAAAACTAAAGTTTATTCTATGATTTACCATGTGCCATACATGTGTGCTGACATGGAGACATATGAGCCACCTAAAACACTGCAACAACCCCACTAAACCTCTACTGCATCACACACACACACCAATGCACACACTAATGCACGCGCACACACACACACACACACACACACACACACACACACACAGACACATACACATTACTGCCAGCTAATACTTTTATATGTGCCTGTTTATTATTTTTTATATGAGCAACATGTCAAAATCAACACATTCAGAAATATACAAATCCTGCAGAGCAACAGAAAATAGTTTCAAAACAAACTGACAAAATGCCAGTGCAACAGAATAATATTCAACATTATAAGTGCAAATAATTTCCCAGACAAACTGGTCTAGCACACACAGAGCTGACATCAATGAACACATCTTCTCTTTCTTCTTCTCTGAATCAACAGTTTGATTTACCTGTTTGTCTGGCAGAAAAACAGCCTGTTAAAAATACTGACTCTAACCAAACTTGAAGCCAACAGCGATTGGCCAGAGGAGGTTTGTGTCTCCTCCCTTTTTTGTGGTATTTAGCTCAGAAACCTGTCGTTTTGTTTTAGTGCGAGTTTCCATTCAACCAAGCCTTGAAGCAGGAAAGGTGAATGAAAGCAAAGAGAGAAACGCTCTGATCTGATCTAGATGGCACAACAAAGTGTTAATGTGTCTTTTCAGTTATCTAATGTCTAATAAAAACTCTTTAGTGCCGTACATTGATTAATTAAGGAGTAATAATAACCAGAATGTTATGGCAATTAGAAAAGGTCTCATAAGCATTGTAATTATTTTAGGACTAATAATCTCATGACCATTAAACCATCAAGCCAAACAAGTACTATACTCTCAAAATGAAAATGCTAAGACTCTGAACTTCACACTGCAAAAAATGTCAAAATTATAGTAGTGTTTTTAAATTGAGATTCATCAAATTTATCCTCAAATACAGGTCTGTTATTTACAATGCACTAGCAATGCCCATTTTATTCGTTGTTAATATCAAACATTACTGTGAAAAAAAGATTACATCTAGAAATTACATACTAGTTGTAGATGAATATCTTTAGCCTAAAGCAAACATCTTACAGCTACTGCAAATATTTACAAGATACATTTCTTGTAAATACACAATAAGTCTAAGAAGCACAGCACAGAAAACATCAGAACAGTGCAGAACAAAACCAAACAGAACAGGTACTCACTCACATGGATGTAGGAATAGCCCCCGAAACACGCCACCACCATGCAGAAGTCTATCTACTATCCTGTCAGGGTGCAAGCGAGTTGCCTTGGCCCTGGCTGGGCGTTATTTGTGAGTCAAATCCTCAAGAACAAGAAGCTTTCTCTGTGCCTAAACCTGCCGACAGACAGGGGGCTTTGAAGGCCCCCAACCGAGCTCGGCGCAGAGCTTTGAAGCCAACTGAAAACTCTGCTTCATGGGACTAAATGAAAGCGAAGAAAAGAGGAAAGTTATAAAAAGCAGAGAAACACAGAGCTCTGTTGCTATTTTTCTCTGCTGCTTCATGGTTGCGACTTTGTGAGTATAGTTTGATGATTAATTGGAGGCTGGGTTGAAAATATATAACTGAGGTCTGTTTTATCGAGTGTGTCAGTAAGTGTGACACTACAGTTTGTTGGTCTGTGTTACAGTGTATTTGCTTTTCAATCTCAGACACAACCATTTGTTTTTACATCTCAATTATTAGTTAACTATTAATTACTAACATTTAGTTGATTTAAAAAAATGACTGTACCTATTTGAAAACATACGGAGGACAAATTCATTTAGAGTTTTTTTCTAAGCTGTTTTACATTTTATTTAGAACAATTTTAGAAAGGAAAACCAGGCAACTATTTTTCCTCCAAGTGTGAAAATTTCTTTTCTTACTTTCCAAAGACAATCACATACTGTAAATAATTTGCATTATTTACAACTGCCAATAAAAGTCTGTATAAAAATATATATATATATATACAGTTTGAACTAAAAGATAATGCAAATAGGAAATTATCTTGTGTCAGTGTTGCTGCTAATGGCCTTGGTTAAGTTTCATATTGATGATATATTTCTGTAAAATTATTATTATTAGTTATTATATCAAAATGATGTGAATATGTCACCTTTTTAGAAACATTTACTGCTGTTGCACCTTTAGTCTCTTTTTTTATTTATTAAATCATCAGTAAAGAAAATCTTGGCTCCTAATTTGTGGACTATCGAGGCCACATCTTTTCTAACATGGGGCCTTTCTATCATTTGTCAAAGAAAACATGAAACTAAAAAATAATATTATAAAATCATTCATTCATAAAGAGCACATTTATCTATTTCCAGATATGTATGTCTTTAACAGTTGAGACATTATGATAATAAGTAAGTATTTTGTCTTTCTTTTTTTTTTATTACTTTTTAGAAATATTACACGTCTCAATTGGCTGCTGAGGACATAAGGATTTATGTTTTTCCATCCATAAATTCAAATTGTAAGGTTTACTTTTTTTCTTACAGCATGTTGACATTCATGATTTTTTTTTTCATATCAAAGAGTGTTTTTGCAACAGCTTTGCACAATATATCATCACATTTATCAAAATCAGACTTGAAGCCAAATTGTTATGGTTGAAAAACTGCCGTTTTAAGTGGCAAATTGAATAGTTTCATGGTAATAAAGATGGGTCTGTGTGGCAGACTGAGTAAACAGTCGCCTGTTGGGTGAAAATCTCAATTCTGTTTTTCTGTTCTGTCACCTTGATGTCTGAACTACAGCTCTGAAAAACAATTCTGGTGCCAAGAACCGTCCATGAAACATCATTACCATGGTGCTTTTTATGTTAGTTTAGCCGAATTAATTATCAGGAAAACAAACAACACCTATCTGAACTGAGGCCTGTGTATTTCCAGGATACTGCAGCTGACTTTTTAGACGCACATCTGCAATTAGATCACTAACTCTGGACTCTCAGAAAACCATTTATCACTTTCTCTGTCTCTCTTTCTCTCTCCTCTTTAAATAAGTCCTTTAGAAGCACACAAACCATCTCCAGCAGACAAAACAGTGGACAAGCCTCTGTGATGTCCTGACTCATTCTGCTCCTCTTCTCTCCAAAGCCTTGGGGCCGTCGCATTGGGACCCAAAACCAACACGCACATAATGGGGCCTTGTTGGAGCCGCCTTAATGTTTCTAATGTTATGTAAATGAAGAGGGAAGAGGGCAGGAAAGGAGAAGAGAGGAGCAGCATGGAGGAGGAGGCAGTGGGAGTGTTTGTGTGTCCGAGGAGGCTGCTAAGCTCCCATTACCAGGGGATTAGGCAAATGCTGCCGTTGTATCGATGCTGGTTCGACAGCGAACCGCCAACCCTAATCCCCTCCTCTCTTCTCCTTCCGACAACGCCTCGTCAACGCCTCCTCTCCTCCTCTCTATATAGTCCCCCCCACCAATCGTTTGTTAAAAATCCTCACAGAACTTTTTGGATTCAACTTTTCAACTCTCTTCTCTTGTTTCTCAGTCATGCATATACACTCCAGCTCATATAAACTCAAAAAACACAAATACTACTGGAATTACTTGGTTCACAGCCAGTGTAAATTTGTCTGTTCATTGATTTCTCTGGCATGTGATGTGAGTGTGTGTCTGTGAATGTGTGAGAAGTGATCAATATTGAAAGCCAGAGAGTGCCTTTCTGGTTTGTCTGTGATGTGTTTGCCTGGAGCCTCAGAGTGCAGATATGACCTACTGGCTTCTGTATGCATCAACTCTTCAGTTCACTGCTCCTCTGACTCTGGGCAGGAGGACGAGTGCTGGTCTCTGGGTGCTGCTCGATGGTCCCTGGGCGCCCTGGTGGCTCCTTTAAAGGGATTCTGGAGACATCTTTCTGCTTTATCTTCCTGCAGTGAGACATACATGAAGAGAGGGAGAGAGAGCACATTGTGTTCTATTTGTAGGCGAGCTGTTTCTTCAAACTTTGCCTTTTGTGCACTTGCTCACATATTGCTAGTGTTTTCCCAGATTTAATAATCACTTTTTATAATTAAGAAATTACAAAGTAATAATCAATTAAAAATACACATTTCACAGATTTACTAACATAAACATCACAGTAAAATGATGATTCAATAATCGTTGTCATTGTTTTCATACATGAGTAAAGAAATGCAAATGGAAAAAAATACATTGCCAAATGTTAATGTCTGAAATGATGTGACATATATCACGCAAGGGGACATACATGGAATAAACCAAAAAAAAAAACAACAGATTAATCTCTGCATGTGTTATCACTAACTATTCAACATGGCTCAGGCTGAGGAATGTCATCAAGAAGTGAAGAAGCTATTCTGAGACAAACGAGCTGTGTGATGTTTGTGTGTGTGTGTGCATCTGCAAGTGTGACACAGTTGCAGGCAGAACTTGGAATACTCAATTATCACATTAGCACATCCAGGGAGAAGCCGAAAGGCTACACACACATGCCTATGAACAAGCACACACACACACGCACGCACGCACACGCCCACACACCACCACCACCCCCACATATCTCTGGAACTGCAGGCCCCCTGCTGAGAAGCTCAAACACACCAACTGAGGGTTGGGGGGTGGCGGTGGTGGTGGTGGTGTTGTGGGGTAGGGAAGAGGGGAGGGCTGCTGGGTTGTTGAGAAGCATGAGGCTGGCGAGTGACATTGAGACCAAGGTTAAACACAAACCATCCGTTCTGTTCTGCTGCAGGCCGCATTGAGACCAACAGCAGCACTGCATCACAAAAAAAAAAAACCCTCCTCATTCGTTTCTATGAGACCAAGACACCGACGAGTGGACACAATGCTGCTCAGGACCCCGACAAAATAAATGATCAACCTTTGCACGTCTTCCAGTAACACATTAGCCAATCATAGAAGCATATGCACGTTGAGACATTCCCTGTAGATTATGCTGTTATGTGTAGTTTGCAGCATTGAACTAGTTCTGCTGTTCACCCTATAAAGACGGCAACTTTCAAGCGACAGAGGCTTTGGCTTGTTGTAAGCATAAACACAGACTGCGCAGGCTGGCGGTGCACTCAAAGCAACACCACATTTGGCACAACAGCAGAACGGCAGAAAGCACGGACGCAGTGTACAAGGCCTGGTCAGCCTGAACCTGATGAAACTTTGTGCAGTGTTGTTCCCTACTTTCCAAAATCTGACCTGCAATTGATGACAATGTCACATGGCTGATGGGGCTGCATAGGCACAGGTGATGCTAAATGATTCTTCTGCATTAAGGTCTACACATACAGACGCTTGGCAAGCTCTTGATCAGGTTGTCTGCAGTCTGTAGGAGCACTGGTAGGTCTGTGCTACTTCTCTGCCTTACCTTTCTGATGAGTTTGTAAATTACAAAAATCTGTATTTTTAATTGTGTGAGAAACCTTATCTTCAGTGCAAAGCTTCTTGACAACTACTGCACTATATGACAAAAGAAACAGATATTACAAATGTGCAGCATATCTCTTTGTTGCAAGTATGTTAGAATGGTGAATAGGTTAACTCTGAACTGTGACAATTAATGCATTTATTTGTGTTGTGGACAGACAAACAAATACCAAACAATTTAACCAGGAGTCTGCCTCAGGATGAAGGATAGTAGAGATGTTCAGCACTTTATCGATTAAGATAGATAGATAGAGATAGATTAACTAGATTGACATTGATTTTCCATTACTATTTGAGTCTCTGCAAATCATATAATGTTAAAGAAATTGTTATTACTATTAAGGAAGTGTCTGGTCTTCTAAATGCTACTGAAATACCACAACAACGATGGCAACACATCAAGTGTTCAAAATTCTGTGGAAAGTTGCAAAAATTATTCAACAAGTGCAGTTAAGATCATTGATGCTGTTTGAGTGTCCAGGGAATGCTGTTATTGTAACTCAAACAATGTACAAAGGAGGGCTGACTGTGTTCAGCACCAGAAACACAAAAATAAGATGTTTGATCTGATGTACAGAGATTATATAAATTTGTTTAGTAAAGAATCTGTGAGCTTGACAATTCTCTACATATAATTAAGCAGCTTTTCTCGCTACCTACAGGTCATTATCTATTATAAGCCAATTAGCAAAATGCTCTTATTTTGATACAGTTCAGTTTCCTGTCATTTTCCCAAAGGAAAAAACAAAGACAAGTCAAAATCGAAGAGTAGCTCAGGCAATATTATTACATTTTGTCATTAATTCAGCGACAGAAAACCTTGCCTTTTTTTATTAGTTTTCCACAGAGAAAAAACTGAAAAATCAAGGTGACTGATGCTGTTAATTCCTTTGTGTAGCAGTTGCTAAGGTAACAGTGAGGAAAAGGGAACGTTGGGAAGCATTGGTTGTTATCCTGGATAAATAACTCAGCAATAAGTATAGCACTTACAAAGAGTGAGTCAAAAGAAAGCAGTTCACACATTCATGAACAACACATCTTTATAAATCACATGTACAACAAAGCCAGGATGAGATGAAAAGCAACGTCTCTCTCCATTTAAACAGCACATCACTGATATCAGTGGTCTGATTATTAATCTTGTTAGCAATAATTGATCTAAATCAAAATGTATATCTGATACATGTCACATGTGGCAGTTCCTTCTCTGAATTGTTGAATACAGATTTCAGACAAAGAAAAGGGCAGAGGTTTAAATTCATGGCTCACAGAAGAACAAACATCACCAGCTTCTCCTCACAGCTTCTACAGCAGAGGCCAAGAAACATGTAGTCGTGGTGAATAACTGCTCAGTGTCAGCTTGGCTCACTGTCAGCTGATATGCTGTAAGAGGTGTGGCTATTTAAAGTCTAGTGGTTGGCTGTTCAGACAAGAGTCATTTCTAACTTGGTAAAAAAAAAAAAAAAAAAAAGTGTTGTGTATGTGCATGTGTGTGTGCTTTACCATGTGTGTGAATTTAGTGTGTCTGACCTGAGGTGTTTTTATGATATGTTGACTCCGCTGGTATGTTGTAAGGAGAGAAAGAGAGGGAGAGGTAAAAAAAAGTAACTAAGAGAACAAACACAGAGATACCTCATGAGCAGACAGAAAGGCATGTTGAGAGGGTAATGAGCACTCTGGAGTGTGAAATATGTGTGAGTAACAAGGACGCCATGATAATTCTGGGCCTTATCCGACACCTACTGTTACAGCATGTGATATAATACAGGCAGAATGTGACACTGTCATGATTTAATTGCTTCACTAATCATGATTTCTTTTTTAAAAAATAAATCCCATCTTTCACATTTTGCACTGCTCTGGATTTTTTTTTTTTTTACCATTAATAAGTTTTCTGCTGCCTGGGAAGTAACTCTGTTTATGAGGCCAATGGCCCATATTTCTGATGTACAGCTGTAAGTTCAGTCTGAAGTTAGACTGAAATAAATATAAAGACAAAGTATAGGAATATAATGAAAGAGTTGACCTGGTTAAGCCTTTACAGCAATGCAGTGTCATTCAACTGGTGAAATGTGTGCTAAGACACATTCATAGTAAGTGACTTTGTAGCCTGAATGCCACATTTTGACTGTTTAATTGTATCGTTTCTAGTGTCTTAAAGACCATGTTCCTACTTACACAACCACTTGTGTTTTTTTTTTTTTTTTTTTATTCTGTGACATATATTTTAAAAGCACCAGTTGGGCTGTCACTGCCTGTTACTGGTGAATATGAATGCTATGGCTGACACATTTACAAATGTGGGTAAAAGTTTAACTGAAAAACAAAACAAACAAAATAATACAAAACTGTAAAATATTACAGGAACATAAAAGAGGGAAATTGAAACAGGGAGGTAAGTAAACGTGTCCTAAACTTTTTCTTTCAGTGCCCTCAGAAATTATTTATTACAGACAAACCTTTGTGTTGTTTGTGTCCATGGTGTCAGCTAGTGACAACAGAACCTACACTGATTGTCATTTTCACGATTCAGCAGATTTTCTAAGTAGATGTATAAATGATTTGTTTGTCTGTGTTATAGCTTCCTCTCTCACCTATCTTCTTGATCTACACTTTCTCCTCCAGAGGCTGTCCTACCTCCTCTACATTGTTAATGTGAAAAAATAATTTCATCTCCAAATAGATGCTCACTACACAGCCAGGTAAAAAGCTTGCTGGTACATGCAGTACTTCTCTGAGGTCCATTCAGAAACTTGCTGAAATCGAATCCTTAATGGGAGACATTCAGACTTTTTTAAACAAAGATGGTGGTTAATAAAGGCTGCATTACACTTAGCTGTTTCAGCCCCAGGGTGTTTGGTATTGTTCATGCTGACGCATAAGTATGACTTACTGTGTCACCCAACTGAAACAAGCCCTCATACCTGTGGTTTTTTTGCCACCAAGCTGGAGCAACAGAAGAGTCTGAGTCACCTCTGAGTCACCTTTAGCACTGAAATGCTTTCAGCACCAAAAATGACCTGACAAATGCTGCTTTCTGGGAAAAAGAGACAAAGTTCATATTATTCTTGACTGAGAATGTCCACACATTATTCCTTGGCTGTTCACTTGTTTGTTTTTACATTAGAAAAAGGGAAATCAAGCTAAATCTGGTTTTTATCATGTTACCTTTTTAGCATTTAGCAATTTGTTAATAAGTGGAAGCTAAGTGAAAGCAGACAAAAACAAAACAGCTCAACCATTAATAACTAGAAGGATGACAAATATTGTTGTTAATGATATGAACATGGTACAAGCTACACCTAGCTAGCAAACCTAATCTCACATGACTTGGAAACAATGTCTAAATTAATAATCAGTTCAGAAATGAAGTAAAGAGGAAGAAATCCCACATCTCTTCAGCTTTTTTGATATGTTGTTTTTGGTTGCTTTAGTTCTTTTAAGGCTTCATTTACCAGTGTTTTTGAAATTGACCACAAAGACTTCCTGTTGTGAGAATAGGACGCTAGTGGTCCCTCCAGTATAAAAGCATTGACAAACAAACAAAACAACAACAAATAAGCCTTTCTTATACATAGACAAAAAAAAAAAAGAGATAAAATGAAATGAAGAAATGAAAGTTACTGCTCGTTTAATATCACCAATTGAACCTTGAGGTCTAATAAAAATTAAAAAGCATGAACAGCTGTATCAGGAACCTTGAGACCCTTTTCTTATAGAACTCGAGCCCTATAAAAAAGACACTAACTTGAATGAAGCACAATCTCTCAGCTCTCCTGAGCTGAAATACAAATAAATACAGGACTTTAATTCAAGAAGTAAAAAAACAGACTAGTGTTTACTACTACTACATCTTAACAGTTTACTATAGTTGAACTATATTTATACTGTAGATTCATTCCTAAAATATTGTGTGCAATTCAAATTGAAAGACAACATAGCTTACAGTATAAACTTGACACACACACAAATATAATTGTACACAATATTACTATGCACTATATCTATATAGACTTCATTTGGTTCCAGTATATGGCCCTTATTTTTGGTTTTATAATTCATGAATAACATGACTGAGGTAATGCGCCAATTTCACATTAATAATAACAGATTAATAGGTTACACATATTTCAGTTTATTGGATGCATAATGAGTTTTTTACAAACATGTTAAAAATCAAGACCCCCAGTGGACTCAGTTGTTGGAGCCTTTTTGCTCCTAGTAGTTAAAATTGATTAATGCTGGTGTAGATATGGGTATTTTTAACTAAGCAGGTCTTTTCGATTTCCTCTTTTCAATTTGCCTTTGCAGCCTAAAGCAGGCTACAGACACTTATCATCTGCAAAGTTTAATTCCATCTATGCAGTTATGTTATTATTTTATTTTTTTTTTTATATTGACCAACTTCAATAGACTTCTATCTTGTTATTTATGAGTGTAATGTTTTTCCTTTCCACTTGTCTAATTGGCTGATAAATCACAGCTGCAGAGACGGGGTGATTTAATTGGATGGTGACTCACAGGGCCCGAACAGTGTCTTGAAGCTGTGATGCTTCTCCATGCATGTCCACCTTTGTTTGTGTGTATTTTGCTGTGTGTGCATGCAGGACAAGTACAATTAAAGAAAACATGAGAAAGGCAGACCGAGGTGAGAAAAAAATAATGAGAGAGACAGCATGTCAAAACTAGAGGAGATGTTGCTATGTTACACAACAAGCATTTTTCATTACATAAAATTCAAACAATAAAAGTAACAATGGCAGTTTTAGGATCCTGAAAGTGTGCATTTTGCATTTGTAAAATCTGACAAGCATCATTGCTTTACATGTACTTTTATGCACGTGTTCACACACATACACATGTATACACACACACACGTCGAGGTTAAACCGACTAATTCTCTATTGTCCATTACATGAACTGTCAGAGGAAACGCAATATGGCCTGAGGCCATGAGAAATATGAAAAAGCAACTGTGAAATTAGGCATCAGTATAAAAATGGAGGTCTTCACAAGGTAATTGCAGGTAGCTCAACAAAGAATGATTGAGCCATGTTGACAGCACTTGAAATTATGTCTTCTGAATGGTTTCACCCCCACTGAGATGAATTATAGCTCTCCAGCAGTTGGAATGACACAACACAGTTACAGTAGCAACAGTAGAATTTTATATGAAAGACCAACACAAAGTGGCACACAATTGTGATGTACAAAGAAAATTATACATGATTTTAAATCTTTTTTACAAATAAAAAACTGAAAAGTGCAGTGTGCAAAAGTATTTAGCCCCCTGAGTCAATACTTTGTGGAACCGCATTTTGCTGCAATTACAGCTGCAAGTCTTTTTGGGTATGTCTCTACCTGCTTTGCACATCTAGAGACTGAAATTTTTGCCCATTCTTCTTTGCAAAACAGCTCAAGCTCAGTCAGATTAGATGGAGAGTGCTTGTGAACGGCAGTTTTCAGATCTTGCCACAGATTCTTGATTGGATTTAGGTCTTAACTTCAACTGGGCCAAACACATGGATATGTTTTTTTTTAAACCATTCCATTTTAGCCCTGCCTTTATGTTTAGGGTCGTTGTCCTGCTGGAAGGTGAACCTCTGCCCCAGTCTCAAGTCTTTTGCAGGTTTTCTTCCAAGATTGCCCTGTATTTGGCTCCATCCATCTTCCCATCAACTCTGACCATCTTCCCTGTCCCTGCTGAAGAGAAGCAGCCCCAGAACATGGTGCTGCCACCACCATGTTTGACAGTGGGGATGGTGTGTTCATT
This sequence comes from Rachycentron canadum, assembly GCA_038496675.1. Lineage (NCBI taxonomy): Eukaryota > Metazoa > Chordata > Actinopteri > Carangiformes > Rachycentridae > Rachycentron > Rachycentron canadum. Next base: position 13,417,614 of record CM076653.1, read on the forward strand.
GATGTGCAGTGTTAGTTTTCCACCACATATAGCCTTTTGCATTTAGGCCAAAAAGTTCAATTTTGGTCTCATCTGACCAGAGCACCTTCTTCCACATGTTAGCTGTGTCCCCCACATGACTTCTGGCAAACTAGCAGACTTTTTATGGTTTTGTTTTAACAATGGCTTTCTTCTTGCCACTTTTCCATAAGGGCCAGATTTGTGCAGTGCACGACCAATAGTTGTCCTGTGGACAGATTCCCCCACCTGAGCTGTGGACCTCTGCAGTTTGTCCAGAGTCACCATGGGCCTCTTGGCTCCATCTCTGATCAGTGCTCTCCTTGTTCTCCCAGTAAGTTTAGGTGGATGGCCGTGTCTTGGTGGGTTTGCAGTTGTGCCATAATCTTTCAATTTCCAGACGATGGATTGAACAGTGCCCCGTGAGATGTTCAAAGCTTGGGAAATCTTTTTATACCCTGCGTTAAACTTCTCCACAACTTTATCCCTGACCTTTCTGTTGTGTTCCTTGGGCTTCATGATGCTGTTTGCTGCCCAATATTCTCTTAACAAACATCTGAGGCCGTGACAGAACAGCTGTATTTGTACTGAGATTAGATTACACACAGGTTGACTCTATTTAGTCATTAGGTCAACATTCGATCATTCAGCAATCATCAGGCAACTTCTGAAGGAAATTGGTTTCACCCAGAAAAAAGGGGGATGAATACTTTTGCAAGCCACTGTATATACATTTATGGTACAGCTGAACCACACAATGAAATGATTGTGTTTGACCTGACTGCCTCATGACTGAATATCCTTCAATTCATGTCACAACAAACGGGTGTTTCATTAACCTCCTCAGACCTATGTTCCCTTACAGTCTACTATATTGTAACAATTAATTGATTTACAAATCAGCATAATCTACTAATCTTTAGCCATCTTTTGATCAAACCATCAGGGATTTTGTTTTTGACATTTTTAAACCGTACAGTATGGATCAGGTATGTAGCTTTTGGATATTATAGCTAGTGTATGTATCACTGTGTTAAACGTAGAGCGAATTATTCCAAAACTTTTTCCCTATAAAAGAATTCCCATATTTTTTACATTTATGCAATCAGCACATAGGAACAGATAACACAGGGGTTCTGGGGTTTGGTCATCCATGTGTAATTTCCCAACAGGGAAATCATACAGGAGGAACTGTATTGGAAGAGAATGTATATGAGAGAAAGAAAGGTTATTTGTTATCAGTCAAACCAATTTGTTAAATATATAAACATGTTTCCAACACAAATTTAGTTAGCTGAGTTAGTTAGTTCTTTTCTCAACTGAATCTCAATCTAAACTTTGGTAACCAAGGCCAAACTATCTGATCAGTTAAAGCAGCAACAAATGGTCAAGTTAGCTACTAGTTTAGTACATATGACCTTTGCATTGTGTTTTTCTTATTAACTTATTTATCTCTTTTTTTTTTTTTTATTTAGCCCTCACTCGGTGCATTGGCTTGTGTCCATCTTACATGCAGACCCCTCCACCTAACAGCTGATCCAATTAACTCTCCACAGAGTCCTGCAGCCAACTGAGACTATTGCAGGGACACCTGAGTGTGCTTGAGTGTGTCAGGTGTGGTAACGCCAGCCTAGCCAAATCGGTTTGTTAGATTCTGAGTCCGTCAGGGAAAAAAAAATGTGTGTGTGTGTGGGGTCAAGCGTGTGTAAAGAGGTAACCTTTAGTCTTGGCATGGAAGGGCCTGGGAAACAGCAGAGTGGGGTCAGGTGTGCTACTTCCTGCCTAACTAGCAAACCTGACTGGGAATGTGTGTCTCTGTGTGTGTGTGATTCAGCTGTGGTAGCTGACCTGAGAATTTAGGGATTAGTTTAGATTTATTTGGGACACTTACTGAAGGGGTGGGGGGTTGACAGATGATGACAAAATGGCTGTTGAGACCTTCTCAGTCAGTAGATGACAATGAACATGAGGCAGACGATGATCGCCATGTTCTGTGTGTCTCTTCCAGTGTGTAGCTGCTTGAGGCTCAACAGATGAATCATGTTTCCACTGAGTACCGACTACAAAACTGCTGCGTGACGCTGTATGTGGGCCCACCACAGTTTGCTCCACAACACAGTGACTGAACAAAGGTTTAGCCTGCAGTTATTCTGCGTACATGTGAATGTGTGTGTCTGACAGACCGCAGTACCCGTAAGATAACAGTCTTTTTGTTCCTTGTTCTGTTTAGCTGCCCAGTTTGCACGCAACCTGCAGCTCCATTGCTTTATCTCTTCATCTTTCTCTTTCTTTCTCTTTGTCCACCCTCCTCCCTACACACATTCTTTATTACCAGAAATATTCTGTATATGAGGGAAAAATCATGACTTTGTAAGACACAGGATAAAGCATCATAATTTAGCCTACTTCTCTACTATGTGTGCATTTTCCAATAAGACTGAATACATGTGCATTTGTGCGTAAGTATATAGATGTGTGTGTGTTAAATCCTTGATAATCTGACTGTACTTGCTCACTCTCTCACATCTGGACTGACACACAAATTTAAGCGACAATCCACCCTGAAACCTGGGCCTGATGGTTGTTCTCAGTCAAATGTGAACAATAGGAATTCTATTTTCTGTGGGAATCATACCTTTATATATATATCTATATATCTATAGATATATATACACTTACACAACACTTCACACACATACAGCACTCAACATATACTTAACATACGCAGCCTACATATCACGTAGCTACATCACACTGCCTGTTAGCTGTGGGATGGAAAATTCAAAGCTGAGTGACAGTACAAGGCCTCAGTGCATTTACACAGGCTTTGAGTAGCCGACCAACCTGACAAGGTTACCTAAAGATGCTGGTCCAGAGAATAAAATAATACTAATATGATACATTTCTAATAATTTCCTGGCATTGATGCATGTTGTCTTTCAGTAAATAAGGAAGCATCTAACAAAGCATCTTGTAAAATGCCCAGATTTTTTAAAAGATCACTTTAAAGTGATTTTTCCCTTGTGTTTCTAGTCCTCAGTACTCATTTCTAAGTAATAGTAAGTGAAAGAAACAATGGGAGAAATAAATCTGGTAATTTTCTATTATTATTAAACATACATTAAACATTCCTTAAATGAAATGCTGTGTAGTGTATGGAATATTCTGGTCTTTAACAGTGCAGTTTTATAATTTTATTTTACAATAAATGTCCATGTCCTTGTCAACTTTATACAGAATATGAAAAGATGAAAGTGTTGAACAGTGAACTTGGCCCATTTGAGGTCCTTGAAGACGACCCTGTGTCAAAAAATCCATCAGATAGGTCACTGAACTCACCAAGAGGACAACATGATGTCTGTGTTTCTCTTGTCTGAGATTCTCTCCCACAGACACAGGTGCAAACTGAGAGCTAGTGTTAGGCCGTGTGTGTTTGTGTGTATCTGTGTGTGTTTGTGTGTGTGTGTGTGCATATGTGTGTGTGTGTGTGTGCATATGTGTGTGTGTGGGGGGGGGTGGGAGACAGTGGCACAGGTGGCACAGAGCCCCGGCAGTGCCGAGGGCATCAGATCGGCATGTGGCGCACAGCCAACCACACACAACATATGCCAAGGGGAAGAGGAGAGTGAGAGAGTTAGACCGAGGTTGGTTAGGCAATGAGAGAACGAGGAAGAGACAGAGAGAAAGAGAGAGAGAAGGGAATGTGTTTTTCTAACGACCACATGGGTCCACAGGTCTCCTGTCTTGCACCATATGCTGTCAGCATGTCTGTCTGTCTGTCTGTCTCCCTGTCTGTCTGCCAACAGAACAAAGTGCTGTCAGTGGTCAAACTGTCAGTGCAAAGATGATGGGCATGTGATGCGATTGGGGCATCCTCTGCTTTAGCTCTGAACATCGAGCACAAACATACACACACAAACACACACGAGACACACTGTGCCCACATGAGCACAGTGCCAGCTTGTGTCATTATCATATTCATCAATTATGTAAACAGTTATGTGAACAGAGTAGTCATACACACACACACACACACACACACACACATTCCCCAATACACATGCATTTTAATGAACTGCCGTGGGGCTAGACATGACCTCCGCATTCCCTCCACACACACAAACACAGATATACACACAGGTGTTTGACAGTGCATAGCTGAAGGGAGAAAGTGTGTGTTTGTGTTTGGATACAGACAATGGTTCTCACTTTGCGCACCAGTGTGTTTGTGGTGCACGTGTATGTGTATATGTTTGTTTGGAATACTTTTGTGAAAGATTGTTTAGACAATGACATCTATAGAGGTCTATACAATATGCTGTGTGTGAATGTGTGAGTATTTCTCTTTATTATTAATGTCTCTCAAGCATCCTGTGTGTATACCTGACCCCACTCTCCTGCTTTTATCTGATAAATAAATGTTCTTTCATATACTATTGGCAAATATTTGACATATTTTACCTAAAATATGATTTAATCCAATCAATTATTTTCACATCCATTCATTTACATGAAGTGGAGAACAAATATCAGCAGAAAGCCGACAAACCTGACAAGGATACACCATAGGTAAGACACAACAACCCAGCTGAACTGTGGAGAAGTTTGTAACATTTGGCATGTATCTGGCAGAGGGGGAAAAGTTGCATTGTCAGTGAAAAGTAGTTGTCAGTTTTGGACTGGACTTGTTTAACAACTCCAGTACAACCAGTGACATCTGATCGTGGACCTGTCAACTGTAGGTCTAGACAAAATTTTTGAGCTCAGGCTTTGATGCATGAAAATCTGACAATAATATTAAAGTGCAAAGTTCTCTCCTGGATGTTTACTTTCATTCTCATCATTCTCTGTAGTGCATTGATAACTTGTGTGTCTTTAGAAACTAAAATGACAAAGGATGGAAACACTGCAGTGTGAAAAGTGGTTGTAAGCTGTTTGTCAGTCTTCAAGTGTACTTCTCTGAGAAAGTCTCTGCAGAAGGCCACTGCCAGGAGAATATGAAACAAATTGCTGAGCATGCATATTTTATTTGTTTGTCAGGTCTGGTTCAGAGTGGGAGGAGCAGCAAGAGTAGATTTGTCAGTTTCATTAACACAAACACACACAGAAACACAGAAACACACCTTGCTTTCTGACAGCTCTGTTGTGAAGGGTGTTGTGCAGGTGAATGCACAAGAATGAGCAAAAGACAGGGGGAGTGAGCAGAGGGGAGAGGCGGTGCTGGATGGAGAGACAAAGACAGCGAGTGTGTGAATCTCAACAGGGAGAGTTGATATTAATTCATGATGCCACCAAGACCTCAAGACAGATCACTCAGGTGAGTTTAGATGAAGAATGATGAATACACTGAGGACCACAGTTCATCATTTGGCATACGAAAACAGCCACACCCACCTTCATTTTTTTTTCCTTTTTCTTTAAGGTTTATTATGAATATTTTATCAAAATGACACCATCCTTAAGAAAAAAACTAAATCCTTACTCCAAATCACCAAAAATCAAAACAAAACCTGCACAACTGGTTTTTCAAATACCACTCCTGACACACCTCATCACTGATTGAAAAACAAAACTGAGACAGTTTATAAATGGCTATAAAATTATTGAGCAGAGGGCTGTAGTATTTCTTTCTTCATTCTTCACAAAAAACTAATTCTGTCTTTGTGTGAATGACCAATAGATGTATTAGGAGGGGTAGGTATGACCAGTCAGCTCCGCAGCCATATTCTCCGTTCCTACTCAAAAAGCATGTTACTCTTATAAAAGAGATCTCTGTTGACCCGTTTCATGAAGGTTTTATATTTGCAAAACTTTGCCATCATCAGAAGTCATTTTTTTAAAGTAACCTTTGTTAGATAGCGATGGTACAAAGATGACAGGGAATGAGAGAGGGAGAGATACAACAAAGGTCCTTTCAACTACGACACTTTTAACTTTAGGTATAGTTGGATAACACATCTTTGTGTAGTGTGAAACATAAAGAGGTCTTTTATGGGCTGCATCTAACCTACTTGTTCTAGATGATTGCTCTAATTTGCAATGTTTTTGCTGATCAGAAAGGAGATGTAACCATTCCTTTATTACTCTGGTATTTGAGCTTGGAGGAGGAGCTTTACAGCTTTACATTAAAAACCGGAGACTGTTAAGACTATGTGTGGACACACAAACACACACATACACACACACACACACACACACACACACAAAATATATTATATATGTTATATTAATATATTCATCTTGGTGTTGACATGGTCTAAGTTCATAAAGTAAAAACAAGTTAAAAAAAAGAAATGTATGGCTTTTAGTTTTGATTTATGTTGCTCTGGCCCTCTGAATGTATCTACAGGTTCAGCAATTAATAAATAAACAAATCAATAAATAACAGTATCAGAAGCACTGACACATTTTCCAGGCCTGCAGTTCAAGAGGCCGTGCTTCAAGGGGCTCAGCACACACTGCTCTCTGCCCATCTATCCACTGAATTTGATTTCTATGGGGTTCAGTAGACCATGCCAATGAAATGAGTGGCAGGTCCATGAGGAGTGCCAGCTTAATAGCAACAATCTCCACAGGCAGAATAAGTCAAGGCTATGGTACCCAGACAACATTTGGAGCCAAAGTAGACAGGCAATTTAGCCAGCGATTACGACCAACAGTATTCTTCCTTTGCTCCCTCACAGCCCACTGGTTTATAGACATTGATTTTATCTGAGTTGCCAATCTCATTCTTGCTGAGGGCAGCACTGTCTCGCTATATTCCCTTGAACAGTTGTGATGGTGTCTGAGGAAAAACAAAACCAGTGACCAAACAACTTTTTTTTTTTACAGACTACAGTGTACTGTAATACCTATTATAGTTTTTACTTTAAAAACCACCGGCATTCCTCAGCTAAAGCAAAATGTAACAAGTGCACTGGATGTCTACAAAGTGACAGAGCGATGAAAAGACAAAGAGCGGGATGTACTGTGTGAACAGTCGCATGCAGGGAACACAGCTTTCTGTGGCCTCTCCTGTTTGCTGACTAATGAGTGAATAATTGAGTGCAGTCGGCCCTGCGTCTTCCTGATTAGAGCCAGACTGGGCCCCTGAAAAGACAGAAAGACAGAAGTCAGGCCTTTCTTTCTTTCTGTTTTATCTTTCAATTTATGCTATCCTCTCCACCTCCTCTGCAAAGATACTTATCACATCAGATAATGAATTAAGACACATACACACTTACCCACATAGACACAATCCCTCACAGATACAGTCACTCAGAGGCACTGATTGCTGAAACAATATGCAGTCCAATCAGACAATACCCACTGCATAATTGGCCCAGAGGACAGTGACAATGACATTAGCAGCACAGAGCACAGTGAAAAAAAACAGTCCAGAATAGCAGAACTCATGGTTTTTGTTTTAGAAATTAGATGTGAGCAGCAAAAAAACTGTCTTGTTGGGTCAGCAAACTACATCCTTGGAGGTTGGAGTGTCCCCAGAGAGGAGAATGATGGTGTTTTTCAAAGTATGGAGCTGAAGCCGTGGTTGGAACATGGAGAAATAATCTGCCAGCTATGTGTTAATACAACAAGTGCTGGAGAATTGAAAAAATAAGCATACATTTCTGGTCGATTGCTCTGTAATGTGAATGCCATATTTATACCATTTACCAGATGATCATCGGTTTTCTAATGCAGGGCTGTTTTCTGTCTCAGTGCCCATTTACTGAAATGAGGATGAGCCTCCTCTCGAAGCTGATGAAGGCATGGAGATAAACAGTCATTCAAATGCTAAATGATTTCTAAAATTCATCCCTGAGGCAACGTGTGGCAGAACCGAGACAGTCTTCCTCCTGCATGTCATTATTACTCAACTCAGTGCTGCTCTCCAGCAGTGCTGCCACCATGGACAGGAGGGAAGAAATCTACTCTATCCACAGCATGTATGTGTGAAAAGAGTCCAAATGGATGGGATGAGAAACTTAAGTGTGAACTTCAACCTTACACAGAAATTTCAAGTAAGCGATGTTCCATCTTCCATGTGTGAAAATGGCTGCGGTGTCTTTCACATGCTCCCAATTCTCCAGCATTTGTCTCTTGTGGTCTATGGAAATGGAGAAAAGTGGAGGCAAACACACACACGCACACACACACACACACACACACACACACACACACACACACAAACACACACACACACACACACACACTCCTCCGCTCTTACCACACTGTGGCTGCAGGCACTGCAGTATCAGGGTTGTGTGTGCGTATGTGTGTTAGCGGGACCAGTGCCAGTCTTGGCATGGCTGGATGCCTGTCTGTGAGTCTCCTGAGAGGGGACCAGGGGCACAACAAATTGGCACACTACACTCCTTGGTCCCACCTGCGTGTGTTTGTGTGCTTATATATGTGTTTGTGTGGAAAACGGACTAATATGTACGTGTGTATGTGTGTGCACAGGCGTGTGTGTATCAGTGCGTCTGTGCACATGTGCATGGCGAAGGCTACCTTCTGTGTTTTTCTGGAACCCTCTGGCTCAGAGTAGCATCAGCTGTGGAGATGCCTTCTCTCCTTCCGCCTTCTCGTCCTATCCTCAATTTCTTTCTCCATCTTTTTTCTTTTTCACTCTGTTTTTTACTCTCCGTCTCTGTTTCAGCCTTGCCTTGCCTTTGTCTCACTTTAGGCCCTTTCAGACATGCATATTCTATAACATCAATAGAGCAAACAGCCCATTTCAGCCAAGCCAGCAGCTTCTATTGTTTACACAAGCGACACCTTAAAGAATAATGCTGGGAATATTCTATATTTATCTTATTGTCAACAAATCCTATTAAAAAAACAAAACCCTGAGCCCAATTTTTCCTACTGTCAATATTTCAATACAGGTCACAAATGTATCATTTTATTTAATTCAAGAAATAGCTGGGCACCGGGGGTTATAGCAAATCAACAAAATTGTTAGAGACCACTTGAGCTTTTGTTGGCTATAGTGAATATTTATAGCAGCAAGACAGTGTTGCTTAATGGTGTGCTTTAACAGTTAAGTTTTTTAACAACAGTATCAGCTTTAGATACTCTTGCTAGCTCAATTCACCACTCACTATTCTTTAAGGTCCAACAGAGATTACATCATTTTTCATTTTTGGAGGAAAGAAAAGTTTACTTTTAGCCTCTGAGGTTCTGGGAGAGCAGCCAGTTTACACATTCATCTTTGCAAATGTGAACACCCTTGTTCTGAGAGCAGCATCTTAAATGATGGATCCTGGCACACATTTTCCTTTTCGCCTCACTGACAGGTTGTGGACCCATTTTTAATCCAAGGTCTGGGACAATTCATTTTTGCACTTGTAAATGAAATTTAGAGCTGGAAAGGTTATTATTTGCTGTGGTATTATTGTCTGTGGTCTTCTTTTCGTTGTCACACCAACAATGATGAGGCAACAATATGAAAAAACAGTTACTGCCAAATGCTGTTTAAAATATAATAGTTTATTTATATTTTTGATCTGGACCAAAAACATACAATAAAACTTAACCTCAAAGGCCAAGTCACCACCACCAATCTTAACAAAAACCAGTCTCAACAAACATCCACAACCATTATTCTCCACTAACCCTAACCCATGGCTTGGGAAAAAAATTAAATTTGAGATGCCAATCTGGCACAGGGAGCATGAGAAGTATTTTTTTGCATGCATGATGTATGTAACCATCATTTCACGCTGTAGTCTTATTGGTTGATTTATGGACGTAGGTCATATTGATCCCAGGCCACCTTTCAACCTTTCTTATGGTGTGAAGTTGGACCACAGTATTGGAGCCAAAGGCCACATTTCCTCAGTCTATTATCCCACAGTGTACACCTGCCTTAAAATGTAAAAACAGGCCACAAAGTGATATGACTAATAGGTCTTTTCACCATCCTTGCTGTTCATTATAAACCATTTTAGTATGTATGCCGCCTGCACTGCTTCCCTCAAAAGTACATGATATTGCTCTGTTAATTACATGGAGATAAGATGATTTTTGCAGCAGCAACAGCAGCTGCAGTTGTAGCCCCCTGAGTATTTTCACTCTCTACTCCACCTCCATGCCAAAACAGACTTCTACTCTCTATACTGTTACTTTATCAGTGGATGTGCTGCTTTAATTAAATCAGGGTCCTCAGAAAGTGAAAAACATAAATATATCTCACCATCTTGTTCATCAGTATGTTATTTTTTTGGGTTATCTTGTTGTTATTAGTATTTGTGTTCTTTACTTAGAAAGGAAGAGAGAGGAGGGAGTGGGCAAGAGGGATTTGCTCCTCAGGGCAGAAAGAGAACACATGTGGTTGCAGAAGCAGGGGTCATAACCACTCTTCTATCTTTTAGCACCTGTGTCAGTAACTTTTACGATCACTTACTGAACCTTTGCCAGCAAAAATATAACATCTCAGGAAGAAATAAAGCAAAAATAATCACTTTAGATCTCCTTCACCTATGATTCTTTGCCCTGTAAAACGATAGATGTAGGTTTAGTCCTGTTGGACTTTAAAAGGATATATTCCATGGGGGTAAAGCCAGGTTTGTCTGTTTTTTTCGTAATCATAGAGTCACAAGGGGAAACTTACCACAGTGCAACTAGGCCAACGTCAGATGGAACACCTTTAATTCAGAGGCAATAAAAATCAAACAGAAGCACCTGTCAGCAGGCCAGCATTTGCACATTCAGATACAACAGTGCGTATGGCTTATAAACAACCTTGTATAACTTTTCATGAAATCAGCAAGTGGTCTGAAAATATATTGTCAAATATGTTGCCAGTGAGACACATAGGAAGAAACGTACTGCAACAAAGTACATAGGACTGGTGTTCAGAAGAGAAAAAGCTCAGCTGGCAGAGAGACAGACAGAGAGACAGACAGACCTTCAGACAGGCAAGTCTGACAGACAGATAATCTGTGGACTCAAAGGAGGGGAATGTCATTGATCTCCCTGAGGACAATACAATACTGTGCCCTCTGTGCAACGTGAGCACCAGTTCTTCACTTGCATGCACCCACACACACACCCACACCCACACACACACACACCCACACACACAGACACACACACACACACACACACACACACACACCCACACACACACACACACACAGGGTCAGACCCTTTGGGTGTGGTGGTGAATGGAGTCTAATTCCTATTCAGTCAGTTCGAAGCTGTCTCAGTCTATAGAGAGTCATTGTCAGGAAACATTACCCCACATGCCACACAGCACATCAGGCTACATAACCTCCATGAATTCCTTTGGCTTTTAAAAGCCACCACTTCCGTGACTATTTTATAACATAAACTGCAAACCTGCAAAAGTTGTTGGCAGAGACGTGGGAGTCAGGAGGCATGTAGAAGTTCCAGATTATGTACTATTCATTGTTTTTATTGAAACATTGTTTAAAGTTATTTATAGTTCAGCATCCATTCTGATTAAAACACAAATAGACAGTATCCTTGACATGTTGGTTTAAAAAACAAGCCATTAAAGAAGAAAGGCATACACATCCAAACACACTCCTACACAAGTTAAGCAGAAAATACAGTATATGGAGTCCACATGCTGTGTTTGCTTCTAATAAAATACATGCTGCTAACAACAAAAACAAAAAAACATTTTATTTTCATTAGTCTCCCAACAAGACCCAATCCACCAAATAGGTTGTTTGTCCCTACCCTCTGATACTACCAGTGGCAGGCAAATCAGACCTTTGTTGTCATGGTAATAACAATAAATATAATAAAATTAGTACCAATACTGAACAGTAACTGCAACTGTTTGGTCAGATTTGTGGACAAGAGGTACTTATTTAGGACCCTTGCTGTCTACAACATTAAAGGGTTAAGGTAACACATGGGAACGTCAGTCTCCTGCATGAGTGGACCTATCCATCCACCCTGACCTACTGATGTGGCTGTCATCTCTTTTATGATACGTGACCTCACTTCCTCCTTTACTCTTGTCATAATTACTGTGGTCTAGGTCATCAAAGATAACTGTAGGTTATGAGCAGAAATGTTAGAGGGGATATTTTTCTAGAATTGCCTAGTTGTGATTGGGCAACGTTTGAGAGGAAGGCCAGATTTAATATGACTATTTTTATAGATAGTGATAGTGATAGTGACCTTTAAAAACAGGGATGTTTTTCTTAAAACAACAAGAAAATAGTTGCATACACTATCTGTACTCAAACCAGTGGCTCACTCACTGTATTGCACCAAATAACTCAGGGGGTCCTCATCAGCTTTCAACTTTTCACTGTCGTCTACACTGAATACAAGTGGACTCATTGAACTAATTTCCCATCTGTCTGTGGAGATGAAATCATCTTTAAACACTGATTGTGCAAGAAAATATTGTATCAGACACTTGTTGCTGGTCTGTACAAACATATTATTGCGTAAAAGCTTTGTGCTAAAAGTCCAGTGATACTATATACATTAATTTTATGTGGGAGTGTCTTGAATATAAAGTTAAATGAAAATGCAAAATGGCTTCTTTTGAGAGGACCTACAGACCCTGCAACACACAGTCAAAATAAGACCTGTACACTCTGTTTTAAATGTTTTATTTGTGTGTTCACAGTTCATGACACATGGCATGGCTCTATGATAAATGATAAATGGAACAAAATCAAGTGGGCTAGAGGGAACAAAACCACCAGATTGAAGTCTACCATGTGAATATTATTTACTATCTGGTCCCAGACAACTGAAAATGCCTCATAAAATGCCAAAAATATATATTTCTAGTAGGACGAAAGACATCTAAAACAGCTCTGTAACATACATTTTCTACAGAAACCACAGCCTTCCAAAAATACCCTAAAACAACAACGTTTTTTCCAGAGAGAAAAACAGAATTCTCTTCTGACAAGCATGTTCCCATGCATTATCAATGCTTTAGCTCAGCCCCATGGTGATAAAACATTTTCTACACATGAGAGACAATGTTGGCTGTCAGTTATTTAAAAGAAATGTTAAAAGTGGTGCTATGGTTCTTGGAGACACAGATAATATAAATAATGAACAATGGATGAAAAAAAGAGCCAATTACAGAGAGAGCTGGGAGCACAACTGATCGCTGTCAGTGTGAGACAGAAATGGACAGAGATCGATCAATAGAGTTTCAGAACATGTAAATATTTACAGCTTCACCAGTCAATACAGAGAGAGGAGGAGGAGGAGGGGTTAAAGAATGTTAAAGACAAAGAGGAAGATGTATGGAAAAGCTCAGGGAAAAAAAGGACTGATTTGGAAGAAAACAGGGAAGTAATTCAACATGTACAGAGTGAGACACACACACACACACACACACACACACACACACACACACACGGTCATGCAAAGCCCACTGCAATAATGGTGACATTTGCAGTGTGCTTGTGGTTGTGTGCGGCTGGCTGATGGCCCACAGCGATGGCCTTTAGAAGAGTGACAGGCCAAAATTACCATTAAGAGCAAGCACTATTAACCTTCCATTATACATACACCTCTCTCTCTGTGTCTCTCTCTCTTTCACACACACACACACACACACACACACACACACACACACACACACAC
>CM076653.1:13431694-13450900 GCA_038496675.1 Rachycentron canadum
CACACACACACACACACACACACACACACACACACACACACACACACACGCACGCACATAGAGTCATCATTCCCATCTTTTACTACTCCATGTGAGTTCAGAAGCTTAATAACCTCTGTGTTGGAAAGATTTGATTGCTCTCTTTTTCTCCAGTGCTCACCTATCTGTCCCCCTCTCATCAGCTCCTGCCTCCATTTTCTCCTTCCAGGACCTGTCATCTCCACCTCTATCTCCACCACTCCTTAATCATTCCTCCCATCTCCTTCTTCTCTTATCTATCCCCAACCACCTCCCCTATTTTTCTTTTTCTTTGTTTCTTTCTTTCTTCTCATCCCCTGCCCTTATATTTCCGTTACTCCCTTTTCCTTCCCTCTCTTTATCCATCGATCTTCAATCCGTTAGTATTTCCGCAAAGATGTTATGCTGGAACTTCACTATATAATTTTTTTTCTGAAGGAAAAGTTAATTTTTTTTAGAAAGCCCCACCAAATAGACGCCCCTTATTTCTAGATTGACACCAGGATAGTAGATGCAAATGCCATGTCAAGCCATGGCTTTGTAACATTTCTGATATAACATGTCTGCACGCTCATCTACTTCTGTTTTTCCAGTCTAAAAATATATCCCTGATTATTTTTTATCAGCTGTCTGTTCCTGGCCAGTTTGTATTTCAGAGTTGTTTCTTCTCTTTAGACTTCCTTTAAATCACATTTTAACTCATTATTAATATAATTATTGATTAACTCATTGACTCATCAACAATGTTAAGTTTGGCATCTTATTTCATCTATCTTAGACTTTTATCCTTTATTTGTTTCACTGGTTTGTATATGTTAGTATAAAGCACTTTGTAATCGAGTGTGTGATACAAATATAATTTTATTCTGTCTGCAGTTTTTTGCCTGGTAAAGAAAATAACAGCCTTTGCTGGATTAAAGTAGGTCAGGCATGTTTTAGCCTTTACATTATATGTGCATAACCCCAACCCCACTGCAGCACAGAGCTTCACTGGCACATAGATGTAGAGGCTTTTCCCAACAATACTGACCTTGGCAGCAGGGGATTGGCAGACCGGCCAGTAAACAGACAGACAAATAGACTGGCTGATACTCTACAGGCTGCAGTATTTACTGGACTGTAAAGTCAAGGTGGGAGAGAGGGGCTGTGCATAGCCTTGGTGCAAGTGTGTGCATGTGAGTGTCCAAGAGAGTGTGAAGGAAAGCTTGTGCTTGTATGTGATGTGGTGTGTGTGTGCATGTGTGTGTTATCAGGGTAGTGCAGACTCTGCTGTCCAGCGGTGTGTGAGATGAGACAGAACGAACGATTTACCACCATGAAACACTAAGCAGACTATTAAACACACACACACACACACACACACACATACACACACACTGAGCCATCCTCCATCCAGATACATACCTAGGTGCACACACTTTCTTATCTGTTTCACCACCCCAATACACACACACACACAAACTGGGATAATCAGGGTTCACTATTGGTCCATATCTTGCCAGGGGCAACCACTTGGGCCTGTATGATGACAGGTATATCTGGAAACTAACCAGCCTGTACCCACCACTCAACCTCACAGCACTCTAACATGGCACTTTGCTAATACTGGGTTGGGACCCAATGATGGATCCCTGCGAGGAAACACTTTTTTAGCTCACAGGACAGGTCAGGAGCAGGGTCAAGTGCAGATAACACTGTAGAGTTGAAGTCAATGTCAAGCTATAGAACAAGATTACATCTGATATCATAATATTTATTGAGGTTTATGATTTTTTTTAAGTTTGTAAATTCTAAGTTTTAACCAATTCCTCCATGAGTTGTCATCTCTTCTTAATTTTGAGGGTTTTTAAATGAAAACTTAATTACTGCCATAGTGCTCATTATTTAAACTGTAAAGTGTGAATTCTGCAGCACATCTGCAGATTCCTTTGAGTGTTTTTGTTCAGTATTAATGTGAGTAGCAATGTGGGCCTCTTCATTTTGCATGATGCAAGCTCAACATGTTATTAACTATGAATTAGAGAATCGCACTGGGAACACAAGCAAGAACAGTCTGAACGATATTCATTAAAACTGGCACATGATTCAAACGAAAACAAGGCCAGAAAAAGACACTGCTAAAATCTAAAGCCATTTTCTCTGCATGTAGGCGTATGTAGAAAGTAGAGGGAAAGAGGGAGCAAGGTGGGGCATGAACATGTACTTAAAAGATTGAAAAAAAACTGACTTATAATTCCAAAACATGCAAAATAATTTTTCTCAACAACGTCCACTTTCAGCCGTTTCTAGAGTGTGAATGTGAACCAGCCATACTGTCATAACCTTTAGTTAAGTTAAATTTAACTCTGTCATCTTACAACCTCACCATACTGAAAAACAATTATTTTCCAACAACAAAGCAGACCAGGGCTCATATTCATCGCTTGCCCAGGACTAAAACTCACTCACTCCACCCACTCATGTCCACTCTGAGACAGGACATGAGTGGGTTTCTGTGAAGCTTATCACTCATCACCTTTAGCAAGAAGTTCTCCTTTGCGATTTGATGACATCACCTTTTTTCTGCATTGTAAAATAACATTAGCAATGGTGTCGACTGATGCTTTTCCTTAGTGTTTGCTGTCACTCTAGCCCACTGAAAAGAAGGATAATAATTTTTATCCAAAAATAATGCTATTATATATTGAGAACCAAATAAGTGTCAGCCAGCTGCACAGCCAAAACACTGATGGAGAGAAATAAACAAATACAAATAATGAGGTTGTATCTGTGGAGTACATCTAGGTTGGAGGCTATTTGGCTGTCTGCATGTGTTGGCAGTGTCAGCAATGCCTCAGTTATAATCCCAACAGAAACAGAGTGAATTAGCCTATCCATTAGTCTGGGATAACAAAACAGAGAAGGGCAATACATCCAACATTTATCAAAGGCTGATATGGCCTAAAGTGATGATTCACTTAGGTTCACAAGGTATTGTAGATATTACATCTCTCTCAACTTCAGACATGAAAATGAAAGAGATGGAGATTCAACACCTACCTTTCATATCAACCACACAATCACAACAATACACAGAAAAGCATTTTTTGCTTAATTGATCATAATAGTGATTTCATAAATGTCTTTAAGAACCAATTTAGTTACTCTGTTATTTTTTGGCAGAATAAATCAATGGCAGTAGCTTTTTACATTGGATTCATGAGACATGCTAAATTCCCCATTCTCTAAATTTTTCTGATGACAAACTCCTGGCAACACAAGGGTTTTGTTTATTTTGGGTATGATGCCAAAAATACTAAGGGAGCCTGAATGTTATTCAAATAAATTTCCCAATCTCAAGTGACTTATTTCACTCAAGCTCAAAACGTACACTTTCTAGACAAATTTACAGCAGCGAAACAGCAGAAAAACAAGTGCTCATCACACAGACTGTTCCTTCAGGCAACAGCTCACCTTTATTGTGTGTTCTGCACCCAAATTGTTGTATTTTAGCTGTATGCATTTATCACAAACATTAGTTATGACTGATCAAGGGATTTCTATTGATCAATTTGTAGTTTTTATCATTGCCCCAATTCACAACAGACTCACTTATAAATACACACAATCTAAATTGAAAAGATAACAAGACTGCTAAAAATAAACAGCAGAAACGTAAAGGAATTGTTAAATTGCTGAAAAAAAAACAAAAACAAAAACAAAACAGCAGACTGTTAAAAATCTATTTGGGTCTCCAGAGAAACTCCCTGCCTGCTGATATTTGTTTTGTTCCATTCCTTCTGTTTTTATTGTCTAACTACCCCGGGCCAAACCATCACAAGTGTCTAGCAGGGGGGTTGGGGAAGCAGCCAAGTTGAGGCAACACTCTGCTGCCTTCACAGATTTACATTCAGGAGCCATTTTCTGTTGCAGTTACCCAGGATTCAGTCCAAGCCGGTCTCTCTCTCTCTCTCTCTCCCCCCTCTCTCTCTTTGTATATGTCCCTCTGTCTCGCTCTTGCCATCTCTATCATTCCCTTCATTATCACTGTCCACTCCAAAAGAGAGTAAAGGGAGAGAGGCAGGGGGTGGGGGTGGTAGAGGGTTAAGAGGGAGAGAAGGAAAAGGTGAGAGAGAAAGAGTGAAAAAGAGAGCAAGGGAGACGGGTAAAGAGAGAGAGAGAGAAAGAGAGAGAGAGTGAGAGAGAGAAAGAGTGAAAGAGAGAGAGAGAGAGAGGGGTACAGAGAGCTGTAGCTTTCTGCTGAAATATTCATGTTAGTGCCAGCAGCTTTTCCATTCCCCGCTCAGCAGGAGGCTGCTGTTTGATACATCCATCGCCCTCTCCCTCTCTTTTTACTCGCCCCGTCTCCCCTCCCCTCACGCTCCCCGTCTCTCTTGACGAGTAACGTTAGCAGATATTAAATGCTCATCGAGAAACACAGAGCCAATCTCTCCTCCCAAATGGACAAAGCAGCCCTGCCTTGCACAAAACAACACAAAACAAAATTCAACGACTTCTACCATTAAAAACAAGGTTACATTGTCCATGACAGCAACACAACCATGGCAGACAATTAAAATGAAATCAAAGCCTCCGCACCCTTATCTCTGTTGCAAACTAATTAACTGTCTTAGTGAATAGTATCACCAAAATGACCATCACATTTTTACCAGCTTCAATATGGTGATACAGAGCAGGAGATTACATATATTTGCCCCATTTCTAAAGTGTGCCTGTCACTGAAATATTTCAGGGGTATACCGAACATGCTGTCACTGAGCAGAACACTTGCAGAAACAGAAACAGAAACAGAAACCCCTCTTTTCTCCATGAAAACTTATTTGACTGATTTTCTGAAACATGTATTATATGTCTGGCATAGGCAGATATCAAGATTACACTACAAAACTGTATTTCAGCCATTTAAAATAATATCACCTCAACTTATCCCTGTCTCTGTAACAGTTGACTCAGAGGTGATGAGGGGAACAGCAGCCGTGGATACTCTCAGCCTAGGGCATGTATTTGTTATTTTGTGCTTGGGCCCAGCCTGAGACCAGTTAAGTTCTACATCACAGTTATTGAATTATTATCAAAATACCTTCAGCTTTAGTCAAACACATAACAAGCTGTTAGAATAGTCCCTTCTGTCGTGCACTCACCAAGGAGACCTTTGGGGAAATTGGATGTTTCTGACATAAAACAAGCAGATGGTGAAAATTCATCTGAAGTTGAGGACAGGAAATAAGTATATAAAAGAAACAAAGAAATTCAAAGATATTTGAATGAAAGTATTGTAGTAACTTGGCTCTGATAGATGTTGGTGATATGCAACTTGCACTAAAAGTTCAAGTAGAAATGTTTGGTGTCACATGATCTAAACACTGATCAAGAGGCCTTTCCACACAGCCAAGAAAGCGGTCCAAGGGAAACACTGCTGAGGACGAGAAAACAGCGGTTGTAGTTTCCAAGGGCGAGGCTGTGCCTGTCGGTGAGCGACTGCATCATTTTATTTAGAACTGATGTCAGCGCTGGTGGTTAAATGGGGAGGAGCTGCCTGTATGGTTACAGTGGGTGCACACATGATACGTGTGTATGCGAGTGCATATGAGTGTGTGGTTACATTTAACCAGCACATGTGCCGGGGGATGTGGCAGATGTTGCAGAGGCAAGGATTAGTGTGTGTGTGTGTGTGTGTGTGTCTTTAAGTGTGTGCATTAAAAATATCTTTGCCACAGCAGGAAGCCACAGTGGCCAATTACAGTGCAGCATCTGGGCTAGCACACATTTACACACACATGATTGTGTGTGTGTGTGTGTGTGTGTGTGCGTGTGTGGAGGGGATGGGGAGGTTCAGGAGGAGTTCAGGTTATTTACATCTTAGCATGTAGAGTTTCAGTAAACGGTGCCGCATGTGTGTGTGTGTGTGTGTGTGTGTTTGTGTGACAATGGTAAGGCTTTGTGTCCCTGCAGCAGAATCTAAACACACCATGAAGACAACGACAGAACAGGGGAGAGAGAATTAGAGGGAAGGAGGAGTAAATACAACGAAGCAGTGAAGACAATGATGAGAAGAGAAGACAGTTTTGGGGAGGGAGGGGAAAGAAAGAAAACTAAATAAAAGCCCTCACATTTCCAGCAGGGATGTTATACCTCACAGTCTTTCTCTCCACACTCTCAGAAAAGAAGGTACAGAGAGAAAGTACAACCTCAGCAACAAAAGGGACAAAATTTTTGTCTATCGCGCAATTCCCTCTGGAGTCAGTGGGAAACTAATCCTATTTGTTTTATTTCTCTCCTTCTCAATTAAATCAGTCTGACATGGAGATTGCTCTGCTGTCTGACTATTTTCACTTTAATTTCATTGAAATGAATTGAATCAGCAGTGGAAGTGAAATACTGCAGCAGTACTAAAGTTTATGCCCAAATACTATATAATAATAATAATTTACCTTTTCCATTAAAGTCAAAGAAACATCTTGTTTTTATTAGATTGCAGTTCTTGTCGAAAGCTAAAGCTAAAGTGGAACACAGAGACTATGGATGGTAGTAACATGAGTAAAGGCAACGTGAAATCCTTTTTCATCTTCATCATTTTTTATCATCATCATTAGTTAAATGATGAAAAATCTTAGATAAGGCTGGGGTGATGAACATGTGCATACAATCAGACACAGAACAATTGACAAAAGCAGGGAAATAGCCATTTATTAACTGTATGTTTCTGAGACTTAATGGTATTTCAGGTAAATTAAGGGGGAAACCTAATTTTAATTGAGCCGTGAAATAATAGAGCATCATAATTACTATAGAGCATCTCAAAAAGAGGGTGCTCAGGAGGCATTAAGTTATTGATGAACAAAGATGATGCTTTATTGCTACTTATTAAGACTATATAAGATCATGCTCAGATATTCATTGATATGGTCCATACATACTAATACCTTTATATTTATCAGTGAAGTGAGGATTTTATGGTATTATTTTCTGGTTTATTTTTTCATCTTTGGTACATGTTCCCACAACATCTAATTAAATCATCAAGTTTTTGATCATTGTGTAAAACTCCATCAATTTTTACAAGTCTTTAAACACGATTAATTTACTTCACTCAGCCACAAAGTCCCATTCATGCAGCCTGTTCTTTATGCCAGTTCATTAGGTATTAAGTGATTCATGCCAAACTGAACTCTCACATTGTTCCTATGGGGGCAAGTGTGGGGACAAACAATGGCACCAGATGATTAAATCATAGAAGTCACGATGTGATATCGTTGGTGCGGCCAGACAAAAAGGAGAAGAAATTAGTTCTGTAGGAAGATGGAGAGATATTCAATGAGTAGGAAAGCTCTCAAAATTACTTTAGAGCAATTGACGGTTTCATTAATCACAGTTTACCCAAGTGAGTGGCTCTAATGTGAGCACATCGACCCTGACTTCAATTATTAGTATGTTCTGTATCAATAGTCAATACTAACTGCACAGTTGAAAGCACACCTTAGCTAAAAAGCTTTAAAGACTCTAAGTGGCCTATATTGGACACCCATAACAAATGTGCTAATTTTGTCCCTATTTGATCCTCTGAATATAAATATAAATAATTTCAAGTGAATAACATGTTAAACCCAAATAATTGTAAAATAAAATTAATTTACCAGTTTAGGAAAAATCCATTGATCCGCCACACTGATATACTCGGCACAAACATGTACAACAAATCAAAACTTCCTGTAAAGCCTAAAAGCTTTAGAAGGTGGTCACGTTCAGTCTGTCAAGAAATAATTAAGAATGTGCTCTGACATTAGTGAATGACATTGAGATTGTTTTTCTATTTTACTTAATTGCGTGAGAGTGAAATGACCCAAGTGCTGCTGTGATAATTGGCTGTTAGACAGCTCATATAGAAAATCTATTGGTCTCAAAGGAAGACGCATGTCTCTGGGTACAGACTGCTAATCCTATATTCAGCTATGCCTTGGTTAGCTGTTTGTTTTTTATTGTATTGGGTAGATATAGCCACTCACCAACTCAAAGAGGACAAGAGAAGCTGGGCTATTGGTCCAGTAAATGGAGAAAGAGAGAGAGGGTAATGCAGAGTATAGATTGATGCTGTACAGTATTGCTGTACAGAGCAGAATGAGCTGGACATAATCAGGTTATCAAGCACCATAAGACAAAACATGTAAAATATCCAGTTAGACAATTACTAGTTCAGGATGCTGACTGCAACACACAACATTAAGCGTCTTAATGTGAATAAAATTGTTGTGAATTAAATTTATTTTATTATAAATTTATTTGGATCAACCAAACAATCCCATATTTCTGAGTTTATCCAAGACTCTTGTTGGCTTCATTACCAAATTTGTGAGACTGAATTTATAGTCACCTGGCTACTTTAATCAGTCCGGTCTGATCAGAGTTACTGGAACTGCCTCCAGGGGAAACTGCTGACACAACCAAGAAACACTTAATCCCATTGATTAAATATAATATATTAAACATAAATTGAATGTCAATCTGATTTAATAATGTTTTAAAATTAAGGTTATATATTTTAATCAATAGATACTTTTGTATACCTTTAGTTTTGATTAAGTTAAAAAAACAAACTCAAATAAAAAAAAAAAAAATCCAAAAAAAAAAAAAACAGAAAAAGACATGAACATGCTCAATACCAATTGTTATGTCGATTCTCATTACAACATGAGACATTCAGTTACCCAAGTTTCTCCTTCATTGCAGTCGGGTCTAATGCATCCTAACTTCTGTTAGGAATAAACATTCACTGAATGAATTAGTAATTAGTTCTAGTTATCAATAATAGCAATATATCTAAATGAATAACTGATGACAGCAAACCACTGCGTGGACAGTTAACCAGCCCTAGGGGTCTTTTTGGCCTCAACCTTGTATCTTTTGTCCCCCTGCTCTGCCATTTCCTCTGGGCAGGTTTATTTTTCACCCATGTGTAACTACTACCACCCAGTGGTCAGATCTACCCACTGCCTCCATAACTGCTCCACAGCGGGGGCAGACTTTTGACAGAGCTTTGCTCAGGCCAAAAATCTCAATACAGTTCAGCTAAACTGAAATGAACTGAGCTGAACTGAAATAAGGTATCAGCAATTTTCGTTCTTAAAGACTTCATTCACCTCCTCATTTCTTCCCTTGGGCATTTGACCTGTGTAATATAATAAATCAATGCATCTGCTGAAGAACAAGGTTTCTGTGTGCTCACCTTCAGTCTGTTTCATGCATGTTTACATATTAGCAGGATTTTGTGACTTTACAACTGGTTTTGAGCCATTTGTGGTTCAATATGCAAGTCACACAAGTCTGATGCAGAAAGAAAAGGGATACTTCAGTGATGTCAGAGCAGTTTAACCATTGAAATGAATCTAAGCATATTGAATTAATATATACCAATCAGCCATAACATTATAACCACCTGCCTAATATTGTTAAAACTGATACATTTTTGGTTGTAAACTGGGCTGAAGAGTCCTGTAGACTATCATCAATGCCACGGATGGTGCACCGGACCACATGCATCTCAGACCCAAACAAGTGCTTTACCAGCTACATCTACTTCTTCAGTTTGGCAACTACTGGTTGTAACTGCCATGTGTCCTTGTTGGACTCCAGGACAGGAACACAACTTCCTCTGCTACAGCGCCAACCTCACTGAAAGCACTCAAACCACGCGTGTCAGTGCACCATGGAGAGAGCTGCTGTGGTGTTGGGCTGCAGGAGTCCCTCAGTACCAGAGTACAACACCTCCACCTTGGCCTTCGACCAGCATTTCACCACAACTGCCAAAGGACTTCTCCTCCTGGCTGAAATAGTAAGTGTGATTATGGATTTGAATTTTTAATGACACTACTCAACCGATGACAAAAAAGTAGGATTAGAAATTAAAATTATAATCCAATGGATTATAATTTTAATATTGATTGTCAGGAAGTGGAACTAATTTCAATAATTATTAGTTATACTAGTGTTAAAAGTGCATTTTGCAGAAATTGCAGAAATAAACATGCTCAGACCAAGACAGTTTAGGGTGTTTCTACTCTGTAGTACAATCTAAAAAAAAAGTTATTCATTCAATTTACTTTATGCGTTTTTCCGTAAAATTAAAATAAGTAGAGTAATAGAGTAATAATAGCATAAATTGGAGTGAAACTAAAAACTATGTTTCTATGAAAATAGGAAGTGGACCAAAAACACCAAGCAAATCAACTCTTCCTCCTTTCTCTCCCTCATTGTCTCTCTTCCTTTCCAAATCAGCTGAGGGAAAAAGACAGGATAGCCTTTCTCTAAATACAGTCTGGCTGGCTGCCATGCAGAGGCTGGGCACGTCATATTTGAGGAATCTGATTGTGCCAAATTCAAATAAATATAGTGGAAATATTTATTTTGGAAATTGTACAACTGATTGTGAGATGATACTATATAATCGTTTTAGTCATATCACTATATATCGTACATTATAGCTTGAAATTGGGTTAAATTGGTATCATACAAGAGCTTTCATTTGAAAAGAGGCCAACCCGGCACAAGGTCATGTTTCACAGCAGACCACTTGTTCTTCCTGTGATATGAAACATCCAGCAGGAATCTTTTGTTTTCAGACAGGAAGGGTGGGTTTGGAATAATTTTGGGAGCACCACCACGACACTTTGATTCAGTGGAGATGGATAATGTCCCCCTCCTACTCTTTCACTTTATTTCTTAATTAGCTTTATTGACATGTGACAATGTAACCATGTACTACCAAACACAACCTCTCCTCTCCTGCAGGTCTTTGGTATGTTAGTGTGGATTCTGGTTGGGGGCACAGAGTATTTTCGCCTGCCTGCTCTTTGCTGGGTGATGTTTGTTGCCATTTCATGCTGGATTCTGACTGTTTCCCTGTTTATAATTTACCTCACTGGAGCCCACAAGAGAATACCACAGGTCCCGTGGACTACACTGGTAACACACACACACACACACACACACACACACACACACACACACACACACACTGGCTCATTTCTTCATTCTAAACAGTTTGGCTGTTTAATCATGTTACAACAGTGAATATCTAACAAAATGTAAATGTGACTGGATTCCATTTTCTATTTAATATGAAGAATTGCTGTTAATGTGCAGTTTATTCAGAAAGTATTCAAACCCCTTCACTTTTTCATATCTGATTCTGAGTCACTTGAAATTTAGCTCAGGTTCAGGTTATTTCTATAAATCGACAGGACTGTGGATGCAAACTTCAGTCTCTGGTGTCTCAGTGGTGCACCTTGCAGTTCTGCCATTCACATCACCACTTCCTAGTGACCTCACAGTTAAGAATGCATTCATTAAACACACACTTGATTCATTGAGTATACACACACACACACACACGCACAGAAATCTCTCTGTAGTTCATGTAATTCATTGCTTGTGTCTCCTGTAGTCGCTGTGCTTCAACTGCAGTGCTGCAGCTCTCTATCTGGTGTCAGCTGTGGTAGATGCTCTGTCAGTCAATCAGGCCATTAGGGGGCGGCATAACTACAACTGCTGGGCAGCATCTGCGGTAAGAGCTCACATGACAATAGTATACCGATGTTCATCCAAAAACATGTTTTTTATTTGATTGATTGACTGAAGTTTTTACGTCTGCAATTAAACAAGAGCAGCCCAGTGTTGAAAGACAATCATGTTGGGTATTAAACACAACGTCCATTTGCTTTTATGAAAAAACAAAACAAATGAATAATAAAAATATTATAATGAATAGCATTGTTAATTTGAAAGAGCCTTTATTTGGTCAGTTAGTGTGAAAATATAAATGCAATTTAATATAATGAGGAAAATTTGAAAAAAACAAAAAACTTTTTGCTGACTTGTATGAAATTTGTGCAGGTGAAATTTTTAACACATTGCTTTCTTTGTTCACACTTTTCCCCTCTGTTTTTGTTTTTTCTTTTCTCACCTCTTCTCACTCTTTCAGTCATTTGCTTTTCTAACCGCACTGTGCTATGCAGGAAGCAGTTACCTGAGCTTCCGTGTCTGGAAAACCACAGAAGAGCAGCAGTAGTCGCATTGTTCAGACCATCTAATGCATGAGTAGCAAGTCTGACGGTGGTAGATCTACCTTCAGACAGGACAAGACTTCAGGCACATTAAGAACACCATTGTTGATTGTCAAATTATCAGCTGGACACTGTAACTGAAAAGTGATGAAGTTGAGTCCATTGTCCAAAAGCATCAGACATAAAAAAAGAAAGATGTATTGGGACTGTGTGGTAGACAGCCGATTAAAGCTGGGGCTGGCAGTAATGTTTTGTTGTCAATTGGTAACATTTCCATAATCACTGCACATTGTAATTCAAGTGCTCTGAAAGCAAACCAGACGTCTGCGTCTCCTCTTGGCTCTGATTTCAGGCTTTAGAAAATCTGTCGCATGACAGTAGACTTTGACCAATCACAGGTCTTTTCAGTAAGAGAGTGTTCCTATTGGCTGTCCTGCAAATTCTGATGTGCATAAACGCCCCTTCAGATGGATATATGTCAATGGATATGTGTGTCTGAGGACCTGCTTTACTTCTCCTGGACAGATAACAGGCTGCTAATGTTTCCATTCTGTAATATAACTATATCTCTAAATGTATCGGTTGGCTGTAAATGCAGAATTACCAAGATAACAGTTATGCCTATGACAGCTTTAATCTTTTTTTGGATCCTGATAAAAAATATTAAACAAGTTGTTTTCATGTTGTTTTTATTTTGTTTTCACACGAGTATGTATGTTGTATGTTGCATGCCAACATAAATGAAAGCAATATAGCTGAGATTAAACATTTTACACACATTTTCTCCAACCATTAAAAATAAAATAAAAA
The DNA here is from genome assembly GCA_038496675.1 of Rachycentron canadum. Lineage (NCBI taxonomy): Eukaryota > Metazoa > Chordata > Actinopteri > Carangiformes > Rachycentridae > Rachycentron > Rachycentron canadum. The sequence continues at coordinate 13,444,579 of CM076653.1, forward strand.
TCTGAAATAAAAATCATGCCTTTATTTGAAACAGTAAAGTTGAATCTGATATTTTTTGATTTTGATTAAAAGTGCAGTACATTGTAGCTTTCTGTCCTTCAGTGATGCAGATGTGCAAAATGCTCAATAAAAAACGTATTGGCTATTATGTGCATGGTTAGTATATCTTGTATGTTAAACTGTATCTCACAAAGGTGCAATATTGCCCAGTGCACATTAACATACACGGGCTACACTGTAGGTCAATCATTAATAAAGTTTGCTAAATTTTTCAGTCATTCATCATGTGCTAATGTCAGTGCTGTTGCTTTGATCCATGTAGGTCACTCCCCAGTGAGCACCCAGTGAAGTAATCCCATTGCCATTATATCGGCCGCTCAGCAGTCTGAGTTCTGCATCCGGGTGCATCGGGTAGAAGTTAAAGGAATTCTGCAACACAACATCAAATGTTAATACACCACCACGAATATTAGTATTCATAATTGTTGCAAACAGAAAGGCTAGCTGACCTGTATAGGCTGGCCAACGATCAACGAGCGTCCTCTGGAAGTCAAAAATATCACTTGATAGATGTAGTTGCTGTGGTATTTACCTGAGATCTGAAAAATAGAAGACAGTGTGAGCACAGGAAGTAGATGTAGTACTACTATTAATATTTCTTTGACCTGTACAACAAAATATGTGAATAATGATCAAAAAATATCCCTTAAATATTTGATAATGTCAATACATATCACCAATCAAATGGTAGGAGAAATTACATTTAAATCTAAATATTACACATAAAAAAGATCACAATACCAGACTTGTATTTTAGTCAGTAAAATCCCTGACCTGAATAATGGCCTCTCCATCAAATAGGATAATTTCTTGCGCATTGCCAACTATGCGTCCAATCCTCTTAGACCAAATGTAATCGTAACGCACCTGGAGCCTACAAGGACACACAAGAGAGAGAAAACACACTGTTAAAGATATATGTGAGGACAGACAATGAAAGAAGACTTAATGTTAGGTATGGTCAAGGAAGCAGCAAAAAAACCTGAAGCAAAAAAAAAAAAAAACTTGTGGTCTGCCAATATGGTACCAGTTAAAACTTAGTCTGTTCATGAAACAATATTTTTAATTGTACACTAATCATTTCCATTACTAACACGTATGGAGAAGAAGAGAAGAAGACAGAAAACTGACCCAGTGATGTAAGCATTGTTGATCTCCCAGACTCTGATCCCTGTGATTCTTCCCTGTCCCTCTGAGGAAAAGGAAGTACCACTGCCACCTCCGACGGCAAGAGAGTAGGAGTAATGGATCAAGGTAGCTAAGGAGGGAAAAAAGATATTATATGACACAACCATTAACATACAATAATGTGGATGCTTGCATTAAAAGTGTAAAAATTATGTAAAATAATTTCAACAGTTGGGTTAACATCTTACGTTTTGCCAGGCAGCTGGCACAGAGCACAGCAAAGAAGAGGAGGGACAACATTTGCGCGTTTGAGGGTGTCCAGAAAACAACACTGAAATTAGAGACATTGTTATTATTACTGTTATCATCATATGATCATTATCACTTATAGAGTGTTATAGAGTTTTTGTCAAATAAACCATCTGATGGGCTATTTGCTTTTGAGAATCAGTCCCTCAAATATTTTCTGCACCAACATCAGTGTGAAAAATAATAGAATCATTACAACTTAAATAACTGGATTCTGTAGCTGCAGTAAGATGTTGTTAGAGTTGGTCCTCTGAAAAAAAGTCCCACACAAGTAAAACCTGCAGATGTTCAAACTCACCTCTTGAAACCAGCTTGTGTACTCTCAACAAAGTGTGGACAGACACTGGCATTTATATATCCATATCGCCCTCCCCCACCACACACACATTTTATCATGATTACACATACACAAGGACACACACACACTCCAACATTCCTACCTTACAGCGTCTGACAGGTGAAAAATAACATACATAGTTTTATTTTAGTGACAGAAGTATGTTACTGGGAATTTGAAATTGACCAAAGAAAAGGACTTTAAAGTTCAGCCACATGTGTTTTGGGAAGTGTGATTTTAACCATTTTGATCTCTAGAATTTGTGCCCCATAATTTACCATCTCATTAAATTAAATCGAGTGGATCGAGTGGATCAACTGTTGTAATTCTGAATCTTTTTGGGTCACTGAAGCAAAATTTCAAACGTTTACCCTTAACCTTGTGATCTTCAATCTGCCCTCAAGATCCATTTAGTAGCTGTTGTGGAGCTTTCGATTGTATTGATTGCATCTGTTAACAGATTATGTTGGCCCAGTTGTCATTGAATTGAGAATTGAAGTGGAAATTTTCATTTGTTTTCTGTTGAGTGTAAGTTTTCTTGTCTTTAAACTCTATCTTCTGATGAAAAGTCAGAAGAGCTGAAGGTCAGGGTTGTTTCGTCAACAGATTTTTCTTTTTCTTCCTGGTTCTGGCTAAATAGTGCCACACACAGATTCCCTAAAAAATTATCATCTTATAAAATATTAGGACAAAAATTGTGGATGTATTTCATATACAACAGTTTTGTTAAATGTGTTGTCAAGTGGTGAAAAGTAGTAAATCTGTTCATTTACAATCTCCAACTTTACAACTTCCTCTTCTGGGTCTGAGTCTGAGTGTCTCAAAGAAGTGCACCAAAGTTTTCTAATTTTCAAATATGTTGGAAGCAAAATCAATTAACTTTTCTTCCTGGGTTGAAGGAACATGACAAGTACTGAACACGAGACATCCTTGACCCATAACACCAGGAAATAACGAGAGGTAAGTTCCAAAGCAGCTGGTTCTACAGGAATAACAATAAAAAAAACTTCCTGCTTTCCTGTTGTAATTGATCATGAAGCTGTAAATGAGATATTATACAACCACATGGAGAGAGAGAGAGAGAGAGAGAGAGAGAAAAACACATAAACATAAAACAACATAAAACAGCAAGAGGGTCTTCATCATCACAACTCACAATACTTTTTCAAAATAATGTTAATGAACTGTTGCTTGACATACTGTATATAGATATATTTAGCTTGAACTCTTTGAACATACATAATACACTATTAGCTAAGGTAAAAACATTCACATCTCTTCACAAGGAAGAGGAAAGTAAATACAGAACAAATACAGAAAGGAAGGCGCAAAGTAGGCTGCAAGTGAAGGTCTGATGCATTTGCAAAGTGCAAAAAAGGTGTCAATTTTCCAAATAACAGGCAATCAATTTGTTAGAATAATTATGTATTAGTCTTTAAAAAAAAAAAGGACTAGTCTGCAGTGTAATAGTACTTTCCTAGAAATCAATTATATATTTCTAGTGTTTATTTAGGTAAGGTATAATAAAATAAAATAATTTAATTAAACATACCTTAAATACCTTGAGCAGGTGTCACTGGCATTTTTGTGATTAATGATTGTTACTGATGTTTTTATGGCAAGGGCATTAACAAGGTCACTGGCTGCAGACATATCTGACACGAAGGAATGCTGTATTTCCTGTGGTTGGTGTTTGGAGATCACGCTCCGATGATCTCCAATTGAACTGAAGCCACCACTGTCAAGGTGTCAAATAGCAGCTCATTCCCAGAAGCTGCAAGTTGAAAGGCTGACCAACATGGAAGTGGTTGGCTTGCCGTCATAAAACCATCAGACACTCTTTGTTGGCCACAGAATCACAAAGTACATGACCAGGGAGGATAGAGGGGAAGGAAATTTTCAAAAATGGTCCAAAAACAGAACTGAGATGAAAGTGTATGTTTGTACAAAGCATAGAATGATTCATGGATAATATGGACCTTTCAACATGTTGGGAGCAAAATGCGTCAAAAGGCTGAAGGTTGTGTTTTTCTTTTCGTGTGGGAAACGGATGTGACCTGATGTCAGCCCATCTTGGTTCAATTTAACAAAACGATTTCCCCAATTTGGGAGATAAATGTCAGAAAATTAACATGAGGAAAACAAACAATAACAACAAAAGTTTTACCAGAGAACAAAAGGATTTTGTCTGATGCTGTGTGTGTTGATGCTGGTGTTTGTGTAGGTGTATTCCACAGTGTCCGACTGAAAATAGGTGTCTAAGGTTAAGGGGAGAAAAAGGAGGTGGGCAGCTATGGAAATTTTTGCCACTTCATTGAATTGCTGTGTCTGCCACAAACTGTAGTGTAGTGTTAGCACATTGTCTCTGAATTTGGAGACTTTTTGTTTTTAAACAACACTGTTTATAAACCTGGTACAGGTTTGGGCCATGTATGGATGCCAGCCACGGGTTTAGGGCTACACCTCTTGTCACGGGCAGTCAGACCAAGCTACTTTGGTTTCTTAGCTGCTTTGGAACTGCAGGATGTTCAAGAGTGCTTTCAATTCATGGAGTATATAAATTATTTACATGAATAAACTGCTTTCACTTTATGTATAATTATATTAACTATGATTAAAGAAAGAAGAGGAATAACTAAACATGACACATCGAACAAGAGAGTGTAAGAGTGAGGGAAGGAGAGAGTGAAAGAGAGAGACAAGTCATCACTAACTGGTTAAGAAATTAATTGATTTGAATAGCATACAAACACCAGAAACACCAACTGGACATGAGAAAATACACTTACTGCAGCACTGCAATACATCTCAGACAGGGGCTGTGAGCTGACACTTTATCTCTGAATGATCATTTTAGAAGTAAATTAAGCTGAAATCTCAGCACAGTCTTGGTGCTGTCTTTGTCTTTGGTGATTTTGTCAGATGATGACATGGTTATAAAATCTTAATTCGACCATGATGTTCCAGCCATATATTATATGGCATACATATAGATATTTTAAACCTGTCTGTTTTGGTGGGCACCTGATGGTGTCAGTGGGAAAACCACTGGACTAAAATGTATTTATCATAATGGTCTACAAACACTGGACAAACCTGTTTGAGGAAGTAAATTGAGAGAATAAAACCTGCAAAAGGAAAACAACCTCTGACATAATTCCAGCTACAGGACCACATTTTGACATGATGACACAAGCACAGACACACACACACGACATGTGCATACTTTTGCACAGACTTTTGCACTGTACAGTATATATACCATCTATATATAAACTGGTTGTCTTCTCTGAACATCCTGGTTATGGAGACTACAGAGGGTTGTACTATGATGTAGAGTAAAGAAATGAGAGGAAGCAATGACAGTAATGTGCTGTATCTATGAGAGAGGCTGGTGGACTAAGAGTCCAATCCAATAGGAGTTGGCTTACAGTGGAATCAATCAGAAATGAGACCCGAAATGAGGAAATGAGTAAATGAGGTCTAATTACTATTTCAGTTTTGCTGTAAAGGGTTTATTACTGTAGCTGCACTGCTTTATAGAAATGGCTGTATACTGTATGTTGGAGTGCATGTTTTTGTACAAATCCCCATATAGTACCCTGTGGTACACACTGGTGCACACAACATTCAATTATAGTTATAACAGTAAAATCCTGGATAGAATAGTAGCAACAACAGATTACTGCACTGTAATGTCACTTTAAAAACTGTATGGGAATGTAGATAAAAGGCTGATTTGGATTTAGAACAGAGGTGTGTATATGGTACTATAACAAAAAAAAGTATGTCCTGCAAATACTTGATATTGTCTGGCTTTGCTTTTTCGCACATATTTGAAGAAAATTTTAAAGTGATTTGATTGAAAAGACTAAATCAATGTATACTTGTGTCAAAGTAAGAGAGAGATCTGTCATTCTATCTGATGAAGATACAAACTGTTTTCACAATGAGTTGAATGGGAAATGCATCAACACTGAGAAAATGTGTTCAGTAGTGACATAATAATGGCTGTTTGTACAAACAATGAGAAATACGGATGTGTGAGGGGAAATGAAGGATGAGGAGTTGTGAGAATGATGTTGATGTGTGAGTGAAGTACATCAAAGTGACTGAGAAGTAGTAAGTAGTTTTTCTAACATTTACATAATATACATTTTTAAAGGTACCATTGTATAATGTCATGATGTGAGTATGGAGAAGCATAATCTGATATTAAAATGGTGCAAATTTCTGTGACTAGGACAGATGAACAGAATCTAATATTTATTTGTTTGTTCAAAAAACACGAGCCCTGACTGAGAGTGGATTCCTGTAAGTGAGAGAATTGGCATCATAAATTGGTTGAACTGGTCTTTCTTGCTTGCGAGGATAGCTAAAGGCCAAAGACACAACACACATACACATACACACACACAGACAGACACACACACACACACAGACACACACACACACACACACACACACACACACACACACACACACACA
>CM076653.1:13537733-13563483 GCA_038496675.1 Rachycentron canadum
TGTGTGTGTGTGTGTGTGTGTGTGTGTGTGTGTGTGTGTGTGAAACCGCAGCTCTCATAATTTGACTGAAGGCCTGTTTATTATGCCTCTGTTATTCACTGCAAGCATTTCTTTGACCCCTGCTGATATTTATCCGGCTTCCTCTCCCCATAGCAAGAAAAAGAGACGAAGAGAGAGTAGATGGATGGAGAGAGAGAGAAAGAGAGAGAGAGAGAAAGGGAAAGTTAAAGAGGGAGAGAAAAAGAGCAAGTGCATTAGCTGAGTTTGTTTGTGTGATTGTGTTCATGTGTGATTGTGTATGAGTGTGTATGTGTGTCTGAGGGGTCCCTATGGATTTGCTACTGGATCTAGCCTGAACATTTGCATTTTTTCATTTGAGCTGTTATTTGCAGCATTGCGTGCAGCACAATCCCCCAAGGGCCCGCCAAGTAATTCAGTAAAAAGGCAGGTAAGACATAAATTAATCATAAGACGTCTGAGAATTATTGCACTCAACTCTCATACACATGCGGACACACACACACACACACACACACACACACACATAGACGGTCACACACATACGTATGCATGCATGCACGCACGCGCACACACATGCACACACATAAAAGCATTCACATACATGGATATAAATACACGTATATATGTGCATACATAAGAACACAACTGCATATACAAACAGGAAGAGAGAGAGAGAGCACGCACACATACACACACTGAATACACTCACACACACATCACTGAGACTCAAATTGAATCTGAAAGGAGACCAAGGTCGAGAGAGAAAGTTTTCAACTCCATCAAGCAGAATTACCAAGCTGGATGGAGAGAAGTAACTTTTAATGGACCAATGTTTTAATACAAAAACTTTTTCAAACTGAAACACCACTTGCATATCAATGTGATCATTCACTATTCAGTAATGTATATTGGATTCATCACAATGAAAACAGTAACTCATTTTTTCTGTAGCTGTAAGCCAGTTCAAATGAGAGGATTTATTTTTCTTTTTTCAAAGTCAGTCCATTAGAATTTGTTATTATTCACTTTTTTTTTTGGTTAGAATTACACTTTGTCTCTTCCTCATTCCCTGTGGACCTCTGTTCCTGGTTTTGTCTTTCTCCCTACCTGGTTGTGTGTGTGTCTCTGCTGGGTGTGACTTCCTGGTCCCAGTTCCTGCTAATTCACCTGAGCACCTCATCCTCATCAGCCAACCAACTCTCCAACCTGCTGCAGTATTTAAACATCAGTTCTACCTTTCAGTCTCTGTAAGATCGTTCTTCCTTCTCTCTGAACTCTCAGGTCTAATTTCCTTGTATCACTCTGTGCTCAGCCCAGCCTTACCCTGCTAAGATACTCTTGCCAGTTTCAAGTTGCACAATGACCAGGAGACCTACCAGATTTTGGAAGAGCCTGATGGAAGTCTCAAAATCTCAGGATCCAGGATGAAACAGCAATAAATTCATGAGTTTTCACTTGGTACCCCCAATCAGCCAGGTACTGAAACCCTCTGCATTGGCCATGCACGCTCAGGTGCTGTCGAACCAAAGAAAAGCAGGGTGATCATCCACAATCCAGGCAGTTGGAGGTGGGTCGGCACAATGGACTCAAAGAGACAGGGTTTAACTGGGAGGAATGGAGGACAGGGTGTATCTTCCTGGAATGTGGTAACTTTAGTTAAAAGATGGTCAAGGATCGTTGCAATCACAATGGCCCCAGATAGCAGGGTGAGAGCATCAAGGAAAGGAGACTTAAATGTTTAGAAGACAGCCGAGCAGGGCTGCATGGGTGCCTCTCCACATCTTCTGACAGTGATGCAACTATTAACTCAAACTCCTGGGGTACAGAGGTGTTTAATATTTCAAGGAATCTTCAAAACCTGTAGCAGAGAGGGCCAAAAAGCTGTGTGGATAATCTTCAGAGAATCTGTCGACTTAAGTAAGTGTGGCAGTGTTACCTCGAGCAGGGGTAGGACCACTGACAAATTCCAGGACAATATGGAATCAGGGGTGGCTGGGGACTGGCAGTGGCTGCAGGACATTGGTCTTAATATTTTGAGACCCTTCGCAGTAAATGAGTATAAAATTGAATCAAGTGAAGAATAATGGCCATTGGACTTGCCTTGAGTTCAGGCGTTTAGCAGACTTTAGCAGAATGTAAGGAAGGTTTTGATAAATAGTCCAGACTATGAAAGGTTGTGTAGTTCCTTCCAGTCAGTGTCTTCATTCATCAAGAGCTCAGCGAAATCTAGCCTCACCCAGCCAAGAAACCCCTGCCAGTTTTCCAGTTGGGATCTCAGTGCACACTGCTACTTCCTTTTTCCACTCCATCACCTGATGAGCCATCTTTGCCACCCAAGTCTCAGCCTGGATCTCAGACCCTCATTACCCCCCAAATTTTACTTAAGTTTTAATAAAAGTAACTGTCACCTGCCTCCTGGTCTGTGGTCCAACATTTGCTTAGTTTAAACTGAATGACCTTGCAGGAACAGCTACAGACAATTATGTCCTTCAAAAAGGGCAACAATTTAGTCTTTTCTTGTCTAGTCAGTCTTAATCTTTCAATTCAATTGGTTGAATGTTGCCTTAATTATAGGAAAGCACAACACCAACAATACTATTAGTCCTCATCTGTTCAAGGTAACTTAATATAATGTCAGTGTTGTACTGTTGTTTACAACACGGTCTTAGAAATAGAAAAAGGAAGGTTTTATTGTCATTGAATTTAAAATACAACTAGATTAGGACTGCAACTCCTGATTGTTGCATGACATTACTTACATGTTACATTAGGTCTTGTTCAAAGACTGTATTTAAATATGGACATAGCCACCATGATGTCATCCACTGGTTTCTGAAGAGTAGTTTTGAAGCTCAGAGTGAGCTGCTCCACCATCACCATCTTGGCAGTGCCTGACTCCATCTAACTCCTGGCTAATCCCAAAACAGGCAAAGTGGTGGAGTGTGTTTGGAGCTGAGACTTGCCAGTGCCAGTTTGTGGTTAGCATTCGCTCACCCACTCAAAGCAGCTCACCCTCAATTCTACGAGTTATATTAAAATTCACTCTATTCAATCCTATACACAAAGACTCACTGTTGGAACCAGACTCTAGTGGTCATTAGAGGAGCTGCAGGTTTTGGCTCTGCAGTGTTGGCTTCATGTTTCAACCTGAAGGCCTTTTGGTCATATTTCATTAGTTTTAGCCATCCAGCCATCCTAAACCCTTATTGTGTACCCTCGGTGATCTGCTGCTGTATCTCAAAGTGACGCAGAGAGTTCTGACCTCTCATTTCATCTCTGACATCTGTTATATTTTTTGACACACTGCAAGTGACCCATTCTGACCCAAACACACCAGCTTTGAATCATCTTCTCTGTCTCTTTATCCTGTTGCGACCATTCAGCTGCAGCCTTGTGTCTTACAATTCAGCCCGAAGGTGAGCTTTATTATTTTACCATTTACAACACAAATGCAGGGAGTGATTTTTTTTTAATGGCTTAAATCCCCTGTAGTCCTCTGCACTCTCCTCTCCTACCATATTTATCAGTGCCTTTGTTCCTGAATTCAGCAGTCTGAGGCAGATTGTCCCATCAATACACTATCAGAGAAGGTAGGCTAGATAAGAATTCTGCTGCTATCTGTCTGCTGTGAATAAGCTGTCTAGAGGTCTCCACAGCCCAGGTCAACACACAGACACTAACACATATATTGTGTGCCTGCACACACACTGAATAAGATGTCTCAAGCCTCTATAGTGTAATCCAGCACATGTACAGACACACAACGTTATCAGTAAGAGAGGAGGGATTCACTGCAGCAAGGAAGATATTACTACATCTAGTGTATCTCAACTCCGACATAATGTTACTCTCATTAAACTTTGGGCAAAAGTAAAGTTGTCTTCAAGTAAAACAGTGAGCAGGACAGAGCAAGGCACCTACTGAGCACTAAACTAAACTACACTCAACTCAGTGAAATCTCATTTGCCGTCTGATTAAATCAGCTCATCTTGTATTAGTTTGTCAGGTTAAATTCAGGTCAATTTAAATTAACTTGTTTTAATGTCAGAACAATTTAAGAACGTATAATTGAGAATGTTTGAGTGTAATTTTAGTCAGGAATTGTAGTTCTGGGTCCAAGTGATCATAGGAGCCCTACCAACTTTCTTTGATGTCAGCTGGTTGCCCATTCTTCAGTTATCAATGGTCAATCCTGTGACTAAAACATCAAGATTCAATAGGAGATTTATGAAAGTAAGCTTGATTTCAGGGAGCAGTGGCTTGAGGTTTTTGCTTTTTTCCCTAAGTTTCAAAGTTTGTTGCTGAAGCAGCTGACTGTAGCACAGAACTGAACCTATAACGGCAGAGGATAACTATATGTTCAACATATAACCAGCTCTGTGGGATCTACTGGTCAAATTTCTTAGCAAATCAGGAAAAGATTAAAATCCTATCTACGCATTACACTGTATTCAGTGTCGACCTATTGCCATTCCTTTGCCTATATCAAATAACCACCAGCAGTTCAAGACAAACACATAATCTGAAGGTCATCTTCATGAATTTATCTGAAGCAGTGGCCAGATGTTGAGAACATCTTTTATCTTAGCTGAAGATTTTAAGCTTAGTCATCAGTGTGTCTTGTCTGTGCTGTGTGTTTGTGTTTGAACAAAGCATCCAGGACTGTGAAGGTTATAAGAGGATGAGCACAATGAGCCTTTCCCCATTAGAGCCACACGTCAGAAGAGAGGGACGGAGAGGGAGTGAAACAGGGACAGAGAATGACTCATTAAAGCCAGTTGGGTGGAGTGGAGTCAAATATGTGTGTGTGAGAGAGAGCGAGAAAGAGAGGGGCAAGGGGAGAGAGAAATAAAGAGGCTTATCTTTGGCTGCGACCTGAAACAGCTGTTTCTCTGCGGTGCGCTGAAGATGGATCCTCGCTCATTTCCTCTCCATCCTGCCACTCTATTTATGTTGTCAGTTTACTGTCTTCAAAGGGAAAGAGACCTACATCTTTCCCAGAGAGAAAAAGAAAATCAATTTAACTTTGCGATCAATCACTGTGGCGAAGAACACTGTTATATAAAAGAATGCAGCCATGTAAGTGTCTCCTTCTGCTTTTATTTTGAAATGACCCTCACATACACAGGAGGTGCTTTGGGTGCATTTTTGAGATGGTACAGCTCCCTCGTGATGAAACTGTGGCAGCTAGGATCCTGTTCTAACACTGCAGATTTGACATTGAGCCGAAAGTCTTTCCCGAGCCCCATTTTAGTGGTGATGTGGAGGTTTTGGCCTGTCATCAGGAGCTGAAGACTCCCCCCTGCTCACCACAGCTGTCACCAGGAGAGGAGAGGAGAGGAGAGGAGAGTGAAAAAATGAAGAGGATGTTTCTCTTTCTTGCTCTTAGAGATCAGGAGGACAGGAAGGACATTTGTGCTAGAAGCTACTGAAACCTAATCCTTTGTCCTCTCCACCTGTCCTTCTCACACATGCAAAGACACATTCATCAGTTTCGAACAGTTTGAACGTGGAACTAAATAATTTCTGAGCAGCAGTTGACAGATGAACAGGAGGAAGGACTCGATTGCAGACAGGGTGAAAATGAGAGGAATAAAAAAATTCTGATCTGATTTTAACCATGTTTTCAGTATGACGTCAGGTGTCTTTTGGATAAGAAGGGTTTTTGCTGCTTCAGTGGGAAAATGATGAACCAGTAGGAATTAGCCAAAGGTGGAGGTATTAGTATTATATATTTTTATTTATTAATAAGATATAGCTTCTGTGACCATAATCAACTACATCAAAAATACATAACCAAATAGGACCATATACAACACAGCTCATGATGTACTAATATTTAGAAATAGTAGTTAAGAGTTTGAATATTTCTATGTCTCATTTACACCAAAACTGACAGTAACAAATGGGGACAATTTGCAAAAACCTTCTCATCCCCCAGCATCCAGAGGACATGGCCTTAGGGTCTTTGATGGTAGCTGTAGCCCTGGTCGATTATGTTAACACAAATGTTCACCCATTAGCACATCAAGGTCAAATCTTAGCTGGCCAACACCGGAAAACCACCAAAAACACCAGATTTACAGTGTAAACATTTGGTGACGCTAAGAGAGGTTATGTGTCACACTGGATAGACCATATAAATGCAGGTAATGTTGTTCTAAGTATTTCTGACAATCATTACTGTTCTGTCTCATCCATCCACATCCATACAGAATCTAAGAGATGTATCTCACTTTGACATAGTCTCAAATAGGGTTTGGAATCAAATCAAAACTGGCACTTTCTACATGTTGAAACATATTAACTGTGCATATAATTTCCCAGCTCCCAGTTTCAATGAGATTCCTGGTTTTGTTGTGGACATATAGAGAGATAGTCTTTATGCCGAGCTAAGCTAACTGTCTTCTGGCTGTTGCCTGATTTTTAATGGTAATGACAATGGTATTATACTCAAATCTGACTCTAAGCCTAAAATGTGTTTTCTCAAATGTCAAATGAGTTCCTTCAAAGCAATGTAAGAATTAGAGGAAAAGTTGGAGGGAAAATACCTGGTTAAAGGTAGAGGCAGAGGATAAGGGAAGGCCATGTAGGAAAAACTAAAGCAAGGAGGAATATTAAAGAACAGAGGGAGGTTTGGAGGACAGGATGATAGAGAGGAGAGACGGGGCAGAGCGGCATATGACTGGTTGTCTATGGAGGTTGATGACCAGCCCCTGTCAGTCAAGCTCACACAGAGAGAGCAGGGCCCTGCCATCTGCTCCAAAGTTAATGGGAAGGAGACAAGGTGGGGAGGTGAGATGTGTTGACACAGCCCAGAGAGGCTGGACGGAGAGGAGACGGTGAGAGGATGGAGGTCTGCGTGAGAAAGAGGGGAGAGTGGAGGCAGATAGAGAAAAAGAAGGCTGGAAACCAAGGACAGAAAGGGTGGTTTAATGAGATGGAGGGATGAGGAGATGGCTGATGGAGGTGGAGAAGAGTTGATGATGGATTAAATGAAGGTGGAAGCCAATAGAGCAAAGAGGACTTTGGGTTTAAGGGGTATCCTAACTCAGCCTTTGCTGTGGGTCTTACTCTCTGGCTCTTGATGTGCTTTTAAAAGCTTCTACACTAACCCTGTCTATTACGAAATACATTTATCTACTATTAATTTGCTCTTCACATACTGCACAGAAATTTATCTATCTAACCTTTAATGTACTGGCAGTAGATGATGATCTCAATCTTACTGGAGGTATAAAGTTAATGAGAGAGTTAGCAATGTAGCTAACCGAGCCCATTAATGGATTTGTATATAAGGACAGCATCAATTCTATATGTAATAGGAGGTCAGTGCAGGGCAGCTAAAACTGGACTAATGCACTCAGTTGGTTCTGGTTAAAAGAACATCTGCAGAGTTTAGAATGAGCTGAAGTCTCAGTGAGGGAGCAGTAAACAGTACATGGCAATAATTTGGTTGGTTGGGTTAAAATAATCAGCATCTGTTTGATTTACAAGCGGTCATACTGTAGCCAGGTTTCTAAGGTGGAAAAATTATTGATGTGGGACTTGAAGCTCAAATCTGAGTCTAACAGAAAACCAAGATTTATGACCTCAGATTTAATCCAGGGAAGTAATTTTCCAATATTATGAAACAACATTTCTCTTTTTGTTCTGGGGAAAATGACTAGGATTTCTAATTTCTTCATATAACTTGCCCAACAGATTCTCTTGATTTTGTGAACACTGTTAATGTTGAACTACAGGGAAATGTCTTCTTTACCTTTACTGGAGCAACAGTATTTAAAGCAGGTGACAGGTTCTGTTTAACCGTTCTTCCACTTCAACTAGGAATCACTTTATACTAGAAATAAGGTTGGCATTAAAACTATACTCAATGACACTGAATTATTTTCAGTGTTCAAGCTGCTCTGTTACTGTCAGGCCTAAGGTGTTACTTTACTGACCAGTGGCATGTTGAGACTGTCCAGTTAATTTAAAAACATCATAGCTTTGGGGTCATTATTTTTATAAATATGAATATACAGGTCAGAATTCATGATTATTGCGTCATGTCTAGTGATACCAACTGAGATTATCTGGTCAAAGACTGAGGTGGCTGAGATAATGTGATGATAAGTGATAATTCTGCTTTCAGCATTTTGAGTATTAAGTTATTCAAATGATGTACATGCACCCAGGTCAATGTCATTACAAAATGGCTACAATCCCTCCACTTTTTCCTGTTTTGCCTATTTAACTGATGGAATTATAGTTTATGGGGCAGGTCTGCAACAGTGTTGCTACACCAGTTGTGCTGTTTAGCCAGGTCGCAACCAAAAAGAGCTTGTTTCAGCTGTTTGGATGTAACAGGAAGGAAAGTTTGGGGCTGATCATTGATAAATTTAAGATTATTGAGACAGGTACCAGGTGAGCTGGTCAGCTGTATATTCAAGTTAGCAGCATGGGGTATGTTTCATCTCTGACACCTCAGTGGTGATGTATAACTTATTCTTAACTTATAATTGGTGCACAGTGGGAGGGCAGGTAGGGGGGATTCGCTGACTCCCTGATCGGGACAGAGATGTCCTCTGAATACCTTGGGTGAGGGTTGGGGGGTGGCTTACTGTCTATGAGCACTGTCCTGTGTGTGCTGTGAGGAGGGGGTAGGATGACAGAGGGTTGCCCGGCTGACTGTCTGTCTGTACGCTCTGTCCTTCGAGCTTATCCACACATTCTTGTTTGTGTATGTCTTCCCAAGGGCATGACGTAGGTTGGCACCAAGCAGTCTGGATCCAGTGATGTTTGGATGAACCCCATCTGGTTTAAAGTAGTCTTTACAGTTCCAGAAGATATTGAAATTGTCAACAAACTTTACCCCATGGGTGAGACATGCTAATGTCAACCATGTATTCAGGCCACAGAGTCTTGCGGATTCAATTTCTTTCCCAAAAATTGGAATAGGATCAGAAATTTGTACATGTTGAAACTCTTCAGTTGCAGTTTTTCCTATCATGTTTTCAAGAACTAAGAGTCAGTTTTTCTTCATTGAATGTAGAAGGATTCAAAGTGGATGGTAATATTCTTATTGTTTGGGTGTGGTGGTGGTGGTGGTGGTGGTGCTGGTACCTTTTAGCTCCTTTTAGCTACCCTAGATGTGTCTTTCATGATTAGATTTAGATTGGAGTCTTTGCCAGTCTTACATACTCACATACATACTGGTTATATAGTAAGAAAATGCCAACACTCACTATTTAATACGGGGCAACTAATGAATATGACACAGCTTTAAGCCATCAACAGCTTTTAGCATGGTTGCCGGATACAGTACTCAGGATTTGGAGCTGTGTGCACTGACTGTTTTTGCATAGTTATAGAGTCCTCACTCAAAATAATGTGTGGCCCTGGAACGACTAACAGCATTTCTTCTGGCCCTCAGCCTAGTAGTGGTTTTGGTTAGCCTTAATGCTAGTGGTGTTATTTGCAAGGCAAATGTAAATCCGTGTGATGCTTTTGGAACTGCATACTCAATTTCAAGGCATTCAGTGAACAGGACTTAGGGGCTAAAGCGTCCTGCACCCTCAAGTTGTTAGGTTTAAAGCTGCAGTGCATAACTTTGGTTGTCGCCCTCTGGCAGCGAGCGTGGTCACACAAACACTCGAAAAGAAATTTCCACTGTTCCAACATAATGATTTATAAAGTAAATATAATAATTATATGGCCCTCTTCAAATATTTTACAAATGCAAACTTCTCCAACAGCTGTGAGGCCACATCCATTTTGCCTAAAGGCAAGCTACACCTCATACTCCTTTGCTGTAGCCTGCTCTGTCTCCATCACTAAGGTCACTTCACTTCTGACACCATGTTGTGTTGTCAACATATATAATGTAAACTATCTCCAGACTCAACACAAGCATCCAACAAACAGTTGATTA
The DNA here is from genome assembly GCA_038496675.1 of Rachycentron canadum. NCBI lineage: Eukaryota > Metazoa > Chordata > Actinopteri > Carangiformes > Rachycentridae > Rachycentron > Rachycentron canadum. The sequence goes on from CM076653.1 coordinate 13,547,671, forward strand.
GGGTTAGAAAAAAAATGTGATTTTGCTAAAATATGCTTTTTTAAAAAGTCTATAGGCCTGGCCTCGTTCTTCTAGTCAGTGTTAAATTATTCAATATCTAACAAAGGCTAATCACAAAGCACTGATTATGTGCTATGATATATTATGAAAACAAACTAAATTCATTAACAGCAGAATCTTTGTTGAATGTCTTTAATATTTAATTATATGCAACAAATTTGCAATAGCAAATTTGTTGCATATAAACATAATTATTAGGAAAGTGTAGGTTGTTCTCACAGAATTTAGTCAGACTCAACAGGAAAGATGGTAACACATAAAGAATAATGGCAAATGCATCATGTCTGCAATGTGCAGGTGGTGCTTTATGCATTATTGTTTTTTGTGATGCAGAGCAAGCAGCACCATTAATTCCTGATATTCAGTGCAGTGTCAGAGTTGAAGTTGACTCTGCATTCCCCACATACTTTTGGCCTTTCAGTGCCTTGTTGTGAATCTGAGCTTAAGACCTAATCAATTGCTTTTGTGATCCTCTGAGACCTTCTTAATGGACCATGTAGTCTACGCAGGCCACTGAGGTCAAAGACCTTTGACAGTTTAGTTACACCCCTCTCTGCACAGTGGGATAGATGGTGACACACAGCACGATCAGAATAACTATATTAGACAAGTCTAATATCTGTAATGTCTGCCTCAGTATAATCAGTGAAGGATGCAGTTTATCTCACAAGGTGAGCCGATCAGACAAGTCTTTTAAAAAACTAAATAAGAATAGCATTAGGCAAATGTATATTAGAATCAGCACATCACCAAGTTTGTCTGAGCTTCACACCACCTGTTCAGAAAAGTAGAAACTAGGTCAGAGCCAGTCAAAGTCACAACAACACCAAGTTAGCAAGGCCCAGGCTAGAGTTTAGGTGTAAGGCTTTCCTCTCGCCCATCATACACACTCTACCCCCTGTTGTTGGACATGAGCGATACTAGGAGTTTCCTCTGAGGTTTGCCCTCCTCAAGTTCACCTCCTGACTGGACAACAGATGGATGTAGTGGAGCCCAGACAACAACACCTCCTGTGTGTGTGTGTGTGTGTGTGTGTGTGTGTGTGTGTGTGTGTGTGTGTGTGTGTGTTTGTGTGTGTGTGTGTGTGTGTGTGTGCCTGACTGCCTGGTTGTGTGTTGTTAGGTCATCATAGCTGCAGATGCAGGTGTGATCCTTCATGTCTCTTGTTGACACCGTTATCAGTCATTGTCCAAGCAAGGAAGGTCCAGTTTGCCTTTGTCAGTGAACATCTTGTTCAGGGTCAATTTACAGTAGCTGTAAGTCGATCACACTGATCAATTTTTTCTGTTTATTTCGTAGTTTTTATTGCAGAATCACAGACATACTGTATGGATTAAAGAAAGAAAGATACATGGGGCTAATTACAGCTGGCACATGACTGAACTTCAGTGTTAAAATGTGGGTGATATAATGTCAGTTGTCGTTTCAACACTGAAACAACCTTGAAACAATATTTGATTCTGATAAAAAGGTTAACAAGCTGGGTGGCTTTTATCCCAGCCAGCATTTATTTAAAGTTGAAGCAACATCATACAATTCAAATCACTGTTGAATTGTTGAAGATCAAAGAAAAATCAAAGATTTTGTGATGGAGTTTCACAATTTTGAAAGCAGTCATTTCAATCAAAACAATATAAAATTCTCATAAAATAATAATAATGATCAAACTTTTTTCAACAAAGTTTGAGTCAGCCATTTTGTATATTTTGGGCCTTTTGTGCTAGCATATTGCATAAGTATGAGGTTAGATATTTTATAACCTTCCATAGATACAAGTAAAGGTGGCACAAGTAGTTATGTATATGACACAGTTTGAACTGTCATAATAAGACACCTCTCTGCACATTTTGCAGTTAAATCCAGCTGACATGATACATGAAGATGCTGGCTGTTTGATATGTCGCTACTTCTCAGTGAAAACAATCAAACATGTCCGTTGTGAAGTCAGACCAGCCCATTCTCAATCAATCACTGTCAGTATTTTCCCAGATTCCTGTTGTGTCACTGCTAAAAATCAAGAATGTTTGCAGCTTGAAGCCTTTGTAATGGCAGAGCAGTCTTCCACAGTTTGCCATTCTTAGTCATTACTCAGAAGCTGATGACATGCACATTATCGGATCAAATTAGACACTGAAAAGAACAGCAAACATTTAGCGCCTCGTCAAAGAGAGCAGCTCTGTCTGCATTGACTCCTGCTGTGTGTTGCTACTGTTCCCAAGCTCCTCCGAGGCTCTACTATACATACACACACACACACACACACACACACAAACTTGCAGGAAAACACATTTAAATAGACAGACGTGCACGCATGAATGTGGTAGCATGAAAAAATGTGTGTTCACATACACACACGCATAGACAAATACAAACACTCCCACATACACTGATCTCCAGCAGTGGTGAGAGTCTATCAACACTCAGTGACATCTGGCAGGGGTGCTGCCTTGTGAAGACAGGCTCTACTGAGCCTGCTTGGTATGTTCACACTGTGTGTATTCACATGTTTGTGCGTGTGTGTGTAGGTGGGTGAGTGGGTGGGTGTGTGCTGGGTTATGTTCTGCCAACATCTGGAGTCTAGACTGAATGACTCTGAGCTAGTGGGCAATAGCCCATCTCCCTGTCACCTACTCTGTTGACTTAAGTGCTGCTGTGCGTCCCTACACCTAAATGCTGTGTGTGTGTCTGTGTGTGTGTGTGTGTGTGTGTGTGTGTGTGTGTGTATGTGTGTGTGTGTGTGTGTGTTCATGTGTGTCTGTGTGTCTTTTGGGTGTCTGCTTAAAAACTTTCATGGCAGGAGTGGATGCGTTCAGAGAGAAGAGTGATATTGTTATAATATGAATATATATGGTTATCTTGCATGTAGAATAAATATTTTGTCATGTTATAACAGGAAAACAAAACTTTTTGGCACTTTAACATGTAAAAGTACAAAAAATGAGAAGTTGCCAATGAAGATAACCTAATTATAATAATAATTTCAGTTAAATGTGCTATACAATAATTACTGAAGTTATTATTATATAGCACATTACTTTACAAAGTTACAAAATGAAAGTCTAAGCTACCTTAGTGTAATAAAAGAGCATAAAGCATAAACAAAAACATCACAATCAGTGATTTTGAAAAAAGAAATGACTGAGTAAAAGGAGGCAGGAAGACAATTATTAGGGATAAAACAATTAAAACATCCACTAGACAGAGTTACAGCATCTGATTTGAGTCCAGAGTGTTGGGGCTCTTATAGCAAATGCCTTAACCTTGTACTTTTCCTATGTTTGTCTGGTTTAGGCATAAACACATCCACACACACAGAGTGTCACTCAGCTTGGAGGGCCTCACTTTTCTCCATCCACATCCTCCAGTCCAGCCAATCAGATGAGTTAATCATGCCTGTGGTGACATGATGTCATGTTGTTTACTCCTCCAGCCATGTAACAACATAGTTTTGTCATCAAACTTGGTTCAGTTTGGGTTTGGGACTGGGGTGAGATGCATCATTTCACCAAGATTTATCAAAATCCATCCAGTAGTGTCTTCAACAACAATAGATTAGAAAGTGCTAGGTTGCCCGTGGTGAGTTGCATCATTATCTTAAGTTTCATCAAAATCCAATCAGCAGAGTCTTGGATTTGTATGTGACACATTTGACAAATAGAAATGTGAGTCATGGGGGGTGAAACTTTCATTTTTTTGGTCAGGGTGGGTTCTATGGATTTGACTAGTTCACTAGTTCATTCTTATGTCACTGTGAGGAACAAAGGATTTTTCAGGGATAGAACGTTGAAATGTGTATATACGTCATAAAAAGACAAAGCTGTGGCTTTTGGCTTCATCAGACTGAGACCTTGCGTGAACACTGGGACTGTTTGCAGCTGAGATGAGCGTCACCACCTGTTTGAGGCCATGCTTCTCTGCCAGAAAAGAGTGGATTACCTCCTTTGTGTAGGGAGTTAGTTACTGCCTCAAGTGAAGGAGTTTAAGCATCTCAGGGTCCTGTTTACAATTGGGGGTAAAATGGAGGGCGAGATTGGCAGGTGGACCATAGTAATGTGGGCATTGTACCATACTGTTGCGGTGAAGAGGGAGCTGAGCTGGAAGGCTAAACTCCTGGTTTACCAGTCAAACTATGTTCCACACCTCACCTGTTATTCTGACCTTTGTAATGACCAAAAGAATGAGATCACAAATTCAATCGACTGAAATGGGTTCACTCTGTCACTTGGCTGGGATCACCCTGATTGATAGGATAAGGAGCTCAGACACACTGAGGTAGCACCGAACAGAACCGCTGTTCCTCTGTGTTTAAAGAAGCTAGTTGAGATTGTTCAGGCATCTGATCAGGATGCCTCCTAGGCTCTTTTTATTGGGGTTTTTTTGGGCACATCCAATGGGCAGGAGGCCCCAGAACATACTGGACTATATATCTCCAGGGAATGTCTCTGGATACTCCAGGAGGAGCTGGTAAACGTTGCTGGGAAGAGGGGCACCTGGACAACCTTGCTTGACCTGCAGCACGTATTGGATGAATGGCTGTGTTAAAAATTGCTGTAAAATGCTCCCTGACAATCTGACCTCTATTGTTTAAAACTCCTGTTTCATAAAAGCGCTCTGGTTCTCTCTATTTCCATGGGAACAATTTGCACTTGACAGAGAGCAAAGGCGCTGTGGTGGAGGAGGGCAGTGAGGGAGGCGGTGTGCCAGCAGGCAGCAGGTGATGTGTTTGCCTCCTGAATGCCTCCACATGCTCTGTGTCCGTGGATTTATGGCCGTGGCCTGTCGGCCCAGATCCCCCACCAGCTGGGGGTCAAAGGACACTGTGGTGCCCTGTACAGCTAGCCAGCTGGTCCTGCTCAGCCCTGCCACCAACCAGCTGAAAAGCAGAACTACACACACAGACACAGAGTATACTTAGACACATACACTGTCACGTACACACTCCTGGCCAGATAACCAGCACAGATGCCCATGCAGGTCCATGTCAGCGTTGATGGATCCTTACATCAGTTTGCACAACAGTGCGAAAGAACAGGCTGGTAAAGGACACACATGTAAAAATATGAAGAAATGGGCTCACACTCACTCTATAACTTATGGTTACTTAGGTTATATTGAATTTGTTAATAAGCGCTTAAGTGCCATTTCCCCTCTCCTACTGCAGTGTAGTGTTTCTGGATGTGTGTTTAAAGAAAAGTTTGCATTATACTGAGTGGCAAAGTTATTTCAGGTATGCAGGGTTATTTAAAAATAAGTCCTGTTTATTTTCTGCATAGTCAGGTGCTTCACAGAACTTTGACACCAAGCATGCCAGTTTGACATTGTGCAAAGCAAGGGCATTATTTCCAATTGAGAAAGTGACTACGCGCTCCCATGCAGCTGCCAACCACAGCGGCACATGCAACAATGATTTTCCACCAGGTTGCAGCAAGAGTTCAACTAAAATGACCTTTTTCCTCGAATATACTGACCTCCACAAGGTATGTTCAGTGGGCCATGGTGGGAGGTAAAGCTAAGGCAGCTGTAATTTTACTGTACACAAGTGGAAATTTGTGGTTCATTTTATGCATGTTTAGAGTCCCAGATTATTTCTGTTCAGCTTCTCAGCCATGGCACTTGCTCTTGACATTTAATCTGAAACCACTGTTACAATGCCCCAGTGGAATAAATCACTAAAAATGTCAGAAGAATCTAACTGCAAAAAAGTCAGAGGTACACAATTGTACATAACAGTACTGTGGTCAAGTGTGGTTAATGTGTTACAATAATAATGTTCATGTCAACGTCCAAGTGGTGGATGTCTACTGAATGCTGCTGTATGTTTTTCTAAACTGATATGGTATGGTATAGTGGTGTGAAAGGAATCACATATTTACATATTTTAAGGCTTAATACTATACACCAAGCCTGAGGACTAAAAAGTAAAATCAATTCATTTCCTGAATCAACAAATGTTAACACAAAACGGAGACTAGAACTTCCTCCATTGTCTCTCATATCTCTCAAAGCACAATTGCAATTGTTCTCTTGTTACAACTGTCATCCCCCTGCTTTATGGTATATTTTCCTGTAAATGGACCATCATTTCAAAAATGAACATTATGTTGTATTGAAGACTTGAAACTAGAGACTGAGACCATAAACTCATTAGGAAAACATTTACTGAGCTAATAAATCAAGGGAGAATTAGGGACATTTTCCCATAGACTTCAATACAATCTGACTTCTTTAACAACCAGTGGAGTCGCCCTGATGGACATTAGATAGAATGAAGGTTTAAGACACCACAACATTATCTATGTCCACTTTCATATACAGTCCATGGTCTTACTGCTTGACTCAGTTTAGAGGTAGGCCTTCCAGAGATCTGTCCAGAAACAGGTGAATAGCCGAAAGGTGATACCACAGTATTTTCCCTCTCTTTTGACAGTGAAGATCTCTTCCTAGAACTGAGTCAGAAGAACACTGGGCCAAGCACACACACAGTCAAGGCCAATTTCAGTTCAAGTCAGTTTGCCCAGGATTATAAATCCATCTCTCATGATCAGTTCACTCAGTTTATTTATATATCCGTATGAATCCTCCTTTCATTCCTGCAACAGGTCAACATCTTTTACCCAGCATAATAAGCAGCTGCTGTATGTGTTCACTTTATAACATGACATTCTCCACTCACAGACCTGTCATCACTGAGCCAGTTACCACCTCCCATAGCATTTTGCTGACAGACATTTTAAATTAGACTAATAAATTGCCTCGCTCTCTGCCTGGTGCTTCCTAAAACCCCTGTTACCCGTAGACAAATTAGCACACTGCAGGTATAAAGAGTGGATTCTGCAAGTTGTTAAGGCTAAGTTGTTAAAATGAGCCAAGCCCTAAATATCTGAATGGAGATATTAGGGTCACCTGAGGAGATCATACCAACAGAGAGAAGTGAAGATAAGAAACAAGGAAACAGGCTTTTATACATTAATGAGGTATCAGTGGCTGTGTATAGCCAGGTGTGAGTGTCAGAGTAATGCATCCGGCATTGAGAGGATGACTGTGACATTTCAAAGCCAGTCAGAGTAGGAGAAAATATGCTTTGGCTTGATATGTGATCTGAAGTGGGGGAACAGGATGTGTGTGAGTGTCCTGGATAACACCCAGTCAAAGCAATAAAAAGTGAGAAGGAGTTTGAAGTCTCCTTCTATAGATCAGGTTGTGTTGTTGCAGCGCTGGTCTTTGTCAGCGCTCATTAAGTAGTATTCTTTCAACTCTCAGAGCAAGCCTTAACATCCCCTCCAGATGAATTGAGCTGCACTTAAGAAAAGAGTGGATGGAAATTAAGCTCCTACACAATGCGTGGGCAGCGCTGCCAAGCACATTACAAAGTGGAAAGTGTTGTATTTCAAACCATATAATGTTTCTCAAACGTGAGGCAATGCGTTCCAAGCAGAGAGGGAAAGTGGAGACAGAGAGGAAAGGGAGATAGAAAAAGGCAGAGCAAGCTATACGGCTGGCCAGATAATTGACCCTCAGAAAACAAACCATCGCTTCTCCTCTTCCTCTCGTCGGCTGAGTGCTGTGCTGTTGCTGATGTTATTGTGCCTATTGTAAGTCACAAAGCAGTGAGGAATGTTTGGCCGGCTCTTTGGGAAACACCACTTCAGGGCCCACAGCTGTCACAGCCCGGGGACTTGAATTCTGCCAGAGAGTTCAATGGTGAGGAGCTGGCAGAGGGAGATATGCTTTTTACTTAAGGATGGCAAGCTGTGAGAGGACTTGATGTGAAACCAAAACTGGCTGCTCTGATATTCAGTTACTCTCACGATCTCTCAGCTCCTCTTGCTTCCCTCCGTCACACACACACTACCACTATCATTCTTCCCTGTTGCTCTCACACTGAAACTCTTTTTGAAACTTTCTACTCTTTATTCTCCATCTTTCTCCACCCTTCCTTATATTTCTCCTCTTCCTTCCTCTTTTCAAGAGGTCGGCCTCATTCTGCATTGGGCCTAAACTTGAATAAACAATCGTCCCTCTGTGAGAGCTCTCCATCCCGCTTCCTAAAGGAATGCTGCTTCCCATCCTCCACCTCACCATGGTTACTGGGAACCACATTTTACACCACGATCAGTATGGGTGCTAACTTCAGACATATACCAAACCTTTGTCAGTGTGTTTTTTAATTCTGTTTTTGATTATTATCTTTTCTTTTTGTTAAGTTGCTCCATCATCAGTTCACTGACATTAATGCCCACAGTGAAAATGAATTAAATTAAATCACACTTGCGACTCCTTCACATTAATAATAATTTTCAAACATGAGCCTTTTAAATCAAGTGATCACAAATCTTATAGAAAATGCAAAAATTGAATGGACATGATCCAAATGTATTTTTCACACTCACAGATGTTTATTTTTATGAAAAATGAGACCATAAAATAAGCTTTCATTGTGCACTGTTTTTTATTGTAGTTTACATTTTCCAAAAGTAAAGATTCATTTTTTTTTTAAATATTTAGGAGAGGCTCAGATCTCTCTTTATTCCACATGACTATTCAAGGACCAGTTTTTATCCAAAGAGCGCCTGATGTCACAGTCCCAGCAGCAACCCAGGCCCCTATGTGTTGTTGAAAAAAAATTACTCCTTTCTTTCTACGGCCTTCAGATAAAATCATTTGAAAATGTTGAGTCAGTCATTATGTTGAAATAATTTTACATTTGAACTTTGACTCAAGACCACATGTGTTTCAATTGTAGTTTGTGTTGAGGAGCTTCTCTCCCTCGCAAGTTATTACGATAATGACCAAACCCTCACATTCGTCGGCATTTTATGGCACAATAGTGTATGAAACCAACAATCTATTGGCACCCAGTAGGCCTTGGGTGTCTACAAGATCTGGGAGGTCCAGAGACCTCAGGGAAGATGAGAGACTTACACAGCCTGGAAACAATGCAGCACACAATCTCCATCATTTTGTCTCTGAGCAGCCTTGGTCTGTTCCCCTGAAGTGATGCTGTCTTTATCAGCTTAAATAGGTTGGCAAGGTTGTTCCTCTGCAATGGTCTCTACCTAACAACAATTACAGCAGTGACAGGCATTGGATGACACACTTTACATGTACTGTGTTAGTGGTAGAATTAATTAGCTTCTCTGTGTGAGTATATTCCTAACAGAAGTATTATTTTCATTTGCAATTAGATACTTTTCTCAAATGAGTTATAGTACAATTACCAATAACACATTAATATTCATAATTGGTGATTATTGATATCATCATTATAAGATTTTAAGTTAAAATGTTCAATATCATCAATTTGCAGTGAAAGTATCTAAAGTAAAAGTGCATATTGTGCAGTATAATGATTTGTATACAATGGATTATTGTCACTGATGGCTTAAGGTTGAGATGGATACATGTCATGGAATATAAATAAGTAATATACTACAATAGTCATTTAGATAGATATAGTTCCTGACTTATCCAACTGAATGAACAACATGGATTCAAACACATGGAAACAACATCCATAGATTTACAGTCATCACAGAAATATTTCATTTGTAACTTATTTAAATGTCACTGTGCAAAACAGTGTGTGTGTGTGTGCGTGTGTGTGTGTGCGGTTTTGTGTGTGTGTTTTCACATTCATCTGCCTCACAATGTCTTTACTCACTTTAAATCTCAAATATTATTTTGTGATGTCACAAATGATGCAGGGAAAATTAAACATCAAGCAACTTTTGAACACAAAAGAATATTTCCATATTCTGAGATGATTAATTTTTCAATGACAGAGAAGAAGTAATGATTTTAAGAAGCATTTTAACTCACTAATCGAGTGTTTTTGACAAATGTACCACACATACACAAGGTATTGTTCAAATCAGACTAACATGAAAGATGGCAGGATTATACACAATTAAACTGTGGTGTTTCTACATTATGGACAGTTTAATGTAACACAAAGCATTATATTCTATATATAAAGTATAGGCTTTGTGTGTAAATCACTGTATCTCAAGTAAATATAGTTGAGGAAAAATTGCAATATTCAATGAATTAGAGTAGAAGCAGATTTAAATTGGAGTATTTGAGTAAAGTACAAGTACCTGCTGGAATAAGTACTTGGTCACATTCCTGAAGGGAAATCAATTTTATTACCACATATGTTTTTCAATATATTTAAGCTGGTTATGGTACTGAATCAGAGTTTAAATAAAATGAAATCAATCCTCTAGACCCAAAGGAACAACACACACACCCAGAATAAAACCCCCTCCTCATGCGAAGACTTGCATATTTTTCTAACAAAAAATGCAAATCTAATTTTGTGCGCTTCCATCTCTAGTCTCTCTCCTCCCTTAACTCCCCCTCCCACCCAGCTCAGGCTTTTCCATTATAGCTATTTGCATCTGACTGAGAGGCCATTAGAATAACAATTAGCCTGACCCACCAGAGAGGGAAGGCCTTCGTCAGCTCTACACTAGCCACCAGCCTGGAGGCACACACACACACACGGGCAGAGAGAGAGAGAGAGAGGCTAACACATACATGTAATTCCATTAGCCAAATATGTCTCTGCAATCATCCTGCACAAACAAGGTTTCTGGGTTTTTCATTTTTCCCCAGGTGGGCTTGAGTGTTTGTGCATAAGCTGTTTTTTGAGGTTTTTTTTTTTTCTTTTAATTTTTGTGTGTGTGTTGCAAGAAAAAGCACCAAGTGTGGAACCTTTTGGCAGTGCTGCAGTTTAGAAAGGGGACTGAAGAGAATGTAAGAAAATGTACCATGACTTGTCAGAAAATCTCCCTGAAATTACTATGCATGATTTTTTTACCCCCCTTTTTTCATGAAATTGCTAAACTAACAGTACTCCATACTGGCAGAATGCACTTCTGGCAAATTGGATGAAAAATGGGTATCACATGCTTTTAGCAGATATGTGCTAATGTGCCCAATTTCCAGGCTCATTATGGCATTAATGTACAAATCTCTGGCCTAGGTGGTGATTATTCACGTTGAAGGCAAAAATAATCACCAATAATTAGCTGTGTTTGTGTATTGCAAAGAACAGGACCCTGTTTGCACTGTATGAACCACAGCAGGCACAAACTACACCCTCATCATAGTTCCATGTATCCACCTGCCGTCATGTAAGCTGGACACCTATGCTGCTTGAACTCAAAATGCCCCCAGTTCTTTAAAAAGCACACGAAGCAGGTGAATGTCATGTGTCCTTGTCAGACTGTGGCTCTCATGGTGTTTGACTAAATGTGAAATACAAATGGGTGCATGAACGGATTATACAAAAATGGACTCTTGGGCATAGACACAGGACCCTCAGATAGAATTTGCGGGGTTTTGTTTCTCTTTTGTGTCGTCATTGTAATTTTTTGTATTTTTAATCTTTTATCCTTTTATTGTCATTTTGTGTTTCTGGCCATTATGCAGCTTTTGTGGGGTTTTTTGCATCATATTGTGTCCTGTTATGTAGGATTTCCACTTGTTTCACCTCTTTTTTGGATGTTTTTTTTACATCACTGTCATTTTGTGTCTTTGTTCAATCCCTTTCAAAGAAATATTAACAACTAACTGTATAAATTATTTGTAATCACTACAAAGTTGGAAAAAACTTAAAGCACCACCAATCAATATTATCTAGAATAAAAATGGATCACATGAAATAAATATTTGTAACGTGTAAGTTGTTGCTCATTATGACAAACCAACAACCACTGGAAATTTAACAACAACAAACAGAGCTTGTCCACGCACAGAGCTATGCTTAAGATCATGGTCAAGTTAAATTGCATCTTTGTTGGAGGATGTAAATAGTAATAAAGTATTTCATTAATTAATGATTAATCAAATTAAATGAAATTAAAAGTAATTGCACAATAAAAATGGACCTTAGTAAATCTATAATCTATATCTATAAATAAAATTAACAAATTAAAAAGGAACGCATCATTTGATATTTTAATTATATATCATTTTGAGGCAAAAGGAATTATAAAATAATTTACAAATTAAATATTAATCCATCAATAAAATGTAATAGAAAAAAAGAACATTTAAGAGTCAATAAGCCAGTTTTCTGACTGGCAATCACCTGTCACATACACAGATATAACATGGATGAAGGAAGGATAGCGTGTTGGCGCTCAACTTGACTGACAATGTCCTTTAAAATTCTTGACATATCAGTGTTGCTAAAAGGGTCTTCAAACATGTTGAATTAAACATGTTGAAAAGGAAGTGAGGATGTGTCTCAATCAGAAAGCTTGTAACTGCTAATTTGTGTTGTTTTACACCGTTTACCATTGCAAGGTCCAATGTGTCACTGGAAAGGCTAAATGGACGATAAATGACTGAGCAAATCAAATGGCTAATAGGAAAAGTAAAAGCAAGAGGGAAATGGAAATGCAAATGAGAAATGAAATGTCTGATTAAAATCAGTATTCTTAATTCAATTAGTGAATCCAGTTATTTATTTTTCTTTTTAAATTGCATTTTCAAATTGCATTAATCATTTATGAACTCATGAATGTATTTTTAAATAATGTACTCATTGTAGATGTTGTTTTTGTAAATCCTTTTTTAGTTTGAACTAGTTAGCAATTGATTAATATTTCATCTGTGGATTACTTGCTCATCATTCCTCTTTTCATTGACCATTGAAATGAAAAAGTAAAAAGTAAACAAATGTATTAATGTACATACTGACGTGACACTTGTGGTCTTCCGTACATTCAGCTTTGTGGTTACAATGAGTAGCCTATGTGGTTAAATCTAAAGGTGATCATAGTCATGATTAAAATAAGCCCATAATGAGTGTCAGTAGAAAATGAAAAACAAACAGCAAAGTCCAGTGTAACAAGAGCAGCCAGAGGACTTAAACCTAAGTGTTGTTTTAACAGATTTGCTTATTACTGATGTTATTGTAAAAGCAATAATTGTAATATTAGCCACGTTATCTGCAACTTTATAATCTGAATTATATATACATATATATGCTCGTAAATTAATGTTCAATACATATTAATTTCTATCATTCCCTACATGTTTATAGGGTTTGGTCACTGGCGGAGCATTTCAGGAACAGTGCTTCGATACAAGTTGTCTTCAGGACCCTTTGGTGAACCTCATCAAACTTAAATGGATGTTGCCAACTGTGACACATCCTGTAGACATTTCAATGAAGTACTCAGTAGCTGGTCTCCATTTTGATTTAAACTACACACCTGTAAACCTTTGTTACTGTGTTTTGCATCAGGGGCAAAGTCCCATCTGCCAGAGCACTCAAAACCACCTCTGTGGGGCTTTGTTACTACAGAAGGTGTCTGTAGAACCACATTTTGCCATGATGACACAAACACACACTTCTTTGACTGACTAATTTTCTTATTTTGTACACCCACACTAACACTCCGAGAAGTACAGGTGATAAAGACCTCATATTGTTAGACAATGGTTCACTGTTTAGCTTCTATTATGACTGATAGTGTCCAGATGGCCCCATTTCTATCCTCCGTAGCTATGGTAACCAAGGTCTTATAGGTAAGGAGGCAGGGAAAAGCATAACGTAGAGAGAACTGCTAAAATCCACTTCCAGAAAAGGGTAAGTTGAAAGTAAGGCAAAAAACAAGACACATGTAACATGAGGTGGGACTTTGTCTTCACACATAAAGGTGAAGACTACAGACTAGACTCTTTTGGGTAGGCTTTTAAGAATGTTTGGTATAACAATGTGATGCGTAGGATTCTTACCCTGTTGGACAGGGCGTCTCCTGGAATTGGTGCGACATTACTTTGATGTTGTTTTTCTCCTTAGTGCATCAATATTTCAAACGATACTGTATCTTAAGTCTCCATGTGAACCCTCTTCAGCTCAAAGGAATTTCCACAATCTGTTGTGAAAATAAAAGCCTTATTAGTTGTAAATTGTTAAATGACGATGGTTCATCTGCATCTGATGGAATTTGCATAATGTCACACAACAAGAGGACACACTCACTCGTTCTACTGAGTTCAGTTCCAGCTCACATTATGACCTTTGTGGCAACATTGTATCAGGAGGAATTTAAACCAGAACAGTGAAGCTGACTGGTGTTGGCACCAATCAGAGCATCCGTAATAGGCCTACTTCAGAGGAATGTGTGTGCGTGTGTGCGTGTGTGTGTGTGTGTGTGTGTGCAATAAGACCCTCCGTCTGTCTTCTCAGTGTCAACGATGCATACAGTATGCATGCATGAATCTCTGCATATGTTTTTGTGTGTACAGGTATGTCTGTCCTTATGCTGGCTTGCTTGCGTGTGTATGCATGCAAACAACTGTGAATTATTTTGTGCCAAAATGTGCACGTGAGTGTATTTAGTATGCACATGTACAAACATCTAGTTAGTATCATTTCTAGTGTATACATGCATGCCTGTGTAGCACAGTGCAGCAGTGTGTGTGTGTGTGTGTGTGTGTGTGTGTGTTGCTTCAGGCAGGTTGAAGATTGTCTCCCCCCTGAGGGCCTTTCCCTCCCTGCAGCATGTGGGAACCGTGGTGCGTTGCCAGGATACAAGCCCCTCGTCTGTACTGACAAGAAGACATGAAGAGCAAAGATTAATTATTTACAAGCAGACCCCTGTACACCACGTCTGGCTTGGCACTTCTCCTGCATTAAATGTCACTATCTATGAAGCCATCCATTTTATTGCGTATTCTATTTAAGCATTGAGGAAAATCTGTTGCATCACCTCATGCACTTTCTCATATGAAATTCCTAAATCTTAGGCCAGCAATTGCCCCTTTTAGAGCCACTGTATCTTATATTATAATAACCAGCTAAGAATGTACATTTTATGACAGATCTGTACAAAATCCCATTTTAAAAAATAGTCCTTAAAGAGACACAAATGTTACCTTATTGTCCTTGCAGTCTCACAGCTATTTTCAACATGTTTGCTGGGTTCACCAGTGTCCTCTAAACAGCCTCGTCCCCTGCTTCATCTAATATTTATGGGGTCTATACGCTGCTGAGTGACTAGCAGATCCACGTTCTGAGCACAGCAGATATTTACAAAACATATTAGAATGATTCATTTACCATCAGATTCATCTTGAGCACTGTCTCTGCCTTCCCCCCAGCCTCTGTATCACTAAATGACGAGGCATCCAGAAGCACTTTGAGTGGGGTGGGGGGTTTGGGTGGGTGTGCGGTGTGTGTGTGTGTGTGTGTGTGTGTGTGTGTGTGTGTGTGTGTGTGTGTGTGTGTGTGTGTGTTGGGTGGGGGTGGGGGGGTGGGGAGGTGAGTGAGTTGTGAGTTTATCACTCTGATGGTTTTTAATGTTGTGGATGAACACATAGACACATACAGACTAAAATGCACTAGACTGTGTCAAATATACCAGCAATGTCCAGCGCACACACACATGCACTCATATTACAATGATATTAAGTCATTTACTGTAGCAGACAACCAGACATTTGCTCTGAGGTTCTGACTGTGACGATGCTGGAAGTGAAGGCATCCGTGCTGCTTCAACCCAGGCTGGTCCTTTGTTCTCATTTACTACCTCTTTGTTGTGCTGCTGACTGTCTGTCTGCTCCTCTGTCTGTCGGTCTCTCTGTCTGTCTGTCTGTAGCCAGCAAGGGTTTATTTGCATTCCCCCAACACATCCATATTCATGATGGAAGCAGGTCACTCCATGTGGAGTGTGTGTGCGCGTGTGTGTGTGTGTGTGTGTGTGTGTGTGCGTGTAAAAGTGTGCATGTGCG
>CM076653.1:13573085-13597388 GCA_038496675.1 Rachycentron canadum
GAGAGAGAGAGAGAGAGAGAGAGAGAGAGAGAGAGAGAGAGAGAGAGAGAGAGAGAAAGAGAGAGAGAGAGACAGAAAAAGAGAAAGACAGAGAGACACAGAGATAGCAGCGTCATCTCTGGTGAGCTACAAGCATCCCAGATGCCAGTCTCCGGGACGGTATCAAACATCTCGGTGGCAGACTCGCCATGAAAATAATCTATACCTACAGGAAGTCAATTAAAAAGTGCCAGGGGAGATTAAGAGCAGCGTGACAGCTTTTCGTCAGGCCACGGGTTTGTCTGGGAGAACCAGCGTGTTGTTGCATGTCTGCTGCGTGAGTAGTGAGTGCAAGGTAAAGTGTGTGTGTGTTAAAAGACGTCGAGCTCGGGCAGCAGCGGTGGTGCAGGGAGGAGACAGTTGCCGAACACCCTTAAAAGCCCCTTCATGAATATTAAAAAGGCCCTTGGCAGACGATAGCTCTGCCACAACTTTGTAAACCAGCGTAATGCGTCTGTTTGCGCTGAGAAAGGACTCAGTCTGGATATCAATTAAATCAAGCCTTGTCAGTCTGATGGTCCTCTCAATGGAGGGACAGCCCATTCCCCTCTACACATCAGCTCAGCTTTGTGTCAACCATCTATCTCTCATCCTCTCTCCCGGTTGCCATCTTTATCAGCCTCAACTCACTCTCCCTCTCTGTCTCTCTCACCTCCTCCTTCTCTCCTTTGCTCTCTCTCCCTCTCTGTCTTTCAAGCAGCCGGTAACTGAATGTAGAAATTACTCTCCCCTCCACCTTTAACTCCCAGTAAATCTTTCCCCTTTTCCACTTTGCTGAGCAGGGATATTTTATTCCTCCATCAAATATGCATCCCATTAATTAAGTTAAATTACTCCTGACTGCCAAATATCCCCTGCCCCGATGGGTGTCAACACAGAAATGCATGACTGTGAACCTGCAATGACACGGCCCCAACACTTAAACATGAGTTACAGCCTTTTCCAGCTCCATCCATGGGCAGATTACCAGACACTTTGGGCTGCTAGAATTAAGCGCCATTCGCCTCCTTCCCCTCCACCCAGCTTTTTAATAAGTGCACAATGGATGACACTCGCACTTCTGACAATGAGAGGACTGATATTTTAATTACACCCCTTTTTTCATCTGCCTTCCTCTTCATCTTTTAATTGCTGCTGTTAATCACTCATTAACTTCCCTCTCTTTATTTTTTCTCCTACAATATACCTATGACATGATTAGCTCTATAGAACGGATTGTTCAGCAACATTTTTAAAATACTTCAACTACTTTAAAAGAATAAAGTTTGTACTTCCTTTGTGGACGACCTGGGTCGGGGTGGAGGGTGTAAACTCATTTCACTCATGTTTCTCTATCGAATGGAACTAATTTGCCTTTGTTAGCAAATAATAATCTTTAGGAGGTAATGAAGTAAATTCAAAGTGTCTAAGTGCTTTGTAAGGTAAAGATCACTAACTTTCTTTGTCTCCTAAAAGTGTTGCAAGTTAAGATTTGACAAGACAAAAAGTGATAATAAGCAAAACAAAAGGCTGAAGCCACAAGAAGTTTAATGTTTTAGAAAAGCGGCTACTGAGGTCACACATGGTGCAGACACTGGCCACTGAACTTAGTAAGTCCTCAAGAGTGGTATAACTTACCATCATGCTGTGTTGGCTCCCTAGCCTAACTACTGATCTTGCCGTGTAGCGTCTGGACCCAATGTTTTGTTTTTGTTTGTCTTTGAATAAAGGGAAATGCTTTGATTATGAAGCCCCCCCCAGGCCCTTGTTCAGGGCCCACTAAAGAATATGAAATTGTTATTAAAACCTAATAGGACCGCTCTGCTGACAGAGATTTCTCTCTTTGTCTCTCATGCTCGGGAGGTGCTGAGTGGGGCCCCATTCAAATGCTTCCTTTCACCAACGCAAGACTGAGTGAGCAAACAGACTTTACCTCCGTCAAGTACTTGTGCTGTGTAAGTTGAATCACAAATTTAAAAGCATTCAATGAGTATTGGGCCTCTAATCTTAACCTAACTAATAAAGCCACATGTTTCTTGTCATATCTACCGCTGAGAGAAATCTGCGAGGACACGTCACTTGTGAGGAAATAAACTTTGACAATCCAGCTCCAAAACAAGTATAAAAAGTGTAAAACTGTACACTCTCGGATTTATATTGATACATCGATGCTGTCTAGAATTGATTTCTCTCTCTCCCCTCTTTTACCTCTCTTGCTTTTTTCTCTGTGTGCATGTGTGCCTGTGCATGAGTGTGTTTCTATTGCAAAAAACATTAATTTTACAAACATCAGCCCAAGGCTACTAAACACATCCAATCCATTATGCTGTGCTTTATCGTGTTATGGGGGGTAACGGGCTGTAAAGCTGTCTTGGTCATAAAGAGCGATCGCAGAGTGCCGAGTCAAACCAGAACGGCGAGCTCTCCAAGCCATACGCAGCCCTCGTTATCATCAGAACAGCTCCTTCACATACTTAACCTTTCCAGACCAGCCTTTCTGCATTATTTTCCAAATGACCTTTAGCGTTACTTATTTCATTTCCGATAATGGCACACTAAATTTAGTTAAATGCATCAGAGCAAAATGTGTTTATTTTGGTGAAGAGGACTACAGTGACTGACAAGGACCATGTTCCCAGACACAAACTCTTAAGTGACCAAAGCTGTAAACATTGATACATCTCCCTGATGGGAATAAATTCCAGGCCCTGTGTCTGATGAGCGCAAGTAAATGAGATTAATTAGAACAGGTAAAAACAGGCCACACACATCTAGAGATACAATAGATATATTACTGGAGGGCATAACCCCTGGGTCTAGGTTCATTTTGGCCTTAGCCCAGGGTTAGAGTTAAACTATTTGTCTCATCAATAAAGATATTGCTGAGATAAATTCAAAAGCAAACCGTGATAACTACTGTTAAAAGTTAAGAGTGGTGGTAGTCTTCCTTGAGGTGATCACACAAAATTTTAATATTCTTTTACTTTACAATCTGCCAATTGCATATTTAGAGCCATGTGAAGGTTGAAAAAAAAAAATACTACTGAAATATGAAAACACAAAAAGCATACTGAATCTAACTTGTAGGGGGAAAAAGTCAGTGTTTACATCTGTTGTGTGTTAATGAATTCATAATTCCATTTCCTGCCAACACATGGTGTACGCTCTTGGTCACAAACAGCTAAATGATTTAGGACAGTATCAGCTTTCAAAAGGTCTAATTCTAACATAAATATGTAGCTACCCTAGAGCTGTTGTATCACAGACACAATCCCTCAGCCTGCAAGGAGCAGTGTGTTTAACGTCCTTCTGTATAAGCAGAGGGGGTAGGGTGAAAGGATCTTAGTGAAATCGCTAATGTACGTGATGATTAAGTGTAACTCAAATACCGAGTGTGTTGTTCGTAGGCCTGACAGGCAGTAATTTGGTGTATTATATTCTGCAGTTTTAATTGCACGCCACCACCGTGTCCCTCTGACACGTTATGAAGCGATGATGTACAATTATTTCGGGGCGGCGGGAGATCAGTGGAGTGACATTATAATCATCCTCATAGGGATCCCTCTCTTCATCTGCAACAACCATTAATGTTTAAATGGGAGGAAGGGAGTAAAAAAAAAAAAAAACAAAAAAAAAAAAAAACATAAAAATAGTTTTCAGGGACTTCTAACCAGAATCTGTTTGAGGATTATAGAGAATCACGTCAGGGGAGAAGGAGAGGGGTGTAGATAGACAATAGAGGGGCTGAGTTAAGTGACGGCTTTCTCTGGATAAGCAGCAAGCTAAGATGCTTCTCCACTGTCACTGCCAGGCCTCACACTACTCATACAGGCCCGGGCATTAAGGCACATTATAGCGGATGAGCCACGCAGGGCGGAACTGATGGGCTATTCTGGGAACAGACCAGACAATCTCACAAGACAGGGGGGACATAAAAACCCTGACATGAGCCAGCCCCATCCTGTTAACAGTCAAATCACACACACAACACCCAACATGAAATCATGACTATATATACTCTCTCCAACACTAAGTCAAGGAAGCTGAGATGAGGGAGGGAGCGAGGGAAAAACACAATGCAGCCTCCTCCACAGAGAAGACAAACTTTAGCACGTTGCAAACTTTCGGTGTCGTGAGAAAGCAACGGTTTTTAAGTTTTGTTCAAATTCCTTAAGTGAAACTAGGAAACGGGCAGCTTATGACCCATAATCATAAAATGGCAGTTCACAAGAGGACAATCCATGTCTGTGATAGTGTTAATACTTCTAAGGCCCAGGCTGAGATATTAAACCAATGCCTCAAAGCATTTAGACTGTTTATGCATAATTTAACACCTACAACAGCACTGCATGTCCGTTGCATCTTTGGGGAGGATGAGAGAGCGGGAGGGTGGAAATGCTGAATCCAGGGCCTTTCTGGTAGATGATGGAGGAGAGGAGGAGGAGGCTCATTAAGTGGCCAAGCCCCACTGTGGACAAAACACGCCAGGAGGAAACACAAGAATCTGCCGTCTCACATGCTGGAGGATTTTTTTTTAACCAATTAAATATGAGAAATCTTATCTTGCAACGTAACAGCCAATTTGTGTTTTTCTGCTGTTTTTGCACCTTAAGAGTTCTTTGCTGGCAAATTAAGACAGATCTAAATATAAAGATAGGCAGATAGATAGGTAGAATCATAGACAAACAGATGTGTGGAGGAAGTGAGAGGAATGGTGGAGTAGAGACAGAAAGCCTATAAAGTGTTCGCAATGAGCGAGGCTCTGACCAGCACGCTCAGGTTTGATTGGCAGCATGGTCAAGGGTTCCAATCTGTCCTGGCCTTGCATTTGCATTTGTTAATTAAATGCCACAACAATATGATCTTTAACTATCAACAACTCCCCCCCTCTGCTCCTGAGAGGAGACCAGCAGCAGTGAGCTGAAGCCAAAGTGAGGTGGACAGCTAGGGTGCAGCACATACATTCGCTCAGTGTCAGCGCAGAGGTAATCGTCTAGTCTGAAAGTTTAACGAGGAAAACACGCCAATCGATGGTAGTGAAGAGCGATTTTTTTAAGGAAAGGAAACAAAAGAAAAACACACCGACACACCGACACACACACACACACACACACACACACACACACACACACACACACACACACACACACACACACACACAATGTGCTGGGCCAATGCTCTAAACAAAATGGCGATAAACTAAACCCACAAAACTCCATGCCACACAGAGGCCCAAGAGTCTAAAAGCATGAAGTGAATTAATGGAATCCAAATTTTATACTGTAAAAAAAGGGCAGCCCAAACATAGTGCTGCACTAATTGAGATGATAAATGGTGATTGCACAGAAAAATCCAGAAAGACTTTTTTTATGTAAGTGAAATGTTGCCCCGTCATTAGTATCCGCAGGAGAATGCAGAGCTTAATCGCACTATAATCTCACTTTTCTAGGTCACCCAAAACAAAACGGGTAATCACATTATGCACTATACCTGAAACATGGCCATCCATTAGTAACATGCTTTAGATTCAGATTAAGGGCACATCATCAAACGTGGAAAGTTTGAGAAGGGGAGCGGGTCATGCGTATGTATGCCTCTGGCCTTAATGAGGGTGTTTCTGGGGGTTTCTTTGTGTTTGCTGCTCTTTAGTCAAGAGGAGGGATGGCCTGGTGATCAGTCAGTACTGAAAGCACACACAGGGCCGATTTGTCACCAGTGGCTGGCACTGGCAGCACACAGCTCCTCCATCCACATGATTTGTGAAACCAGAGGCTGTATTTATTAGTCCCATTTAAAGGCATATTGGAGATCTGTTCCGTATGTATGTGTGTCTGCGTGCGTGCGCGAGTGTATGTAAAGCTAGGCGCTTGGTCAAAGCCCAACACATTTGCAGCACTTGGGAGAAGAGGGTTTCAGCTGGAGGGCTTGTGAAACATGAGCCTTTCCTCTCATTAAAGGAGAAGCTGTGTTTAAACCAAAGCTTGTTTGCTCCTGCTGTAATATGTTTGCGAACATCAGCAGGAGCAAATAAACACATTCGCTCTGCTCGGCTTTAGAAGAACAAAATAAGCCTGTGACTGAACTAAATGGAACGGTTTACACAGAATTACACAGAGGGAGAAACTAATAACTCTACATATGTCTTCATCTTAGCGAGTGGGTAGCTGAAAAAGCTCGATGGCACAAAGCTGGAAATCCCACAATTTGCTCTATTCCCCGACTGCATGTTAAACAGCTTAACACGTCCATTTGAACATGGCAAGGCAGTGAGGAGGTCTACCACGGGAATGGAGTGAGCCGAACACAACATATGGTCTACATGTAGGGGGTACAAGGTAGTGGGATAATAATTGTACTCTTGCACTACTGGGTATTTATAGGCTTGTGGTTACGTACATAAACTTCCAATTAAGATTATTTGTACAGCTGAAACCATGAAGATGGTAAAATAAACTATTTCTTTTAGCTTTAATTCATGAGTAAAGTTGAGTAGTAGTCATTTTAAGAAGGTTCTGGGAGCAGTTAAAGGTTAGAGAAAGTTTATTCACTTATTAAGGTGAGACCATTACTAAAATCTGTGAATAGCTTTTGTCTGTGTAGTGCTTTTATTCCACATTTTCTTGTCTGAATAAATATTAGCATGTGTTTAGGGTTTCAACCAGGATATTAAAAAGGTGCCAAAAGGACACCAAGGTTCTGTAAAGATATAATGAAATTCTTTGGATTAGCGGTTCATTTAAGCAGCGCGAGGGAAGGTTTTATTAATTTATTTATTTATTTTAAAAACCCAAATCTCCACTATTTAAATTTAAAAAAAAAAAAGAATCTTCTTCAGATTAGTAGCAAAGCCACCCCACTTCTTACTGCAGTTACACAGGGTTCAATTGGCTTGAATCATTACTTAGCTTGGAACAACTGAAGTTTTTAAAGATGGCTGTAGGAGGAACCAAACATAGAGGTAGCAGGTGATGTCATCATCTAAATCATCTCATTATTAATGAATTGGTCACTGATCTCAGTTAAATTACATCAATTGTTTTCATCAATTTAGACTTACATCATCTAAAGCTATCAGCCTTACACACACATGCACATACACGCACTTAAAGACTTGGAACACACTAGCTGATTATTGAAGGGCGGATCCGGTCCTATTAAAAGCTATCCGTCCTTGTTACTCACCCACAGATGTCACATTTGTACTCTCTCATGCCCAGGTGTCTCTTCACATGGTTCCTGGCGTCTCCCAGTTGAGCAGTTGCGAAGTTGCAGATCTTACACCTGAAGGGCTTAGATCCTGCAAAACAAAGTATGGAGAGTTCACATGCTGCAATAATATTGTGTTTGAAAGAAAGAAGTGGCAAGTTTAATAAAACATGACTGTATAACAGCTGGGTAGAAATTAGATTTTACACTGCAGATCATTTTTCAATGCCACCCTTGTAAGTCTGTTATTGGTTCTGTGCTAGGACTTCAACCTACTTCGCAGCCACTCAATGACTTCAGAATTATAAAAACAGATGCCCTTACTCCCCATAAAAACTACAGTCACACTCCAAGTGCCAGACGTCTCTTCTTTCACTCTCTATCTATCCTTGTCACTCTCCTTCATCTCTTACCTACTCTTCCTCTGCCTGTGGATGCGTAAATTGGATTCCAAAGGTCAGGGCGAATACGTAAATCAATTCTGTGTGCGCTCACTACCTCCCGTTCCATCATTAAAGCGCTAATCACTCTGGCGGGCTTCACAGGGAGGCTTCTCCCTAATTATTGTCATTAATAAGTCCAGAGGGCGGGGCGGCGTTTGAGAGAGTGGCAAAGCTTCTGCCTGCCATTCGTCATTTAAGAGCAGAGCTACGAGGGCCGATGCCTGCGCTGCCTGTATGACAGACAAACATCTTCTGGCTTTAAACGGGGAACTGGCCCCTTGACAACAAATACAGAAGAAATTAATATATATAAAAAAAAACATCTCACCAAACAAAACCCAACTTAAATAATTTAGATGTTACTAAATCATTATTGAAATTAAAAAAGCATTGGGAATTTAGCAAATTAGGATGCAAACTATACCAAAAAATTCTCCTAAACGATTCCTTGTCCTGTCTGCCTGAGCCAGATTTAGACCAGCATCACACAGAGCGACACTCCAATCTAAGTGGCAGCCTGGTATGATACGCACATACACATCTTTGAGCAAACTCTCACCCTCTTCCAGTGAATATCCCAAGACGTTCTACAATATTTATTCCATGGGCAGCCGCTGATTTGATTAAGCACTTTGTGTAGATTACTAATTCGTTCATGCATGGTTCACTTGCTGTGAGCTGGAAGTACGACACATCGAATTTTAAGCCAGTAACGAAGATTGAAAGGCAAGTCTGTGCTAACAAGGCCCATAAACACAGAAGGCGGGTGGGGGTCCACACATGGGCAGCAGCAACGCCAGCCTCTGCATTTCACATGTCCATACAGTATACTACACACGCAAATCACTACACACAGTTACAAAGGCACATACACAAGAGCAAATAAAGGCAGATAAACAAATAAAACCTGTATACATGACTGCAAACTTCACACCTAAATCTGCAGACACCTTCTCTCACAATATCACACAACAAAAATCATCAACACCCTTGGAAAAAAAAAAAAGTCAGACATACACATTCACACCACACCTACACATACCTACATCTAAATTCAGAGCCCCACCTCACACCTATGTATGTGCATACAGACACACACATTAAATTCACAAGACATAATCACCCGTGGACAAACAGAAGGAGAGACAATAATTCTCTCTCCTTCTCACTCACACACTCGTCCTAAAGTTGAGGTGAGAGAGAGGCATGTGGGGAGCTGATTTGTCCAGATGGCTGGCTGAGTATAAGACATGGCAGAAAGGAGAGAGATGTAACGTCCCTCAGTTCTCACATCTTATCACATTAATACTCCACCACTCCACTTAAACAGCCTCCGTGAAACTGAAATTGACCATCAATGCAGTGTCATGTTAAATTAATATTGCCATCCACATAGGGGCAATGGTTCCCTCACATCCCAGATGAGACAGGGGATGACTAATTCATTTTCTGAGAGAAGAACCTCATGCAATGTTTCAACACACACACACACACACACACAGTGATAACTTGTACATGCCATAGCCTTGGTTTTAACCTTCAGGTTTAAAGGAAGAGAATAACACAATAAGTTTATATAAATAAATGTCTGCTTTGTTACATTTATTTCTACAATCAGTTAATATACAGCATTAACACTGAAGAGCCCCAATTTTCACCACCAGTCGTCGCTGTCATAATCAGTCACACTCAGGGTCACAGATGTCCAGTCAAGTTTTTATTATTTATTTATTTTTATTTATTTATTTAAGTCAGTCTTGTGTTTTTTGTACGGAGAGATCTATTTGACATTACAGTGAATGGATTAAAATGTAGTTAGTATCATATCAAGTCACAGAAATAGTAAATGTGACTCTTTTTACTGATATTTCAATTGTGTACATTGGCAGCCAGTGAAAAAGATCCTGTAATTGCATGTTACAGGATCTTTTTAGCGAGGATGAGATAAAAGTGTCTTTTCTTCCTGCAGGGGCTAAACATTGAGTTTGATGGCATCTGTAGAACAGTATCCAGGAAATGAAAAACAAAAAGCTTTTAAAATCTGTAGCTGGATTATAGATATAGTCCAGTGATAAAACAAAGTGAGGGATTCACAAATACACATCAAAAAAGGTATTTCAGAATTGAAGCAGCAAGGTCTGAAAAAGTTTTTGTCCTTAATGTGCTTAAAAAAACATTTCCCATAATGCAAGTTGATAGTGTCATTCATTATCCCACTGCTGAATAACTCACTTTCAAAATCACCTTCTATGACTAAACATTTTAGTCTGAGGCCCAGGTGGAGATGAACCCGAGGACGCCAACAGGGTCCTTTTTCAATCTTTGTAAGTTTCCTGAAAAGGAGACATTACGCAACTGTTTTCTGAGTCTTCAAGATGAACAAAATGAACTTCATGTGTAAAACTGGCAGAGAAAGGCAACAGATTCAAAGATGCTCCTTTCAATGTGCTATGTATAGCTGCCTGGTTTATGGAGGTTGGGTGTAATCACCGCTGATGCCCCATTAGTAGAACAAGGGAAACATATTTGCTGCATCATCATCATCCTGTCAACCACAGCAATATCTGTTTTGTAATATTAAAACATTTTGTCTTCAACTCCTGGATCCACAGTCTGCAAAACAATAACATATTATAGGTTGATGGTGTCTGTACTTGGTGTACACTTATTAGTGGAAGCCCCATCCAGTGGTGATGGCAAGTGTGGTGAAAATCATGTCTCTGTACAACTTGAGGAGGAATTGCTGGCCAGTGCCTGTGGGTTGCTATGAGAGGGTATGAAGGTGCCAACAGTGGAAACTGCTCTTGTGATGGGAGTTAAAAGCTTCTGTTCACAGAGTTGGTCACCCTGGCATCACTGGCGTTTACCCTATCCACCATCCTCTGGAGAGTCCATCTGAAAGAATTGTCCTCACTAAGTTTGGCCAGATTCCTCCTCAGCTCGCCAACAGTTCTCCTGAGAGATGAGTTGTCCCCCAGTGTGCTCTTGTTCTGTGCCAGCTCATTCAAAGACCTCTGAAGCCTGGACACTTCCCTCTGCACACACTGTTTCACCAGTTCCTTCACTGCCTTTATGGTGTTTGCTGCAATAAACAGCAATTACATTTAGAGCCCCACATACTTAAGTTTTGTACAAGTCTACTCTCTATTTTAACTTTGACTCGGTTGTCAGCTCAAACACATGGTTTTCTCTCTCCAATCCTTCTACATTGTGTAGCTTTCAAAACTCCATGTACAGTAGTACATGGTAGTAGAGTAGTTCGATGGAAAGTGGTGGTGATGGCCAGTATAGACATCATGCAGATACATCAACATCATTCATCATTAAAAGCCCCTTTAGCACATTAGTTTTCATTCTGTGCTGTTAATGTTTGTTATGTTTGGATCTGGATCCAGTTGCAAAATAGACTTGTGTTCAATAACAGAGAAAACAGAGATATATTTGAGGTGCCACCCACTTTGCATTTGACAGAAGGTTCTCCCTCATCAGTGTGTCTGACAGAAGATAATGCTTTTAGTCCCATAATGCTTAAATGTGCTTTTAAATGTTTCTGCACTTGATAAAAGATAAAATCCTACACTAAATAAAACACAAAATAACTACTATGACATAAGAATATTAAAAGTTTCTAGATTTTCTCAACTGTGTTCATTTCTATTCAAAAGTTATACATGTTCAAATTCTTTAAAAACCCTCACAAAAAACAGACTTTACTTTTTAGTTACTTCCATGAACACACATCACATCCTGTATGTGAACACACATACATGGCATGTGTGTCCATTATGTTGAGGCTCAGTCTGAGGTCAGACAGCTCACTCCAGTGAAAAACTGACCAATTTACCTCAAAATGCAAATTCCTGCTGTACCCTCACTGGCAAAATACAAGTATGTGTATGCGTTTCCTTTAAGGGACAAATTGACAAATCTGTGTGTAGCCTCCCACCACCATCTCCTGATTTCACTGATTAATCAAGTGAATAAAAACTAGGTCTTAATTAAAAGGATGTGGACATGCTTCCAGCCCAGAAACTGGCAGACCCCCACTGTACTCCTCCAGAGCCCCACAAACAAACTCCCAGAATAAATGACCACCATATAAAAAGGTGAATAATTCACTGTAATGAGGGAACTTAGCAATAACAACAACTTAAAAAAAAAAAATAAAGAGAAATAGGTGCTTCCCACAAATAAGAACAGCATAAATGAAAGTGGAGATGTAATCTTATAAACAAGACCATAATTCAATTGAATAAAAAGAAGCAAACCTAAAAAAACAAACTGTTCATCATTTGAAACCAGAGAATGTGCCCTTGACTTGAAGCCATCTGTTGAGACCTCAGCGTCATAGCTTTCATTTTCTTAAGTAATGCTAAGAATTTGACCTCAAAACTCAAGAATTATGACACAGGGTAAAATCATGAATACATATAGACTAACCGGTAATAAGAGGGAAGTGGGAGCTCAACATTAATCATTAGGATTTTAACCTCCAATTCTTACAGCTTTAAGCAACCTGATTTGAGCAGTAAGCAGTCTGACTTTGGCACACAAGGTGACATACGTTTCATGAAAAAAGGACAATGTTCAAGTTTCCTTGAAGTTAAATTGTTTCTCTGTCCCACCAAATATATTGCTTTCCCCCCTTTTGTAATAGAGTGGTAAGAAAATATAAGGATATTTTAGAGCAGCACATTTTAGCCCAGTGCAGTTATGGCCATATGATGAGTCCATGTAGGGAAAATTATCGCTGAGTTTTCTGACAAGAGAATCACGACAAAAGCTACAATACCTGCACAAACCATTCACTGCCAGAGTCCAAAATTGGAAATGATCCCATTTTATCTCTCATTGAACGACACGTCATACACACACAAAGACGCATATACTCATGTAGGCATGTGGTAAGCACAGAGCATAGACTTCAATTAAAGTCCCATTAAAGTTTGGGCTGAAAGGGGGATGGACTATAGAAGGCAGCGAAGGGCATTTATTGATGGCGCCCTCACATCTCGTTCTTGCATTAAGTTGATTTTAAAAGCAATTAATACACATGGTCAGGGAAAAGTAATGGAGCGCCCTATGTTCTTAACCTGCCGGACATTTCGCAGCTGAAGCCCTGAACAACGCGGCCCTGCTTTGCATTATAAATGACAAGATAAATTTTAATAGATTGAGGGTAACCAGCTAGCCATGAAGGCTGACATGTACACACATTCACTAGGCATACGAGTGCTCACACACATATACACAAACATGGACGTACAGACACAAGGGAAATTAAAGGCTTTGAATACGTCTGCATTGATTATTTTAAATTATTAGCCCACCTCTCTTTGGACCTCCAATGCTTTTAGCCTAAGCTTTAACACATTTACAGAGACTTATTGACTATAATTACAACTGAGTCTTGGTAATGGACACATCAATTATGAGTCGCACATGTCTCTGACCAGGCGTTGCTCAGGGAATCCCAATCTGGGGTCCATTAGCGTCTCTCCTGCTGGTCTGAAGCTCAATCAATCTTTACCTTCATCTCTACTGAAACAGCTATTACCTGGCTGCAGTAGATAGTAGCCTTAACATTAGCCTGTGTTGCCATAGAAAAGGCTGTATCTACACACACACACTATAGTTGTGCCTAAACACAGAGACATAATAACTGAGTGGCTACACAAAAAATTGTTTTCTTCTTATGACTTGATGATGTCTTCACATGCTCATAAAATGTCTCATAAGAACTACAAATTAAAAGGGTAAAAGGGTATCAGTTACAGGAGGTTAAATCATTCATGCAGCAACTGTAAAGTTTCATAATTGCATGCAAGTAAATATATTTTAGTCCATCGTATTTTGAGTCCATATAAGTTCATAAATTACATAGCAATGCATCTAAAATGAGTTTCCAATTTTATAGTTCAAACCACAGCCAGTTTCAAAATGAAACCAATTTCCTATTGATTTATCTGTGGCCGCTCACCACAATATCAACACTGACCACGACATATTGATTTATTTTTTTTTTTTAATATTTACAAATGGGTAAAATATGATTTCTTTCTGGAGCTGGAGCTCAGCACCTTCTTGCCCCATGCTCAATGTTGCTCATAGTTGAACTGGCCATCAAGAGCCCTGGTAGAAATCCCACATCAGTGAGCCAGTGGACAAAAAGTTTTTAGCGGCCCTCTTTGTGTGGCTGTCATTTAGAGCTTGCTGCATGCCGTGCAGGAACTGGGCTCACTGGCCAATGGACTCACTGGCCAATCACAAGATGTAATTAACTGCCCCTGACCTGAGTCAGTACGGGATGATATTGTTTGAAATGAAATAAAGCAATGGAGCTATACCTATGGTTCAGATATTAAACATTTGCAGTGGAACACCTTATATATGTTATTATTTCATACTGTAATTAATTAAATAAAAGCCCAAAACCCATTCTACCCCTTTGTCAGCTACTGTCAAAAATACAGTCCGTGTCTGTGGGAAACACTGACATATTAGCAGGGAGATAAAAAAAAGTTATGTTTAAGTATTGTGAACATTCTCCTAATAGTGTGCTGACGTGTGGTGTTTTAACAAACTTTTAATGGGTTACAGAGTTGAAACGCCTCTCAAATTCATGATCTTTATTTAATATCATATGTAAAATCATATGTCACACATAGTGCTCTGGTGTACACAGACAGTATGTGTGTGAGACCCAGAGAATTGGAGAAAGGAGTGTGTGAGTAAATAGAAGTGGGGTACATACCGGTGTGTGTACGAATGTGTGCCAGAAAGGCCATGGAGTTGCTGCTCTTGCACACCTTGCCGCAGTATTTGCACACACTGCCCTGGTTCTCCTCACGCTCACGGTTGATCTGCTCTGTGTCCTCCAACACGTACTTGTTAACCTCTCTGAGGAGCTCCTCGTGCTTCTCCTTAATGTGAACAAACAGATCATGTTCCGTTTCAAAGCGATCTGTGCATTTCACACACTTGAAGCTCGCCCCCCCTTCAGGCAGCTCCTCCACGCTATTCTGCTCATTGCGTAGGTGAGCGGCACTGGTCAGGTGTTGGTGCAGGTTGCTCTCAGTGTAGAACGATTTACCGCACACCAAGCAGTGGAAATGCTTCTCCTTGGATGGATGCTTCATTGAAATGTGCACATTGAGACCGCTGATCCCGTCGGCCATGAAGCCGCAGTCCTCACAGCGTATTCGAGAGGTGCTTCCTTTGGCCTCCTCCCTCACCTTCACTTCCTTGGGTTTGAGCTTCTTCACATATGGAGAACTAGGCGCCGGGACGCCAGCAGGCACTGCCGAGCCTCCAGTCAGACATATCACAGTAGCCTCACCTTCCAGAGCCAGGCCTTCCTGCAATGCCTGCTCCTGCTCAGCAAGAGCCTTCATGGATACAATGCAGGCATCAAAGGGAAGGGCTCTGGACATTTGTGTATCTGAATGAGAAATCATTACATCAGCATTTAATTGTTCATAATCTGCCTGTTTACTCCCTTCCTTCTGGCTTTCTTGCTGAGCAGACTGTTCAACTGCAGGCAGGTCTACTGGAGCCTGCTGGGGTTCAGACACTTCTTTAACAGTCTGGTCATTTGGAGTCAATACATCATTGGAGGAGGTGATATTCTCTGCTTGCTTCTCATCTGCACTGCCAGTGACACTATCCACAGCATCAACAGATCCTGCAGTAAAGGAGGATGCAACTGTACTCTGACTTTCCACAGCTTGACTGTCATCCGAACAACATTCAGATTCATTTGTGGGACTAGGCGGTTCATAATCAGGTGTACAGTTTTCCCCAGAAAGCTTGACGACATCCTTCAGCTTCCGTGGAAGCACCAAGGCTCTTTGTCCCTGACCGCCCAGTGGCTCCAGGTATTTCTGGCTTTTTTGTTTGTGCTTCTCTGTGTTTGCATGGCGAGACATTTCCCTGCTTGTTACGGCATAGTAGCTACATGCTAGACAGACATATTCAAAATCTTTGGTGTGCTTTCGCTTGACGTGAAGATGGAGTGAAGGAATTGATTGAGCAACAAAATCACAGTGGCTGCAAGCATTAACAGAGTCATATTTACTTTTTTTCTGACTTGTGTCTGACTGATTTGGCTCTTCTCTGCTGTCTTCTGTAGAGGCTATGCTGTTGGATTCCTGCTCTTTGTCGATGGTCTGTGAGGCTGCATTTGGTTCCTCGGCTTGCATACTTGCAGGTTCCTGCTGTGACGCACTTGTGTGATTGTTGACTGGGTTCTTATTGGCACACTCCTGTGTGCGTCTAACATGCTTCTTCGTGATACAGTGACGATCCATGTCTCCTTTGGTCACACAGCTGTAGTTGCACAGAGTGCAGCTATATCCGTACTCCTTGCTGTGTTTACGGCGAACATGAACACTGAGGTTGGTGGCGTTGGATACAACCAGGCCACAGTACCCACAAGTGGTCGTGGACCCCTGCTTTGGTCTGCCTCTTTTTTTTCTCGGGGGTTCAAGCTCTAAATCTTCCACCTCAACCAACACAGCTTTAGCCGCCTCCACTGCATCTTCAGTTTCCTGGTCTCCTTCTGTCAAAGTGGTAACCTCTTCTCCACCAGCCTGAGCTGTATCATCGACATTTGCACAATCTTCAGCTCTGTCTCTGCTTACGCACTCAACATACATTTCAAATGAGGAAGCTCCTCCACTTTTCTTCCCTTTCTGCTGCTGCATATGGCTATCGGAGGACAGGTGAGTATCCATCCACTCAGGAGTGGCTGAAAAAAAGTTGCACAATTTGCAGCGGTACCACTGCTGGTCCAGGTGTTTGAGTCGAGCGTGGCTCTCCAGCAGCGCAGGTGTACTGACCCTAAAATCGCAGTGTGCACACTTGAGCTGGAACCTGGTATGTGGATGTTTGGGCGCCACTCGTGTTGGAGTTGCCTTCACAGAGCTGCCAGAATCCGCAGCTTCCTCTTCATCATCCATGTTCTCATCAGCTTCAACTGAAAGACATTTCAGAGAAAACTATTTTATTCTATTCCATTCTATTTTTCTAATTAAGGAGATCAAATATAAAAATAAATATATATACAAAAAAAACAAAATGATATAATGTTAAATCGCCTGAAAACCTGTATTCACATATTGAAATACTCACATGTATATGGGGTGTCTTTGGTGTGGTATCTCTGAATATGAACATCTAGAGGAGCCTTGTCCCTAAATTCTTGCCCACAGTAGTTGCAAGAGTGAATCATCTTGGGTTTGGGTATTCGCTTGCTTACTCTTCTTTCTTGAGTAGGAGTCACTTGCTCATGATCTGCCTGCTGTTTGTCTAATACGCTTTGCTTTTTAGACAAACTCTTTGTGTTCATACCACTGTCACGGGCTGCACATCTCATTTCCAAAAGATCTGACTCTTGGTTCTGTTTAACCTCAGCACCACTTTCTGTTTCCATATCTGCCTCCTGTTGATTTTCAGCTGAACTGACCTCACCAATATCTTCACCTCTTGCATCTGGCTTTGCAGTTTTATCACTATTCTTTGAGTTGTTTCCATGCTTTCGTGCATAATGAATTTTCAGTGACCTTGGGCATTTGGCTGAGAAGCCACAAATTGTGCAAAGGCTATCCTCATCTTCAGGTAAGGAGTCCGGCTGCACCTTCTCAGAGAGTTCCTCATCTGCGCCATTGGGATCAGCAGTCCCATGAGGGGAACTTTGTCTTTTACTTTCCTCCATTTTCACATCATCCGGCTGCAACTTCCCACTGGTTTTATCCATATCATATCCTGATATAATTACATCTAGCAGTGAGGTTGACTGCTATCATCAATGCTGGATCAAACTTTCTGGAAAACAAAAAAGAAAACTGTTATTTAATCTGAAACACAAGTCTGTGAATGAAAGAAAATTTTGTAAACAAGGTAAGTTCATTAGCCACAAATTTGGCAATTAACCACAAGCTTCGCATAAGTCATCAAATCTTCCACGACACTGTCTGACCAAACATTAGGAAATGTCGCCATCTAGTGCTTCCAGAGAGAGAACATGTTGCCAGCGTGAGATCATACGGTTGCTCCTTATTTTATGAGCAAAATACATGTCCACAAGTCACAGTCATTAAACAGAGTACACGTTATTGCTTGTTTAAGGTGCATCACTAAAGGCCTGTAGTTATGATTCAGTAGAGCTAACGTCATTCCCAGAATAAGATCACTGAACATTTAAATATGAATAACCATATTTCAATTGTGTTGCCTAGTTGAAATTGTTTAAGCGTTTTTAGTGGCAATGATCCTATGAAATTTGTAATGTCAACTCAACTCAAACCTGTTGCTCCTTAATGTGCTTGTGTTAAGGTAATCTGCTGCTTTTTTCTAAATGTAACACATATTGTCAAAGTTGTGACAATGTTTTTTCTTCTTCCTTTTCTAGGGTCCTAGTGTCAGTTCTTGTTTTCTTAACACAGCACTCTCTACCACTACGTAATACATGTTGTTTAAAATATAGAAGTCATACTGACAAATCAATATTATATTTCAGTTATTTTATCCAATGCATAATTGTCACAAAGGGAAATAATACTTTGAAAACCCTTATTATCTAAGTCTTATTCTAAATGAGTGAGGATTTAAAGGCTATATGTACTTGTAACTCTAAATACATTCAGTAATAAAAACGATCTTATATGTTCAGATCGGTTCAGGTCAGTTCAGACAGGTTCTGCTGAGGTCACCCAATGGGCACTTGAATGAGCTCAGCGTGCTCACTACCGCCATCCACTGTGTGTTTTGGTAGAGTACGGCTGCAGGATTAACAGAAGGGGCAACATACCAAGTGATAATGTTCAATGATGTGCCACTTATTTTGTCGCTAACATTATATTTAATCTAGAAGGAAAATAAACAGTAGCTTCTACGTTGTGGCTGATTTATGTTCCCAGGTTTACAACGTTTCAGAGCAGAGAACCGCCAACATCCTAAAAGAGGGCAACGATGTCGGTTGGGATAGTATTCAGACATGGACAACAAACAGTGTCCCCCGGTATAGCGAGGGGTCCGTTTAACAAGACCACGAACACAACTTGTCCACAATGTTAACTTGATAACTGCTATGTTTAAGTGGGTGAATTTCCAGCGGTTTAACACCAACTGTCAAGCGTCCGACATTAGCTTAAAAGTATTGTTAAGTTAGCCGAACAGGTTTTAGACTGCAACTTGGAAACTGTAGCGACGACACAAAACGTCCATGTAAACGCTATGTAAAAATTCATTTAATGCCGTACATGTCTCTTGTACCAGGTCACAAATTGGGGTAACTTGTTGTGAGTGGTGCCGTTGGTTACTGTGGCTAACATGCTAACTAGCAATGTGTTTCCTACATGGACTTTGAGATACGCACAGCACGTCCAATTAAATTGCGAGATCAGCAGCATAGTCAAATCACAGCAGGGCGGGGGCGGGTCTAAGCCGCTGCAAGGCTTGGAAAACGACGGCAGCACAGAGGCCCAAAAAGGAGGCTAACATCGACCTCTAAAACAGTGGTCTATATTACCGAATCAGTTCACGAAAACAACACAGAGAGTCGTCTATCGTTTCAATAAAAGCAACTCGATTAATAATTAGGCAATGCCGTCAAATCTTAAGTCAACTTACCGCTTGTTATACGACTACTTCCACTGTCCGCGCTTTTTGCTGCTAGACACAAATGGCGTACCGTAGCGCGAACCATGCGTCATACCAGAGGGCGGTTTTCTTGCCCGCGGCTTCTCTTTTTTCTACAACAGCTGATTTGGTCAAATGCTGCGTTCTCGTTCCGTGGGAAAAATGAGCCAACCCGCTAAAGTGCAACACGGTGAACTTTGTGACAGACCCGCTGGTCAATACCAGAACGTCCTGGGGAGTTTTTATAGGTTTGGTTGTTCTAACTCTTCCAATCTTACGATACATCTAGCCTGAAGGTGATGCGTTTAAGCACATATTTGTATATAAAAAGGTTTCACAGTAAACCGAGCAACCTGCTCTGTACGTGATCAGCCTGACATGGCCAGGCTGAAGTCAATTGTCAAATGTTGTTTCTTACAATAAGACGCAGGTAACCTCTGTTACACTGATGAGTATGTTGAGTATTTTAATACACACACACATTTGAATACACATATTTCAAAATACACGCACATACACATACATATGAGTATGAGAAGTATGAAAGTCTGAACGTAGCAGTGAATCATATTACACTCGTATCATAGCTTATATATGGGGATATTATTTATATGAAAAAGCTATATGAATACAAAACCCATACCAAAAACAGATCCCTTGCACATAATATTGTAAAGGAAATATTACTGGCTATGTTTTTTGCAAAATAAAGAAAGGAAATTCTATCCAATGAATATAGTACTGTTCTTTAAAAATGTGAATGTAAAACAACACCTTTCCTGTTTTTTTTTTTTTTTTTTTTTTTTTTACCTTTGTGAGTTGCCATCAAATTTGTTATGAAATATAAAGAAATACTTTTTAAGTTGGTTAAGCATATGGCTTTCACACAGACAGTGGGGGTTTTTTTTCCTCACATGGTCAGCATGTGATGAATCACCACTTCCACTGGACATCAGTTAGCTTTATAGAAAGACTAAAGATGGATTAATGCATGGACATTAATTGATTAAATAGTCTGGCAGGTCAGGAGGTGATAAATGATACCTCCTACAATGAATACACAGTTTACTTTTGCAATAATTTTCTTTAATTCATCACAGTCAAAATTATGTGACATGGATGGTTACAAATACAGACCCCCCCCCCCTCATTTTTCATTCGGACTCATCATTCATTTCGCTCCATTAGTTGTCTTTTAAAAGACAAGAGTTTGGTTTTACACTGGTTCATTCTCTATTTTTATCTCATGTGCAACTGTTATTTTTTCACAGAAGAGAAGCGCATAATTAAATTGTTTGTTTTTGTAAGCTCAAATAAGACCTTATGCATAACATCAAATCACAGTTTATTTAAAAAATCAATAAAAAAATATAAATTAAAAAACCTGTCTTGCAGATTTGACAACTCTGTATTTGGCCAAACAAAACTTAAATGTGTGACTGGCTGGCTGATCGTGTTTCTAACACTGGCCCGCCAAATTCTGCATGACAGAGTTGGAGTTACCTCATTGGCTGTTACTCTTTCAAAATGCATTGATGCAAACTGTTTTATTTGGGGATGTTCATAACTTGCAGTTTTGCCAAGTTAATGCATTTGTCGCTAGATTTCGAGACTTTTTCAAACAAAGACCAGGTATGAAGCCAGTATATGGTTGGAATGGTGTATGGTTACCAACCAGTGCCAACCATGGCCTTAGGCCTACACCCATGGATTTATTATGCCCTTTGTCATGGACAGTAACCTTGCCACCCTGGTTTATCAGCTGTGTGGAAGCTGCAGAGAAATTCAGAAGCATTTCAAATTGTAACTTCTAAGCTGAAGCAGACCTAGCAGATCTGAAAAGCATGTAAACACTAGAAACACCAGCAAACCAAAATGAGACAACACACTTACTATAGCATGTAACCTCTGCAATAAAAAATGCAAAGAAATACCACTGAAAGGCTAGAGTTTTAATTTGTTACAGGAAGTGTTAAGTTCGTATTAAACCATAAAGCAGTAATTTTAAAACAGCAAATGGGAGCAACTGAAAACAAGGCTCTGTATTAAAATAATATCAAACAGATTAGAAATGAGGATCTACCTCTAATACAAGCCTTAAATAAACTTTACCTTCTGCAGTTGAGGTAAATAAAGGCCCAAATCACTTTTTGAGGAAATATAGTAATTAAAATCTATTGTGGATTTCAGGCTGTCTGTTATGTTACAAAAAAAGGTATTCTGTCTCTTCTGACCTTCTCCCCAAGTGATCATTTTAGAAGTAAATTTAGCCAAACTCACAGTATAGTCTTTGTCTTTTATTTATGTGTTTGGTTATTGTGTCAGGCAACATCACAGTTATAAAATCAGGATTTAAGCAGGAGAGCAGCATCTTGGAAGTGACTGTTGGTAACATGTTGTCCTAATGAGCTTTAGTCACTCTTTCATACTTGTTCCATTGTCTGTCTCATCTCTTGTGTCTAAATTCATGTTAGTAAGCACTTCTTTTTTGCCAAGACAATCTGTCCATCTGACAGCTGTGGGATATCAGATGCTGATTACACAGCATGATTATTGCACAAGTGTGCGGTGGGCTGGTCACAATAACAGTCCTCTCTGAAATGTGCAGTTTTATCATACAATATTATACCATAGGTTTTGAGGCAGCATGCAATTAATATGCTGAATGTCCACCAGAGCTGTTGCTTGTGAATTTTTTTTACCATAAGGTGTCTCCAATGTTGTTTTTGAAAATTCAGCAGTAGCCTACATCCAACTGGCCTCAGAAACGCAGGCTATATGTAACTACACTGACCCAGGACCTCAACATCCAGCATCTTCACCTGTAAGACTGTCAGCTAACCAGGCAGCTCATGCAACACAAACAACTTCTGTGCAAACTGTCAGAAACAAATTGAGAGAAGATCATGTGCCTGCTCATCATCATCATCATCAGGGCCTTGACCTGACAGTAGTTTGACATATGAACTGACCTGTGTGTGTAAATGCTTATCACAAATAATCATGGTTTTAACTGTACTAGGTTGTGACCAACGTGTCCCATGGAAATGGGGTTATGGTATGGGCAGGCATAAGCTACAGACAACAAACACTGGTTCATTTTATTGCTGGCAATTTGAATGGTCAGAGACACTGTGGCGAGATCCTGAAGCCAACTGAATGCCATTCATCTGCCACCATTGCCTCATACTGCAGAATGATGACGCATGTTCACATGCTGCAAGGATCTATACCACTGAACAGGACTGAAAATTACACAGGCCTCAAAATGTGTTGCTCTTCATGTCGCAAATGGTGGGTTTACCACATGCTGTCTCGTTTTTTTGATTCAGAATCCCCCCAAAAATGCACATCTGTAGCCAACGTCTCTTTTTCAAAATAAAACCTTTTATTTTGACGAGCCCAAGGCACACCTGTGCAGTAATCGTGCTGTGTAATCAGCATCTCGATATGCCACATCTGTCAGGTGGACAGATTATCTTGGCAAAAGATGTGCGCTCACCAAAATGAATTTTTTAAAAATGATAAAAAGAAGGAAATTGAAAAATTGTGTTGCACTTCTGTTTTTGGTGTGTATACTTCAGTTGCTTGTTAATGTTTCCAAGTCATGCTCAATAAAATAAATACATAAAAGTGGCACAACAAGTGTAAATATTTGCCATTAATTGTATTTATATCATCACTATATTCAGTTCTTGTACAAGAAATCTGTGCTTAGGGAGGCTCAGAAAATTCTGGAGACACTGCCGTCAAGTCCACAGCTCAGAATGCCAAATTGTAGCTTGAACAAAAAGGCTGGTTTGTATTCTTATCTTTATATCTCTTTTATTCAAACTCTCTATTCACTCATTATATTTCATTAAACCTGGTTTTATTGCTGTGAGCACTCTCATCAGCCTGTCTCATGTTCAACATGTGACCCATGGTTTGTTTTGTTTAGGTTTGTATATGTATTGATTTATGTATAATGCTTTGTGATGTTGTTGTGTTATGTGATGTATTGGCTTGGAGCCCAAGAGAAGCTCCCCCCTGCAGGACAATACCTTCCCTGACCTTATGTTACCCTTTGAAGGCCCCTGCGCACACATGATCCACCCACACAGGTGTTTTTCAGTCTGTTGCCTAATTAGTGGAAAAAAGCACAGGTGTTATCAATAACATTAACGATGGCTCTTTTTCATTTGAACTATAATTTATGACAGTGAGCCAG
Source organism: Rachycentron canadum (assembly GCA_038496675.1). Lineage (NCBI taxonomy): Eukaryota > Metazoa > Chordata > Actinopteri > Carangiformes > Rachycentridae > Rachycentron > Rachycentron canadum. The sequence continues at coordinate 13,596,603 of CM076653.1, forward strand.
CATGCACAATACCCAGACCTTGAAATTCAAGCAGCTAAACAGTACAGCCATAATTCATTTTATTATCTGCACCTGTATTTTTGTTGCTGTGACATGTGAAAATATACTCCACCAAAAAGGCTTGTTGACATCTCCCTGACCGTAGTTTTACTGTGTACTTTTAAGATCAAAATACATCTTAATCATTCTAACGAAAGAGGTTTGGTTTCCTTGAATAACTTGAACAGATCTAAACATCCAGAATAACTGAAAACACGTGTGTGGGTCTGCGTGGGTCTATTTAATATCATGCTCTCTTGCTAACCTGTGCTTCCACGAGGTCGTCAATTGACTAAATCCTCAGCATGTGATATTCATTTTCAATATAATTAAAACATATTTTTATCCAGTATATAGTAGAGAGTTATCCCTTTTGGTGTGTTTTTATCCCATCTGTAGTTATGTCATTAGGGCAAATGGGCAGCTGGCAACAGTGCAAGCCTGCAGTCGAAATGGTCCATAAACATTGGGGGTATTTTATGATGATCCAATAGATGATCCTTTGACTGAACCCTCAGTCCCTAAGTGATAAAACACCCTGAGCACTTAGTCAAGGAGTTTGTGCTTTAGTCTGCTTTGTTCACACAAGGTGAGACTGACTATTGAAGACTAATGGGACAGAATATTATGTTAATCAATTTAACAGTGACCACCTCTACTCCACCAGAGGGTGCTATCTGCTCATCGTCTACACACTAACTGTGTGTGTGTGTGTGTGTGTGTGTGTGTGTGTGTGTGTGTGTGTGT
>CM076653.1:13597888-13616767 GCA_038496675.1 Rachycentron canadum
GGGGGGAACTCCAGGGACTGATCCGTGGTCTCCCAAAAAAGAAAAAATGGAAACGCGGTGGATCCAGAAGCTGTTTCAGACAGTCTCAACTGATAGACAGACGCATCGAGTGGCTTTTCCTGCTACATTTTTACTCCTCCCCTCTCCACAAGCGTCACCCCTGACAGAGGAGCCTACCTGTCAATCTTTTTAATTGTCTTGTTTTTCCCCCTCTCTCTCTCTCTCTCTCTCTCTCTCTCTCCCTCCTTCCTTCTCCCTTTGCTTTAAAAAAAACCCAAACCTCCGATAAAGGAGAGGTGTCTCTCGGAACTTATCGGGAGATGAACTAAACCCAAACTTATACGAGCATTCATCGCAAACCACAACAAGTATCGCTCACGAGGTTCTCACAACTTGCATGTCATCTTTAGCTCACAAAAGAGTGAGTCACTGACAGAGCACGAGTTAGGGGTTTGACCCCCGCCGGGGGTGGGACGAGGGCTCAGCGGTCCGATGTGTTGTAGTGAGAGAGGAACATGTCCAACAGCCCCAGATGCTTCCAGAAAGAAACCCCGGCAGTCAGATGACAACAGATGGGAGCGATGCTACGTGAAACGTGCACACGGAGTGCAACGCAAACAGCACACTTTCACAGATCGCTAACACACACCGTGGTTACAGGTGTACGTGCGAGCGTGAGGCTCACGCGGCTTCAGCGCTCCGCAAATAAACACGCGAATTAAAGCGGCAGCGCGTTTGCGCGACACGCTGACATGGTGATGTTCTGTGTGCGCGGACGCTCGGAAGGGTCCGCGGGGGTTGATGTTGTTTTTCGTGGGAGGAATAGGGCCGAGGATGTGCTGGGAGATGAGGATTGATTCGTTTCACCTTACTAGGAAGTGAGTGTTGTGTCCGGGAAGGGGAGGGACTCCGACGACAAGTCTGGGGCGCTGCTGTGCTGTTTACGAGGCTGCGGCGCTGCAACGTTTTAATCCCTAATACTCGATTCTGCGCTTGTTGTTCATGCCTAAGTGTCCGAGAGTCACGCAACAAAGAATCGCGTCTTTTATTTTTTGCTTGAAAGCGCGTTTGGCCCGGCCCGGCCCGGCCCGGCCTGCACGCTGTGCATGTGCATGTGCAGGGGGAGAGCCTATAGCGCAGGCTAATGGCAGTCGGGCTTACTACTACTGCCACTATCGCCCGTCAAGTTGTTTGTGAACTTTGTCACATTTCGGAGACATGTCCAGCCTCGTGTTGGCGAGGATCGGCGGCAGAGCGGCGTCGGTAATCGGCGCGGGGCGCGGAGGCACCGACGCACTTTCAGGAGTTCATCCGGTCGCGCGGCGCTTCATCATAGACATGTCCTACTCAGCGCACTTCATGGATTTTAAAGGATCCTCCATACCGAGCAGCATGAACAAGCTGGTCGTAACCAAGCTTAGTCCTAATTTCAGAGAGGCCGTTTCTACGCAAACCGTTGCGGTCCCGACACCCGGGGACGCGGACTTGCTCGTCAGGAATCGGTAAGTTGTTGTTTTTGGAAGGTGGACAGAGAGAGAGAGAGAGAGAGAGTCCTGCTTTCTGTGTGCGCGGTCGGAATAACGATAGAAGACCCAAAGCGTGTTCTGAGTCTATTTGTGGATCATTATTTCATGTCGATCTATCACTATATTGTTGAGAAGTTGTAAAAAGGGCTGCGCTTACCTCGATTTACCCATGTCCAGCACCTGCGATCACCATCATCATCATCACAAGATGGCAAAATACGTGAGGAATAAGCGCTGTACTGTAATTCCAAGTTCCGCCCTCTCTGCATTTGTCTATCAATCCATCTCGGAATATCTCTCTCTCCCCTCTCTCTCTCTCTCTCTCTCTCCCCCTCTCCCTCTCCCTCTGTCTCCCTCCCTCTCTCTCCCTGTCCTCCTGTCTCTCTCTACGTCACGAACCTGCAAACAGAAAGTCATGGGGGGGCTCAGACTGGCATCAAGAGATGGAGAAGGAGATGCAGTGTTACATGGCGCGGGAATTGCAGCATCATTTCTCTCATTCACAGCAGCAGAACCCAGCGGTGTATTCACGCTTAGAGTAAACCCACCTGAAGTCATCACACACGCACACGCACACACACACCTTTTTAGCCTGACACAGTCTCAATGATCACAATGGAAATTTGAGAAATAGCAGTGAATTCAACATTTTTTTTTTAAATTCAAAGTGGAAAAAAGCTGTAAATTCATGCTTTTTCTTTAAATAATTAGGTTTCTGCTTCTATTCCTGAGTCCACCCAGAGGTAATGTCCTCTGCTCATTTGGATTTACAAATAACTGACTGATGTGACTCAAAATGTGAGGCAAAATTATGCTTACACAAATACACCTCAGGGTTTATTGTGCTATCCAACAAACTCGTTCTTCATCACATGGCACATAAAACACAGTAGACTATGCCTGTGACTTATTGGCTTGTAAGTTAGTAATCAGTTGCTTGTGAACTAAGACCTTTGACCATTAGGGTGTGTGTGTATGTGTTTGTGTATGTGTGTATTAGTGAGGTGTCACAGTCATGAGATCTGTTTTAACTAACAGGGAAAATAAGTATTTGTGTTGTTGGAATTGTGGTGGAAACTGAGAACCACTCATTCAGCTTTGCACAGCATCAGTGCAATCTTCATGAAATAAATATAAATATGAAAGTGTTAAATGAGAAAACCCAGAGTGAGAAATTGATAATTGAAAAGATCATGAGTGCAGTGGGAGAAGCAGATTAATTCACAAGAGAGAAATGAGACTGTTTTCTTTCTTATATATTTTAGCTGAAGCAGATGTTTTTAATGCAAAGTCCTTAAATACCAGGAGTGGACTTGAACAGAACATTGACAGGACTAACTTACATGTAGTCACACAAACGTAGACAAATAATTATAATAATGAGCATGAAAGAGAGGTGAGGATTATATGATATATGATTATATGATATTACACTATATTCCCTTTTCATATTTTTTTAATAGTGGACGATGACAATGAATTTGCATACATTTGATTGTCACTTCTGCTAGAAATAAAAAATAAAGGCCAAAAGACAGTAACATTTTATTTTGTAAGTGTAGCATTTATTATCACACATATCAGTAACACACATCATGTTGTCATCATATATTATTATATAACAAGTATTGGGTTTTCAAGTTTGCTGTTCTTGATCTCGGAGATCATTTTGCCGGGTTTTACCAGTTGCAAAAGTTTTTCAAAGGATCATGTGTGAACCGAGTATGACTTTATTGCCACAAATACCTTATTTGTTTAAACTCAAATAGTTTGGCATATTTTAGTTATGTACACTTAATAGTCGTACCTTAGTTGTAACATAGTCTTTCTCTGTGAGGGAGCTGATTCTATAGATGTAGTAATATCAAAAGTATTTTGTTGTATTATCGGGACCCATCTATAAACCACAGAAGCATTATCTACAAGCTCAGCGTACATGTGTGACATGCACAGTAATGAGGCACAGCATGCGTGCTGCTCTAAAAGACAGTAAATGATTTATTTATACATTCCTTTCTCACATATTTGTTTCCAACATGTTACCAAAGTAAGATGAAAACAGCCGTCTTCGTGTTGAGGCAAGAAGCAACAACCTAAGATTTTTTTAAAAGTGCATTTTGTTGTGGGTGTCTCTGAAGACAATGAATCATGACATCATGCAATGTGTTTTGTGATACAAGCCTTTCCCTGTCAGAGCAGGACTGTTCTCTTCAAGAGAAAAGGGAATCATTGCCAAAACAAACCAGGGTGTTTATGCCCCGTGTAGACGTGTCTCAAGAAGGAAGCTGAAGTCTTGACCTTCAGACAGGAATTCAGGAAATATGTGCTTATACTAATGACCCCGCAAAAGCTCTTGCATGCCATTGTGAATGTTTTGTATACATTTTATTTAAGACTTCAGCATGTAATTGTTTTATTTTCATACCTTTAATCTACTTCTATTGCTCTTTTGTTTGTTTTCAGTTTTGTGGGAATCAACGCCTCTGATATTAATTACTCTGCAGGCCGCTACGACCCCTCTCTAAGGCCTCCCTTCGATGCTGGTTTTGAGGGGATCGGTGAGGTTGTTGGCCTTGGCCTTAGCGCCAGCTCCCGTTACACCATCGGGGACACCGTGGCCTACTTCGGCAGTGGTGCGTTTGCGGAGTACACTGTGGTGCCAGCCAAGGAAAGCGTACCTGTCCCGGTGGTAAAGCCAGAGTTCCTCACCCTGCTTGTCAGTGGTGCCACAGCCTACATCGCCTTCAAACGTCTGGGCGACCTGGCCAAAGGTGAGACGGTCCTCGTCACTGCGGCCGCAGGAGGGACAGGACAGTTTGCTGTGCAGTTTGCCAAACAGGCTGGTTGCCATGTGATTGGGACCTGTTCATCCAATGAGAAAGCTGGCTTCCTTAAATCCCTTGGCTGTGACAGGGCGATCAACTACACCACTGAAGACCTGGCCAAGACTCTCAGGAAAGAGTACCCACAAGGCATAGATGTGGTGTATGAGTCAGTTGGAGGCAGCATTTTAGAACTCGCTGTGAACAGTTTGGCCAATAAGGGCCGGCTGATAGTGATTGGCTTCATCTCTGGCTACCAGACTGCATCGGGGATCCCACCCTTCAGAGGAGGAACACTACCGGTCAAGCTGCTTCAGAAGTCGGCCAGCATTCGGGGTTTCTTCTTGCCGCACTTCTTCAGCGACTACAGGGAGGCTCTGGGTAGCATGATGCAAATGTTTGCCAAAGAAAAGCTAGTGTGTGAGGTGGATTGTGGGGATTTGGCAGAGGGGGGGAGGTTTGTAGGCTTGGAGTCAATCTTCCGGGCTGTTGACTACATGTATGCTGGGAAAAACCTGGGCAAAGTTGTGGTGGACCTGGCACCACCCTCTGTCAGTAATAGTAAGCTGTGATCTCTCAGATTGTTCATGCACATAAAGGAAGAAAATGATTAAATTTAAAATGAAAAACAGTGATTTAAGGTATTAATAATTGTGCGAAGTGAGGTGCTTTATTTTTGTAAGATGATTGATGTGACATTAAAGCTAAAGCTACATAATGCTTTCATGAATAAATAAAAAATAACTTTATTTTCTGCTAACTGTGGGAACTATGTGCAATGAAGTGGTCGATGTGAGGGTTCATCATCCCTAATCACAAGACCAAACTTAATGCAAAGAAATTACATATGAAAAATAATTAATATCTACGCGTTGATGATAATCTTGCACTATATTCAAATTAAACCTCGGAAAGAGCAGTCTTGATCATTTTATTTAGAATTTTTTTTTAATAGTGTTGCCTAGTCTTGTGTGTCCACCCTCTTGTACAAGTCCATTTATCCATCCATTATCTATACCACTTATCCATATATGGTTGCGGGGTGGGGGGCTGGAGACGATTCCAGCTTAAACTGGGTGAGGGCGGGGTAAGCTCTGGATAGGTCGGCAGTCTATAGCAGGGCCAACATATAGAGACTTACAGAGACAAACAACCATTCACGCTTCTTGTGCAAGTCCACCTCTGAAATAATTTTAGACCCACTGCCATAATGTACTTGCTTTTAGCACTCCCAGGCACTTTATCTACCATAAATGTTTTATGATAGACTTCATTGTTTTTCTAATAGGGGCTTACATTGGTATGTGCCTGTCAAAAGTGAATGCTGCTCCAGGTGTGCTTGGTATTTCATTGCCTGTTTGTGGCTGACAGAAACTGCATTCACACAATCAATCTTTTCATTCACATACCCCGAAGCTGCACATAATAAAAAAAAAATTAGTCCAGCTAACCAGGAGTTGGACTACAAAAATGCCATTACTTTTCTCCACTGTGAGTACAAAAATCACTTGTGGTGAATGCATTGTTGAATGCCCTTTGACATTTCTTTTTCATTTCCATTTCTTGTATTTAATTTAGTTTTTGAAACAGGAAAAAAAGCAATGTAACGTAGCTTTAAGAAGTTTAGTCACATGGCAGATGATCTCTACATTTAACACAAAGGTTATTAAGAGTTAAACTGAAGATGGGACTTAGAAGATAAGTGTTTACCCTAAAAAGGTAAGAAATAGACATGATATATCAACGCAGTCCATGTTGTTTTAATGTAGTGTATGTTGGCTGAAACAAACACCTGTTCCTACCTGGCAGGGAGGGATGTAGTCTTCATGCACTGTGAACATGTTATTTCCTCATCCAGGTGGCCACTCAAAATATAACCCAGTGTGAAATACGTTACAGGTGTGACCCCAGCATGCAAAGCTGCTACCTTCACCAGACGGTGCAGGAAATCAGAAACACACCAGGCCAAAGCCATTTTCAATCCACAGTGGAGGAAGTCAGAACAGCACTCAAAGTCTTCACCATAGATTGGGGCCATTTTTCTTTTTTTCTTTTTCTTTCTTTTTTTTTTTAGGGCTTTAATATCTTTTAATAGCACAGTTTCCTTTGTTAATCATCCAAGATCAGATAAGATAAAACTTTATTGTCCATTAAATTTGCATAAAGTGGAAATTAGTCTTTGTCAAGTAGAAGATTATTGGTTACAAAATATGTGCTTTAAAACATATTTTCTTTCAGTTATCTCTGGCTGTTCAGTTTGTTCCCAGCCTTCAATGAATTTTAGTTACTTTTCCCATCCAAATACGTCATGCTTTTGTTTGCTAAAGTTATATAGGTACAACATTTTGAGATCTAATGGCTGTAGATGCTGATTGTGAATAGAAGTGAATTTGTATTCACATTCTTTACCTACATAAAATAACCAATATAGCAATGTACAAGTACAATATTAAAAGTAAAGGTCCTACTGAAAAGCCAGACCTAAGTAAAAATACAGTATTAGCAGCAAAATGTAAATAAAAAAGTCCTTTTGACTGCTATATTGTCACATATGACATCATTAGATGATTTATACTGAAGCAACAGTGTGTAAACAGCTTGAACTTTTATTTACAGGGACACCAGATAAATATGACAGGTCATCAGATGATTAATGGGAGAGGAAAAAAGATCTGATACACAAATATGTTTTCAGTTCCTGGACTTTTTTTTTTTTTATCTGTGGTTTTTGGTGACATATTAGATCATTTTAAAATTTAAATTTATTGAAAATAAAACTTTGAGAAATTAAGAAGGAAAATCACTATTTAGTGGAGCAGTTAACAACTCAGGCATCTGAAATACTCACTGCTTTTTGAAAGACGTCAGACACCAAAAAGGATTTGAAACCACAGACTGAATCTTTAGCAATGAATTTTAAAAGTTTGTTATGATAACCTTTGTGTAAAAGTTGTCAAATAAATGTAGAGGGCTGAGGGGTGAAAATATAATGTAGAATAAAGTACCTCTGACTTACAGTACAGTACTTGAATAAATGCACTTATTTATTTTCCACCACTACAGAGATGTGACCATTTCAAAATGCATTGAGTTTATGCCAACAGAACAAACAGGGATCTCTATATTATTGCATTAACCTCTGTAACACAACTGTTTGCTCAGGTGTTAAGATGCAAAAGCAAGTTCTTACATGCCAACCACAAAAAAGGTGAGAGAGGTGGTGATGCATGTGGTTGTTTAGATGAATTTAGCATGCTTGAGTGCTGTGTGCATCTATGTTGCACAGTGAGGAAGAAGCCAGGTTTAGCATCTCTTCAATTAACAGGAGAGGCCTCGTCTTGGTGTCCTCAAGGGCCTACCTGTACTTCCACTGATTAGTGAGCAGTCACAGCCCCAATTAGAGAACACAGGAACCTAGAGAGACAACACTCTTTATTTAATTGGATTGTGTTGCAGTCAGAGGCTGCTAACTGGCAACGTATTGAAGCAACCTGGAACTGTGAAGCGTAAACAAGACATTAAAGCTTGAGAAGGTCTTCTAGAAAAGCATGCACAGACTTTTGTGTGATGGTGAAACTGCAGAAATATTTCTTCATTTGAGGAAAATTTGCTAAGTGTCACTCTAATTTTAGTCAAGTTGTACTGTAGCACTGCTCCTCGGAGAGAGTTATTAACACACCAGTTAAATTGAAGTAGTTATGTGTATATTAATGTGATGGAGGGTAAACTAAGTTTACTGTAAATCTCATGTAAATGCAAATGACTTAAATTCTGAGCATAGGTTATAATGTGCTATGAAAATAGTTGCATATAAAAGGGTACTGTGTAAGGAAAAGGGTTGAATGTGCTGCTTTTCATCTTCAGAAAAGTCACAGTTTTGATGTTTATTTGAAGTTTGCTGTGTTTCGGTCACAGTTTACCTTAAAGTGAGACTGGATAGCTTTTTTAAAGAAGAAATAAAGCGTTCTTCGAAATGAAAAATTGAACTAATAAGAATTAAAATACTCATACTGTTGCAGCCTTGGTCTGGTATGACACTAGCTTACCGCGGCTAAATATAATGTTGCTGTATAACTTTGGCTAGACGTTGCTGTGTCAGTTTGCTGACTTTATAACTCTGATGTATTTTACCTATTGTTTTATTAATATCATTTACCATTATGCCATACTTATGGCCACAGTGGCCAATGCTTAGAAAATGTTACATATTTTGTTTGAAATAAAAATTTTCTTTTCCTTTCTTCATCTTTACCTTCCTGGTAAAGAAATCATAACTTTTTTGTAGCTCTCCAATCCATTTTAGATTTCAATTCAAGACAACAGCAAGGTGCTGGTTTTCATTGTTGCACCTTGACATCCAGTGTAGTGAAATTCTCAAAGGTGTATCTTTCTTTTTCTTTCACTAAACCCTCTTTTTTCTCCACAGTTTCCCTGTGCTGGAACATGTGGCACATAACAAAGACATCACCCTCATAGTGTGGGATGGTAGTCTACCTCCAGGCGCCTGAGGGACACTGGCTGGCTGCTGGTGCTGCCAGAATCCAGACAGTCCAGTTTCTTTCTCTGCAAGTCAGTCAGACCCCCTCAACTCCCCAACTCCCCAAGCCCCCGTCACTCCTACCTCTGCCTAATTACCAAACCTAAAACCCCACTCAACTAATTAGCCACAGCAGACCCAGGAACTGTGAGTAAAGGTAAAGAGATGGCTTCATTCAGTTGTGTGTGTGTGTGTGTATGTGTATGTGTTAAAGAGAGGGAGAGTGAAAGAAAGAGACAAGAAGAAAGGGAAATGGAATATTCAAGCCTCCTTTAGCGAGAACATTTCTACAGCCAATTAAAGTCATTTATTAAACTCTTTGCGAAACTTGAGTTGTGCATGACAGGATGATAGGGGAATGTGTTTGCGGCTGTGCGTGTGTTTCTCAATACGTAGATGTGCTTGGGGGTTATATGCACGCACAAACCCACCCTCTCTCGCTCTCTCTCTCTCACACACACACACACAAACGTCGACATCTGTCTCAGTATGGCTGGCAATCTGTCGGTTTTTCTGTCTATCAGCGGCGCAAGAGCTCAGTGGGACATAAATTACAATATGCAGCAGCACCACTTGTGTAAGTCTCAATGAAGGGGTGGAATAACTTTCTTAATCAAGTTCCCCTGATTAATTGTAATAAAAGTGTCATCTGTAAATGTGTCCTCCTGATTGAGTAATTCGGGGCCGGAGACAGTAAGCACATCCCCGGTGATTGGGGGGGGTTGGACATTAGTGGGGTAGGTGGGTGAGGGAAGGAAGGTGTGTGGAGGACATAGTGAGACACAAATAGCTCCTGGGCACACTGGCAGCCTTCGCACAACTGACAGTTATGAAATACAATTATCAGTTGATCTGCTTAAGAATTCATCAGTGGCTTCACCGGCCAGTAAAGATGTTCACAGAGAGACAGAGAAGGAGGGAGAGAGGGAGGGATTGTTACACAAAAGGAGAGAAGGCCTCACTGAATATATGAGATTTTTATTTTGTCCAGCAGATTGTTCACATTATGTTACACTATTGTGAGAGGATTATCTTTTCTGTTGTTTTCTTTTGTTAGAATCAATTATCCATCTAGTCTCAGTCCAAACCACATTTAAAAATGGATGACCTTTGGATTGTACTAACTGTGTTGTAGATTTCGTAAGTTGCACATCAAACAAAATCATCAGGTTTAGTTTAGTTAAAAATTTTAAGGGAAACCGAAAGGCTTCTAGTCATCTAGGTTTTCAGAAATCTAGCCATTTCCTTTGTGACTGGTGGCCCTTTAATATGAAGCAGCGCCTTCCTGTGACCACTTGTCTGAGCAGTTCAATTAAAGTGTGATGTTTCCTTTTCAAACTGTTCGCATTTGAATAATCTGAATAATCAAATGAAACACTAGGAGAGGTGAAATGATCTTGTCTTAGAAGGAAAGATTCAAGAAATTTCAGAAAAAATAACAAAAAAATAACAAAAAAATAAAAAAAAATAATAACCCTAACCCTAACAAATAATTTCAGCGAGGAACATACAAGCATCTGCTGAAGAAAACCATGAGATGCTATCAGAAACTCTGAGTGTAAAAAGTAATTGTGACTTTTTTTGTTTTTGTTTTCTTTGTGTTTATTTTTGTCAAAATAAGAATAATTTCTTCAGTAGAAAAATCCTTTTCTTATTTTCCATCTCATGACAAACCTTTGGCAGGCACCTGCCAGCCCCTGAATTGGAAACCACTAGTCTAGGCTACGTGCAAAAAGTTGTCTCAACAGCATTTGTATCAGTTTGTCTCAGTTTGAGACAGGTCCTTACTGCATGTGAAATATAGTCACTGAAATTCTGTTGCAACAATGGTAACATGTATCCTGGACTGCAAGAAACCTTCACTTTTGAGCCAAATGTAGCCTGACTTTAAACCGTAGACATCACTTCCCCTCTAAACCAACACGTTACGACTTAGTAGGAAACATCCAGGCATTTAGATCAAACTGTGGTAACAACATGTGACTGACAATTACTTGCAGATGGCCAAGTTCAAGAGCAACCCAAACAATATGAACACAACTTAACTGCATTTTTGAAAGATCATGTTATCAGCTTTTATTTTCTACTATACCTAATAATACAGCGTAATAAAACTTTATTCTAGCTTGCTGTACTACCTGCAGACGTGTTGAATAAAAGATCAGAACAAGCACTAAAATTTCTATTCGACAGATAAAATCATACTCAACAGTATTCATCATCTCTTTCTACCTACATTAACCCTTTAGGGCACCTTCTGTGGCCCCTGGAGGGGAGCGAGGGTCCCTCACTGTGTCTGTTCAGATGTAGATATATATTCAGGTGAAAGGCAAGGGCGCTACTCACCACCTCAGGATTAATGACAACATCATCGGCATCGCCATGCTGACCAGCCTCATATTTCCATTGGCTGGATAAAAAGGAGAGGGAAGACAATGGTGAGAGGGGGGGAAAAATATGAGCATCCTGTCGGAGAGATGACGGACAGGTCCTCAGTCCAGCTCCCCCAGGTCCCCCTTCCCCCGTCCTCATTCTTTACTGGCCTGAGCTGGCTAGCGAGGCATCGTCTCTGCGGCCAAGGACACAGGGGTGTCAGCAATGCGTCTGGGTAACATCGTTCATCAGGCCGCATCGGTAATGGGTAGCTCTCTGTGACAGTGGTCATCAGGACACAAAAGCAAAAGGGCCCATAAACATCACATGACAGATGGCTGGGAGGACAGCTTCAGACAGGGAGGGAGGGATGGAGAGCAAGAGATAAAGTGAGATAGAGAGAGAGAGGGAGAAGGACAGAGGTGGAAGAGAGATCTCAGGCTGGATTGTTAAGTCTAAGGAAAAGTCTCCAGCGCTGACATGTTCAATGTCAGCAGTCAAACGAAAAACTGGAAATCACTGGTTAAATAACTGATGTTAAACAAAAAGGCCTACCAGGAGTGGAGTCCAGCAAATCAGTACATGTACAGACATTTAGGCAAAATATTTTGTCATTTGCAACAACATAAAGAAAAGCAGCTTATTTAATTTTCAACAATCTGTCTTGTTAAAAACGTAAAGAATGGCTGCTATTTGAAATATAAATACTCAAAATGTAATTTTGAGAAATAACCTTTTTGTCATTTTCTCTTTTCCAATGTTTGTTTACCATCATGTCAGTAGTGAGTTTGGCCCTTTGGTGCAGCTAAACCTTTAAAGCTCCTGCATGGTGTACACAGTGTAAGAAAAGGGTTAAATGGAAGGTCCAATATGAAAAAGGTGTTTGCTTAAAAGCCTAACATAAAGAGAAAAAAGTTGTGCTTGAAAAGAAAGGATAGAGACATCTTCAGAGATACAAGCCTGCAGCACTGATATGTCAGAAGATTTCATCAAAAGGATGTTTGGCACAACTCCGACTTTGAAGAGTTTGACAGTTAAGCACGCCACGTCAGAAGAGTTGGCCTGAGGAGGATGATGTTTTTAAATAAATTATGGTCTAAGCAGTCTGAGGGTGGGTGAAAGTTAGGGAATAATTACAGAGGTGATAGCAATGACAGAATGCGAGAAACAGGTTGTGTGAAAATGAGGTGAGGGTGTCGAGGGCTGTCACAGAAGTGACTGCAGAACCTGTTGTGGGTCCCTGTAGAGGGAAGACAATTGTTGTGTTAGCAACACCTTTGTCACCTCTGGATGTATATTTTGTCTTCACGTGTTTACAGGGAAACAAGTCCCCAATGTGGGGTATCGTCTTCAAAACAGAGGGGAATGTAGCTCCCTGCCCTCCACATTGACGCTGCAGGCAGCGCTGCGTCTTTCTTTGTTTTGTGGAAACAGCCTTGCCCGTCCATTAATCGTCATCCATCCATCCTGTGCACCTGTATATAAAAGGGAAATTAGAATATCCATCACTTGAGCGCAACGTCAGCATGATTGATGGGTTAGTCACAGGATCCCCTCCGTTTCCTACCCAAGTCTGTGTTTCAGGAGTGAGAAGTGAACATTATCTAGCGCCATGATCAGATTTAGTCTGCACATTTCCATCTAGGAGAGCATTTTGAGTGGATGATACACAATCCCTGCGAGGAGGCAGCCAGCAGAAGGTTTATGGAAATCTAATATCACAAGGCTTTTTGGTTTGTTAGACTTGTTATTCGTGGAGTGGGCTGGTGACACTTTTGATGTAACTGTATAAGACAATGTAACGAGGCAGAATCTCATTTTGTTGAAGTGTTTCTGTCAAACTATGGTCTGAAGGATGATGGGGGAAATCTGTGCAAACAGGTTTTGAGTAGGGTGTGCTAAGACTAAAATACCAACTGTTCTCAGAGAAAAGCCTTTGGTAAATAACAGGAATCATGCTCTGAGAAGTGAGGGGATATGAATGCCAGAGAGCGTATTGGATGCGCATTTGCCTTTGAAGTCAAGCAGACAGTTTTTAGATAAAACAAATAAATAGATAGAGTCAGAGTAAACAGAAGTTGAGGATTAAATTGATGTATCAGATCAATATACAAAAAAAAAAACAGTGCAAACACCGTCACCACCGTCAATCCCAAAATATTGGTGCTTAAAAACCCATATCGGTCAAGATATATCTCTCCTTCTCTGTCTATCTCTCTCCCCTTGTGTGTGTGTGTGTGTGAGTATGTGTGTGTGCTTTGACGACGTGGAGACAGGAGCCCTAACGCTGCAGGATGGAGAAAGGTGAACAGGAAACAGAAGGTGCCCATGGAGGAGGTATATGACATCTGTCAGGATCCGGGGTGGGTGGGGGATTCAGTGCCCCCCCTCTGCCGGCCGAGGGTCACCCATCGCACCACAGTCGCTGAAGTTGTCACGACACCATGACACTTCCTTGGCAATGGTGGCCAAGAGCCGGACAGCTCGGACGTTCAAGACACACACATATTTTTGAGTAAATTTGTCTGAGGGGAGTGGGGGGCATTTTGTATGTGCTGTTTGTTTCTTCTCTGTACAGAAATGTCAGCGTCCTGCACACTGTTGTTTTTTTTTTTTCTCCCTTCCCCTCTCTCTTCAGGGTCCTGGATGGAGGAAGGTCAGCTGACATGGCAAGGTCGACAAACAAACAAACAAACAGAAGGAATTAAAATAGAGAAAAACAGGGCAGATGAAAACATGGCGGTGTGTTTTTTTTATTGCTGTGAGGCTGATGGCGTGTAGCAGCCATTACTCTCCATTGTGTCCTCTGCCCCCCATTGGCCGCAACAACACCGCCTGGCAGGGCTGCCAGTGTCACGTCATCTCATACTTCTGCTTAACTACATGGACGACAAGGGCCACTTCACACCAGGATCCCCAGAGTCTCACCACACAGGTAACTGTGTTTGTTCAGGGCGGCAAAGGTCGTTCACACTTGATTTGATAAAAAAATCCTTTTTCCTCAGCCAGCGTGAATTAGAGCTTGTAGTTTTTATCATTTTTACAGTGGTCAGAAAAAAACCTCCACAAAAACTGTGCTGATTTCACAACAGCCTGGTTCAAGAGCTCTGACTCAATGCCTCGTCTCTTTTTCATGAAGTGGCATCCCTAATGTTCTTCACACCATGAGAACATCTTTCTTATTTTATCGCACAACTAAACACATTAAATTGCACATTCTCAGCTGTGTGTCACTACCTCTGTACCAGTTTTGTTGCGATTAACTTTAATATTGAGAAATGCAGAGAAATTACAACTTTTCCAACTCAGGTCCAATGCAAAATTTTCAGTGATAAAGCTTAGCCTTCAATGACCATACCATTATCATTAACGTTAACATTATTTGTAATAACATGCCTCTACTTTTTATTTGCTACAAACAAGGAATATGTAATCAAAAGTGTAACTCAAAACAAATTCAGCTTCAAAACATGTTTGTGATCAAGACTGAGACATTTGATAAAACCCCACTGTACAACCAGGCAGGAATAGCATTGTTATTTTATTATTAGACTTGGTCCTAAATAGCCAGCAGAGCCCTGTTTGTCATGACTTTGAATACATTTGGCTCAGGCTGCTGCAGGTGAAGCCTGGGCCTCGCCCACAGATCTGTATGCAGAGTGTGCCTTTAAAAAAAGCATGTTTCTTTTGTTTATTCTTTGCATTGTCTTTTCCTCTCTGTGCAGAGTTTTGACATTGGAGATGACAGGTGTCTGTGGGGTGGAGGAGAAGGAGGAGGAGGAGGAGACGCGGGTAAGAAAACAATCTTTTACTGCCTGTGGGTGAAGGCAGATTCCTCTAGGCAAGGCGGCCTTCAGCGTTTAGCTGGGGGCGCAGTATCAAAATCACAGCCACTGCTGTACCCCTAAGGCGCTAATCTCAACCAGTTACCATCAAGTGCTTCTTCTTTATATAATCCTTCATTCCCACCCTTCCCTCAGCTCTCTCCATCTCCGCCATTCCTCGGCTGTTCCAGACCCAATCCACAGAGGTGAGAGGATAAATGACAGTTTGAAAAGGTGCAGGGGAAGCCAGGCATCTTGAATCCAGCATTGTGTCTTTGCTTACCAGGCTTAATTTCAAATCTAACAGTACAGCTCTCACAAAACGCTTTGCTGGAATTGTAATATCATAATTAGCTGGGCTTCTGTGCTTATCTGTACCAAACTAGGCATCTCACCAGATGCTGAGGAGACCTCTGCCGTCACTCAGTCAGCTCGACGGAAGAGGGTTGTTGTTTGATCATTGGATGACTGCTAATTTAATAAGTGTTAACTATGGAGCAACCGAGCGAAGGAAAGAGGAGAAAATGAGAGAAAATGTAGGAGTAAAAAGCATTAAGATTAACTGATGACATGTTCAACTGTGCGCATAATATGAGGCTTAGTTAAGTACGCACATGCTGTTTGTCAATTATTTAAAACCCCAGGAAATTAAGTCCAGGTAATCTCATAAGGTGTAAATAACATTCTTTTTCATGGCAGCTTAATTGAATTCATTTGACGCTATTTAGAAATAACAGAATTAGATTTGCTCTCACATGCAACCAAAGATTGTCGAGAGGCGTTCTTTGTAAAGGTGAATAGAAAAAGGAATTTAACTTTCTTAATTCAAACTGATCTGAAGGGATCAGATGTGAGAATGAATGAAAACGCATAAGGATTCCTTCTGTCTTCCTCTTATACCTGTGATAAAAAACTCACTCCAAGTTACATGCTCATTGTCCTATCACAGGTATTTGAATAAGCTCAAACTCATGCAAAAACAAAACAGGACCCCAATAATGACTTTGACATAAATTGATCTTGTCAACTAAATGAATGTGAACATTAAAATCAGGTTTTCAAAATGTTTCTTATTTCAACACTTTTGCAAACTTTGCAATGGTGTAATAAAGATTGTACCTTATTCTATAATACGTGCAATATCAATGCAATATCGTCACAATGACTGGTCCCATTATATTAAAGCATTATCAGCTAAGTATCAGCAAATGTGCAGCCATTGTGGACTGGAGCAAAGATGTTTGACAGCGGGTTGCAAAGACCAGGCCAACCATGCAGACACAGAGACAGTGGCCTCAGGCATTTCTGATTTGGCCTTACTAGTGGGATGGTTTGATACTGTTTACACATACACACACTGTTACACACACACACACACACACACACACACACACACACACACACACACACGATCACATACACACACAAGGCCGGTATGTGTCTGTCTTGTCTTGTGAGTGAACGGACCAGAGATGGAGGTGGGGGAGACAGATTGGAGGGATGGAGGGGAAGAGGGGAAATGGAGGGATTAGATGAAACCTTTCAGTGCGTGTCATCATCCCTGACATTCTGTAGGGCTTGACCTTAACAGAGCCGCATCGTGTCAGAAACAGGGTCTCATCACCACCGGGGAACACACACGCAAACACAGACAACCCTTCAGAGATTTCTACAGCTCGGACAACGACACCAAACATACATTCTCATATAAATACACACACACACACACACACACACACGCACACACTGGAGAGATTTACCGGTAAATAGGCTGATACTTAAGCTGAGGTATCAAGGAGCCAACTGTCATCTACCTCTAATGCGATGTGCATGATGCAGTGTGAATGACTAGATATTTACTAATTAGGCAGCGATAATATTCATTAACATATTGTAGGCCATGTGGTTTACACTGCTGTCTTATGGTTGTGATCCATTTCATATTTATTTCGGCTTTTTATACATGATGAGTAAACATGAAGACATACGCACTGACAGTATTTTCATTGATTGAGCAGTTTTTGGTGACTGTCACTCAGCAACACCAACACATCATAAAAACCAATACAGGGAAATCATATTCTGCCAACTGCCAAAGTTATGCAGCTCGTCACTGCTACTAATGTGTGTATTTCTGTTCTATGGTATATAAAAAATAACAGATTATTAATTAAGATTATTAAAAATTATTTATCCAGACTGAAACTCAACCTGATATTGTGAATAAAGGTGAACAGGTTGAAACTTGACTGGACTTAGAATAGGTCAAACGGATCAAATGGACATAAAAATATAATAAAAACATTAAAAATCCATGTATAACTAAAGGCTGAATTCAAGAGGAGGTAGAGGAACTTAAATTTCCGAGAGCAAGTGACACTGTAGCAGCGAGGACTCGGAGTAGTTGGATGTCGATGTGTTTCTTCAGAAAGATCTGTGATTGGATGTTATAGCAGGATGCTATTACTAGCTATTACTTCTGTGGCTGCCTGAACAACCTGGAGGCTTCATTTTTAGACTGAGAAGTACATCTCACAATGAGTAAACTGAACGTTAAGTGTTCAGTGCCCCTGTGTGCCCCTTTAGGAACCAAATGGAGTATGAGTTGCTCACATGTCTCATTATTAGACTGAGCTTATATCTTGCAGGTTCTGTTAAAAGTCGTGTTCATGTACACATGGGCCTGAGAGCTGTAGCAATAAATCATGTGACATGATGAAACTGAGGTGAGCTGGACATGAGACAGTGTTTAGGCACCTTGTGTACTCAGGGGTAGGTCCACCTGAAGACCTCTATGAGACAGGATGAAATTATTTTGAAATGCCTTAGTTTTAAAGTTTATGTAACGATTGAAAGATGAAATAAATCTGTGAAAAGTTGAATTCATAAACACTTAAACACATTGCCGTGTTAAGCAATACATGAAGGGGTTTTGCTGCTACAGCCTGACTAGTAGCTAATGGTGGTTGATGTTGGCTAATATTAGCAAACTTTATGCCTGAGGAGTCATTTGGCTGACTCTTCTTAACTTGTGCCACAATACCTCAGTGTTCATGCTAAAAGCCAAAAATTAGCGGCTGTAGTTTAGCATTTAGCATTTTCCCATTACTGTCCTTTGTGGCCGCAGTGATCACTGTTCCATAACCTCGATTTAATGCAAGCTATTAATATTGACCTATAAAAACAGGCATTGGTCATATATACAGTATTTTTACAGGTACGAAGACTGAAGCTTACAAATGCTACTATTCCACACGTCCTCACTTGACAGAAATTTACTCAAACCCAGCCTATAAAACATAAAGCGTATCACAAGTCCCATCTTTCTATCCTGCCCACCAATAAAGAGTGTGTCGTAACGATGCCTCGCGCAGGTGCTAGACTTTATCTCCCACACCTTCTCATTGCTCAGCCTCCATATTCTGAGGACAGATTTAGAGTTGGCCATGGGGCTGCTATTATAAAAATATGGTTGACCTTTGAGTACCAGGGATGCATTAGAGTGGGATTCTTCCCCCCCAATGCTGTTTGAACAGCCTGTTCCTCTCCATCTTATTAACATATGCCAGTCTCCCTAAATGTTCTCAGTCACTTTATTAAAAAATTTAAGTACAACAGTATAATTTTTTATTATGCCCATAAAGGAAGCGCTAGCTCACATTAATTCCTTCATGAACAGTGAACTTTTGGAGTGATCCACAATGGGTTACATAATTAATTTTAGCTTTCTCTTAACCCATTGCCATATATTCTATCTATCTATCTATCTATCTATCTATCTATCTATCTATCTATCT
>CM076653.1:13617267-13640016 GCA_038496675.1 Rachycentron canadum
CACACACACACACACACACACACACACACACACACACACACACACACCAACACACACACACACACACAGCCTTCTATCTTATATGCCTTTGTATATTTTACTGGTAAACCTGTTACATCTCAGCCTTCTCTAGTTGCCTTTCCCCACACCTCGATCTTTGATCATGTGTTCACTTTCTTCTGTCTTGTTGTTAAGCATTGTGCATGCCATTTTGGATCACAGAGCAGTAGCAGATTGTGCAAATGCATAAACTGTCTGCCCAAAAGTCCCTCCCTCAACAATCACCATGGTGTTCTCAATCCAAGTGCCATTGTTTTTAGCAGTTCCTGCTTATTAGCTCAAATGAAAATTACCTTCCGCTCATCACAGTGGGTTAGGAAAAGCTGTCATATCTTCAGATTAGCGTTTTGTTTCTTTCCCTCCCCGATCAGTTACGTAACCTGAACATGTGAGGAGCTGAACTTCATGGAATGAGTGAGAGGCAATAAAGCTTTGGGAAGAAAGAAAGAAAGGAAGAGAAAGGGGGAGTTGAACATGCAAGCATGCAGCTGGCTAACAAGGCCAAACAGCCAGTCATTTCCTGGGGAACATGAGGCATGTGTGGAGGAATAGGGAGTTGGGAAGGAAAAGGACAACTGTCAGAAGCTCAGTGATTTATTTTTCCCTTGGAGGCTTTTTTCACCACTGGCTTTTGGAGCCACATGTGTGTAAAATACACACAAACTCATGCATGCATGCATACAGACGCACACTCTCACTGGATGAGAATAAAAACGTACATCTTCTATCATTGAGTATTCATTCCATGTTATTTTGACAGTGGTCCTGTTAGTGTGCTGTAAATCTTTAATTTCACTGAGCTGACCTCTTTTTCTTCCCCCCCCCCTTTTTTTTATCTTCTTTCTCTTCCTCTTTCTCTCTGTGCTCCAGCATACATGCCCGAGGATGAGCTTAAGGCAGCCCCTCACGATGAGGAAGAGCACCTGCAGGATGACGGCCTCTCATTAGACGGCCAGGACAATGAGTTCCTGTGCAACGAGGAAGAGGAAGATGTGGATGGAGGCCAGCCACCTAGCTACAGAGACTCTCCACTCAGCAATGGCACTAATCCCGATGCCGGATATGGGTCTCCACTCAGTGATGCCAGCGACCGACTTACAGACTTCAAGAGCACCTCCTCAACGGATGGTCAGGAGAGGGAAGGTGCAGCTTTGCCCTTCCGCCCCAACAACGGCCTCTCTTTCCAGGATAGCCTGGCACAGATGAAAGCCGTCTATGCAAACCTCATCTCAGATGCCTCTTGGTCCAGCATTACAATGGACATCATGAAATCGAAGCCTGCTGCGGCAGGCAGTGTCAACAGTGCCCTCACTACTCCAGAGCCTGCCTCCATTGCCTCTGCCTCCACAACTACAACCATAAACAAGAGCAGTGGGGTCAACATGGCTAGCAGTCACCACAATGGCAGGAGCTCCAGTACCACTGTCAACCACACAGGCAGCGCAAGTGGCAATACTAATGGCACAGCAGCTAGCTCTGTTGGCAACCATAGTGCAACCAGCAGCAGTGGAAGCAGCAGTGGTGGGGCTAGCAATGGCAGTGGTGTAGCCTATGACTGGCACCAGGCAGCACTTGCCAAAACACTTCAGCAGACCCCTTACCATCTTTTACCAGAGCCCAGCCTCTTCAGCACAGTGCAGCTCTACAGGCAGAACAACAAGCTATATGGCTCTGTTTTCACTGGTGCAAGCAAGTTTCGCTGCAAAGACTGTAGCGCTGCCTACGACACACTGGTGGGTTTGACGGTCCACATGAATGAGACGGGCCATTATCGGGATGACAACAAGGACAAAGAGGAGGATCAGGGAAAGCGCTGGTCCAAACCACGCAAGCGCTCCCTGATGGAGATGGAGGGGAAAGAGGATGCGCAGAAGGTGCTGAAGTGCATGTACTGTGGCCACTCGTTCGAGTCTCTGCAAGATCTCAGCGTTCACATGATCAAGACCAAGCATTACCAGAAAGTGCCTCTCAAAGAACCGGTGCCAGCCTTGGCCACTAAACTGGTGCCCACTTCAGCTAAAAAACGAGCAATCCAAGATGCTATAGTCTCCCCATGCTCCCCAGACTCTGTCCATGCTGGTAGTGGTGGTGGCAGTGTATCCCTTGGGGATGTTGGCAAAGATCCAAAAGCCGTACCTAACCCCTATGTTACACCAAACAACCGCTATGGCTATCAGAATGGTGCCAGCTACACATGGCAGTTTGAAGCTCGTAAAGCCCAGATCCTCAAATGCATGGAGTGTGGGAGCTCTCATGATACACTGCAACAGCTGACTGCCCACATGATGGTTACAGGTCACTTTTTGAAGGTCACAAATTCTGCATCCAAGAAGGGCAAACAGCTGGTCTTTGATCCAGTGGTGGAAGAGAAGATTCAGTCCATCCCACTGCCACCGACCACAACGAGACTCCCTGTTCCCACTAGTGTTAAGTCCCAACCTGTGTCCCCTGCCCTCTCCTCAGGCTCAGAGGAAAAGAGGGAAGGTGTTGATGATGAAAAGATTGATTGTGGTGAGTCAGTGGAGAAAAAAATTAAGGAGGAGAAAGATGACTCAGGTGAAAAATCTGAGACTGATGCCACATCGTATAAATATCTTAGAGAAGAAGATCTTGAAGAGACACCCAAAGAGGGTTTAGATATCCTTAAATCCTTAGAGAACACAGTATCCAGTGCCATCAGCAAGGCACAGACAGGCACACCCACATGGGGTGGCTATCCTAGCATTCATGCAGCCTACCAGCTGCAGGGTGGCATGAAAAGCTCCACTACTGTTCTGCCCCCAACTGTCCAGAGTGTTCAGATGCAGCCAATCTTTAACAGTGGGCTGCGAGGCCTGGTGAGTGACCCCAACTCAGTCATCCACTCGCCTCGGAGCCCTTCCTCCCCTACCCCCCTCAGGAGCAATGTCACTGCCATGGAGGAGCTTGTGGAGAAAGTGACAGGCAAACCTGCCACTGTGAAGAAAGAAAAGGAGGAGAAGATGGTGAGCCTGGAGCGATGCCGGCCCCCATCGTTAGTAAAATCCCCCTCCCCTGCACTGAGAGAGCAGAGAGAGCAATTACCATCACCAAATGACCTTTCTGTAGGTAAGCCGTCAGGTATGAGAAGTAGCAGCCCAGGTAGTGTAGATTCAGAGCTCATCTGCAAGAAGGAGCCCAAAGAGAGTTTAGTAGATGGCCACAACAACCATTCAAAGAACGGCTCTGAGGCCTGTCAGTCCCCATTAACTAATGGCAACAGCCTTGGTATCATCACTGATCACTCACCAGAAATTCCTTTCATCAACCCTCTCAGCGCACTCCAGTCAATCATGAACACACACCTGGGTAAGGCCTCCAAACCCGTAAGCCCAGCTGCAGACCCACTGTCTATGCTTTACAAAATCAGCAACAGCATGATGGATAAGCCAGCTTTCAACCCAACTCCTCAGGGCAAGCCAGCTGAGCCCATCAACCACTATCCATTGTATGAAAACAGTGACCAGCCCATAGACCTGAGTAAAAATAAGTCCTCCACTAACAGCAACAATAATAATAACAATGGCAGCAGTGCGCTCTTGACCAACAATAGTGTAAATGGTAACAAACCCCTCATTTCCCTTCCTGACGCAGTCTCCTCTCCCCTGAGAGAGAATGCTCTGATGGACATTTCTGATATGGTAAAGAACCTCACTGGCAGACTGACGCCCAAATCTTCAACTCCATCCTCCATTTCAGAGAAGTCAGATGCCGATGGCAGTGCATTTGAGGATGCCCTAGAGGACCTGTCTCCTGTGCAGAAGAGGAAAGGGAGGCAGTCCAACTGGAATCCTCAGCACCTCCTCATCCTCCAGGCACAGTTCGCCTCCAGTCTGAGGGAGACCCCAGAGGGTCGCTATGCCATGACTGACCTGGGCCCTCAGGAAAGGGTCCACATCTGTAAATTTACAGGCCTCTCCATGACCACCATATCCCACTGGCTGGCTAATGTCAAGTACCAGCTGAGACGGACTGGGGGCACCAAGTTTCTCAAGAACATGGACTCGTGCCAACCTGTGTTCCTCTGTGGTGACTGTGCCTCCCAGTTCAGGACTCCCTCTTCCTACATCAGCCACCTGGAATCTCACCTGGGCTTCAGCTTGAAGGACCTGTCCAAACTGTCAGCTGAGCACCTACGGGAGCAGCAGGCTGCCTCAAAGGTGATCACAGACAAAATGACATTCGGCAGCCCCCTGTCAGCCTTGACCACGCCAGAGGACGACACAGGCTCTGTGTACCAGTGCAGACTTTGCAATCGGACATTCGTCAGCAAACACGCAGTCAAACTGCACCTCAGCAAGACCCACGGCAAGTCTCCAGAGGACCACCTGGTGTTCGTCACTGCTTTGGAGAAACTGGAGAAGCTAGACAAGATGGAGAAGGTTTAGGCGGGGTCTCAAGCTGAGGGTAGAGACTGACAGCTGTGGAACTGACTAGAATTTCATTGCACTAAAATGACATTGTTCACAGTTACTGCACTGGGCCGAACTGAGCCGCCAGAAAAAAATCAGTCTTATAGTTTTATTTTTTTTTTTTCGTTGTGATAACTGCCTGACTGGACCATGTCTTTTCATGTTGATTTTTTTTTTTTTTTGTTTTGCCAAGCTTTTTTACACTTATTTTGTAATATATTTATATGCTATTTGTCTGATCTGTGCATGTATTTTAGTGAATCAAGGTTAAACACAAGATTTTAATCTTTTCATTGCAAAAATACAACTACTGCTTCAATGGTAAAAGTGGTGAGTGGAAACAATTAGTGGAAGAGAAAACTGTATAATACTTGATATAAAGAAGGTGAAAATTAAATGTATACACCAAAAGAATGAAAGAATACCCTGAAAGACTGAAGTAGCACCTTAGACAGATGAATTTTTGAATTTGTAAAGAGAACATGTTTTGAAATATCTTGCATTTGTCAAAATCAGATTGATTTTAAAAGATCAAGGATTATCATTTCCCTACTCCCTCCTTTTGTTTTTTGGGTTCCTGTCACTGCAGTGTTTTTGATGATGAATGGCCTGCTCATAAATCTGTCAGTGTAATAGAAAAAAGATCACGTGAACATTTGGGAAAAACTGAAATGCTGCTTTTGGGTACGAGTCAATCAGTGAAAATGAATGGCCGTCAGTATGCAAGTTTGCTCAAAAAAACTTTTCCTTGTTGTGAAGTATCACCTTATAGCAATTTTCCAGTTGTATGGTTTGTTACAACTTTCTCTTTCTAAATTGTGTCGCTTTATTCAACTGTAAAGAGAAAAGTCTGTTACATGTAAATGATTACCAGTGAAATGTCAGTACTCCATAAGACATATCTTACCATTTGAAACGGCTCAACATTCTTTGTATCTTAAGGTGTGTGCATTCTCTAACTTTTATATTGTCATTTTATATACAAAAATGATTAAAAAAAAATAAAAACAGATGGTGTATATAGATATATGCTGTAGAGCTACAAAATGTCCTTTTTTAAAGAAAATACAAATTTAGCTTCTTTGGCTTGGTTTACAGAAATGATTTTAATTATACTTGCATCCAATTTGATGCATGAAATGGTGTGGAAAATAAATAAGCGATGCACAATGACTATACATTTCAATGTTTTATCGACAATATTGTAAAAAAAAAAACAAAAAAAAAACTTTTTAGCACCGATTAGTTTGTTTCATTTCTTTCTCAATTGTAAAATAAACCCCAAAGCAGTTGTTAACAGTCATATATTTGTGGTTGTGTGTTCATTTGTCATGGTGGTGCACCAAACTCAACGTGTATAAAACTTAAAGCAGTCACACTCGTATCAAACCCAAAGCCAGCGTAATAGGATTTCCTTTTTTTTTTACTCTTTAGCTACGCTTATCGTTGCAGAGGTCAGATTTAAAATGACCTTATCTCACCATTTGTAAATATTTTACAACAGGCCTGCTTTTATGTTCGCAAAATGTTAGGAAAAAAAGAAAAGTCACTGGTGTCATACTCATAACTGATGACTGAGCCACATCATACCACCGATGATTATTATAATGATGAAGATGACGGGGATGATAAGCCTGTAAGGGTGCCTATTGTACTGTGAGAAACCCATGCTAGGCTTGTGACTGGCCTTCGGAGAGGCCCGTTCTGAAAGAATCAGTGTTATATTAATGATGGCAGTGTACTTTTGCCTGTTGGAACAAAATCAGATGGGTGTCTGTTCTGCTTGATACAGCCTCCTGACCGGCCACACTCAACCACCCAATAATTAACACAGCTATTCAGATGATACACGAGAGGCAAGCTGTCTTTTTCTCTGATCAACTGTTAATACTGCTAACAAGAAGACACTCAGCACATCTTTGCACTGTGTACATACATGACATTGATTTCTGCTATAATTAACGGGCATAACTTGGTAATAATGAGGCTATAATCAAAACTGAATCACAACTTAAATTTGATATTTCGGAGATCGGAGCAAAAATGTAAAACACGTGTAGCTGAAAATGTGGTATTTTTAACATACCTGCCCATTTTAGCAGGTTTGTTTAGATAAAAAACACCTTCACAGGAGGAAGTGCCACTTCATCCTTACTGTGTCACAAGTTTGTTTGGCTTTGATTTCCAAAGCCAGAGTGTTATTGTATAAGCTCAGTCAGAAATGATGCAGTCTGCTGTAGAAAACCATTTCCCTTCGCACTTCATTGACTTTGTTTCCATCTCCTCTAAATGAATGTTTGCATAGTTGCTTGCAGAGCATGACAGAGGATTTCTGCACCTTTTTGACAAATCAAACAGCAGTTTGTTTTGTTTTTTTTTTGTCATCAGAGTCCAGTCGCTTTTGTTGCACCGTGGTTGCAGCTTTTTCTTCATCTTGTTTTCTCTGTTTTGTGTGCTGTTATATTTTCTTATATTTCAGGTCTGGTTTCATTTCATTTACTGCAGCCTTTACTTTCAGCTGAAGACAGAGCTGAATGTGAATCCTTATCTAGAGTGACCTCAGGATGACCCCTCCCAAGCCAAAGGTAAGCAGTGAGTTGTGGGATTTTCTTCCTCAGGTGGCCCCTACAGGTAAAGTGTCTGCATCAGGAATTTGATCTCTCATCTCGCCCTTATGTCTCAAGTTTCTGATTGAGTACTTACAGACCCAGCCTTTGTATGGATGAAGCCATGCTGCAGTGTTATGACTTCCATTCCTCACACTCACAACATGTCTCGTGTTGGCTGAGTCAGTCACACACACTCGCTTTCCCAGCTATATTATCATGAGTGTCTTTGTGCAATTACACACCTCCTCGATCTGGCTGCACCTCGCTGTGTTGATACATGGATTCAGTGACAAAGGAAACACAGGCAGAGGGCAGATTAGCCCGGCTGAAGATGCAGCTTCCTCGGGAAAGGGGCTGCTAGAGTTGGGTTATAAAACAAACAAGGCAGATAAACAAGCAACATTTGGAGGAGATAGTGTTCCCTGCACACCGGAAATAAAAAACACCTTGTAGGTTTAATACCCCACAGCTAAACCTGTAATTTTGCTGTGCCGTCAGATAGCTGCTGAGCCGATAGAGACTCTTTCCTGCTTTGTTAGAGATCAGTGCACTGTTTCCTGTGCGTATTCTATGTAAATTACATGCGATAATCGCCACGCACGGCACAATACTGGTTCCCGTGGTGCAAACGGAAACCGAGGATAGATAAACGCAGGCTGGGCAGATTTGCATAGCCTTTGTGTTTTGGGCGCTGCTGAACGTGAGCCCTGAGGATTGGTAGGGATTTCCTCAAGGTTTTGTATAAGTAAATGCCTGCTTCCTCTCAGGGCTGGGACCATTATGTACAGCAGACAGGGCTGGGTGTAGACAGAGGGCACAAATGGAATAACAAAATTACCTGGGCTGGTGGGAACACGGGTAGGGAGTATTAACCTCCATAACTCGCGTCTGCCTCTGCCTAGATAGAGCAGGGATATAGTGGTGTTTGCATGGCGGTGTGTACTCTACTCTACACTCTACACACTGATTCTGTACATTACACGAAACATACTATATTTGTGTCGCCTGTTAGAGACAATGACGGAAAGGACTCTTTCTGTGGTTTGGAGTCACAGACAAGTGAAGTCAAATAAGAGAGGGCATGTTGATCCCAGTGCTCGTGATGTTTGATCTTTTCTCAGAGGTTTACCTCCAAAGATTCAAGGTGTGTTATTAGTTCAAATATATGTATGCTCAGTGGGAACACACACTCACACATGTGGTTTCCTGTCTTTTGTTTGTCTTCATATGTTCACAGTTTTTTTTGTTCCTGGTTTGTATATGATAGCGGCACAAAGATCATTGTCAGCCATGAAACAAAGACAACGCTCCTGCTGAGGATCCTGGCGTGCATCTGCCGCCTATAAACCCTCCAACTTTGCACACAACTCCAACGTATGGTTTAATACCCCTCCGAAATACCTCAAAACCAACAAACAATGTCTGACAGAGAATCAACAAACAACGCAACAACGACTGAGAGCCTTTGTACTGGATCAGAAACCAAAGTCGGAGAAATCTGTTTGGATCCTGATAAAACGCTTCATTGTGGAAATTGCACTCAGGAAGAAGTTATCAGTGTTCATGTTTTGCAGAAGATACCTGCCTGGGTCTATTTTTATGTTGATTTAAGTCACTTTGGGGACTTGATTCAATTATATTGCTCAGCTTCATACTGTAAAATGTGCAGCATCTGTGACAATTCTACCTTCATACACACTAACCAGACAGGGTTCACAATAGTGCCGCAGCAGGTTCTGTTTGCTCTCTATTGGTGGCTGTGAACATCCATTTAAGTACCTGAAGTCCACATTCTTCTTATATCAAGCGCAAGGTAACTTTTTCATTTTGAGACTGTGCAATCACAGCAAGTAGGTTTTTATGCTTTGTTATCACAGCAAAACCATGTTTGGTAACTACCACTAACCCAGTTTACAAGATTGACTGATTACATGGTTTAATGCTTTATGTCTAATTGTGCCAAGATTGTCAAATTTAACTTTACATAAAGATTATACTTCTACTACAAAGCAAAACTTAGATTTATAAAACTTTTATGGTGCAGTAAAAGCTTTTTTTTTTTTTTACCTTGTACTGTACATATTCTACATTTTGTATTTATTATTCTATTTTTATTTTGCATTTTATCTATATTATAACTCTTGAGTCTGTACATATTTCTATTTTGTTGGAGAGCCTGTAACATAGCAAATTTCCCCTGGATTAATAAAGTATTCTGACTTAAGAATGACTGACATTTCTGACCCGCAATCAACAACTTCATAATCACTCCCCCTCCCATTTTATTTTATAAATATTCACTACATTTACAGCTTCAACCAGCCCTCCTGTTGCTATGCATAGGCTTAAATAAGGTAACCTGATGATTTCGGCCCTTATTGATTTAGATACATTGACGAAGCTGAAAGATTGCACGAGAACACCTATTTGAGTGATGCCACCTTATTCCAGGCACTGCAGTGTGGTACTCATGTCACTGTAACAGAGTGCAGCGCTGCGGCCAGTGTCAGCGGCTGTGTATTTGTGTTTTTGTGATGGACATGCAGAAGTCTTTCATCAAGGTGGATTTATTTTGTGGTGGGAGTGTTGATGTGACAGGGCTGTCTGTGGCGAATGACGGTGTTTGACAGCGGCAGGCTAACGGATGTAGGAGATCATCTCAGCCTGCCAAGCCTTTACTTACGATGTGGTGGTGGATGAGAACTGCAGGTGTGTGTCGCCAGGCCCTTCATCCATCACAAGCCTGGACAAAACACAAAAGCATACAGGGGATGAAATGTTTCCTCCATCTTGGTGGATGAGGGATGTGGTTTTATAAAACAAGATACGATACCTATACCTTCTGTTCTTACTCTTTTTTTTCAATTGCCCCCCCCCTTCTTTTGGGACTGAGCCTGTTTGATTTGTTGTGTGTCTTTATTTCTTAGTGCCTTTGACTTTCATTAAGACATACATGAACCTTTCCATGAAATATGTATTTGAATTCTTAATCTCTGATACACAAACATGCACTGTATCTGTTACATGTTTTTTTTTCTGTGCACACCTTCTGTGTAGCGGCTGATCTATCTCTATTTGCTTGATCACCCGGGGACATGTCTATAGCTACAATAATAATTCATATATGAAAGATTAATGACATATTTCCCATTACCCAGTGTGTATATGTATGATTTCGGCACTGACCTCTCAGGGGTTTTTTTTTGAATATGAGAACTACCATGTCCCTGTCATTTCCTATTTCAAATCAAAGAGGTCAACTTAGAAAATATCTCAAAACCAATTTGTGTTTCAAAAAGACCCTTGAGAAATAGTGGCTTGTGTTGTGTTTGATATGCACAAAGACACTTATCCCTTATCTATCTTTTCAGAGAGAAAGAGAGGGAGATAGAGGGTGAAGTGCTCCAGGAATCAGTGCTGCCTCCATGAGATATGATGCTGCTTGATTTTGATCATTGACATTTGCTTTTTCATGCATCCCGAAAAACAAGGCCTCCCTTCCATTAAGGAATTATTCAAATGACCTTCAACAGTGCATGTTTTCCTACAGTTTTGTTGTGGGAATATGAGAACACATACTGACATCTCAATTACTTATGCAAGGCTCAGAGTAGGCCCAGTGGATGCAATCACCGTGTGTGCAGTCCTCAGTCACTCCGAATCACAGAGGCTCCCGGACAGACACACATAATTCAGACAAGTCAGACAGGATTTGCATACAAAGACTAAAAACAAAAAAAAAAAAAAAAATTAAGAAGAAGAAGAAGAAGAAGAAGAGGCTTTAAATAAAAAATGCATCATATTGAGCTGGAAAAGAAGGTAGACGTTGGGGGGGGTGGGGTGGGGGGGGACTGGTAAATTCTTTTAAAAAGGTCTCATGTGTCATCTTGTGTATGTAGCAGGTTTAGACCGATATACAACGCTGATACAGGCATTTGCTTTAGTGTTGTAAACGCCTGAAAAAAGCATTTGCATTGATCAGATTTTTTTTATAGCGCGACCTCTTTTAGTTACATCACAAATTATTATCTACTTATTATTTCCTGGTTGGATTAAAGGTTAATTAATTAAAGGTTCATTTTCTCATTTTCTCTACTATTTTGGAGGGCAAACTGTTCTAATTTATTCATTATTTCTCAGTTTACAGATGGACAGATATCAAAGAGATGGAGTGACACGTTATCACTTTTGCAAAAGTCCACATCGGGCAGATTCCTCTCTATTAAGGCCCACAACCCTCACCCACAACAACCCACCACAGCCTCAGACTGGACCAGACACTGTGTCCATCTTTGTCCCCTTACAACCTGAGTTTTCTTTTCTTTTTTTTCCCTTTTTTTTCTTCACTTCCGCCCTTCTGGAGGTGACACACTGTCTCATCGTCGCGTGATGGGTGGGGGTTGCAGAGGAGTGGGTGAAGGGGTAGAAGGGTTGGGGTGGTGGAGGGCAGGGGGAGAAGTGGGGTGGGGTGCATGGGAGGCTAACCCGGGCTCACGTCATTAGCGTTGTGCGTTGGAGATGCAGGGGCACCCTGACACATGTCACGGACAGCCAGCCGAGAGCCCACGTATGAAGCTGACACGCTACGCATAATTTATCCCGTGACACGATCTGCATGCCGAGTTGTTGATCTGTTGTGTTTGGTTTGGACATGGGCGCTCTGGCAGGGAAGACAGAGGGAGGGGGTGTTATTATGCAGGTTGGGGGGGGGGGGATTGGGGTTGTGTGTGTGTGTGTCTGTGCGTGGGGGGGTGAGGGTGAAGAGGTGGCAGGGTGTGTGTGTGTGTGTGTGTGTGTGTACACTTCCGAGAGGTGGTGGATGGCGGCATCTTGGTGTAGCGCACACTGAATGGGCGACACATTTGTCATGTCCACTGAGAAGCAACATATACATAAACAAGTGCATTCAGATTCACTAATGCAGACACCAAAACTCTCTCTCACACACACACACACACACACAAGCTCATTCGGGCTTTGGTGATAAGCATGTTGAGTCACAGTGACATCACAGCCACAATCTCGTCCCTTAAGACATCTGCTGAGTGAAAATGACTAACAATGTTGAAATGACCCTCTGTCTTTCCACTGGATCTGATTGTTTTCCAAACTACAGCTGCAGCCTGGTGCTAAAGCGACGCTGACACCACATCATCAGCTTCACATAGCCTTTGCTTCAGTGACACAATGAAGCATTTGAGGATGAATATGTAGATGTGTTTGACTATTTAACCTGTTTTTTAAATTTCTAAATATTTTAAAGGCACAAAGACAATATAGACTTGTTTTGGCTATAGAGTCTATCATATATGTGGCTGGATTTTTGCAATGTCTGACTGGAATCTGGGATTTATGTAGGTTTGTGTTGTACAAATCCGAATGTGTACAATTGTAATAAGAAACCACTTCTGATATGTTTATCGCTTAGTTTTATTTGTGGATTGTGTACGTGTGTGTGTGTGTGTGTGTGTGTCTTCGAGGAGTGCTCATCAACCATCAACTACTCCTGCCCCCCTCCTTTCTTGTCTCGTTTACATGAATTATGCATATGACCAGTCTCATTAGAGGAGCCCCTCCCTGATCACGCTCCTAATCCCTGCCGTTGCCGTGGTAACCAGATTAGACATGACTGTGAGGTACAGTATGGGCCCTCAGGGCCTTTTTCTGGACAGGCCTGATCCAGGGCAGACATGAATGAGGATCCAGAGGTCTTATAGGCCTGTAGGTCACCTGTCCACTAATATTACTGTACTGATCCTGGTGCTTGATGGGAAATATTCATTTCAGTTCAGATCAGTGTGTTGCCATGATTCCAATGGGCTACATAGGGACCTAGGAATAAGGCCAGGGATAAAGACTCAAACAAGGGAAACGTGCTGTAAGAATTCTGTGTTGTTCTGTTATGAAGGTCCTGTACCACTATGAGGTTATTGTTTCCTGTCCTGCATCTTGTCTTGACATTTTCCAGAGTCAGAAAACTGGAATTATACATTTTTTTTATTATTTTATCCATCAAGTGAAAAAGTCTAATATCTAATGATTAAGTGTAACTTGGCCTGTGATCAGGGCTTAAATTCATTAATTAATTAATTAAAAATGCAACAATTGCAGTCAACAACAACAACAAGCGTCTTTTTGTCGATTTGGGTGTCAGTTGCAGTTTTTGCGACATTAACACAATTATACATTTCAGTGGTAGACCTCTTTCTCTTTGTCTCTCTATTAAAGATGCAATCCGCAACTCTCTGCATGACCTTCAAATCGAGGTCGTAACTATGTCTCAACTACATAGCTATAATCTGACACGACCAATCAACATTTGTCTGGAGTACAGAGAAAACCTCCAGCCAAGGTGGAAAGCATCATACTCCACAGTACAGGTGGATGTAACATCAGTAAATTTAGGTATCTGATCAGTTTTTTTCTTGTCTTGCTCTATTTGCCTTCTACTAAATGATCATTATCATGTCTTGACACATTGTTATACAATTAGAGTATACAGCCTCACATTGTAGAGATTATGTTTAAATTGGCTGATTCTCACAATTTACACAATTTATGTCTAATGTTTACTGCCACTGAAGAAAGTAGTGTGCCCTCTATGTAGCGAAGTGGAAACAAAGGGTGTGGACTGTATATAAAAGTTTACGGTGACTCCAGGGCTGAAAAGTGAAGGCAGTGTGGTGCCTTAAACCTTCATTCTATCTAAAGACCACAGGAGGCGACTTCACTAGTTGCAAAAAGAAGTCAGATTATACTGAAGTCTATAGGAAAATTACTGCACTTGATTTTTCTTAACAAGTTTATGGTGTCAATCTTTTGTTTCATGTCTTCTTCAATACAACATGCTATTTCATATTATGGTCCTATTTGGAGAAAAATAGAGGTGAAAATAGATGTAAAATAAAATAATTAAATAAGGTTTCTTCTGGTTTCAAAAATCAAGTTGGTGACGGCCAAAATAAAAACTCAAGGCTTCATAAAGGCAGTTGACAGAGCAGTGGGTGACCTAATGGTGGTTCACCACTTGGTGTGAAGGTCAGGGTGCAGGATGGGCACATAGCATATCCAACATGTTAAGGGTCATCACACCTCCATAGTGAATGTTCACCTTTATTTTTATTTTTATTTTTTAACACAGTTCTTCCTTAACTTTAACCATGTCAAGATTGTTACCTAACCTTGTCCAAATCACAGTATTTCCCAAATCTAGTCAATATTAAAGTTGCCATGCACAAACACTGTGGAAAGAAAACATTTTATTTCATATATTATTAGTATATATAATACATAGTCAGCATTTTATCATGTCTGTATGAACACAGCAGAAAACAGTAAATGAGTTTTTAGTTTTGGTGATTTAAAAGCAGTGACATTCACAATCAATTGGTACATTGTTCTATTAGTGCAAGGAATTTCGAAAATTAGCTGTTGGGTGTAACCTACAAGCTGGCCTATTACGACAAAGCTGCAGTTGTTTTTTTTTTGCGTTTTTTTTAAGTGTGCAAAATTTCCGCACACAAAATAAAAGTTTGTTTGTGAGGAATGCAAAAAAATCTTAAGACTTTATGTATGTTGTATGGTGGTTTCTCCCTTGACCACAACTAGTTAGCATGTTTTTATTTATATTATTTTAAGATCAGATGTATAGCCCCAGAAATAATTGCACTACTGTGTTTTTAACAATTTTTATACAGTCTGGAAAACCTGCAATGACAGCTTTTTTTTCTTTTTAATGGATTTTGATGCAGAGTTTTAGAGTCTTATAAAAAACTAAATGCTGTTTCCAAGACTTATAAATATAAAACACATAAATTGATAATTTCCCTGAGGATTCAAACCTAGGGGGTATGTATTGTACATTCATTCGATGTCTTTAAAGAACTGCAATGTGTTTGTTTCGAAGCAGTTTGCCTGCTTTGCACAGCTCTATCACTGCTCCCTTGTGACCCACCATTAACATTACTGGTTCAAGTTTTTTTAGTCAGAGGTTGCTGACAGGGCTGCAATGACAACAGGAGAGTGAGACCATGGACCTTTTTGTTGCTGTGATGAATAATGGTTATTAGTTCTTATTCCATGTGTTTAACCATAAATGAGCATTTAAGGATAAATATATTTTCAAAATTCACTCCTAACATGAATCTATACAACTAAGACTATACAACATTTTTCACATTCAACACAGTAGGTATTTGTGTCCTCTCTAAATGTCACACTTCCTTATTTTGTTTAGGCCCCATCACATATAAGTTTGAGAGACCACAGACCACTATTGTGTCAGTTTTAAGAAGCAAAAGTAAAATTAATGGAAAATGAAGCAGACTGCCATTGTAGGCAGCATGCATATAATCATCCCGTTGTTATTTCGAGCTTGTTAATTTCACAACGCCAGTTGGAGTTGTCCATCTGTTTATTAAAGGTTAACTGCCTCCACACTTATGAAGCGTACGTTTCTCACGATCCTCTGAGTTTACAACGTGCAGTGGCTTGTCTCTGACGCATCTGAAAAGTTTGTCTTCTCCTCTGATAAAGGAGTAAATGACAGGTTTTGTCACAGTATGTCTGGTATAAATAACTGAGAACAAAAATATAAACTCAAAGCAAGAAAATGAACGAAAGCAGAGAAATTAGGGGGAAGACAGGAACAAATATAAAGAAAAAAAATCACATTTATGATACAATACATTTATAATAAGCATAAAACCTGATTTACTGGTCAGAGTCTGCAGATGCATAGATGCTTTGGTGAATGTAGAGAGTACAGATGGGCAGACAGTCTAGTTAATGGCCATGCATCACTGTAGTGGTGGGAAGGTAGGGATCTGCAGCTCTGGCTGTTGACTTAATGGACAGGCTGTCACTTCCTTGTCACGTCACCAAGATAATTTTACTTTACCTATTGTGTATGTGTGTGTGTGTGTTTGTGTATGTGTGTGTGTGTGTGAGAGAGAGAGCACGAGAGAGAGTGAGAAAGAGAGAGAGTATGCACTGTACTGCATGTATGTATTTTTTTTTTTATTATGGGTGATTACAAATGAAGTTGGCTGGTTCAGAAGTATGCCAAGGCTTCCGTCTCTGGCTGTTTTTCCATGGAAATTATGCCTTTTTGGTTTGTTTGTCAAAAAGAAACAGCACAGTAATAACACCAAGAAGAAAGAGGCTTTTCCTAACCTGCCTTCAAGAGTTTTGTTTGGACAGAGATTCATGTGATCAGTCTGCTTGAAACACACAGTGAAGAATGGCTTAAGGCAAGTTTTTCTTTTTTCTTAAACCAAGTTTCTGACCAGAGAAAGACATGACAGCTTTCTTCCCACATGGCACTTGTTGAAAATGTATTTTGAATAGTATTTATGCCATCTGAAACATGGCTGACCCAGTGCAAAAAATACAGTGAAGGACTTGGTGCAATTGATTTGGTGTCCGGATTCTTATTCACCAAAATGAGCCTAACAAACATGCAGCAATGCGAGTTATTACTGCAAACACCTTAAATAAGACCAATAGTTAGACATCAGTAAGATGTGCCTTTACTAAAGCAATGTGCAAATATACAAGAATAAGCGTTTCAGAAGAAGCTGGTTGCCATGGTGACTTTTTGCCCCACAGAGTCTGTGAATTCTGCTTCCTGTTCCTGAACCGTAGATGGAGGTGACACCATGTGACTGCGCTACAAACACATTTTCTCCACAGCTAGCCCCACCCAGCCTCCAACATCCGGCACCCAATACCCCCCCAACCCCCACCCTTCCAACTCCCCACCTCCCACCTCCCCACCCTGCTTCTCCTTTGTTAAGCCAAGCTCGCAGTGCCATAGACACAGATGAAGGCGTGGAGAAAACACATGCCAAAAAGGCCCCCCTGCCACTCTCACTCTTGCACAGCGACAATGATAGGCTGTCATCACACAGCGATCAGCACTGTCACCCACAACATTACCGTGCACAAACACACACACGTATACAAGTGTGCATATGCACACACAGACACACACAGACACGCACAACACAAACACGCATATACACAAGCGTACACATGCACACATACACAGGACCCACGGCTGTGAAAATCCGCACCAGCCTCGACAACACTGACAACCAAGTCACTGCTGTCACTTCAGTTATTTTTACACTGGGGCCTGACAACACATCAAAAATCCTTCTCGCTATGGGAACAACATGAGACCACTGCATCAAGCCCATTAGACGCCACGTGTCACATCAAATATCTAATTATCTGCTATTCAATATTCCCAATTAAGTTAGAGATGTTCACTATGCACATTCACACAATAATTTACCACAGTATTGTGTATGCAAACTGAGATGATAAGGCTGGCCTAGCTGTAAAAAAAAAAGGAGAAGAAAAAACACAGCTGCCTGGCTGTCCTGGTGACAGTGAGAAGGCTGAGGTGGATCCTGGAGAGAGTGATCGCTTGCTGTGGTTCAATTCTGTTTTCTGCAGATAATATCTGACCAGACACAAAGAGAAACAGAGACGAAAGAAAGAGCAAGTTATTCTAGTATTTTTTTTGTCCAGACTGGTGGAGGAAGAGTTAACTTTTTTGGCCCTGGCTGCTGTCAGCAAGCAGAAGGCAGCTATGAGATGGGTCTGATTGGCGGCCGATGGCGGTGAGATCAGTGGCAGGGCTGTGCGATGGATGCCATCTTGGCCAGCTTGTGATGTGCAGTTTGTCGCCCAGGCCTCACTAGGAAGGAAAGCCTTGAAAATACTGCTGGCTGTCACTCAAAGAGAAATGTGGTGTAGTTCCAAAAAAAAAAACCCTTCACCAAATACCTTTTTGTTTGTTATCTCCCCTTTTCACAGCCACTAGAATGTGATGCACATTGTTACAGTAGTATATAAAAAGGTGAGTAAAGTAATCAGGCAGATAACAAGCAATTACTGAACAATTGCTATAGTGTTCTCCTCAAAAGACTTTGTCCTGGTTAAACCTATGATACAGCTCAGCACAATTCCAAGTAGAAGTGATTGAAATGAGCCTAAAGAGGCTTCATACCTAAATGAATATCCCAAAAGCACCACATATTAGCATTTCATGATCCTTGGTTTTGTGTGATGAAAACATATTTAGGCTAGTTAAAAGTAATCAGTGTTAACTATGGATATCACTGCATAAATGCCATCCCCTAGTGTTGCCTGACTATTTACCTATTCCCCATGAGTATTGTGGCAGTACATCATGACACAGAAAAAATGGTTAGGTTAGGCTACATCCATTGTAAATGTATATACATTCATATAAATTAAATGTGCTTGGTCTTTTTATAAATTTCTTTTTGAATCTTTTACTTCTTAATCCATTCACGCAATGTAACCTCTTAAATGATCTTTTCCATCTCACGTTCGATAGTATTCAGTTGTAACCTAATGCAATGAATCTGGGTTAAAATAGATAATACAGAAGAAACTGAGGAAAGATGAAGCAAATCAAACGATAGACATTCAAAAAACTACAGAAATTAGTAAATCATACAAATCACATGAACCTACCCAGTCCAAAAAGCTAACACTAAAAAGTTAATCAAACTCAAATTCCTCTATAAAAAGGCTTACAAGAAAAAGAAGGAATTGATAAGAAAACATTGTACAAATGATGGAATTGGAGGTGTGATGTAGCTTTATCCATCATCCCCATAATTTCAAAACTTTGTCCTCTTGTAATGAAATATTAAAAGTAATTCTTTCTATCCTAAAAATGTAATAAATAATGTCAATCCTCTCGTCCATTGGAGGTGTAAATGTGCTTGTTCATGCAATAATCAGATGTTGAGTTGGCTGTGTAGTGGCTGAAAATATCCAAGCAAACCACCAGTCAACTGGCTTCCCACACTTCAGGGAAAACCTCTTAACCAGCCCACCCCTGACTCCCCCACTACATTTTTCCCCATTAGCCCCTTGTTTGCCATGACAGAGTGGGATTAAACACAGTGTAAAATGTTACACTTCTGAGCAGCTCCCTTTTTAAATTTAGTGACAAAACAGGCAAATTAAACCTTTGCCCCATGCAGCCTTGCTCTCCCCCTCCCATGCTCCAACTACCCCCCCCCTTGTATGTTTGTAGCCTGAAGCGAGGATTGCCGCCTCATCGCAAACAGTCGGAGGAGGACAGCGGGGTCAGCTTTGCCTGCAGGCATGGAGGCCCCTTGTTGCCGCAGCAGCCGCTCATTTCAACCCTCAACCAACATCTACAAGAACAGAGATGCAGATCTGCTGACCAGGAAGTAACACAATAATATCAGCAAACTGCAGCAGACAAATGAGGACCGGATCAACAACTGGCAAAATGAAAGAGGTTACCTTGCCATTAACCTAGGATGGCATCTGTTTGGACGTTGATGACATGTTAAACATATTTGGTAACAGTTGAAGAGGCGCACGCTTGACCAGTATGAGGAGGAGTGCTATGTAGTTTTGTGGTACATTTAAAGAAAATATTGACACAATTATTTGTATAACAACCAGTTTGGGTTTAATCTAATATAAAATTTTGTCCACCTATGCAAACAACATTTTTATACCAGTTGCTAAGCAAGATGATTCAAGATGATTATCAGACTGAACTGCCATTTTGTTTATATCAGACCTGCTTATATTAAACAGGGGGGTTACTCTGTTTTTTTTAGCACAAATTTGTTTAGCAAGTATATCTGTACATGACCCATGTCGTCTTCAGTTCACACGCAGAAGTTGTGGTTCTCAGGAGCTGTTAAGCTAATATTTTTGGCTACTGTCAAAGAGTAGTTTAAGAGTTGTTTTGAAGTATTACACCAACCTGTACAGCTGCAGCGAGTTCATCTTATCAGTTACTATTTTTATGGGTGTAACTATGTAGCTAGTTAGCTGTTTAGCTAGATGAGTTAGCTTAGCAGGATAACGATCTCATTCTGCCTGCACGATCGATGTGATTGGTCAACTGTCTCTGCAGCATCCAGGTATACTTCTGGCACCAGGCTACATTAAATGCACTTTCATTCTCTTGAGAACAATTTCAACATACTACCTTAAACAAGTGTAATATAAAATCTTAGACAAATAATAATAATTTCAAATTATTACTTGTAAAAAAAGATTTCTGCATACAGCAATATATGTTTAGTTATCTGATAAATATTCTCCACAAATAAGTTTATATCTTCCATTGGCAAAACCTACTTTATATCTTTTGGCAACATTCAATCGAAGTGTTTTAATTGTTTTTTGTTGCTGGCTATAGAACAGAAACTAGACGAAGGGCATATCTATATGACTTTGGTCCTTAATGAGGCCTGTTCTGGCTTTTTAAAAACCGAGACAAGGTCCTTATCAGACGCTTTCTCCCTGGGGATTGTCACCCTTTGCGGAGTACGTTTCCACGTAAGAGAGATTTCCCTGACACAAAGGCATCTCTCGTCTATCTGCAAAGCTTCTTGAAGTGTTTATCCACCAGAACTGACAGAGAGCTGACTTTAATTAGCACCATCTCCCTTTTTACCCCCCCACCTCCCCCCGAACCCTCATCAGATTGCATAACTTCGAACTGAACCGTATATTAGGTTTTATTCACTGATGTTTTTGAAGGACCAGTTCATAGAGAGAGGGAGAGCGAGCCGGCTGCTCTCCTCATTTATGGCACATAATTAAAACTAAATGACAATTCCACTCTGCTATTTAATTAACCACTTTAGATAAAGCAAACACACATACAGTATGGTACAGAAACGCATATGCACATCGCACACACACTTGCTCACACACACCAACCATATCCAGAAGGCACACACACAAACCATTGCAAAGAAGCAGGTCACACCTCCAAGTCTTATTAAACCCCATAATATTTCAATCTGGGGCTTTACTGACTTTGATAATATTCGAAAGGGAAAGCTTCCCCTCCCTTGGCGCTTTTTGGGGTAGGGGGTGTCAGTCAACTTGACACCCTGTAAATACTCTTTCAAGCTCCTGTTTCAGCTCTTCCCCCCCTCTGTCCAATCATTTGTGAGTTTTCTCAGTGTTAATGATGAAGGGTTTAATTCATCATAACAGTATTCGCACAACCTCTAATTAGCAGCAACACTCTTACAACAATGCCAGCGTTATCTCCTCATGCAAATGAGCTCTCAGTCTGTTGCGTTTGCTAATTTTATGAAACGGCAGGGCGATAACTACGCAGCCTGTGCTAATCTTTCCTGCATTTAACCCTGGTTTTCTTTTTAATCCGCCATCCATAACAAACAAACAACAAACAATAATCCTATTATCGGCTTGATGATTCTTCTTCTTTTGACTTTTTTTTTTTTTTTACTCAAATTTAATCTCAATTATGAGCAGAGAAAAACATTTACAGACATGCACTTTCTCTACAAATTCAGATCTTTAGTCCTGATGAGCTTACTGAGCTCATCAATACAAGTCCCCTGATAGAGGCATGGTGATAACACCCATATAATATTATGTTGTTGGAAATGAA
The DNA here is from genome assembly GCA_038496675.1 of Rachycentron canadum. Lineage (NCBI taxonomy): Eukaryota > Metazoa > Chordata > Actinopteri > Carangiformes > Rachycentridae > Rachycentron > Rachycentron canadum. The sequence goes on from CM076653.1 coordinate 13,638,837, forward strand.
TGGTTAATTCTTTGCCATGTTGTGCCTTATACCACTGTGGTGTGTGGAGTGTAATGGATAAAATTCAATTAGCACCAGACTGAGGTGTATTACGGCGTGTACAGTCAACAAATTTATCGCTATTTTGTCTGATATTCCCAAATTATATTCGTGATGTTCATGTATGTGATCAAAGCCAGACTGTGTGTGTTTTGAGTAGATGTTGGGTGTGTGTGTGTGTGTTTGCATGGTGGAGGGTGGTGGGGGTCTGGCTTGTTATGGCCCCGGGTTCACTAAGCTTGTCCATATTGACAGCTCCTGCTATTAGGGGCCACAACTGTGAGGGATCCCTGTGGTTAGATTAGTGAAAGATGAATGCTCTATGCCTGAGTGTGAATGTGTGAGTTGGCATGTGCATGTGTGTGCGAATGCTTTTGCTGTTACTGATTACCCACACTACCTGTTGTCACTGTTGGAGAAAATATCAGATATTGTCTCATTTGCCTCAGTGACACTGTAATATCACTATCAATACCCATGGTAGTTTACACTCTAATTTGGCCATTCAAATACACTTAAATTCACAGTGTGATAACTTTAGTTAGACAACAAAACATTGCTAGCCATACTCAATAGACATTTCATTTCTATGGCTACATAAACTATGTGTGTATGTGTGTGTGTTTGTGCACTGAGGCCTACTTTGCTATGCAGACACTCTGCTGTGACAGGTGATCTCACAGAGAGAGCCACCAAGCCATTTCACAAAGCTATTGAGTGACCAGCTGGAGCACACCCTTCCACTTTGTATATGTACATGCAGAATTATTGGTCTCTGTATAACGTTGGCTAGATATTTTATATAACCTATAACATTAAAGATTAACATATTACTGAAACATAGGATGTTTGGGTTAAATTTGAAACCTGCAAAAATGAAAAATCTCTGAACTATTAACAAGACCATAGGTATTTTACAGGTTTATGCCCAAGTTTCAAATCAGGACAAGAAGCATTTTTTTCTGAAGTAAATAAATCAAGTCTAAGGGATTATTTAGTAATCCAAGAGAGTCCAGTGTTTTATTTTCAGCAACACTGAGGATATAATTTAGAGAAAGATTTGAATGGCCATGGGAAAGTACAGTTACAGGATTAGCAGCCTCTCATATATATATATATATATATATATATATATATATAT
>CM076653.1:13640403-13654429 GCA_038496675.1 Rachycentron canadum
TATATATATATATATATATATATATATATATATAAGGAAAGGAAAACATGCTGTTTGCACAGCTTTGGATACAACTAGATTTGTATAATAACATACTGATGTCAAACCATGAAGCTGTCAATTACATGCTTGCCTTCATTAGTAACAGTCTTCATCATTACCTGTTGAGGTTAGGGCTTGAGATAATATGTCACAGCACTGCTGTGTTTGCATAAATGGGTCAGACGAGACACTTACACTTGCTTTAGGGTGCTGGTGTCAAGGGTGCGATGTTAAAGAGGGAAGGGGAAGAGGGGTTGTTGGGGTATGGAGCAGGTCATCTAATGGATTGAGCTTGTGTTGATATGGCTTCTGCTGACACCCTCCTTCCTCCCTCTGAGCCCACCAGCTATTCCTTTAAAGATGTAATGACATCTCATAATTAGCATAATGTCCCAACTTGTCTGCTGCTTTTAGCTGTCACACTGTATTTGTCTGAACCCGACCAATTACTGCAGTGGGGTAATGGGGGTGGGGGGCTACAACGGGGGCAAATAGAGGTTCACATGATTGACCACATCCCACTGACTGTTACTGACAGTAGGAGAGTAATGCACTACTGATAACACAAGACTTGACAATAGACTGTAAATCATCATCAGAGAGGAAGCTTTGTTGTTATTTAGATGTTCAAGTTTTCTGTTGAAAAAATTTCACATGGTCAAGGTCAATGGATAGATGTGATTTTCAATTGATTACTATTCATAATTGAATAGTGTTAGTAGTAGTGGCTATATTTAACTGACATGATCGCAATGTGACATTTTATATGTGGTGGATTTTCTTCAAACTATGAATAAATGCCCAGTCTCACTAGATATTGGCACAGATATATCCATGCATCTTTGTAAAATATGTGGCTCTAGATGTTTGGTGACATGGAGACTCTTCGCAGTGCTCACTAGCTGATAGCTGTAGCTTATGGGCAAACCACCAGCCAATCTAGTGCAAGTCAGCCATGGTAGCTCTCCAAGTTTATTTCCATTTTACTGTGTCATTTTCTCCCTCCTGAAATTTTCTTCCTAGAACTATACATCATTTCATTCTATAAAGACTTACTGAAAGCGCTAACTGCAGTAGCTTGGTTGCTAATGAGACAATAAGTTAACAAAATTTATTCACAAAACATATTTGTACCAGGAGCTTCTGTCTCATAAGTGTCTGCAAACCATTTCTCTTTTGTAGAGCAGTTTACAGAGGAGGATTAAATAAAATTGGAGATACAACACAGATAATATGCTGCTACGGCGTCATCCATTTTAACCTCTTTTGGTCTCTTTTTCCTCAAAGGGCAGCCCTTAAAAGAAAACTTGCTGTTGTGGATATACATTAAAATATGATTGAATCGAAACATTGCTTTGTCTTCTAAAATAGCACATATCAAACAAAGCAAAGTTTGCTTGTGTTAAATATTGAATACTGAGTCTCAGTTTTATATAACTTCAATTTAATTACATCTAATAGATTTGATTACTGTGATATATCCCATACTGTCATGTTTATACAGAGAGACAACCAGCTTGTCAAGAAGCTAAATAAAACCGCGTCTAACCTGTCAGAGGCTGAAGCTGCTCTATTCATCAGACGTGTTTTAATCCATCTCCATATGATTCCTGCTCTCTCCACCATACATCCAAGTCTCAGCAGCCTTATATATAATGTATCTGAACAGAAAAGAAATGGAGGTGACAGAGTCAGTAGTTACTATGATCAAATATCATAGCTGGAGGCTAACTGGGCATCAGGGCCTACTGACAGACACAATCCAGAGGGAATGAAGGGATAGAGAATGAGAGAGGGGGAGAGAGAGAGAGAGAGGAAGAGAGAGAGAGGATGTCTGTAGTATAAGGTAAAGGATGGCTGTGTGTCGGTATAAATCACCATTGCGGAGGCTAATCTCTCAGGGTCTCTGGCAGGATAAATACTTTGCTTATAGATCCAACACGCCTCAGTCTCCGCCACTCATTGGGCACGCTCAGTAGGCACAAGGCCTCCCTGGGCACGGTGCTGGCTTTCCCCCTTAAATCATCCTTCATTCTCATCTTTTTTCACTCCCTCCTTTCAACACTGAGAAGCCGAGAGGCTGGCGAATGGAAGAGGGATGAGAGAGATATCATTCTCATTTCTCTTTATTTCCTCACGCTTCCCCTCACCAAAAAAAAAAAGTCCTCACTTTCAATAAATCTTTTAATCACATATCTGAAAGTAAACTATTATTTTTCCTTCAAATGAGAGGATAATTTGGACAGAAGGGTTGAGATAAGTCTTCATGCAATTTTACCTGTCACAGGATTTTTGTTATAAACAAGCCACAAACATTGAAAATATGCAGATTTTTTAATTTAACTAGAATTCATAAAAAAAAGTAAAACAAGAGAAGTTCTCATCTCTATCTTGTCCAATGACAGATTCTTTTTACCTGTTTTACAAAAAAATAAAGACCTCACTGAAAAGATTTGTTGAAAGTGATAAGGTACCAGTCTTTCAGCATTCCCTTTTTTCTCCCTTAACTTTTCCAGCATATGAGTGGCAACTCCGAAATAAAATTAGCCTCAGTCCATTGTCTCTGCGGTGACAGGGAGCATTTTCTCATTTCTGGTACAATTCACTTCTATTGTTCAAAATCTTACATTTGCAACTACCTTGCACTCCATTTTGTAAATTTTGTATTTGCATGTCCCCTGCTTCACCCCTTTCATCTCGGTGATGGTGAGGTAAAGACACCTCCCTTCCTTTCCCTTCCCTTCCCTTTCCCTCACCCCCTCACTTTCCTTTTACTCTCCTCCCCTCTTCATCTATCCCTTGTTCCCTTTCTTGGTAATCTGGCCCTGTCTGTAACAGTGGAGGTGCTGCCTGATTGAAACAAACGGCCGCTGATTGCTGATCAGCCAGCTGTAAAGCCTGGCAAGGATATGAGCTAATGAAAAAATGGACCTGATTTGAGAGGCACCGAGCGTCGCTCACCCTGCTAGCCTTGCTGTCCCCTGCTGTTACCCTCTATCCCTCTATTCCTCCCTCGTCTTCCTCCCATCAACCCTCCACCTCACCCTGTCTGCCTATCATTGTAAGCTGTCTTTACTGGCAGAGGAGAGAGAGATGTAAAGGTTGTTGGTTGGTTCTTTAAAAAGGTAAAGAGAAATAAGCAGGCACGTGTAGGTGTTATGGTTGTCTAAAGATGCTGTTTACGTATATACATAATATGTAATATATATGTGTGTGTGTTCTCTTGCTTCCACTTTTGAAGACCAAATGTCCTCAAAGTGATGATACAAAGACAATAAAAGTAAAACATATAATTCATCAATTAGCTTCATCATAGTAATGAAAGAAAATTGTTAAAAAAATAATTGAATGAACTAATCGCTATACAGCATCTCATGTTTTATGTTCTTGCTTTACTATTAAACAAGTCATTTTTTGTAATAAAAGTACAGAGGGTGCTATAATAGCATACAAAGGGAGATTTGTGCATATAATGGACCACTTAGGCCACAATGAACATCTTGTGTTTGTTTTTTGCACATTTTGATAATTTCCCCTCCCCATTTTGATGCATACAAAGGCACAAAGTAGCACACTCTGACCCCCTCATCTTGTAGGGTCAGTGCTAAAGTGGGCAATAATTGCCAGTGGCAACTCATTAGAATTGGTGATTTGGTAAAAGTAAAGTGGAAAAATAAGAGAAAACACACAAATAAATGCATGCACATACACATACTGTGCAAGCAGCTACAAATACACACATGCACAAAAACAGAAAAGAAAGCAAGCAAGCACACACACACACACACACAGACACAGACACAGACACACACACACACACACACACACACATCTACAATGCCAAGACGATAAATTAAAATCTTCATGACCCTGTGTACACAAAAATTAGCCACAGGGCCAACAGACCTGCATTAGAGCAGTGCATAGTAACAGAGAAGATCTCTAATTGGGGGTCATTATTTAAGCCGTGAGAGGGAAAAGGCTGAAGACTCTCATTTTCACCCCTCTTTCTCCTTTTTTATTTGACAGGCGCAGTAAATTAAGAAAGTGGTGATATTTAATACCTTTTAACCTCCCCAAGACAGTTTTCTGATCAATTACTAGAGCAGGCTGTAATTGTTAGCCTGGATAATGATTCCACATGTGAGAGAGCAGCACTAGGATGAAGCCCTGAGTGTAATTACCTTAAACCCCTCAAGTGTGCTGGTGTCTGGAGAGGACATTATGGAAAGAGAGAGTTAGTAAGACAGGCAGAAAGAACCTGTAGGAAGAGAGGCTGCCACATGAAGTAGAAGATGATATGAGATCATCTGACAGTGAGGAGAAAACCCTGCTCACATAGAGAAGTTGAAACATCAGTACTGAGTGATAACATCAAGTAACATGTTGGGAATCAGCACAGGTTGTTAAATTGCATAAATGCTGCTGCATTACTAATTTGGATAAAGTGGTAATATTTTTCATAATAATGGTATTATATCAAAATATGTCATGTTAGCTATATCGTTAATGCAATAAATCACAGTTTTCTCTCCTCTATAGAGACCTGTTCGTATCTAAAATAACGTTTTACTATAGAGAGTACTATGCTATGTCCTGTTTTTGAGGAATATAATGTAAATAAAAATATTACCCCAAAAGTGAAGTTTAACATTTGATTCAGCCCTGAGTAAAACTTTCAGGATGCATATAGCCCCAACACCCTTCACCAATGAAGCAGGACAGCCTGTATGTTGCCTGAAAGGCAAAACCTGGAGCAAAAAAAGTTTGCATAACACTTGGTGCTGCGGTGAGCTCATTGCTTCCAGTGCACGATAAAACCCGAAGGAAAGTATCAACATTTAAGCCAGCTCCTCTGGAGTGTGGGGGCAGGACAGTAAGAGGACAATATTAAGAGAAACTTTTGGATGAGTCAACATAGCTGAAACTATAAAAGTGAAAGCGCCAAAATTAAAATTTGAAAAAGTGTGGGTTACTTTTTGCCACATCTCCAGTGGAAATTTTATGCCCTGGATTGACTTTTTGGACTAGCAGCTGCTCTTGAAAATGCATTTTTAAATCTCAGTGTACTTTGTGCTTGGTGCTTACTATCACGCTAACATAGACAACATGTTAAGCATTTGCTGCTAAAGGTTAAAATATTAACATTATCTTTACAGACATGTTAGCATGCTAACATTAGCATTTTATTGAAGGCACCAATTTTAGTCTTTTAGACTTGTCAGCTCATTGGTTTTTTTCGGCCTGCAGCGCTGGTTCACTTTCAGTGTTGTTTCCAGCAGCATCTGTTCTGTGTGCCAAGTGCCCATCATGGCAGCTATGGCAGCAAAACAAAGCTAGCAACTAGCTGATGAACACGAATCTAAGAGCTAGCAGCAGAGATTTATTTCTCTTAAAGGTTACTAGAGACAAAAACCAGAGCTAAAAGCAAAAACATTATTATACTTATATTCTCCAGGTGGTCTAAAATAATGCTAATCTTGCTCCACATCTGCTGAATATATAAACAGGCAAACGTTATCAACTCAAGAAATATGTCAGTGTTGTGTCAACAGCTTGTTTCCTCCGCTGTCATGTGGCTGAAAAATGGCAGTTCAACATATAATTTCCAGTCTGAAACACTGACCTGTGTTGAAAAGCTGGAAAGTACTTTTACTCTTGTTCTTTACATTTTCAATTGGTTCCTAAGAAATCCCTGCACTAAATGAATGAAAAAGATGGAAAAGTTGATAATATTACTTACAAGATGAAAATGAGATTGTGTAGAAGAAGGGCCCCTCCTTTGGCTATGAATAGTGTATGTAGCCAAACCATTTAAGATCAAATCAGACCTTGTGAAATCTTGGGTTTGACCTGACTATAAACCACCTTTTCTTTGTGGCAGCAACTGCGTGGCCCAGCTGCACACAAGAGCACTCCCATTTTAAACAGCATGTTTTTACACAACTCTGGTTTACCATTAGTGCCTTTCACTGGTGTCCACAGAGAAAATGCTAGCTTTCACATTAGTAAGAGTTGAGCAAGAGCTTTAATTGAAAGTGCTCTGACTGTGGTGGGGTATACTCTGTCATGTTGAGTGTCTGATTTGTGGACTGCTTTGGCATTTCTCCGTTGTTGTTTATCATGAATTCTCAAAATACAAAGTGTCTTACCTGAGTGGAAACATTCTTATACCTTAAATTTCAGGGGCACATTCAAAATGCACTTAAGGTTAAAATTTTTTCTAAATGTTTGCATATAGCTGCAGATATTTTTCCAATGTAAACAGATAAGAGAGCTGCAAGTTTGAAGCTTGGTTTAGCAATAATTTACTTGATTCATAACTATGACCAGCCTGTTTCTAATGCACGAGCTGTGGTTTTGAAATTCAGCAAAATCGAGGAGTCAAAAGATACATTTATTTTACTTCATAAAGTACAATAATACAAGAGCTACTGCTTTACAGCGTTCACAAAGCCTTAATTTGTTACTTTCCACCCTTGAACCGCTCCACTGTTTTGCATAAAGTGCAAGATTTATCAGGGGAGGTGGAAAGATGCAAACAAATAGTGAAATTGAAAAAAAAAAAAAAACAAAAAAAAAAACGAATGCTTGATTTCTTCAAATATTGAACAGTTGGTGGTGTTATCTGGCTCGGTGACCCAGCGCTCACAGCAGGCAGAGCGGAGTGGCATGGCCTGACCTCCTGTCTGCAGCAAGGCTGGCTGGAGGCTGAGGAGAGCCGAGAGAGAGGGAGAAGGGGAGAAGAGACAGGCAGAAAAGGACGAGGGCAAATAAAATACCAGACGCCTGCACAAGAAACACACACAAAACTAAACTAGCATGAACCCGCTGCCACCCTCCCCACACCCCAACATCAAATATGTTAAGGCCATCTGTTTTTTTACACAAGTAAACAACAATGCACTGTCAATACCAACGGGGCCGCATGAGTACACTTGTTTAATACTGAATGAAAATAAATTACTGTAGTTGTAGAAGTTAAAGGTCTTACATTTTGTATTTTTGAATGGGTGAATGGTATAGCCTCTAGCTCATGGCAGCATTTTTCAATTTAAATCCACATTTTTGAAGAGCCACACTCTCTCTTGTTCCCTCCAATGAATTTTTGGAGTTGATGAAGAGGACAAATATGTTGTGGAAATATTTCCCATCAGCCTTTCACTTCCTCCACCATCTGTTGTCATCTGAAAGTCAAAAAATCTCTGTTTGCACAGGAAAACAGCATTTCATGTTTTGTGCTGTAAAGCAACCTCTCTCTGTTGTAGCTACAGAATGCATCAATGTATGTTAGGTAGTTGATACTCTGGAAAAAGATGGTTTCTGTTATATGCCAATCTGTTCCTCAGTGGATATAATAACATTATAAGTGCTACAAGAGAGGAATTTTATGTCTAGCTGCACATTAGCACTGCAGCTTCAGTCCTCCCTCAGTGTCTGTTCAGGAAGCATTCGGTGCCGCTGTTGTGTCACCCTCATTTGGCATTTTCTCTACCCACTACACAATCAGTGTGGTCATACATGAAAGGGAAGAAAACACACTAGACATAACCTAAGCAGACACCGTGGGTCGCAATTACACGCGTTAAGTGCAGATCAAGTTCCAGCTACAATGCGGTCTGTGTAGACAGCTGTATTAATCAAAATAAAGGTCTGTTTGTATCTGTTTCAAAGATGGGTGGCTATTGACTTAGCCTACTTACTTACTTAAAGGTACCCTGAAGACTGTTTGACCTTTAGTAGCATATGGTGCAAAGTTAAACGAGCACAAGAGCAGCATGATTTGAATCTGAACATATGTTTAAAGTGGCTATTTGTAAGTTTTCTCTGACGCCAAACAGGCTGGCGGCAGAGGTGCTGGTGATTGTCCAGCACCACTTCATCCAGGCAAAGTTGAAACTATCCGTTCGCAACTTATGAAAGTGAATGTGTGTGGCGGGAGTGAACAATGCTTATACACCAGAAGCTGGCATTACTGAACCAAAAAGCTGTTTGCCAACCACTAAAAAACATTTACAGCAGCAAGTGTTCACAGTACCCAGCATGTGTCTGGTGCGGTGTCTATACAAGTAGCTGTTTAGAGTGCTAACTTGATGCTAAACTTGCATTTCTTTTAGACTGGCAAATATGCAGGTGCTAAAACTAACTTTAGCTATCTAGCATTAGCAAAAAAGATAAATAAGTCCTTTAAAACAACACTTTAACACTATTCTGTTGGTCAACAATTGGTGGCACTGCATGACACATGGACGAAAAAGAGTAGCAATGTGTCATCAAAGGAAAGAGGATTGCTAGCCTGTAAAAATAAATGTAAACGATGCATAAATTACAACATATAGTTATATATATATATACAAATATATATCAAAAAGCTGTTTCAACATGTGAGACCAATGAAAACAGTGAGTTCACAAGAAAGCTTAAACAGGAACTTTAACTTAGAAACTGATATTCAATTGCTTGCAGTTTTAATGCAGCTTTTAACTGCATGATATTTTATCTGCTTCCTTTTTTGAATTATTAACATTTATGAGCTAATGCATTTTTACAAAATGTATTATTACTAATACTTTTTGCTTTTGTTCAAATTGCTTTTGCCAAGTGAATGAGTTGCCAAATGTTTCATAAATAAATCATAACACTTAAACAGAAGTAAAATGTTATGTAGTCCAGTATAATAGACACAAAGAAGCGCTGAAAAGTTTTCTTAGACATAATTACCAGCCATCAAAAAAATCCATTACATTTAACATCAAATGCACCATAAAACATTAAACTGAATGTATTTTTGCAGCATGTGCTGATGATATCATACTTTGAGTTTTGCCTTGCTCTTGTAGCCTAATGTGCTTCTAATACCTTAGGAGCACAATTCAAAGTGGTCAAAAAAATGCAAAAAATAGCAACAGACATCAATTCACAGCTTCAGTTGCTGAAAAGTCAAGTGACGTGGTGGAACAAGTCAGTGAAGTGATGCTTCACATTTAGTAGAGTTGAAGTCCCTTGACTCTCCTGCCTTTATAATAGAAACAGACGAGGATGATTTACCTTCACAGCCACTGAAATGATCCACACAGCAGATGTTTTACACTTTCTGACCATTTATTTGTGGAGTGGGAAAAGGAGGGGGGCTTGGGAGGGGTATAATTAGGATTTATGGAGTGAATCTGCAGAGTTGCAAAAGGCGACTGATGATCCCTCCTGTAAGAAGTGTCTTTGTCTGCTAGGTGAGGGATAACGGACGGCACCATGTTGACAAGGGCAAGGACAAGAAGCGAGATGTTTTAGCATTGCTCACCGGGTCCCTCATCCGCTTAGCACAGATGAACACACAGATATGTGCCTATGCGCTGCATACCAAACACACACTCAAACACACACAAAGACAAACAAAACATAAACACGTCAGTTTATTTAAGTCAAGGAGGCACTGGTGTTTGGGTATATGCACAAATCTACACGCAGTCCGACACATGCATATGCACTACATGGAGGTGCGTACACCTACATGTGTTCTAAACAAGCACCAATTTAAAGGGTAAATGTTTGTACACATAAAAATATGCATAAAAATACAACACAGCCATATAATGGGTATTACATGCAGATGTCTGTTTAGAAAAAAATGATTTTTCACAGCATGCACTATGCCCATGCATGTGAATATCCAATAATAACTGTGCCCACACACACACACGAACTTCAGTATATGGTCTGATATGCTCTGGCACAGCTTGCCTCTCTTGAGGTTATGGCAGCACCAGATCACCCACAGTCCAGCTCAAACACTCAGCAATTGACTAGAGAGGAAGTCCTTCTTATGTAAATGTACTACTTTTGTTCAAGTATTTTATTTCATGGCCAAGTTTCATGGCATCACATGAGTGTGGCTCCAAAGTACCTCTGCTAAATTCGCCTAATGGGGAGTCAACCAGATGACTCACATTTGTATTTCTGTTTCTCTCTCTGAGCCTCTGGCCTGTAGCCTGAAGCTTGCCAGCGGTCATTAAATTGGTTATTTACAGTAAACAGCACTATAATCCTGTCACAACCTCTCCCTTATCCTTCCACAAAGCATTAGCCAATGTTTGGTGGCGAGAGGAGCGACTGTTAAATGGGTATTGAAGTGACGTTATCTGGATTTCTTTCTCCCTGATTTTTTTCTTTTTTTCTTTTTTCATTCGATAGATGTGGAGCAGGGTTTGTTTGTCTAAATGTTAGCACTTTGGAAGAGCTCCACAGCTGTGGGTGCCTAGATCACATTGGAGGTTTCATTGCACACACACACATACAGACACACACAGACACACACACACACACACACGCACTCACTCACTCACAGACAGACACATACACACACTGCTCACTCACACTCTGACAGGCAGCCATGTTGGGCTGGCAGCTCAACAACACAAAGCTTTTATCTGTCAGTGGTCAAGCCTGACTGAACCCCCGCTACATTATAGGCACTCTCTCTCTCACAAACACACACACACACTGACTCTCCCTCTCTCAAATACACGCACTTTGAAAAAGTGCCATTTCTATTTTTTTTTCTCTTTAAAACCTGGCTCAAATCTGCTCTTTTCCGGAAATTAGCCATCTGTGCTGCCCGTGAGTGACAGAATGTTCATATCAATCCTTCCAGGAGATGATGAGCACCCCGTCTGCACAGACAACACCCACACACACCCACAACAACATACACACACACACACACACACATGGCCACATTTCCAGGAGCAAGTCATTTGTGAATTTGTTTCTACTATGGATAATGGCATGAAGTGAACCTTTCCTTTGAAACAGATTAATTTGGTACTGATTCCCATGGCCACTCATACAAATACAGTACATTCACACACATACAACCACATGCCACACAAGACAGAGTGTATGTGGAAAAGAAACAGAGAGCAGACAAACACACAAACACACTTCCAAGATTCCTGCAGGACAAAGATGGCTGGTGGTTAATGAATCTTAGTTAACACCATTAGATTGAAAGATGAGCGCTGTCCGAATGCGCCTTCCTGTGTATGTTTTTTTTTCTCCTGTCTCTCTTTCTTCTTCCTCTCTGCATCTATTTTTTACGCTTGAATTTCGACGAATGGCTTTCATCAGCAAAGCGCATCTCATTAGTGGCGATGATGCGCCGTATGTTGATCATCATCATCTGTGAGTGGACTGATGAGCGATGAATGTCAGCCGTAATGGAGGCGACAACGCTGCGTCCCGTAAACCCACCGCGACACACTCACACTAATTACTCCATATAGCGCCGTTACCGGCAGCAAAACGGCTGCAGCGGCACCAGTAGGAGCAGAAGTGGAAATGACAATCATAATGAACCATATCAGGTGCATCAGTTCGCTAAATGCAAGCTGTGACTGAAATAAAAAAAGCAAATAGGACTGAATTTTCTGTTGACATTGTAGAGAAACAGTATCACTGATGACTGATAGATGTTATTGGTTGGGGAGTAACTTTAAGTACTATATTTTTAGAGGGAACACTGATCCGCAATCACTACCTGAGTGCTTCCATTTATTTCAGCCGCTGATCAATATTCTAAATGCAAAGCAAATGATCCAAATACTACACATCGTCAAGAAAAAAGCTACTAGCCTATCAGTCTATTATGTGGCTTAAATTTAGTCCAGCTTGACCAACAACAACAGGAAAACACTGAACAGGGCTTCTTGCTGTTACTGGATGGTGGTGATTGTCGCTTGGCAAGGCCATCATTGCGTTTACAAGACGAGAGGTTGCAATACACCCTCTGAGCAGCACTACGTCCTCATGGCATATTGGAGGCTACAGTGAGTTGCTATTGGAAAGTGGCGAGATGGGTCAGGGTTTAGCTGGTTAGCATGCTAACTTCAGCAGAAAAAATACGCGATAGAGAGAAGAGTTAATATTGGTGTCGGAGATTAAAGTAATGAAGTTTGATGATGTAACGTTTCTTCCGCACCGAAAGTAAACAACTGTTCAAGCTAATGTTTGCTATGGTAGCAACAGTACTTAACAATACATAACAAAGAGCTCCTTTAAAAAGGATGCAGCTTATTTTTGCCACCATGAGGGCCTCCAAAATCAATGCCTGACACATTTTTAGCAAGAGGTAAAAGAGCTAGCCTTCAAAATCAAAGCAGCATCTGCAATAATACCACACCTTCAACAGCAGAGGAAGTTTTTAGTCGACAATATACAAATTTGATATGTACACAGACGAAGCCCAGAACCTTGATATCGTGACAGTAGACTATATAATGGTAGAAGTGAACATCAAAGTATCTTAGGAGCTGTTTTGATCATATTTCTGAAATATATTTACACCACAACAATGATCCAGGCAGCAGATATAGGTGACTCAACTCAGGACTCCATTGTTTTAGCTTGGTTGATTGACACCTACAGTCTGTACAGTATGTGTATAAATGTATCCTACAAATATTTACAGTTGGATCATGCCTCCACCATGAATTGCAGGTGCTTCTTTTCACAGGTGACAGAAGGATGCCGAGATGGCAGTATTTTTTTTTTTTTTATTATTATTTTGAGGGCGTTTGTTTGTGATATCGCACCTCATGCTAACTTGCAAATTATTGAGAGCCATGGTAACAATAGCAGACGACTCTTTTGTCCTCTCACCACTGCGGCTGCTGATGCTGTGATTCTCCTGAAATCCACTTTGGCTGCGACACAAATGAGACAGAGAGAGAAAACACCGTCTGGAAAACACCCTCAAGGCTCCAGCCCTTGAACCAGTGGTCAGTCTGGAAGCTGTGGGAGATTTTGGCCAAAACAACTGTTATTGTTCAGCAGGTTCAAAGTGCGCTGCAGAGTGAGCTCAAATTCCATTCCTTCACTCTAACATGAGCATGTCATGATCTGTTAACTTGACAAAGTGCCAAAAACAGGAAATGCATATGTCTTTAAATTCGACTATCTCCAAATTATTTCTCATTTATCTTTTGCTAAAGTTCTTCTTAAATTAAAGCAAACTGTCCACATCTCTGTGTTACTTCCACATGTGTTTTTTTGTCTAATCCAAAGTCTCCAACTTCTGTGAAAGAGTGTTGTAAAGAAAGCAGGAGTGTGTACCTCCGCTCCAGTTTGGAGAGATTTATGAGTGGACCAAACCAAAGAGTGTAAGAGTGTATACTCAGAGAGAGTTTGGGAGGAGAGATTTACGATCCACCGTTTGGGTCATAATTCAAAGTTCACGTTCACATATATCACATTTTGAATCACATAGATTATGAGAGGGAACAGATTTATCATACACACAGGTAGCACATGTGCAGGCTCCAGAAAGGCAGAGAAAAGCAAAAACAACACACGCTCACAAACTCATACACCAGATGGTTTTTCATTTTAAGGCAATGTGATCCTTACACACAGTAAACCTGGTAATATGATGACTTTACATTAGGGGTGGTGATTGCTTTAATGTATAATGTGCTGTAACCATCAGGTTTTTTTTTTTTTTTTTGTAGAAGTCCAGATTATTTAATTATTTACCAAAGCATGTTTTCTTAATGCCACCAGCAGCTGGTAATTTTAAATAATGTCATAGCAAGCCCATCAGTTACCTCTTAGTGACATATACATTTAGTTTTTGATTGCAGTAAAATCCAGTCAGGTAGCACTTTTTTTTTTACTGGTAAATAAACGGGAAGGCCACATCCATGTCTCCTCGCTCAGTGCAAGCTCTTTTAAAAGTCTATCTTGATGTAAACTTTACTTTTCTGCTTCCTATGATTTACTGTTTGGACTGTGTTAAATGTTTCATGTGCCACAGAGGCCAGAGACCTTCTGAAACCTATTCAGCTCTGAACACACAGGCCCATCTATTTCTGTTCCTGTTTGTTAAATATTAACCACACATTCCCACTGTCTCATCCGCTGTGCATAGGTGTGTGTGTGTGTGTGTGTGTGTGTGTGTGTGTGTGTGTGTGTGTGTGTGTGTGTGTGTGTG
>CM076653.1:13654929-13684620 GCA_038496675.1 Rachycentron canadum
TTTTTTTTTTTTGACCTTGTTTTCATATTAATTTAATTCATATTCTTCTTACTCATACACTTATGTTATTCCTTTTGGACCTAGTAATCTGAGAGTCTGCAACTTGTTACAAACCTACCCTCAACCTCTTGCACTTTCAACCTCTTGAATTATTGTAGTCCACTGATGTTACTTGTATTTTTTAGGATCCTGTCCTCTGTTTGTAGAAGCAGAACTTTCCCTAAATCTTTCCTGAGACTCCTGTTGGCCGTTAACCCTCAGATAATGATCAGTGAAATATCCATTTAACTCATTCAGCATGGATAGATGGATCTTGAGAGACTAACATGGTTCCCCGGATGAGAATCAAGGGGATGAAGGGAAGTAACAAAATTATATGTACTTGGGCATGTTGGCAGTGGAATGGCTGATTTCAAATTCTTTTGAGATCTTTTTAAATCCCTAACCAGACTCATAATCCAATCTTCTTTCTGAAGGCCTCAGAAAGCTCTTTGGATTGCACCATGGTGTTCACTCTCACTTCAACAGTCAGTAGCACACCAAGCTAAATGTCTGAGGTTTATGCTGAGTAACCATGTTCTAATCATGTGACCTGATATGATACACCTGTGTGTGATTTTAGCCATTTTAAGTGGGAATAAATGTGGGGGTGTCCTAATTTATTCCTCACCAGAAATTGCATTTTTTTTTTTTTTTTTATTTAAATTAAAAGAGATGTTTCTGTTGCCATAAATGGGACAAAATAATAGAAAAAAGAGAACATCACTGCGGATGATCAGACTTTATGTAGCAAACAACAACAGACTCAGAAAAAAGTCGATGTTGCTTGGCAACACAGTCATTGATTGACAAATTGGGCATTTGTTGCACATACTGTACATGTATGAACATCACTCTTGTGCACCTCAAAGTCACCCACAATGTGTTCTATATTTAACTTCTGTAATCTCCGGGACATCTGCTCACCATAATGCTATATTGTTATTTAGCACACAAAAGCAAGTGCTGACATGGTGTTGAAGATGTAAGACAAAGCTATTGATTTACTGAACCATTGGCCTGTGAGGAATCACAGGCCAAAAGACAATGGAGAGGGTGGAGGGAGTGCATCAATGGATGGAAGTGAGAGAGGATAAAAAAACATTGCAACAAGGGGTTCTGCTTTGATAAATCTAACACCTTGCTTGTCACCATCAGTTTGCCATGTGTGCCTTCTTACCTACACACCCCTGCTGCATAGAGAAATCAAAGACCCAGTGCGCACCATATACTCTCCATGCATATGTGATCTCTCCAGGGCTCCCAGACAGCTGTGGAGCAAAACCATTCTGAAACATGTGTTCCTGCTGAGCCCCCACCTCACTATGGCCTCTACCTTCAAATGTCAACAGATGTATTTAGGAAAAGGATATTTTTTAATATTTCCCAAATATACTGTCATTTAAAGTAATTTAATATTTCTGGAACATAACAATAAACATTCACAACTCATGTTGGGCTGTGACAAAGAGGCTTGCACTATTGGGTTACCATAGATCTCAGTGTTTGCCTGGAATACATTCTGCCATGCTAGCAGTTCTAGGTTGTAGTACTTAAACACAGCATCTAAGCCAAATTGTTCTTAGTCAGCATGTTAGTTAGAATGACCATGTTAACTTGGGATTGATAAAGTTCTTCATCAATTTAAGGCAAGGCAAAGCAAGGCAATTTTATTTGTATAGCCCATTTTTACAAACAGTAAAACTCAAAACAAAAACCCTTTTAACAGGGAAAAAAAGAGAAACCTCATGGTGAGCAACAGAGGAGGCATCCCTCACCCAGGACGGGCAGATGTGCAATAGATGTTGTATACAGACAAGAAAACAGGTAACAATACAGAATATGCACAGCATGGAAATGGTGTGCAGGAGTTAATAAAGGCAGTTTTTGGTGGGAGGGAAGGCAGGGAGAGTCAGGCAGCTTAATGGGAGTAATGGGTGGTAGACTGGTTCTTGGGAGGGAAGGGCAGGTCGGTTTAACAGCAGGGGTAAAAGGGAAAGGGGTGATGCAGGGGGCGGTTGGTGGAGAGAGATGGAGCTTCGGTGGATCTGTGGAAACACAAATAGAGAGAGAATGAATAATAATAATTATAATAAATGTTGGTATGCTAACATCTCTTTATCTGCAATAAATGTGTTCGGTCATAAATGACTCCTGTCATAACATATTTGCCAAATAAGCATTGGGCAAATAAGTTGACCTGATAGTAGCACTAAATAAAAAGTCAGAGAATCATCATCATCCTCTGGGTAGATATTTCACTCAAAGTCACTGGTGGGATTTGCAGGGCTGCAACAATTGACGGCTGTCGTATCATTATGATTTTTTTTCCAAAAGAGACCAGAAAAAAAAAGCAGTGAACACAAAATGCTAATTCACAGCCCTTACCACAAAATATTTCAACAGTTTCAACAGGTGTCACTGTTGAACAAAATATCTTATACAAATAGGAATTACAAGTTAACAATTGTTTTATTTGCTTGCTAAAAGAACAGGGAAAAAAATATTTGATTTACTCTAATTCAGTATTCTAAAAAGTGATTACTTATTTGAGCGTGGTACACCTTCAGCACTTTCAAATGGAAAATGGTCTTCATCATGCCAAAAGCATGCTCTATAAGGGTCACATAAGAGTGATAGGACTTGAAATATGAATTTGGCGTTTCACCTTAATTCATGTTTGTTTTATTTATGTATAAAATCAACACATCAGCGTGAAGGAGTGTGAACTCTTCTCAGGAAGTCCCAGCGTAACTGTCATACTGCCCTTATTTTTGTCAGAGGAAAACCTTTGATCTGGCTCCGTGTTGGCTTGTGTGCATCTGTCCACTGCACTCCTCCTGTGTTTAACTCAGTGCAAGGTTACTATTCACTGAGGTCATATATATTTATCCCAGACACAAACCAGAAAATAATGGTTTGCAACCAACATTCAAGTGCTTTCAGATCTGTCAGACCTTATGTTAACCTGAACCAATTAATTTCAGTTGCATAAACATAGTCTAACACTAAGGTGACAGAAAACACTCATGCACCATTTAAGACACCATTGAACAACACATTATTGAGTTGCATTATGTGATCAGTGCCATAAAGGCTAGCTGTGCCTGTTAAAATTATTTTATTTAATTTAATAATTTTTGGGTTTAATGACTATCGACCTAATGCAATCCAATGAATGTTACATTTACATTTATAAAGCTTATAATGTTCAGTTTTTGTTAACACACTCTGAGAGATGTTAAAATTTAGTTTATTATTGAGGTGGTAGTAGGGCTTCTGTGTGTCTATTTGACTATTTCCTTCTGACATCACCACAGGCAAAAAGTCTTATCAAACACTGTACAGGTCATTATAAGTAAATATTCATATAACTCAACATTTAAACAGAATATCAGTTAAACCGCATGTTTACCACATATACATTTCAAAAGTTTTCATCCACTCAATTTTTTTAGGTAAATTTCTTTATAATTTCCATAAGCCATTACTTTTTTTTTTTACATTATTTCCATTTTTTTCTTAAAAATCTGACTATAATGAGCAGGTACTTAAAAATCACAAGCACTTCACACTCTCTCCATTTATCAAACAATTGGTCCCAAATTCCACATGACCTTGATGTGACCTTTTTCAGAAACATCCTTGGAATTTAAAGCAAGATAAAACCCTTTTTTGACGGACGTTATGGGTCCAAGAAATTAACTCGAAAATATAGGACTAGAAGATCAGCAGCTTTATCACCAAGGCCCTGAACTCTGAGGAAAGCATGTTCATATACTGATGCAAACATATTGATTCTCTGATGTTCTTGAATGCTGGTGCTCTGCCATCACTGAGGAAGAATGTCGAACTGTTTATTATTATTACTAACTGAATTTATGACACACCAAACACTGAACAGGCAGAGTGTCAATGGCAGGACAGCACAGAGGGAGCTGCTCCAAAAAAAAAAAAAAATTGCTGTATTGATGTGCGCCTGCAGTACCTGAAAGAGCACCTGAACCTCCACAATGCTAGTGGGAAAATGTTTGGTGGAATGATGAAACTAAAGTTGTTTTTGTTCATAAAGAACACGTAGCATTAGATATGGTATGATATTCAATGAATTCCCAAGAAATATAACAAACATTTATAAACAATATCTTTTATATGACCATCCTGCCAGCATCCTTCACACAAGATAACAGACATTCACAATGTCTGATGACTGCTGTGCAACCCACATTTATTTGTCACTGGTTTTTTCTCCATCTTCCTTTTGTTTTCTCCTCCCCTCTCTTTGGTTTGTTTGTGTGTGTGTGTATGTGTGACAGAATGTTGTTACAGATCTGGCTTCCTTGAAACCACAGACTCTGCCTTGATTACTTCCTTGCACCTGTGTTTTTTCTCACTTGCTGGTCAACCAATCAAGTCTCACTGTATATATATATATGTGTTTACTCACCATTCTTCCAGATTGTTGCTTTGTTGTTTCTGATGAATGAACTTATTTTCAGCCTGTGAAATTTTCCTATAGTGTATTTTCTATGTCTGCTTCACTCACATTATTAGTTATCATTATATATATATATATATATATATATATATATATCCTTCCTGTCAATATTAATGATGCCACAATTTTATGTTCTATGGTCGTGGTGGAAGATGGATGTATGAGTTTAATAATTAAACTCTAGATTAAACGATTAAAAAGTTCCATAGAGAGTGATTCCTCCTCCTCTCATTGAAAATAGAGAAGAATGGTCCTCTAACATGTGACAGCCGCCAGGGGATAAATGTTTACATCAAATCACACATTACTTTTTGACATTTGGCCTTTCAACATTTGCCATAGCTTTGACATATGTCAATTTGCAGCAGCTTTTTGCACTCTATGCGTTTGTCTGCATGTTCTTTGTCTTTCCTCTACCTTCTTTACTTCATTAGCTGAAACTGCTGAGACACCAGCAGAACCGTTGCCTCAGTTATGGAATGACACCATGGGGAAGAACCATTCAGACACTGTCTTCCAGGATTACTGATCAGATGGTTTGAGCTCCAGCAAAGACCCTCCAGCTGCACATGACTGGATTGATATAATAAATAAACAGATAAAATAATATTCAATCATCAGATTCCATTAGCAGTAGCTTATCATTTACCTACTTGTACAGCCTTATTTGTATTACCAACAACATAGTCTCTCCCAACGTTGCCAAAAATTATTTCACTGTTCACTCCTTAAACCTGTTCTTCTGCTCAATTTCCATCCTGATGATATTTAGACATTACATTAACCCTGTAAATAATAGTGTTGTTAATAAGTCCTTTAAACTCAGATGAATGTATTACTGTGTTTTTTACAAGTCAGACACATGACACTTGTGACCCAGATTGCTTCAGAATACGGTCTGAGTGACTTGATGACCAATTTCTTGGGTGCTGAACTTGGAGCTGATCACATCATAAGGGATCGCCTGAGACAGATAATAGATCTGAACAGGTCCAAAGGACCTAATATAAGGCTTCTTCTGACATTTGTTGCCACAGACTTCAGACAGTCAAATGTTACATCTCATGACTTAGCCCTTTAAGCGCTGGGGTTTTATTTAGAAAAAATACTGGGTTTTGATATCGTCATCAAAAGGTTGTGGCAGGAAAGTATTTAGAGATAAGAGCCAACTGTAAATGAGCCATGCAGTACTAGTACTATTAGTACTATTCTGTTGTTTTGAGCGTTTTTCACACAACCTTAACAAAGCCTACATTATTTAGAAAACTCTAAATGTGTATGAGAAGCATTTTAGCATTCCCATATCAGAATCTTAAAACTTGCATTTTTACTTTGTTTGTGCTTCTGTAACTTGGGTCTTGTTTTTCTTAAACTTACATTACTTTTACATTTGTAATTATCATTGATTATCATTGATTATTACAAATTAATATTATGGTTGTAAAGTTCAAAAAATTAAACCTGTAAAGAAAAGGTATGAAGGTGGCAGTGGTCCAGTGGTTAGCACTGTGCAGGTAACAGGTAACAGGTACCTGTGCTTGCCAGCACAGGTACCTGTTACCCCCAGGTAGTCTGGCTTCCTCCCACAGTCCACAGTCAAGTATACCCGCAGGCTTGGGTATACTTGCTCAGACAGCTTCTAATCACAAGTGTAAGGTGTTTTTTTTAGTTTTGACTGAGGTGCATAAAAAAATCTCTCCTTTAATATTCAAGTTGAGTTTTACCTCTTTCTATTTGCTGTATATTTTTCCCTTGTAATATTATTGTGACTGTGTTCCCAGATACAGGCAATGGGCTTAAACATTTTTCTTAGATTTGTTATTTTATCATTCTATAATGACCTTATAAAATTATTTCTCGATCTCTTTATTAGAATACAACCAGAAAATACAGGAAATGTGTAGCAGTATTAAAAAACAGAAAAAAATGGAACCCTAATTAATCTCATTGCTAACATCTGTATTATTATTTGATTATTTCATGTCCAAATGATGCTCAGGTTCAGGTCCATTACACTAGGTTTGAGCATCACAGCCACATATTGTATGAGGTTAACTCATCGGAAGATGATAATATGTATAAAATGCAAAATGACAAAGATCACAGACTTTGACAGACATAAAATCATAATTAAGCATCATCAAGGCCACTTTCAAAGGGAAATTATATATATCAAAAATGGTTAACTGACATTTGACAGGAAATGTGGCTGAAGCTAATATGTAGCCTGCACTGGGATTGTGATAAACTTCACCAGTTACCACAGCCTGCTAACAATCAAATGCTAACAACGGAAAAGATTGGGTCAACACAATGGTTACAACAAGCTATTGTTGGGTTTTACTACAATGTAGTGTTTGGCTCGACTCTTTGCTGCTTTGCATTTCTAATCTTGTATTTCCTGATTTGACAAGAAGAAAATTCTGATGATAAAGCTTCTGATCATGATGCTGACCCTAAAGACCCTAAACTGAGTACATGTGTGCCATGGGTGTTAATGTTGTATTGTCTTTCAAGTTGCATTGCCATGATCAGTTTCACTGTCTGACTTTTAATTTAAAATCAGTATCAGACTTATTTATTGGACCAGCCCATTCCCCATGATCAGACATGAAGCCACTTCCTGCCCTCATATGGACCAGAGAAGTTTTTGTAGCTCAAACCTAAGCAGTTTATTCTACTGAAATAATGGAAGACTGTTACATTGTGAAATTATAACTGCTCGTGCTATCTTCCAGCAGGAGCAGACAGAGAGAGATTTCTCTTGTCCAAGGATCTCTGATAGGTCCAACTCGTACTAAGATTTAGCTCAGTCTCAGTTTCTCCACTAAAGGAAACTTAAGACAAGTATTTGAGGCTAAAAGACAAGAGCAAATCTGAGATGAGATAGACATGCCAAGTAATGGATTCACAACTGAAGCTGAGACACACACACACATCAGTGTCTAAGGTGAGGACTTCCTGTTTCTAGGAGGCAGCAGGTAATTCAGTCTTTCTAGTGTAAATACATTCCTCCTGTTCACACAGGGCTGATGACAATAAAGCTAATGTTTCCATCAGACAGAGATTAACTCTGCTTCTGAGTCACAGTGGATAAATATGTTCTCTGACTCTCTCTTCAGTACAAAGAGAAAAAAACTGCCTTCCTACAGTATGAAACAGCTTCTTATACTCTTCCTCATTGGATAAAGTCTCCTCAGATGTCACGTGGTAGGATAGGAATGAAGTCTCAGTCATGTGAGGACAGCCCTTTTTTACAGTCATTCATACAATTGAGTCATGCAATGTACACAACTGAACTGTTTAATATATAAACCAATTCTAACTTTGCACGTGAGACAAATTTATTTGGTTCTATAAAGAAACAACACACCACCTGACAATTTTTGTCCCTTCCTTTTTCCCATTCCCTCCCTGGACAGCAGTTCAATTAGTTACATAACAAAGTTACATAATGAGGTATTTCTGATGGTGGCTAGATGGCATTATTTGGTGATTTAAAGTGAAATGTCTAAGATTTGGCCAGAAATTTATTTTAAAGTGTTAAAATTAACTAGAACCATCAATAGTGTGTAATGGAGTGTCATGACCAAGACCTTAATCTATTGTATTTCAGAGATGTCATAGCTAATAAAATTAGCTATGACATGTCAGTGGCTTTCCTCTGTCCCACATAAGAGGATGAAGCTTCCTCCAGAGCTTCAAGTTAGGCTTTAGCTATGCTGACTAGCATTTGTAGCATCACCACTGTGTTGATTGGTTCACCAAACTGTAATCACTTCACATTACTGCTACAAGATTAGGCAGGACTGAGCAGGGGAGGAGGGGGGCAAAGAGATGAAGCTGAAGGCTGGGATCCAGAGACAAATTGACAGCAATGGAGCCCAATGAGAGTGAGCTGAATTGCATGTCAGAGCAGAGCATGCAAGCAAACCAGGAAGACAGTGAGATGAATTGGAATGGCTCTGAGGCATAGGGAGAATCGAGTTAAGACAGGAATAGTCACAGACAAACGAAGCAAAACACTGGGAACAGTAGGTTCTACAGATGTATCTGAAACAGTAATGTTCCACCGAGTTGTCTGGCTGATGATCAGTGACCCAGGTAGGTGGAGAGTGTGGGAGACACCTGTTTTTAACTGAGACACGTGGAATGTGGGGTGAATTCTCACAGATGGAGGCAACTACATAGTAAGTCAACTACATAGCAGCCAATGTAATGGCAAGGCAAGGCAAGGCAATTTTATTTGTATAGCCCATTTTTGCAAACAGTTTGTCTCAAAGGGCTTTACATAGCATCTCTGCCCTTAGACCCTCACATTGACTGAGAAAAAACTCAAAACAAAAACCCTTTTAACAGGGAAAAAAAAGAGAAACCTCATGGTGAGCAACAGAGGAGGCATCCCTCACCCAGGACGGGCAGATGTGCAATAGATGTTGTATACAGACAAGAAAACAGGTAACAATACAGAATATGCACAGCATGGAAATGGTGTGCAGGAGCTAATGAAGGCAGTTTTTGGTGGGAGGGAAGGCAGGGAGAGTCAGGCAGCTTAATGGGAGTAATGGGTTGTAGACTGGTTCCTGGGAGGGAAGGGCAGGTCGGTTTAACAGCAGGGGTAAAAGGGGAAGGGGGTGATGCAGGGGTCGGTTGGCGGAGAGAGATGGAGCTTCAGTGGATCTGTGGAAACACAAATAGAGAGAGAGCGAGACACCAAGGCCAAACTACAAGGTGCAGCAGATAATGAAAATGATAATTTATCAGCCCTAACTAAATGGGGTGTAAACTTTGTGGATGTGTGGAAAAGACATGGATTGAATGGAGATCTTGGAAGATATAATGGCCACTATGTTAAAATCCTCATTAAATGGAGCACCAGTCTCAAGAGACAAGAATATATTAATCAATAAATTCAATTACTCAGTCTACTATCTGAAGCTTCTCAATTACAAAAAAAAAAGAAATTCAACAGGACAACAACTAAGTTCAAGATATTTATGAACGAAACTGCTATTTACAGGGTAAATGTCTAATAATCAGCAGGATGAAAAATGGAGCATAAGAACTATTTTAAGCAGTGAATGCTGTAATGAATTTGGCAATGGTGAAAGAGAACATGTTGTTGCTATTAACAAATACAGCTTCACTAACAAATGATATGTTAACCACGTTACCATGTCTACTAATGGAATCTTATGAGTCAATATTGTTTTATCTCAACATCAACCCAGTTATGAGCTGGATGTCAAGATCTTGCCTAGTTCAGCTGTAGCTGGAGGTTCATGATATCTGCCTGCATCTCTTACAGAGCAAGATAATATTCTACAGTACTTAACTTTAGGCGTAATTGACATTGGCCAGGTGACTTTATGAAAACAATTTGTTACAAAAATAGACTGAGGCACATCTGTTGCTTAATTCAGTTGGTCTTGATTCAATCCTTTAAGCGCTCAGGATTTATTTAAAAAAATACTGAATTTTGACATCAAGATTCCAAAAGTCTTTGGCTAGTGGTTAGAGACAAAGGCCTACTGTAAATGAGAAAAACATTAAGTATGACCACTGCCATTCTCTTTTGATTCACCGTTACTTTTACCATCACACTGTCACTGTTATTACACAATCCATAATTTCATCATCATTTTTTTTTTATTTATTTATTTTTTTTGCTTTAATCTACCCTGCTTGCGAGCACATTATCTCTTCATTTCAGTTCTAAAAAATTTGGAGACTCATAACAAACCATTTGGTAAAATACAGAATGGTTATACAGTATAGTTCATTTTATATTGTTACTCCAATCTGTGCCTGTGAAGAGGAAGATGCTGGGTACTAGTCAGGGTCAGAATGTTGCAGGGTTGGAAATTCTTGCTGAGGCAAACAGTCTAACAATATCTAAATGGTCAAGGGATGAGGTCAACAAAGTAAGAAACTGGAGAAACATACCGACCATACAGTAGGAACTGCCTGTGATGCTCATTACAGGGAAAGAAGATGAACATTGGGAAAAGAGACTAAATACCCCAGGGATGTCAACTCAGAGCTTAGTGCAGGTTCACTTGTGTGTATTATGATAAAATAATAAACAGAATTAGATGTTCTAAAGTGCTTTGATTGAAGATGAAAATATTTTATACTGCAGGTAAAACAATAACTATATATAAGAATCTCACACAACCTCACATCAAATAACCACAACTATCACTTCAAGTTCTGCTGTGTGAGCTAAGATTTCTAAGAATATGCCGAATGATAAATATTTTTAGGGTTGCCAGCCAAGGAAATCAGCAGCAAACTTGTTTTTGTCTTGTTTCTTTCTTTTCTTCTTACAGATATTAAAGGGAATGTCAAATGTTAAATATTAACGTTTTCCAATTAGCAATTACTCTAAACAGCTCTGTAAGAATTTAAGTAGAATTAATTTAAATTTAAATAAAAAAAAACTGTGTAATTTCAGTGTGAGAAAATATTGTTCTCTATGTCAGTAAATCCAGTAATTCTGAGGACAGTAGTTCTAGTAATAACTGGTAAACATAAATCTGTAACATCTTCCCATTGCTTTTGCATGGCAAGGGCACTTTGGAGTGCATCCAAACAAGTGCTACACAATTCAAAATGTTGAAAATAATCAAATGAGCTATAAGGAGCCCAGCGATTTTGCACATAAGTTTAAAAAAAAACATCAGCATCAGATCTGCAGCCAACTCTAAGTCAGCTCTCCAACAACAGTTTATTATAACTTGGGTCTACCCATTTTGGTAGCATCAGTATGCTACCAAAATGAGTAGACTGCACAGTACTATATACATACACTAAAGCTACGTGAGTAGACAGTGTCGGTCAGTTACGTCGAACAACACTGTAAAACACACAATTAAATCATAATTTTTTTAATTTACATGTGAGTTTATTTAATGTTGTACACAACATGTAGCCCTGCACTTCTTGCATTTCAACGAATAATAATAAGAATATTTTGTTTTCAATTTGCCATCATAACTGCACTTAAGAAACTGTGAAAAAAGTGAAAGATTCTGAGAGATTCCTAACTGGAAGTACTAAAAAGTAGAAGACAACAATTTGTTGAGAAAGTCCATGAAAAATAGTCGTAAGCCCCAAAGACACTGACTGATCTCTGTTTAGAATTGAAATAACTGACTCTGACTGTTAAGCACGATGAGCAGGTGTAAATTGTATCTCTATGCATTTTATGCTCTCTGATGTAATCCATTCACAATCATTTTAGTACAACATGTGATCAGACTTCTTTCACAAAAGAGTGTGCTGACTCCTCCCTCCTCATCCTCAGTGGTTTGACTCTCTCTCGTTTGACTCTTTCTCACTGAAAAAAATTCAGTGGACGCAAAGAAGGGGTTTGAAGAAGAAGAAAATCTGGCAAAGGGAGCTAAAACCCTCCTTTTTCCCTGTGGCAACTAAGTAGCTTAAGCAGCTGTAATCTTTCCTCCTCATTCCCTGCAGCAGATCAAAGACAGCTTCTGCCTTTGGATCCTGTGCTGCAATTAGATGGATTTGTATCAAATTAAGTTTTGATTTGTTCCCTGGTGTGACATTCTCTGCAGGGTGGCACAGTGGGGAGGGAGAGAACATGAGGGGCAAAGATATATAGAATGCTCCCATGGGATGGGGGGTTGTATGGGAAAAGGAGGCCCTCATTGCTGGGAGGCCCCGGAAACATGCCTTAATGGGCTCTCAGAGGCATTCTTCAGTAACAATAGACAGTGACTCTTTTCTCCCTGTCTGTTTGCTTTCCTCTTTGAACTGTTGCAGTTTTTGGTCAGCAATGGTTTATAGCCAATAGCCATTTGCTTTCTTTTGTTGTGATAAAAAAATTTCACATTCTCACTGTGGTTTATAAATAACTCAAATCTGTGTTTAATAGGATATATGAAGTTTGATTTACAGATTTTAGTAAGTGACATGAACCTTTCGCTCATTAATAAAGATACAGGGATCTGTATGATATTATTGATCAAAGATCAAATTTATGACTAGCTAATACAGACAGCCAGGTCATTCAAAAGGTTACACACTTATTGGTGTAATTATTTAAAAAAATATATTTTATCAAGTATGAAAAATGTAAACCAATGTGATCCAATGCACAGATTTATTTATACATAGTAGAGGTTAGAGTAAACAACTAAAATATTATTTATTAATATTATAATTAATAAATATTGCATTTATTAATATTATTATTACTACTAATATATTATAATAAAAAACTACAATAATTTATAGTTCAATAACTGAAGAAGATTAAACCTCTGAGGGGAAAAAGATTGGAGATTAGCTGCTTGAAATGTCCTCTGATGATCAGGAGTCAAGAGTTTTTCATTAGTGTCAAGCTCACACACCTGCCGTTACAGAGAACCGCAGATGGTCACATTGGTTCAAGCTTCCCTCTGGTTGCAGACTCACGTTACATGGCTGTAGTC
Source organism: Rachycentron canadum (assembly GCA_038496675.1). Taxonomy (NCBI): domain Eukaryota; kingdom Metazoa; phylum Chordata; class Actinopteri; order Carangiformes; family Rachycentridae; genus Rachycentron; species Rachycentron canadum. The sequence goes on from CM076653.1 coordinate 13,667,926, forward strand.
ATTAGCTGTGTCACTCTTTGTTTTGCTCCACCAGTTGTATCTTCCATGATCCAGAGGCTTGATCTCCCTCCTATCACCACTGGCCTATCGATTCTGCAAGTTTCACAGTGACTGGATGAAACCAATCAAACCATTAAAGTTCTGTGACCTGCAGGTGAATAGTCATGAAGTGCAGTCTAATGTCCAGCAGCAGAACTTTACCTCATATGGGCCAATTAACTTACAATTAAACAGCAAAAAACCCAATCACAAAAAAGAAACACTTTACACAACATTATAAAACATTCACACCAGTGCTGACTGAAATGGTATCTGTTACATGCAAAGAAGCAACATAATGTAGGAGTAATAAAGCCACTGACAGCATGTCTTTTTTAAGGAGGATTATCAGATTTACGATATATGTTGCAAGAATCACAAACTGACAAGGCTCAGATAATGTAGGTGAACAGACAAAGGAAGGGGGCTGAAGGTGGAGCCAAATCAAGGAAACATCAACTTCACTGTTAACTTGGGGTCACTAAAATAAAATGAGATAACAGAAATATATCACTGGTCTGATTTGACCATGGGTGTATTATAACATCTGGATATGATGCTGCCACTCAACCTTACAGCCAATTTTTTCCAGTGGCCACTTGTGGTATTGCAACAAAAAATCCCCTGTGGCCCAAAAAGCATTTTTCCCATAGACCAATAGTAAAAGAAACACCTGTAAAAAGGCTGACAGGACATCTCCAGCTGTACACGGGCAATTATTAAATCTGCTCTGCAATGGTTTAGACTCTAAGATCTCCTCCAGGGCTAATGTCTAACTACATAAACTAGACCAATTCATGGTAAATGATCTAGCTCTAGCTCTGGGTTTTTCTTTGGCACTTCTACTAGCCCTTCCCCAGGTTCAGTGCTCCTAAATTTTGTTGAAAAATCTAGCAGTGTTGAAATCAGTGGTTGAAAAGTGTGTGTGACATCACAAAAACATTAAAAAAAATAGAGCTGTCCTTTCATCTGTCCATCTGGAAATTCTTACTGACAGTTGGATGATTGTATCTCCCTGCTCTGTGGTGTTGGTGAAACTTCCACGCCTGATGGAAGATTATCCAAAACTCAGCTGCAATAAGGGCAAGGCAAGGCAAGGCAAGGCAATTTTATTTGTATAGCCCATTTTTACAAACAGTTTGTCTCAAAGGGCTTTACATAGCATCATAACAACATCCTCTGCCTTTAGACCCTCACATCGACTGAGGAAAAACTCAAAACAAAAAACCCTTTTAACAGGGAAAAAGGAGAGACCTCATGGTGAGCAACAGAGGAGGGATCCTTAACCCAGGATGGGCAGACATGCAATAGATGTTGTATACAGACAAGATAAAAAACAAGGAAACATGACATTTCACTGACCCTGGCTTCACTGCACTGGCTACCTGCTACTTTTAAATTTTTTCACAAAATTTACTGATTACTTTTAAAAAACAAGTCATATTTGTGATCTTATCAAACCTCATGTGGCCTCCTGTCCCTGAGATCCTGAGGTGTTTTTCTTCTTCCATAGTTGAGACATAAATCAAGACTTTGAAATACCTGTCTGAGTAACTGCAAACCTAGTTTCCTTGCAAGGTCTTTTCTCAATTATTACATTTCATAAATTCCCCTTTCAAACTTCATATAACAGTGCTGTCCATCAAAATGTTCAATGCCAATTTCATATTAATCCCAACTTCCTTTGGTCCTGGAGCAGTGTTTTTCAAAACAAGGAAAATTTAGCCACTAAAATAAAACTTACTGACCACCTAACTCTCAAATATCTCCAAAACTGACAGTGCTACATCTTCAGTGGTGTTGTGGTGAACTTGAATGGAAAACAATCATGAATGATTTTACCACCTTCACATTCATCAAGCTCTATATTCAGATGGTTTGCAATAGTTAGACACAGCTTCTCCCTCCCAGATTCACACAATCACCCCAGTGTGTCATTATACTGACTACTTCATAACATTGTGTGGGAAATATTTTTACTGGTGTGCTGCTTATATTTTAATCATGATTATGTCGATACTTAACAGTGATAAAAGATCACATTTATTTTCATTTTGAGGTATAATAAATTTACAGCCATAATAAAGGTATAATCATTTATTTATCATGTAGCACACCAACACATGATGTTGGTGTGCTGCATGATAAATAAACACATACAGGATCAGATGGAAAAGTTCATCTTCAGTGGCCTTGGATATGCTTCAGCATATAATTGGACATAAACTTAGTCTGTAGGATGAAACTGATTCTGACTTTTATGATCATGTTCCACAGCCACGATGCACACAGCATCCTCAAAAAACATGTGTACATTTTCACACAATGATGGGACTGAGGGTGGGTCAGATATGTAGATGCCTCCACAGACACCATCCCAAGAATGGGGGTACTATTGCCAAGGTCACATACTGCTTTGTCTGAATGTATGCCATGGCAGCACCACACAATCAACAGCCATTACTCTACAGAACTGTTACAGATTCATAGCGAAAGTCCTTGACTCCAACATTGTTTCTCTCTAATGGAGTGGAACAATGTGCATGCTTCATCAAAATTTGGTGTTGATATACTAAAAGTTAGTTGAGTAGGAAGTCGAAAACTTGTTCTCCAGTCTAAATATTGTTGATGCTACTGTGTAGTAACAGAGGTTAGGCTAGATTCTCTGCCCAGCCTCCCTCATTGTCAGGCTATGATTTATGGTTCACCAAAGCCCTAATGTCATCTGAAATGTCTATTGCCAGGTCTTCTTTGTTCTGGCCCTCATCAGTATACCGTTTGTCTTCTTTTCCTTTTTCTCTCATAGCTTCCATGTTTGCAAAGTTCTCACAGATGCTCACCTGAGGTCTGTATGTAGCATGAAGGCTAAGGCTGATGTTGTGTTCTTATGTGTGTATGTGGATCTTGTGAAGTTCAGGTGTGTTCATAGTTTGTAAGTGTTTTACCAATGACTGTAAGATTTAACCCTTTAAGCATCAGGGTTTTTAAGTGGTTAGAGTTAAAGGCCTACTGAAAATGAGAAAAAGATTGAGTACTCAATCCTTTGATGCACCATCACTATCACTATCACACTGTTGCACCGTTGTCATTGCACCATTGCACCTCTCACTGGCTGCACTGGCTGTACTGGGCACTATCACTGTTATTACATCGATCGGCATCTCCTAAAGGCAGTTCAAAAGAAAGTGCAAGACTGAAAGGTTTTGATGCTTTGGTTTAAGCATTCACTTTTAGTGTGTAAGCAGCAAGGTTTGGCTAAAACGTGTGTCTCTAACCTCACATGGGGCAGATTTGGTCTGCTCATTCTCCAGTCTTCAGCCAGCTTTTCCCATGAGTACACAGTCTCCACCCACTCGCACTCCCTCTGCATTGTCTGCATTGTGTTCCTGCCTGCTTCGTATCCTGCCTGATTGTATGTATTACCTTTTCTGGAATTTGCTTGCCTCTGCTTGACTTGGTTTTGAACTCTGGAATGGACTGTACTCTGCTTTGCCCAAGTTTCAAGTAAGCTCACTTGTTTTGCCTTTCCCAGTTTCAAAACCTCTGTGCTCTGGTGGACAAGCAGAGCTCTACACCCACTAATCAGGAGGAGATGGCTACAGTGACACAGGACCTGCAAATCCTCGCTAACAGCATTGAGCACTTGTTGCCCCAGATATGGCAGCTCAAGGACATGGCTCCACTATTGAGTCCTGCATCCCAGCTATGAGCCATGTCTGCCTCTTGGCAGTCACTATAGAAGTAAGGCCGGCTTGTGACGTTCTTTTTTATCACAATGCTCTCAATAAATGTTTGAGCTGGAGCCATCTACCTTCCTGTCTAATTGCTCCCAAATGGCCAACATCGTCACTCTCCTGGATGTCAGTGTGGGAAACCAATTCACATGAGCCTCCCTAGAGAGTTTAGAGAGCTTCAGTCAGGAAATAAGGAAAGTATCTCACAGGTCCATCAGTGGCAGAGAGGCGGCACAGGTTTTGTTGCAGGCATGCCAAGGGGGGAGATCAGTCTCAGATTATGCTGTTGACTTTAGTGCATTAGCTGCTAACTGTCCCTGGAATGTGGAGCCTCAGTATGATTTTTTTTTAAATGGACTTTCTGAAACTATTAAGGATGAGCCAGCCAACTGTGAACTACCTGCTACACTGGACTCACTCATTGACCTAGCCATTCGTATTGATACCAGTGTAACACAGAGGCAGAAAGAGAGGCTAGCCAGGCACCCTCAGTTTTCTCCTTGCAGGTCACCAACAGTAGAACCAGTCCGCAATGGATCCTAAGGATATTATGTTGCTTTGACTCCCAGTATCTTCAAAAACAGACTGGGAGGTAGAGCCTTCAGTTATCGGGCTCCCTTACTATGGAACCAACTCTCTCCATGGGTCAGAGAGGCAGACACTCTCACTACATTTAAGACTAGGCTTAAAACCTTCCTCTATGACAGAGCGTTTAGTTAGGGCCGGTTCAGGTAGCTCTGAACCATTTTTATGCTGCTATAGGCTTAGACCGCTGGGGGACACATCAGGTTACATAGAGCTCTCTCCTCTCCTCTCCTCTCCTCTCCCACACTTTAAATTACCATTTTCACTATCTACTGCACCTTGTTGTTTGGCCTTGGTGTCTCGCTCTCTCTCTATTTGTGTTTCCACAGACCCACCAAAGCTCCATCTCTCTCCACCAACCGCCCCCTGCATCACCCCCTTTCCCTTTTACCCCTGCTGTTTAACCGACCTGCCCTTCGCTCCCAGGAACCAGTCTACCACCCATTACTCCCATTAAGCTGCCTGACTCTCCCTGCCTTCCCTCCCACCAAAAACTGCCTTCATTAACTCCTGCACACCATTTCCATCTGTGCATATTCTGTATTGTTACCTGTTTTCTTGTCTGTATACAACATCTATTGCACGTCTGCCCGTCCTGGGTGAGGGATCCCTCCTCTGTTGCTCACCATGAGGTTTCTCTTTTTTTTTTCTCTGTTAAAAGGGTTTTTTGTTTTGAGTTTTTCCTCAGTCGATGTGAGGGTCTAAGGGCAGAGGATGTTGTTATGATGCTATGTAAAGCCCTTTGAGACAAACTGTTTGTAAAAATGGGCTATACAAATAAAATTGCCTTGCCTTGCCTTGCCTTGCCTTGCCTTTGTGCCCATTAGAAGACATATGCTCACCAGTAGAATGGGATTGCTAGTCTTCACTTCTCTCAATCTTCTGTCAAGCGCTCTTACGCTCTTACTACCACCCACCACTCTACAGTGAAGAGATGAGCAACAAGAGGTTGCAATGCTGGTGGATGAACGCATGATTAACATGGCACTTGTCAAGCAGTTGGGAACCCAAAACCTCACTACCACCATTTTGGGTTGAAGCACTTACTGTTTGTCCCAGTGTCTTTTGTCAGCCTTGCAACCAGGTGATGTTTTGGAGCCAACAAAGGAGTTTCCAGACCTGTCTGCAGTGCTAGTTGAGTATCTGGACTTTAAACCCATGTTCAGCAAGTCACATGCCACTACTCTATACTCACTACTATAGAGGCAATGAAAAAATAAAATGCTTTGTCTGAAGGCATTATCCAGCCATCCTCCTCCCCAGCAGGCACAAGCTTCTCTTTGAGGAGAAGTAGGACTGTTGCCTTTGGCCTTGCATTGACAACAGGGGTCTCTTTTGCTTTCAAGAACTTGCAGGGAGCAACTATCTTTACCAGACTAATCCTCCAAAATGCTTATAACCTGGTGTGCATTTATGAGGGAGATGAGTGGAAGACAGCCTTTAACATACCCATTGGACAACATGAATACCTGGTAATGCCTTGTTTGGTTGGTTGGTTTGACCTCCTGTCTTTCAAGCCTTTGTTAATGATGTGTTGCAGGATATGGTTAATCAATTTGTTTATGTGCACTTGGATGACATTCTGATATTCTCCGAGACTCCTCAGAAAGCATGTTCTGCGTGTGAGGCATGTCAGGACTTTATAACTGCTCTCTCCACTTGTGACCCTGGACTCTCAGGGTTACCCTGGACTCTCAGGGTCACCAGTGGTCCTTACTGTGGTAGATAATTTTTCTCAGTCTGTGCATTACATTCCACTGCCTAAACTACCCACAGCTAAGGAAACTGCTCAACTCTTTGTGCAACATATTTTGGATACATGGCCTCTATTTGTTCCTCCTGCCAACTCTCCTCCCTGGCTCATCGATGGCAAAAAGTCTACACTGTCAAGAAACTCTTCAAGTCTCGGTGTAGAGGGAGATGCATTCAGTGTTTGGTGGCCTGCGCTATGGCCCTGAGGAAAGATCTTGAGTTCATGCCATGTATGACCCTGCATTCATTAGGGAGTTCCACTGTCTGAACCATGATCAGGGTTTTATGGACCATGGACCCTGCTTCCTGCTTCCTGCTTCTCTTAACCCCCACCCTCCTGCTGCCTATCCTGCACACCGCACTGCTCATTCTCCAGTCAGCATCTGCCAGCTTTTCCCACCAGTACACAGTTTACAAGTACTGGCACTCCCTCTGCATTATCTGTCAGCCTATCAGTTGCCAGCCTGCTCATTCTGCCAAACACCTGTGGCTTATTATTTTTTTCATTTACTCCTTAGTATATATACCAGTCACTTTGGCTTTGTAGTTTGTGTTCTGGTCTGCTTTATATCCCGCCTAATTATATTTATTGCCTTTTCTGGACTTTCACCTGTTCCTGTTTTCTAAATTTTCACCTGTGCCCGTTTGGCTGTTGTGAGTGTTTGCCTGATGCCTCTGTACCTCTGCTTGATTGGACTGGCTTTTGGTTTTCAACTCTGGAGTGGACTGCCAGGTAATCCACAGTGAGGCCTGCTAGTGTCACAGAGGTATTGTCAGAACATTTAATTTATTCATTGTAACTGGGGTCATATGAGAATATAAAGAAATATAATAAAAAATGTTTTTGAACTGGATTACTTACTCTACCTTGAGACCCCACATGAGAAAGTAAATGTAAATGTTGACAGTACTGTGTGTTTATGTAAGTGTGTGCACTTATGTTTAGTTACTAGTTTCCTGGGAATGAGGAAGAAAAATCTTAGAGGTAATTGTGGGACCTGACTAAGTTTTTTACTTTATGCAACATCTGGAACATCTGTTGTGACCTGAAAACTTCCACTGCTTCATGCCCCATCACTGGTTGTTGTGTATGTATTCCATTCCAGCTGGAAAAAGTCTACCTCAATAGAGAAATGACAGAGTGAGTGATGTAATGACCAGTCAGGTAGTCTGTGTGTGTCAGGTTAGAAGAAAAAGCGTCAGTGACCATGTGTGAGTGAAGAGCCATGTGTGGGTGTATACATTTCCATGGCATTATGTGTGTGAGTACTGAGTTTACATTCCTGTTAGTCACTCCTGTATGTCTGACAGGCTACAACTGCTGCAGTAATTCACTGAGAGCTGTGACTATTTAATGGTTTAAATACTGTTAACTGTTGTAACTGTAATATCCATCATACCATGTTCTATATCATTTCATTAGTTTTTAACCGTGCTCTTCATGACAAACACTTTAGTGATCAGATTTTCTATGTATATGTGTGTGTGTGTGTGTGTGTGTGTGTGTGTGTGTGTGTGTGTGTGTGTGTGTGTGTGTGTGTGTGTGTGTGTGTGTTTAAAGCAGCAAATGATATGGGTCTGATTGATGATAAAATCAAAAACTGCCCTTAGTGAAGATGGGGAATTGCAAGTGATATGCTGGTACTAAGTGGGAGCAAGTCCTTTTTTGGACTTTATTAGCGTCAAATACTAGACCCACAATGCAGACTTAGGAGACTGGTGAATAGTTGGTGACTAGTCTAGTGAGAAGTAGATGGGAGGGCTGGCTGGTATGTTGGGGCTTGCTGGATAGTGGGAAGAGTCCAGTGCTCGTAATGATTCTAGAGGGGGATATGGTGTGGTCTCTGAGTATAAGGAAGGGGCCAGAGACAAGAGCAGGAACAGGTGAATGCGAAGATGGTGGAAAGTAGAACCAGGAACAGGGGATTACCTGACAAATTGTCAGGTAATCTTCACTGTGGATTACCTCACTGTAATCCACAGTGAAGAGCAGTGATGAGCAGCACAGGGATCTGATGATGGCCTTCAGTGGATGGAATGCAATGGAATGCATCTGTACAGTAAACTTGACTTGTCCCTAAACATATATCCCATCTACCAGAAGGAGCTGGCTCTTAATTCTCAGGAGACTCAGGTCCTTTGATGTCTGCAGGGAAATGCTGCACGTTTTATTAGTCATTGTTGGCCAGTATCCTTTTTTATGCTGCAGTCTGGGGCAGCAGCATGTCAGACATCAACACAAGGAAACTGGAAAAGCTCATTAAAGGCTGCATCCATGCTTGGCAGGAGTCTGGACTCATTCGGGACTGATGCTGAGAGATGCATGCACTGTAAGATACAGGACATCTTGGACAATACCAGACACCCTCTTCACATCACTCTGGCAGAACAGAAGCAGCTCCAGCTGCAGCCATCTCACTGCACTGCAGGACTGAGGGGTTCAGGAAGTCTGATTTCAACATTTTTTTACTAATAAAAAACTGAAAAGTGCTGTGTGCAAAAGTATTCAGCCCCCTTTTCTCTGAGTGCAACCAATTGCCTTCAGAAGTTACCTGATGATTGCTGAGTGATTGAATGTTGACCTAATGACTAAATAAATGTCAATTTGTGTGTAATCTAATCTCAGTACAAATGCAGCTGTTCTGTGACAGCCTAAGATATTTGTCAAGAAATATTGGGGAGCAAATAGCATCATGAAGTCCAAGGAACACACCAGACAGGTCAGAGATAAAGTTGTGGAGAAGTTTAAAGCAGGTTTATGCTATAAAAAGATTTCCCTAGTTTTGAACATCTCACAGAGCACTGTTCAATCTATCATCCGGAAATGGAAAGAGTATGGCACAACTGCAAACCTACCAAGACACAGCCGTCCACCTAAACTTACTGGCTGAACAAGGAGAGCACTCTGGATGAAATGCAGAGATCAACAGCTCAGGTGGGGGAATCTGTCCACAGGACAGCTATTGGTCATGCACTCCACAAATCTGGCCCTTATGGAAGAGTGGCAAGAAGAAAGCCATTGTTAAAAGAAAACCTTAAGAAGTCCCATTTGCAGTTTGCCAGAAGCCATGTGGGGGACACAGCTAACATGTGGAAGAAGGTGCTCTGGTCAGATGAGACCAAAATTGAACTTTTTGGCCTAAATGCAAAACGCTATGTGTGGCAGAAAACTAACACTGTCAAACATGGTGGTGGCAGCATCATGCTCTGGGGGTGCTTCTCAGGAAAGATAATCAGAGTTAATGGGAAGATGGATGGAGCCAAATACAGGGCAATCTTGGAAGAAAACCTGTTGGAATCTGCAAAAGACTTGAGACTGGGGCAGACCCTCCACCAGCCTGCCTTCCACCTTTCTTCTTGACACCTTTCTATCAGAACCAGTATTAACTTTTTCAGCAATTTTAGTAGTTCTGACCCAGACATCTAGCGGTTGTAAGTCAAAGTTGCTTACACAAACACAAATGTGTCAGAAGATGAACATGCCTCACCAGTCTGAGCCAGCTGCTGAGAGTGAGAGTGAATAATCTATGTGGCTGTCTGCTAACATGACTTTCACTGTGAGCGAGTGCCTGGCTGCACACCTACGTGTAGACATACTGGAATCTCCCACTCTGACGTCTTTGTGTTGCATGCCTCAGACAGGAAGCAGCATTAGTGTCATCCCTCAGGATGAATAACATGCTCCATATGTATCCATAGTTCACCATCATCCTCAATGTGAACTCATTTAGGGAGGGAAGTATGGTTTCACTAAATGTGAGATGCTCCATCTGTTGTACATTAGTACAAGTATGTTAACAGGATATACAAATAGGTAAGAACAACATTTAAATACATGTTGCTCTTATCATTATTATCAATAAAAGTGTCGATAAAAAGTGTTCTGAGAGTCTGGGTATACAGGCCGTGTATATAAGTCAGGTGCTGAGTCTGTGTATATAGTCCCGGTACAAAGTCTGGGAATACAGGCAAGTTGCAGGTCAGGGTCTACAGGTCAGTTAAAGAATTCTGGGTATACTTGTCAGATACAGAGTCAAAACACTAGACATTATGTTGGGTCACATTACTGTATACAGATCTTTACCCTCTGCTGGGTCTTGGTGCCACCGACCAAAACTCCAATTTGCTGCAAACCAACCAGTTATTTTAAGAGAAATGTGTAAAACTGGTCAGGTAGATAAAACTGTAAAAGTGTACAGTGATAAGCATTCTGCCCAGATATAAACAATGTAAAGGACAAACTTCTGTACAGGCTGTTAATCCATCCATATAGAGAATATCACAGATGAGACTGTATCACATAAAATAAGTTCCTCCTTTATTTAGACAATATGGATTTAAGGATCTATCAGAGACACATGTCCATATGTTACTTAACCTTATAATACAATATTATTTCTGCATGTTTCTCTATCAGTCAGCTCAGTCACATTGACTGCATTTGTGGACTTAGAGTTAAATATAGATTTCAATATGTACATCAGACATATCCTTTTATTCCAGAGGCCATAGTACCAGAAATGTTTATTTTACTTTGATGTCTTCTCATTTTAGATGCTTCACTTCTTGCTCCAGTGTGTTTCCCAGCTGTGTGACAACCACGTAATGTTACTGTTATGTTTGTGAACTGCTATTTTGATGTTTGCAATTTTTTAATTTTTGCAGTGAAGGGGGAGTTAAGCCAGAAGGCAAGGCTTTTGATTTACCAGTCAATTTTTGTTCTAACCCTCATCTATCATCAAGGGTATTGACTGAAAGAATGAGATTGTGTATACGAGCAGCCAAATTGGGCTTCCTTCATAGGGTGGCTGGGCTCAGCTTTAGAGATAGGGTGAGAAGGTTGAACATCCAGAGGGAGCTCAGTCTGGGTGCCCTCCTTTGATATTTCTGGGCATGTCCAACTGGGGAGAGACCTTGGGGTAGACCCACAACCCGCTGGAGGGCTTACATATCTAGCCTGGGAAGGTATCGGGGTCCCTCAGGAGGAACTGAAAAGCACTGCTGTGAAGAGGAATGTGTGACTGTGACCTGGCCCCAGATAAGCAGTAGCAAATGGATAGATGGAATTTTTGATGTCACCATTTTGTGTTTTAGGAACCACAAGAAACCATATTTGGAGGAGAATGTGGAGCTGAGGGGGAGTGAAGGGTGGATCTGACCTGCTCTGTACTCTATCCTGATTGGCACGTTGCTATCCACCCTGTTTTATAATCTATTTTCCTCTAAATGGGACCATCATTTAAAACATCATGCTGTATTGAAAAACCTGAAACTAGAGATGGGAGCATAAACTCATTTGGAAAATGTCCCTTGTGTCCCTTGTTGTTGGTACATCCATCTGTGCTCCCTATGTTGGTTCTTAAACTCTGGGAATCAGGATGTTTTCACACCTGGAAAATTTATGAAGCCTGCTGAGGAGGTGCTGAGGCATTTTCATGTGTGTGTGTCTTTGTTTTCAGCCTATTTGTTTGTATATGTAGATATGTACTAACCTCCATGTAAAGATAAGCAAAAATTTTACATCGGGGGGTCATGTGGATGAAAAGTCTCAACATCACAAGCTAAGACAATATGGATGTGAAGCAAACACACCTACATATACATATATTGGTCTCTGAATTATAGTATGATAATTGTCTTAGGAAGGTTCTTGGGGCAGTATATGCCTGTTTAAAACTGCTGCTGAAATAGCTGAAACATTCAAGCAGCTTGGTAGTACTAATATAACTGGCATGACATACATTATCCATTACTATGACACATTATGAGATAATTTTATCAAAAAAGTAATATTTGTCTATGTAGACTGATGCACAACACACATATTGCACAAGTGGAGTGTGCTAAATATGTTTGGGTAAGTCAAGTGGAACATTAATAAAGAGTCTCATAAGTTCAGGTCAACAAAAAGAGTATTCTTTGTGAAATTATTTAATTATGGGTTGTAAAACATCATGGGTGAGACATCCATGGCTCTGCAAGGAAGGGCTCTGTCTAACTCCTGGTAAATTTGCCATAGTGCTTCACATTCATTACCTAAATTTTTCCATTACTATTTCATAACAAACTCCTTTGCACTATGTGTTCTAGACTCAGCACTTGGAGTCGTTGAAATAGCTCGAAGCTTGAAGACAGCAAACTGTGGTTGTACTTGTTGCTGCAAAACTAGCATGCTCACAACTCCATACTCACAGCTTTCATGCTGCTATAGTTAACATCACACCAATATCTAGCCATATCTAGGCAAACTAGAAATTCTGTGGGCAAGTCAACATAGAAAACAAAAAAGTAACAAAAACAACACTTGCCGCTGCTTGCTAACCAACCAGTTCTCACAAACATTAGCAAATCGCACAATACTGATCTATTGGTTCAATGAAATGGAGTGAAGCAAATAATATCAACCTACTAGTTCAGCAGAACTGTGGTGCAACAATCACCGATCCAAAGGTTTTTTTTCCTGCTGATATTACTCTATGCAGTCATTTACACAGTCAATAGGAAGAACTCAAAAGACATTTGTGTGCATGTGCATGCATGCATGTGTGTGGTGGCCTCGTTGTGGAGTGTGTGATTTTGCACCTTTCACACCTTGGAATCCAGTGCTGGAAATACAAGGCGTCCTTATCATCCAGCCACCCCAGGGCCCTGCGGCACAATATGTCCAATAATAGGCCAGGGTCAATTAGGGCAATTTCTTCAAAAAGCAAACACAACTACAACTCTCTGCAATGCTGGCTTTGATTTTGAGTAAGTAGTAGTGTTAGTATTGACATTAAAATATAACTATAACAGTAATTACAATAATAACAATAATGATAATAATAGTGAGTACAGTAATAATAATGAAAAAGTGTGTGAGGTCTGGTTTTGGTGAGGTCCTTTATTTCTGGGTTAACAGCACTATGCTAGACAGGTGACAGGTGTGTGTCTGTGCTCTGAGAGACATTACAGCAGGGGAGGGGGTAAATGTTTGTTGGTTTAGTTGGGCATTGTGTTTATATCAATGGAGGTAAAGTTGAGTTGTGCCTATTCCTGCTGCTATTTGTTGTTCCGCTAACTTATGTTAGGATGAGGGTTAGGGTGGGCTCTTATACTTCTTCCTGTGTCCTCATCAAATTCCACCTCATCTCCTGTGTCCTCTTCCCCTTCCACCTCCTTCTTTCCTGATTTGAGTCATTTTTTCTTGAAATATTTGATAACTTTATTTAGGCCTGAACAAGTTGAAGTAATGAATATGAGAAGTTTAGAGGGGAAATGGTTCAACTATTTACTGATATTTTGTAAAAGGTAAAAGGCTAAAACAGTTTGACAACCACTGTGATCTTATATATTTATGCTGTGTGTTCACCTTCCCCCTTCTGTTGCTCAACTTCTCAGATATATTATGCAACTGTCTAGTACCCACCCTTTGTCAGACTAACAAAACAAAACACACGCACACACACTCTGCCACTCACTAATGCACAACATATTGTGATCAAACTTCCTCCCTACTTTACGTAGGGATGAATTCATCATGACGAGGGATCCTGACCACAGCTGCTGGCCAGAGACTCCCTACTTTACGTAGGAAGGAAGTACTGAGTCACAGCCTCTGCTGTGGTGAAGATCCCTTGTCACGATGGCTAACTGCCAACAAAGGGAACCACATCAGCCAGGAGTGGGGGTGGGGCTAGTAGCACTTTGGAGTTCAGCCCAATATCCATTTAAAGAGGAAGACTTCTCCACAAGAAGCAACAGCTGAATTGTAATGGAATGAAAAACTGAAATACTGAATGTATTTCGCTTCCTTCAAAGCTGACTCAATTTGATCAGATTTTTAAATCTCATATTATTCCATCTTAAAGCTGGAAAAAGACTTAACATTTTAACTCAGCTACTTCCAAACTTCAAGTGGTGGCATCCAGAGCATCATATACTCGATGGAAGTGGAGCCTGTTTCTCATAGTTAAAGGAAAACAAACTGTAAAAACAAACAATAACATCCACACAAATACAACATCAACACACCAGAGGAAAACTAGAGGTAGTTGTTCAAAACACACACGCACACACACACACACACACACATACACACATACACACGCACACACACACACACACGCGCGCACACACACGCAGAGTCAATGTGCGACAATGTGGATGGCCAACTATGTGGATATTAATTTTGAACTTTTTGAACTTGTTGACTGAATGAAGATTCAGTTCATTCACATGGTACAGTATGAAGTATGTTGGCACGATTACATGGGAAACATCCTGTTTTATTTTCATATTATAATGACCTATGTTAAGAAACTGGGTTTCTGAACATCTGTGAACCAAAGAGAACTTCATCTTGGATGAGGATGAAGAAACTTAATCTCTGAGAAAATTGACTTCAATTTCTCTGCAGTAAATCTGGGAAATTATATAATTGTCTGAGTTTGGTAATAATATAATGTCCCTCATCTGGCAGCCAGAGCTGGTCTCTCTCTCTCTCTCTCTCACACACACGCAACACACACACACACACACACACACACACACACAAACACACACACACACACACACACACACACACAAAGAGAGAAAGAGTTTAGAGAAAGTGTGTGTGTGCTTAGCACATGTGGACAACATGCTGCAACTATTGTCACTGAGTTCATGCTAACCTATGCATGAGTGTGTGTTTGTATAGCTATGTTTGTGGGGACCAATGAAAAGATTTTGGCCAGATTTGGATTTAGATAGGTAGAAAACAGCAAAAGCTGTGGCAAAGTGCATTTACTGTGTACTGTTGCATGACCAGGCATTAACAGCTGTCCTGGTTAATTTTTAATTTGTTTTATTTTCAATTTGAAATGTTAATAAAAATGTAATAGATGTTTACATTTGAATAAAATCCTCTTTAGGAAAAGTTAATATAATTCATTCTATGGGGATCATTCTTCTGTACATAGTTTCATAATCCATCCAATCAAATTGAACAAGTGGCCAACGGTGCCATCCCCTTTTCCATGACTACACAGGACAGGATCTACAACCACAGTCTCATTATAGGCAACATAAAACAACACACCTGTTCCTTTGAATGGCTGTAGGAATAGCATCACAATAACAAGTCCAGGATACCACGCAATGGTAAAAAAAAAATATATATATATATAAGTCTATTTAATATATATATAAATAAAATAAATATAAACAACTTTACTGGAATACTTGATGACCTTCAAATTTCAATTGGTTTACTGATTGTAGAAAGTGCATTTCACATTATTTAATTGATGGAGTTTCTTTTCTATTTGGTGGTGATACATCCTGGTGCAGACCTGATCTCAATCTCACCAGATCTCACCACTCTATCTAAATATTGATCATATGATTGCCACAGAAAGTTTTTTTCAGTCAAAAATTTGTTTACTGTCCCAGAGCAGATAAAGAGGCTTGGATCAGAGAGAATAATGTTCATGAAAGTGATAGCCCTCATCCTCTTAATGACATGTCACTTTTTTAAAGAATCTTAACTGAGTGCATGTATGTGTGCATACGTACCTGATGAAGATGAAATCTGTTGAGATATCGCTGATATTTCATATTAGCTGAGCTCTATCCATCTACTGTTTAGATGGATAATAATTAATGTGAGCACTTAGGTTAGTGTTTTCATGCATATACTGTAAGTGACCAAAAATTACCAATTATATTCCATTTGAAATGACCCCTCTCTTTCCTCAGTCAAGCACTGTGCCTGTGTGGTTAATGGGGTTACTGCTGGGTGGTACTGATTGCAGAACGATGGGGTTTGGGGACAGGGTGGGGAAACTGTAGGTTAAAGGTTGATCATAGTATCTGAAAAATGACCTAACTGAAACATGTTTCAGGGAGGACTTACACAACAACACAGTAACCAGGACACAGTGCTCTTATATAAGACCTCTCCCCATCACCATCACACTTTTACATTTTAAAAAATGTTCTCTAGACCAGCGAAACAACAACTTTTACAATCCTCTAAACATGCAGGGGCTTTGAGGCATTTACACTTCGACTGTGTCAGATGTTGAAAGTACAATCTATCAGAATGCATATTAGGGTTAGGAAGAAAGTATGTGGGGGGCTTGTCTCAATACAATCTATTCTTTTTTTTGTGTGTGTGTGTGTTGTGATCAGTCAGGTGTGATGATGGTGTGAAAGTAGACAGGGTTCAAACTGAATCACTGTATGTCTACATTTCATGTGTGTGACCAAGTGTGCCTAATGATTAATAACATCTCGACAACAAAGACACACAACGGATACACAGAGATCAAGGTGATGCAAACAGGAGATGACTATGATGTGTGTGATTATTCAGAGCAGGTATAAAAACATGATAAAAAAAATCCAATCTAGATACTTGTGTCTTGATTCAGCTTAATTCATTTTCAATAGGTTGCAAACCTGTAGCACATCCCACAGATTATCAAGGTTAGAAACACCTTTGTCTGTGAACTAAAGAATTAATCCACCATGAATGTGTGTGTGTGTGTGAGTGTGTGTGTGTGTGTGTGTGTGTGTGTGTGTGTGTGTGTGTGTGTGTGTGTGTGCTGTCTCTTATACA
>CM076653.1:13684698-13727254 GCA_038496675.1 Rachycentron canadum
GTGTGTGTGTGTGTGTGTGTGTGTGTGTGTGTGTGTGTGTGTGTGTGTGTGTGTGTGTGTGTGTGTGTGTGTGTGTATCTGTTTGAGTACTAATGAGATGTCTTCTGTTGGACATGTGTGTGTTAGCACTGGTCTGTGCCAACACACACATGGTCTGATGACAGACATAATCACAGCCTCAGAAACACAAGGGTCCAACCACGAGTGTTTCTCTTGCTCAGTAGCTGCAGCACAACCATGCACAGATGAGTCTGAGGGCCAGTCCTGTTTATGTGTGCTCTTTCCTTATTTTTTCTTTCCAAATTTTCCTCCTCTTCACAGTTAGTTATTTAGGTCACAGTCACACCACAGCAGACAGGTTCCCTCAAAACAAAGCCAGGCATCTTTGGTCTAATAAAATGTTGTGTTTATGTGGAACACATGTCAAAGCATTGTATTGACTCAAAAGCTTGCATGTTTTGAAGGTATGAAGGTCACTTTGCAACTCTGTACAGCTGCCATGAAGTTAAATCACTGTTACATAAGAAAAAATGTTATGTACCACCAGGGAGAAGGTGTGATGACAGTGTGACCACATCTTCAAGGTGACGCACACCTCCATTAAAGAATCTATCACAAAGAGCCAAACAAAGATACACACAACCCCAACCACGTCTGCTTCATCTGTGGTAAGGTCATCAGCGCAACAGAGCTCGTATTGTGTGTGTGTGGTGTGTGATTGTGTGTCTGAGAGAGAGCTTAAATGCTAAGATTTAAGTTAAACACAGCTTTGTGTTTACACAGTCTATAACATCCTGCATTTTCTGTGTACAGCAATGTACCTAGGTCATCATAATGGATGTTACACACTCGTATATATATTTTTTATTAGCAGATAGAAAAATAATAGAAAAGATTTTGTCACTGGCCTAAATCACAGTCACATATCCCCAAGTGGTGATGATGATGCCCCTCCTCCATCATAGTTTTCCCACAGGCTAAACTAGCACAGCTTTCATGTGACACTGAAATGTCAGTGAGGAAGTCCAGCCAATGATTTTGTTTTACATTTTTATAAATTACAGGTTGTGAATGCAAAATTGTGTGATGACTTGGGAGCAAAGTAATGGTCCCACCCTTGAAGAAAAAAGTCGCCTCACGCAGCCTGCGGTGAAAACAGAAACAGTCTCCTTTTAAAGGAGTAGGTGTGGGAACTATAATTACCTGCATGACTCAGCTGTCAATCATGGGTTTGGAGTTTTCCACTTTCTCCTACCTGTTTGTGGTGGCTTCAACTAAATAAAGAGCTGTTGCACTCTTGGCCAGTCTTCTTTTTGCAAAAAATAAAGGTCCAATTGAATAAATAACTGAGTAATACTTGCTATGCCTCACTGCGTTACTGCTTTTTATCCAGTAAGTAAAAGAGAACAATGAGTCACAAAGAGGGGAAGATGCAATCTGAGGCATGCTGGGAATGATGTTTACATAAAACTCTATTTCCAGGGTATTTTCTGACACACTTATGTCTTTTCTCTTGAGAAAGATGAAGACGATGACAAAACAAGAAAAACAAGCTAAAAGTCAACAACAGGAAGTTAATTTTTTTTCACTGTGAAGTCATACAGAGGGTGAAGTTCTCCTACATGTCCTCCTGGATGGTTCCTATTGTGGTAGAGATCCAGTGACATATTATACTCTAAGAAGTCTATCTATGGTACTTTGAATGACTTATGAAAGCTGCAAAACTGATGTTTTCATTCAATAGATTCAAATATTTCTAAATAATCTTATTGTTGTAAATAGATACAATTATGTATTGGAATGTCTTACTTGTTTTTTTTTTATATTTACAAACATGTACAGTGTGCAGGAATCCCTGTTGATGACTGAAAGACAACTATTTGACAAAGGTCTTGAGAGAGCAATATGTTACGATGACTAATAAATTGTGAAGGTGATTCAAGACAATATTTTGCAGTGCATATGCATTAAGTATCATCATCAGATATACATTAGATATGCGCGACTGTCCATTGTGATGATGAAACATTGCAATGTTGATAAAAAGTATTATTTTATAATATCAACGGTAAAATGATCCATTTGGGAGTTTCAAGCTGCAGGTTGAAGGTTTTCTGACGTGTTTGTGAAGAGTGGAACACAGGAAGCAACAACACTCTGAATAAGCACCTCATTTGCTGCACCACCACTGTGTTTCATGATCTGATCATAGATCACACCTATTTTGATTTTGGTGGAGGGCCTGTAATCTGAAATTACCTGCTCACACTCTAATTTATCTTATCCTGCCTCACACAGACACACATGCATGAGCGCTGAAAATTGATGTCCCCTGCTTGCTCCATTTGGGCCAAGCAATTTAGCTGAATTGCTCCAATAAATTTCCAGCTGTACAAATGAAGAGCAGGATGTATGGAACTGAAAGCATGTCAACACACTGCCACTTTGGGGGGAGGTCAGTGTATTATAGCCTCTTAATGAACAGTTGAAGACCTGATTTACAGTCATGTGTTTATGTGAATGTTTACACTGCAATGGACAGTATCACTACAAGCATCAACATTAATGTGTAAATATCTGTGAATGATTTTGATGGCATTGTTCATAATCAATCAATCAATCAATCAATCAATCAATCAATCAATCAATCAATCAATCAATCAATCAATCAATCAATCAATCAATCAATCAACGCAGTAATCATACACACACACACAAACGTAGTTGGTCAGAACTCAAAATGTCTAGTGAAGCTTCTCTATAGTGAAGCAGGTGTGTACAGTTTTATAACAATGACTGCAAACTTTGACTGTGAAACCAGACAAAACCAAGGTTTTGTGTCGAGGAGGCCAAATAAAGAAGAAACTGAACAAAATCTCAGATCTAAAACACTGCTGTGCTTTACAATTACTTTACAGCAACACCAGCAACTTAACACAACTGAAAGAAAGCTGACTATGACACAAAATATCATTTTCTTGCCTGAATGACTTGTGATCTGTTGTTTTTCCAGGTCAGATTTATACAGCAACTGACTTCTGTCTGAACATCCCATAACCAGAGGTCCTGTGATGACAGAGCTTTGTGTCAAAGAGGTGATCACTGAAAGTTTTATTGAGCTGATCTTAAGAAAATGTAGCGCTGAAAGTCTGCGTTGTTTGCATTTTGCTCAGAGAGCCATATCAATACAAGCCAAATATACTGTTTCCATCTGTGTTATTTCACCTGTGTCTTCAGGGATCACATGCAGGTGGCTGAGACAGTCTGAGTCAAGGGAGTTGTGGGTCAGTAACAGCTCTGCACAGATGTCCGATCCATCAGCATGCTGTGTCCTAGCTGAGGCCTCTACATGCATTCCATCTTTTTTCTATGACTTCTTCAAGCTGAAGTACAAAGGAAATAGTTTGTCATGCAGCTAGATGTATGGAATTTCAAACACAGCAAAATCTCCACTTCAGCTTTACGTCCATGTGTTGGAATATGACTGATGTGATATGACACATCCAGAGCTCATAAGACTCCAGAGCAGCTAGGAGAAGAAGTATAAACTGACACAGTATGAGTGAGACAGACAGAGACAGAGACAGAGTGAGAGTCAGAGTCAGAGACAGAGTGAGAGTCAGGGTAAGAGACAGAGTCAGGTCCCAGTGTGGTGACCTTTGCAGCCAGGAACTTCTCTGAAACATAAAGTTCCACAGTCCTGCTCACATTAAAACTTCCATAAACGAGAGGTTCTTTTAAAATTCAGAAGCACACATTCAAAGTCTAGTATTCTCTAAGTCCCTGAAAATGCCCAAAATGACTGATTGGACTCTGGCCAGCAGGGTCACAGGAGGGACAGACAGATGGTGCCACAACATGAATGCAAGTAAATTTAATAATTTAAAAATATTAATAATTAAAACACAACTTTTGACATCAAGACATTTTGGGAAAAATAAATTTCCACTGTTTAAGACTCCCCTACACTTTCTCTAAAACATTTTCCCAGCTTTTATCTACAGTATCTTGATCTCCCAGGTAAACCCCAAGATATTTGAAACCTACTGTTCTCCATGTGAGCCTGCCAGGCAGTTTAACCCCATGCAGCCCCTCCCCAATCACATAATTTTTTCCCCAGTTAACATTTGCAGAGGACACTGGACACTGTACATTTTAACACCAGGATTGAAATTAGGAAACTTAAAACCAGTGAGACCTGCTCTGAGTTTCTGGAGGAGAGGCCTTGCCAGGGAGTACAGCATCCCTGAGCGATGCTGCTCAGAACAATACAACCTGTCAAGTCTCGACATGGATAAGAGCTTGTCTTTATAGTGGAGCCAGTGTACTGACTCAGCTCCCTGTGGAAATTTCTCCACACATCACACAGCTCATTTGTCACCATCAGCATTTTCAACCGGTCATGAAGCAGCATGAGGTTCAGGGTGATTTCTGTCTAAAATAGGATTTTCAATGCAATTAAAATCACATCCAATAACCACATCTCTACTACACCTCTGGACCACATCACATAAAGTGTGTAGAAAACCAAACACTCTATATGCCTGTGGTTAGAGTATACACATTTATAAAAAACATTTTCACCTTCTCAGATGCTGCCTTTATCTTTAAAATATAACTTGCCATTGTATCTTCCACATTAACACAACCCTGATTCCTCCACTAGTGCTGCTGTTATGGATAAAATAAACCTGTCCACTCCATTCCCTTTTCTAGTCACCTTCATTGTCCAGAGACTTGTTTAACAATTTACATTTACATCTAATGTGCCTAATTTAAAATTGCACATGTTTAAAATGGACAACAGAGAGAAGAAAAACAGGCTAGAAAGTAAAAAAATATCTAGACATCCCTTTCTGTTGATGGAACAGTGGAACAGTGGCTTACCCAGCTGAATCCCATTGAGCTGATTGGCACAAAGCAGATCAAAGTCAAATCAAGCATGGGGAAATATTATACGTGGTCATGATCTAAGAAGTTTGATTTGGTGTTAGTGCAGTGTAGAAACTGAATATGTATTGAAAGTATAAATACATTTGTCTATTATGTCAGCAAATGCATGCAGAGACACGTGTGTATGTGTGTGTTGAGTATTGATTGTTATTATCAAGGCAAAGTGAAAGTAAGAAGTCAGAGCTGCAGCAGCAATGACACATCAGACATGTGGCCAGACATACACACACACACACACACACACACACACACACAGATGGGAGCAGCAGCAGCTCAGCTGTAGGTGATTGTGGGCATCGCCCCAGAGCAACGTCTGTAAACCTCCACTTGGAATGTCAGTTGTCCTCCACTCACACATGTTGAAGGCTTAACGGACACACTGTGTTATTCGTTTGAATGAGGTGACATTGGGTAAGGGCATGGTACACACTGGACAGGTTACCAGTCTATCTCACAACTACTCATGCTCACACTCATGCCTACAAGCAATTTAGAGTCACCAACTAACCTGCACTTGCACTTCTTTGGACTGTGGGAGGAAGCTGGACTACCCTAAGAGAACCCACACAGGCACAGGGTAAAGCTAGACCTGCAAAAGTAAATGACCATCTCCTTGATCTTGGAGATGTTTAGAACAAGGCAGTCCTTGTCACTTTATTCACTGAAGCTAGATCTGTACTCCCCTCCCTTTCATGCATGCTACAACAGTTGTGTCATCCAAGCATTTCTGAACATGGCAGTCCCTGTATTTAAGGTTTGCCATATACAGTATGAATAGGAACAGGGGCCCCAGTGCTGCTCACCACTGTCCCCAAGACACAGTTACCAAATCGGACATACTGTGGTCATCTTGTGAGGTAATTCATAATCCAGGACATGAAGGACCCCCATCCCTTTTAGCCTGTCCATGAGAATCGGGGTCTAGTGCAATCCCAACCTGTGGCCTCAGAGGAAGAAGCAGCGTCTCCAGTGTCTTCATTGTGTGTACCACCAGTCTGTAGCAATTTATCTCAACCAGGCACTTTACATCAGGAACCAGAAGAAGACATGATATTTTCTTTAGGACCCTTGCATTTTGCAGGCTTAAGTTGAAGATCTTATGAAGGGGCTCAGCCAGCTGGGCTGCACAGTCCCTTAGCAGCTTCAAGCACACACTATCCAGATTGGCTGCCATTGCAGGACATAGTCTATTGAGCTCCAGTTTCAGAATGAACGGGTGAATCAGCACATCATTCAAATCGCAGATGATGTAGGTATGATGTTAAATGCTGGTGAGGATAAACATAGGTAGACTTGTAGAGGTGAAGAGGTTGAAGCTGAAAAACAAACACCTTCCCATGCTGAGCCAGAAAACAAGGAGTGCAAATGTGTTCATCTATAGGTGGCAGCATTTAACCACTTTGCTCCACTCCTCCCATGCTCCATCCTGCCTTGTCTCATAACAGTAATGTGAAGTGGTTACTATATGGTGAATGTATTAAAGTTTCCTATTTTCTTCCCTTCTTTCTTGCCTCTCTCTGTTCCTCATCTACCATAGTTCCTGTCCCTTCATCACTGATGGGCTCTTGTTTTCAGCCTGACCACTCCCCATTTACCTGATTGAGGTCACCTGGTCACAACAAAGTTATTTAAAGAGTTCCCCCACATTTATCCTTTGTTTCCAAATTGCATGGGGCAGCCAGCCCATGTGTGTTTTTTCTATTCTTCTGCTTATATGTAGTTAATTTAGAAAATAAACTTGTGTGAGAGGATCAAAATTTCACAAATTTTTCCTTTCCATACAGCCTGACCCAATGAACCTCCACCTCTACATGGTCCTTCAAGCTGGATTCTATTATTGTCATGGATTCACAGCCATTAGATAAAATCCTTAGATGGTCCAATCACAAAACTCAACTCACTGCTCCCCTAGAAGATTACGAAGTTCACCACCCTGGAGCTGGAGGTGCTGCACAGCAAACAGAACCCTGAAGTCGAACAAAATGCAACATCACACAACAGACGCACATGGGTTGCAGGATGATACACAAGAGGAACCCAAGGCACACGAGCCTGACAGTCAGAGGGGAGATGACAGTGATTAGTTCTTGCTTTCTCCTATGCTTTTGATCCATATACCCAGTGGTGGTCTGTTTAGTACCATGGAGGTTCAAGGACAAGCAGAACTTCTCAGTGGCTCTCATGTGGATTGTCTCCTGGAGTAGTTGCTCACAGAACATGCCAGTCGCTTTAAACTTTCTCCTCATGGTTGCCAACTGAAGTTAAGTAAGTGAAGTAATTGCAATGATGTATTTCTAAAAGTTGTAAAAGTACTTCTCCTGTTTCACACCCAGAGAAGACTTTCAGTCAAGCCTCCACTGCAAGCCATTTGGCACTTTCAGACCATACTGTAATATTCTTTTAAAGTAAAAATACAAGCATCTACAGAGTATTCTCTTACCATTAATTAACAAAATCTCACCACTTTTGCTCATTGGTTCGGATCACATCCATCTTATCACGCCTATTGCTCTTGTCAGACTTCTGGTTCACCGGCAGCTGAACCTGGATGGACATTCCAAGACCCTATCAAACACTTTCACTCCCAGAATACTTCATTGGAAGTTCAGTGTTTGTTTACATCCTTCAGTTCACCTGCAGATGAAGTATGTCACTATGTGTAAAAACTACCTTCACGCAGTGATAAAGCATTCATAATACCAGAATAAGACCACAAGTCTGATTTAAACACTGGAACAAGCTGGCTATGCGGCCTTGGTGCATTCCTCATCATATGGTGACACATAATAACAAAGATCATGCAGTATTTGACTGCTCATTCACTTTCCAGGGTCAGTGTAAGGCACTCAAGTATCTACTACCAGGAACAATCCTTGGCCTTGGCGCTTTAGACAACTTGCTGTAGCAATAAGTGGTAATAATGAAGGCATGTTTCACCAAATCTGTCTCCCACCTCAAGACAGACCTCTTCTTCAATTCCTATGGCGTGATATGAATAAAGTTGTTCCCCCTTCAGTCTACCAATGGTAGATCCTTCCCTTTGGTGCCACTGTAGCCCCAGGTGGGTTATTTATACCATGCAAAAGACATGTAAAAGAGAACCAACCTGACAGAAAGGTGCTGTATTCAGTAACCCAGTGTTTTTATGTTGACAGTTGCTTACAGAGCTTTCCCTCATCAGTCATAGCTCACACACAGCTTTCAGAGGGAGGCTTTGACCACCATCAGTGTGCAAGTAATGACACCTTTGTGATCAACCATTTACCCTCTGAGGCAAGCTCACAGTGCTCTAGCTCTCAGAGGACTTGGCTGATTCTCAAGAATGTACACTAGGAGTGCTATGGGACTACAAAACTGGTCTTTTCCAGCAATAAAGAATCCTGGAACAATATGCTATAACAATGCAACACCTTCTTTAAATACAGACTGGGAGGTAGAGCCTTCAGTTATCGGGCTCCTTTACTGTGGAACCAGCTCTCTCCATGGGTCAGAGAGGCAGACACTCTCACTGCATTTAAGACTAGGCTCAAAACCTTCCTCTACGACACAGCTTTTATTTAGGGCCAGTTTAGGTAGCTCTGAACCATTTTTATAGCTATGCTGCTATAGGCTTAGACTGCTGGGGAACACATCAGGTTACATGGAGCTCTCTCCTCTCCTCTCCCACATTTTGAATTATCATTTTCATTATCTGCTGCACCTTGTAGTTTGGCCTTGGTGTCTCGCTCTCTCTCTATTTGTGTTTCCACAGATCCATTGAAGCTCCATCTCCCTCTCCACCAATGCCCCCCTGCATCACCCCCTTCCCCTTGGGTGGGATGATCCCCTTCTTCCACATGATCTCCTCACAACTTGAAAATCCTGGGAAGATTAACTAATTTACTTTCCCTAAGACACCACTTCTCCTTATTATACTTCCAAAGAGATGTGATGCTTTTCAACATGCCCACAGTGTAGTGGTTTCAGAAACATGAAATTTCTGTGAATGACTGAACAGAACACCAGACAGATACAAGACAGAGTAGAAATCAAATAGTGGAGGGGCAATTTCATTTTTGAGCACCTTTGAGTCATGATTTTTTAAGAGTCTGTTTGCTTGCATATAATTTTTCTATATTTAAACTAATGTCATTTAACACGTGTAATTACTATCACAACCTATTTAATAGGACACTAATTTATACAAAGCTGAGTCTCTTGGCTACGTTGGCTGATACATAAACCAATACAAAACACACCAAAACTATTAAGTATAAACTTTAAATAATAAATTTAAAAAAAGTCTAAAATACCATGTCTTATATTTTTAATGGGCTGGTTCTGATAAATACAATCAAACATAGATTGTGATCATGCCTTCTATTGGTCAGATGATTAATATGTGTGCCCAGTCAGGTAAAGTCCCCATATGATCTAAAAATGGCAGGAGTAATTTCATTACATAATAAGGAAGCAAATGTGATCCAAGCAACTACAAACCAGTATCCTCTCTGAGATGATTGAATTACACAGGAACAGATAATTGAATATACTTCAGACACTACATTTTCATTTGAGCTGCAGTCAGGTTGAAGAAGAGCCCTCTAGAGAAAAACGTTTACTGTATATAACAGGCCATATTAGAGGATTAGTGGATTAAAAGGGTTCCGTGGTATGCTCATGTTGGATTTGGAAAAAACATGATACAGTAAATTGCAGTACTGTATCAATGAAATTAGAGCCATAGGTTTCAGTCGGCCGACCCTGAAATGGGTCCAATCATACCTATCAAATCATATTCAAATGTGAAGCAGTCACCTCATGCAATTTTTTTCTTTGGATGCTGATGATTATGTTCAACTGGTAGCTCATATGATGAAATGAAATATGACATTTTATTAGTCTCAAAAGTCCACATAAACACAATGCACTTTTGGGTGACACGGCCAGACAGAACAGATCAGCAAGCAGAAAACCTTTCTTATGGCTAATTTCTGTGCTGTAAGCAATGATGTTCTGTGCTCACAGCACAGAACATCATTGCAAGACAGTATTTCTGTCTGCAGGAGCACAACAGCACTACATGTTTGCAATATCCTAACACTCACTTACTTGTCAAATTGATTTATTTACCTACAATCTTGATAGTTGAACGAGAGTGTGTGTATATCAATGTTAGCTTGACATGACTAATCCACTCACATGGTGGAAAGTATGTTTTTTTCTCTTTGACTCTCATTTATAGAACATATTTTAAAACAACACAAGTTGACCAACGTACTGTACTGTGTAATGTTTGTTTTAAATATCTTGACCCAGGAGCAGACACAGAATTAGCAGTGTTAAGGTTAAATAAGCTTGTAGGGAGATGAATGGAGAGGAAAGCAAGAGAAGGCAGGTTGGTAGAGTGGAAGTAAAATTTAAGCTCATGGGCTCATTTTAGGACATGGGCTGATAGCACATAGGTATGGAGAACTGCCAAGAGCTAGGAGAGGTAAGTCCCTCTAATTACAAATACAAACTCATAGACAGACCATGGATGTGGAGACACACAGGGGAACTCATGGAGAACACAGGGAGATACTAGGTAATGGCCAGGTACAGTACAAAGTGAAACAAACATTGTGGAACCACATGCTAAAAAGTAAAAATTAGTTTTGAAGGAAAAATGGAGTGAGAAGTGAGAGGTCCTGTGGGCCTCAGCCTGAACCTCAGAGCTACAGGCCAGGAAACATCTCATTTGGGACAAAGATCTTGTGAGTTTGTTAACTTGGTGCACAAGTGACCTTTCTGTTGGTGGGTTTGGAGGAGGGGGCATGTGAGTTAAGACAGCTGGTCTAGACTCTGTCATGGGGATCAGTGATATCAGCCCAAAGCATTGCTTGTTGTACAGTAACTTATCAAACACTCGTGAACACTGTTTGTACAGTATATCAGACATGTTCCACAGACAGTTGGAGGATACAGTAGACTGCACTGATGCCTCAGTATCACACACCAGACACAACAAGGTGAAGGGCAGACTCTCTGAGATCTTGATAAAGACCTGAGATCCGCAGTGAGGGAGAGGGAGGGAGGTAATATTCCCTCATATGGGTCAAGGAACAGCAGCAGCTCAGCAACAAATAGGTCAACATCCAGTGTGTGTGTGTGTGTGTGTGTGTGTGTGTGTGTGTGTGTGTGTGTGTGTGTGTGTGTTGTGTCTCTTGTCGAGTTCAATTCTGTATTTTAAAGTTTGTGCATTCCCAATAAGGGTGAATGGTCATGTGTGTTTTCAGGTCTGCACCACTTTTCTAATGAATAAATATGTTCACACAACATACCTCATACATATGTCTCACCCTCTGCTCATCCAACATTAGCCAAGTGTTTCCTTCAGGTTGAATGTGAGCTGTGTGTTTCTCCACGTTTAACTGGTCCACTGGTTCAGAACTAGACTGATCCTGAATTCTTTTAAAATGTTCTAAAGAATGTGATGAATGCAGGTTCCTTTTCTTTCTCATTGTACATCTGGTCCTTTGTTCACCACTGCTCCAGTTTCATCATGAGGTAAGTGATTAAAAAAGCTAAGCTGAGTTTCATCCATCTGGATGCATGTCACAAGGTGAGGCCTGTTGTAGCCACCTGATTGAGGTGGGACATACTCCACTGCACTGTGTAATGCATTGTTACTCTTCAAGAACACATGAGGATGAACATTTGAACATTGTGTTCCGGACTGTGTGAGGTGCTCAATGAACAACAACAGGCACCACAAATGCTGGAACACATTCACACAGACATATAAAATCCATCAAGAGTAACAGGATAGAAAACAGTATTTCAGTTTAGTCACCCTCAGCTGTGTGGTCAGGCACATGATGAGATCGTAGTTTAAATTATTATTTTTACTTAATCTGTTTTAACAAGTGTGTGTCAAGCCATGGTGTAGTGGGGTTTTAAGAACTTTCTCTTTTCAGCTGGCTTTCTCCCATTAAGTTGTTCAATATAGTTTACAAAGTCTGTGTAGAGGTGAGAGATGTTGCAGTACTGTGACATTTCTTTTTACCCAAACTCAGTATTTTAACACACAGTTATGGGTTTGATGTTCATTGTTCATTTATTCCATCTGATGAGTCAATGGGTGCTGGGAAACACTTGAACACCAACAAGGTGGTGTTTAAGTGCTTTAATATTACAAAAGGATGTCAAGGCCTTTTGTCATCACTTCTGTTTACTCTAGCTATCATGCCATTAGCAATAGCAATTTTATGATAACTAAGTCAAATCCAGGGGATTAAGATTGGCAGCAGAGATCACAAAATAGCTCTCTTTGCAGATGATTTCATTTTGATAATTTTGATGTGGAAAATATAGTATCAATAAATTATGATTTTTCAAAGGAATCAGCATTTAAATCATTCAAATGGTGGGTGTCTTTGTCCATTTCCCTGATAGGGAAAATAAATATATTAAAATTGAACATATTACCCAAATTCATATAATATTTTTAAAATGTCCCTTTAGCGCCACCTGAAGGAATAACATTCGTTTGGCAGCATAACATCACTCATTGCAAAATTTACATGGAATAAGAAGTGTCCTAGAGTTCACCTGTCTTTGTTATATCTTCCTTTTGATACACGGCAGTTGCAATGTTCAAATCTTTACTGGTGCTATCTGGCAGTGCAGTTTAGAACTATAATGTTTTATTTTTCTAATAAAGATACTTTACAATGGTTGGATATCGAATGAGTCTCTTCTCAGATACCACTACATTCCTGCCTGTACTCAGCGAGGCTGAAATATTTAAGAGCACATGCAACCTAACCTATAGTGCTCATTATGGTATATGTATGCATCGAGGTACATAAAAGTATATGAATATATTTAACTCAACAATTTAGTCCAATTTGGGGCAATAGTTAATTTCAACCAGGCAAGCTGGATGCTAGATCCCAGCTATGGCCAAAGAGAGGGCTAAGTAAAATATCTAACCTTCTAATGAATTTCAAGGAAATTTCTGGAACATCAAAAAAAAAATTTAATAACTGCAAATAAGGCATTTTGTCTCTTCTATGCAAAATCTATCATTTGTAATTCCTGTTCTTTTAACCTTGGAAGAGATTATTAATAAGATTTGTAATGGTCAATGGAAATGTAAAAGGGAATAGAGGTTCTTTACATGTGGATATATGTATGTTGTTTACTGGGAGCAATGCTGGTTGTACAGTCTCACAGCTGCAGGAAGGAGTGGTAGTTTGGAGTGGGGTGGAGCAGCCTACCACTGAGAGAGCGCTGCATCCAAGCATAGAGTTGGCTTTCTTGCTCATTTTGCCCAGTCTCTTCCTGTCAGCTGCAGAGATGCTGTTCACCCAGTAGACCACGCCCTGAAAGATGGCTGATACCAGCACAGTGTCAAAAGCAGGACAGTCTGCACTCCAAAAGACCTGAGTCTCCGTAGCAGATAGAGCCTGCTCTGACCTTTCCTTTACAGAGCTGTGGTGTTATCAGTCCAGTCCAGTTTAAGTGAACACCCAGGTATTTATAAGATGTCACCATCTCAATGTCCTTTCCTTAGATGCTCAGTAGTGTTGGGGGAAGTGTGCATGTCTGCAGAAACCCACCACTAGCTCTTGTCCTTCATCAGTCCTCTATACTCCCTGTCACCCCTGTCTATGATGAGGCCAACAATGACAGAGTCATGATCAGGACCAGCTGCTTCTGGGTCTTCATCATTTGGGATGGGCCACCGGCCTATAGCTGCTGAAGTCCTTAGCCCATAAGAACCTGGACCCATTTCTCGTTCAAGGAAAGCTATGGGGGACATAGGACAGACTAAATAGAACTTTCCAGAACATTTAAAGGGCTTGTGACACCTGTGTCACCATGGGTTCTTATGGGTTAAGGTGCAAAGTCTTGGGCAGAGGTACCACACAGGATGTTTTCCAGAGCGCTCAGCTGTGTCCAACTATGCTGTACAACATGTCTGTGCAGGACCTGAAGAGCCTGGAGCTGATGCCATCGGGACCCGTAGCCTTCTTTGCCTTCATCTTTCTTAGCTGATTCCTCACCTGGAGTGTTGTGAGGAACAGGCATGAGCAGAGAGGCTGTGTACTGGGCTATTTGGATGGAGAGGTTGGACTGATGAGTTGGGAACAGTCTGCTGGCTGTGAGCTGTTTGTTATTTGAAGGGAGGTAAAGGTGAAGGTGGAATTGAAGCAGAGTACTTGAGGTGTTGAGGAGGGGACAAGGTGGACAAGGTGGCTGGGCTGGGGGAGGTGCAGATGCCTGATCAAATCTCTCAGATCATTTGCCCACTGTCCCCCTCAGCCTAGGAACTTGGTGGCTTGCAGCCAGAGATAGTTTGGAGGCCTCTCCAAACTCTGGTGTTATATTAATACAGCTTCACCCCCATCCTCCTCCTGTAGATTTTTTCCCCCTCCCTGATTTTTCTCCTCTGCACAGCCTTCAGCTCCTCCTGGTCTCCGGAACTAAAAGCCCTCCTCTTCTCCTTGAGGAGAGTCTTTATGTCCAGATTAATCCAGGGTGTGTTGCTGGAGAAGCATGCTATAATCCTGGTGGGTACAGTGTTCTCCGCTCAGAAGTTGATGTAGTCTGTTATACATTTGGTGAGGCTTTTGATGTCCTCCCCATGACAGACTCTCAGTACCACCCACACTGTTGTATTTAACAGTCTTTCAGAGCTTCGTCAGTTTCGTCAGACCATCTCATCCCAGTGCGGGACACAGATGGTTGCCTGTGCACAAGAGGCTTGTATGTCCCTGGTACTGCATGTAATGGGTTTTTAATGGGTTTCAATCAAAAGAAAACAGTTGCACCTACAATTGGTGCTTGGACGAAGAACATGGCACAATAGACTGTATGTCTATGGAGAGAATAACATTTATCTTGAAAAATAAATTGGATGCTTACAAGAAAATTTTTAGAGTGAGTTAAAATGTAATTACAATAGAATCTGCCCTGAGAACAGTCCATAGAATTCTTTGTATTGTCTGTAGTATTATTTGTTGGCACAAGTAGTATGTATGTTCTCAAATTAGAATATTGGGTTTCAAACCCAGGCCTGGGGCCCTTTCTGAGTTTGTTCATGTTCTCCTTGTGCTTGAATGGGTTCCCATTAGGTAATTTTCAATGACTTAGTGTTAATTATGTTTTAAATGTCTCTGTTGTGTTTATTTAATTATCTGTTGTTGCCATGTTGATTTTAAACCTGTGTTGTGTTTATTTCATTATTTATGTTATGTCATTGTTTTAACCTGTTATTTCAACAACGTTTCAACCAATGTTATTTTTTTTTTAATTACATAGTATTAATCGTTTAATATAGTTTAATTATCTTAAACCTGTGTTGTGTGTATTTGCATCTTACTGACAGCAGACTGATCAACATGGCAGAGCTTCAAGATGTCTAAAAGCAGTCAAACTCATGAGCTTCATTGAAACCACATGAATTTACACTGTATGTCATTAATGAGGAACCCCACCTCCTCCTCCCCCGCCCCTCTCTCTCCAACTCTGTAATTGGATATCTCCAACCGTCCCGCCTCTCGCAGTGTGCTTTTGCTGCTGCTGATGCCCGCAACCTTTAATAACGCTTGAGCTGGAGCTGCAGCCGCGTAGAGGAGCGAGAGGACTGGAGAGGCTGGTACCGCTACTGAGCCGAGGACAAGCCGCAGTCGATGCCTCCCCCCCAAGACAGCTCTGTATAGAGCGGACAGTCAGAAGCACACGGAAGCAGGACGACATTAGACGCTGAAGGCTCCTTCCTCCCACACCTAGGATCAGTGCGCGCAGAGACACTGGTGCGTAAAGTTAGTGAGCTGATCCGCCGCTGTGATCCTGGGGTCCCGGGTCCAGCGTGGAATTTAGAGCTCGGCAAGACTTGTTGTTGGATGGTAAGGTTTGGAAAGGCGAGACCCTGCTGGGAGACCCTGGAAGTCTCTCTCTGAAAGAGCCACATGCGTGTGGAAGACATGGATTTGCTTTTGTTATAACCAAGATTTGCCGCGGGTTTTTAAAATATTCATTTTTCATTTTCTGACTGTATTTTTGTTGGTGTCGGTAGATTTTGGACTCTTGAACCACTGCAGAGGTTTCAAGACTCATCGTTTGGAATTACAACCATGAACTTTGTTGTCAGTTTGGTTCAGATCCTGTTGGCAGCAGTTCTTCACCTTCCGATTGTAAAGGTGAGTGTTGGCTTCATGTTGGTATTAATTATTACCTAGGAATGTGTGTTCTTTTTCAGCTGAACTGCTTCTGTTGCCTCGGTCATTCCGGACTGGATGACACATGTATTTAACACAAAGATAACAATGTGCTCTCCTTAGTGGTTTATAACTCAAAAGAGGCGTATTCATAGATACATTTTACATGTCTGGGTTAAATATCAGTATTTTGATCAGTTTGTATGAGGAAGCCATCGTCTGTCCTTTATGTTGAAACAGAACATGCCCTTGTTTTTTGTTTAACAAAGCCAGACTCTATTTAACGCCGGTCAGGTTAAGACTTGTCGCATAAAAGCTCACACAAACGCTTGATAAAATACCTACCAGGTGTCTATTGATTCTCAAAGACAGTAATGTAATTTCGGCACAGATTCCATTCACCGCGGAGAATTAATTCAAATAGAAATAATGTCTACATTGGGTTTGCTCATCGTTATCTACGGCCCAGTAAACTGGGTGGAACAGCCGTGGGAATGTGTCTTAAAATTGTGGGTTTGATCAAATAAAGACTGGTGACTGCATTACCTGTGTGCCGACCTGAATCTAAACTAATAAGATTCCCCAAAAGCTCCTCCGTATTTTTCAATCTTGGGGCTTGTTGATATTTTTTTGGAGAGTGAGCATATAAGTGAGTTTTGTGAATGGAGTTCTGTTGGCGGCGCGCCTTCCTAAGATGAGCTCCATGTACACTCAGTGCTCTGCTATTCAGCCGCTGGGCTTTATTCATTTTTTTCTCACGATCATCCGAATCGTGAGGAAGCCGAGACCCGGTTTCTCCCGTCCCGCCACCCCGCGGTATGCCCACCAGGCTCCCACGCAGGCCGATCCGCTTTCTCACGCAATATCTGCGCCGGTTACAGCAGCCACATAAAGTGAACGGAGATCTCCCAGGGATGCCGCTTCGTCACGTAAACGTTTATGATCAAAACAAAGGCCGCTTCCTGTTTGACCTTTCAAAATAAAACAGTCATATGCAAGCAATGTGAATTGAGACGAACGTCTGATGAATGTGTTTGAGGAAACGGTCTTGTTGCTTTAAATACATTTTTGGGACTTGACATATAAAGAATATCAACCCACACACACACAAAAAAAAGTTTCACCTAAAATGTAAAACAGATTCTGACTGGGATTAGGGTAATGGTTTAACTGGTGGTCATGGGTAACTAATGGTTAGGGATTATTAATATTCCATAACTATTAGGGTTTTAACAAACGGGCGGGGTTAAATAGTGATCAGAGTTAACTAATGCTCGGAGTTAACCATTTTACTACGTGGCTGCTGTTACAACACTTTGCTTTAATGTTCAAATGATTGAACACAAGCTATCTTTTCGTAAACTTAACAACACTGTTTTATTTTGAAGTGAAGTCAGTTGTATTTCTCTATGTGTGCAACTTGACAGAGCAGATGCCTCTGCCTGGTCGACATTGATAGAAGGCGGGAAATGCGTAAAACAAGGGGTTTGACAGAGTTAATTGTGAAAGAGTTAATTGTGACATCAGTCCTAATGGTCAGTTTAGATGACTGTAAAAATAAAAGCTTTCGATATACCGTTGCGTGCATTAAAAAAAGATGATCTGGTCATGATGATGATGTTGATGATAATTATGAGTACATATGTACAGAGGTGCAATGAGAAATATTGAATCCTGCTCTGATTTCTTGCAGACTGCCAGCATTAACAAGGGAGTGGAGAAGAGTAAAAATGATGGTAAGTGTTGTCCTATAATAGGACTCATGGCCATAGGGCCACCTAGTGGACATGAGAGTTCCCATTAGTTTCCGAAGCTTGACAGGTGTCTTTGTTGCTCAGTGTAAGATGAGGGTTGTTTTCCGTACTGTAAGCTTTTAGTCTCACCTGGTCCAGTGGTCAAAGATCTCACCTGGGACTTTGGAGTTGTCATAAAACTTGTGCTGATTTCAAAACAAGAGTTAATGTGAGAGAAAGGGTGGAAATCTGCCAAGGCCTCCGCTATATTCTGCAACTGCTTTCTGTTATTTTACCTGTTTGTGGTGGAAGAGTACAATCCAACAATCAGCCTTGGTTCATATTCATATTTATTTGACAATGATACAGTTGTTTCGAGGTTTGTCCTGTGGGTTTTCGAGGGCAACATAGACCAGTCAGTACAAACTGTTTCAGAGGACATGCTGTGTGGTCGGTCTTAGTGTTTGTGAAGCAGGACGTCTGCCATCTCCACACCCACACTGTCAGGGATCACACCACCTGTCAAACACTGTCATATACACTGAGATGAGACTGTGGACTGAGTACTGTTGCTGCTCTGAGCTCTGAGCCCTTTGATAAGATTTGTTAAATTCACCTCAGCTGTAATGGGGAGTAACAGATCAATAACAGAAAAATTAAAACCTACAGATGTTTCTCAGTGTCATTGTGTGCCACTGATTCCTAGCAAGGTTTTAATCAATGAAAACTCTTTACAAATATCCATATTTTCTAAAACAACAGCTCACTGTAGTTTTAATAATGAGGAAGTGCTGCATTTGTTAGAATTTATTTCCAGTGATTAATCCACAGTGTCTGCTTTGGTGATTAATCAAAGTAGCAGGAAAAACAAACTGAACAAACAAACTGTAGTGTCTGATTAGCATTAAAATCATTATGTTTATTTATTCATTGGGATAAAATGCTTAAAAAAAAATTACTCATCTTAATGCTTTTCTGGAGCTTTTAACCATATCTCATGTCATCTCAGTTGTCATGCAGATGGTTCATTGCATGACCTAACACGTGATAATACTGGAGACAATGAGATGCAGTTTGAGGCACTGACTGTGTATGATGATGATTAAGGAAGATGTGAAGGAAGGAAAAAATCAGACCCACCAGGTTGTTGTGGGTTGTCAGGCTGGCTTGGGTGGCAGGCTACATTCAGGGTGGTTTGGGTCATGGGAAATGTTCAGGTTGTTCTGGGTTGTAAGAGAGGTTCAGGATGGTTGTGTAGTTGGATTGAGTTAGGAAAGAAACACAGAGTGTGATGTAAGATGGAACAAATCTTTGGTTTAGAGGTAGAACCAGTTGAGCATGTTGACATGAGGCAGCTGTCAGCTGACAGTCCTGTGAACCAGATCCACCCAGACAGTCCTGGAGCAGGTGCTGGGGTGTAGCTGCTCATGTCTGCTGGCCATACTGTAGAGTATGACAAGCCTCTCTGTGCCTTAGCCAGTTGACAGGGTGGTGGAAACACTGCCTTCCAGACTCATATTTGTCATATTTGTGGAATCTGAAATCAGGCTGTTGGAGTAATCCAGAGGCAGCATCTCACAGGGGTGGGCTTCCTGGGGTCACATGTCAGAGATTAAGCCTGGCGCCACAGTGCCTAAGATCACGTGGTTCTGACAAACCAAGGCTCAGGAGTCAGTTGGGGGTTGCTGGGAACCCAGTCTGGTGGACTGTGGGAGGGATACTATCGGCTTCACAGAAAAGGGCCAGGTCCCTGTCAGCTTCTAGTATGCAGCCTCCATCTGACTCAAACATATACTGATGCTTGAGTGTTGTGTTTATATCTGCTATCTGCAATATATTAAGTGACACTGAGGCAGTGAGGTGGCTCAACAGGTAGTGTGGAAAACCGTTGTTCTATCCCCAGCTCCTCTAGTCTGCAAGAAACTGAACTGAAACAGCCTCTGATTGAGGTGTGTGTGTATATGTGTTTGGTAGAAAAGAGGTTATTGAATGTTGACACTGTTCACTTTGAGTTACTCTGTGTGTGAACATCATGTTACATGTGACATCCTGGATACATAGAAAAGAAAAGGCTTTTTCGACATGCGGTCTTCAAGTTGAATTAAATTATTCTCCATTATTACATCATTGTAATCACTCTTTTTACTAGTTGTAAAGATGATGGCAGTAACAGTGATGATTAAAGTATGATCATTCTCTTTTTTTAGTTGTCCCTTTCTCTGAAGTCCTCACCAAGAGCATGTGTCAGCCCAGGGAGATGCTGGTGGACATCTTCCAGGAGTATCCGGAGGACACAGAGCACAACTACATCCCTTCCTGTGTGGCCCTCAACCGCTGCGGAGGCTGCTGCAGCGACGAAGCTTTGGAGTGTGTTCCTACAGAAACCCGCAATGTCACATTGCAGGTGAGTCAATGGAGGACCACAACGAACACCTTGTTGAAGTTAAGTGATAAAATCTGCCACAGACCACTTTCGGATGTGTTGCCAGCACCTGATAACCTGCTGTTTAAGGTCCTGATGTTTCCATCTTTATCTTTTAACACCATGGAAACTAAGTAATTGAAGTCAACAACTTTTTGTTGGGTGGATCTCCATAAAAACCTCACCCACTAATGACAACTAGGAAGTGTGATGGAGAGCTCTAGAAAAACCTTGTAAGCAGGCTTTGAGTTAAGGTTATTGTGTCAAGCCACAGTGACTAGTGGGTCACTGTTAGTAGCTGTGGTTTATGAAAAGGGCCATCAGGACCAGGTTTTGTTGGACTGCACCCCAATGCTCTGTGTGGTCTTTTCTGGAGTAGTACAGGGACACAGATGGTTCAGGTGTGATGTTTAGACTCTGATGTATGAATCTCAACCTTGCCCTATTATATTATTTGTTTCTCTTCAAGGTGATGCGGTTCAGGCCAATGGTGACGCAGCATACTATTTACTTACGTTTCACTGAACATCAGAAATGTGAATGCAGGTAAGACAGAGCAGAGCTAACATTCTTTCATACACTGCAACATGCAACAAAATAGATGGAATAAAAGCATAAATCTAACTCTTCTTGCTCTTTTTCATTTCAGAATAAAGCCAGAAATTCAAGTAAAGAAAGAATAGTAAGTACGTGTTTCTCTGTCATTTTATCTCTTCAGCAGTGGAATTGAAAGTCAGGGTCTTTGATGTTTGTTGATTGCTTGCTTTAGTAACAGAGAAATTCTGCCAGTTGCCAGCTCGCTGCTCTTCACAGACTGTCTTTATGTGGAGAATTACACACCTTCTCCTTTTGACTAAAAAGATATATAGTGAAGTTTTAGTTTTTTCAACATACAGTAGCTGCACTTGGTGATGCCACAGTCAAAAGCATGTCATTCAGCTTAAGGCAAAGTGCACTATAGTGGCTCCTGTCAATGGTGGAGGATACAGCTCCTGTCCTCCATCTTTACAGAGCTCAGTCTGAGAATGCTCTTTTTATGGCAGTGGCTTTTATGGTACGGCCATAACAGTGTGAGTGATTGAGGCATAGCCAACCAACCTCAGACCACCCTGTCTATACTCCAGTTGCACAAACCTGACCCTCGGCCCTCAACTACTTCCGCAGTCTAATCATAGCTACAGGTGTCATGCAGTCAACCTATTTTTATTTTTAAATAGAGGATGAGCTGGGAGACAAGCAGAAATGAGAACATGTGCAACACAGGCCTGTGTGTGTTTGCATGGGGTTGTGTTTCTTGGCTTCCTCAGCAACGGGTCAGGTTGGTGAATTGGATAAACAGCTGTGGTCTGGTGGGTTCAACACTGATGGAGCAGAAATTAGATCATGTTGTCAGACTGGTTTGTCATGGGGCTGAAATGAGCCAAGCTGGTTTGCCCTGTGGTGGAGTGGAGGTGGTCTGCAGTGGATGTGCTCCTGACACCTAACCTAGTGTTATCCTTTGGATCAATCTTAACTGCTGACCAGACCAGAACAGATGTTTAGTTGGTTCACACTGTCCCCATCTCTCGTCATGTGTCTCCTCTGTTTGCAAAGCTGCTCCAGTAACATCATGTCAAAGAAATATGTGTCCTTTTTCATATATGCAGCAAATCCACTTCCATTGCACAGAGATTAAGTTGTCATAGCATTAGCTATCTCTATGAGGAAGGCTGTCTGCTGCTCTGTAGTGTGCTGCACTGATAAGTGCTCCTTTTACTTCCTGGTGTTTCTATCTTTTTTTTTTTTTTTATCTGATGCCACGTTTCCTTCAGAGTTCAGAGAGTCAGAATTAAAGTAGAGGAGTACAGACATGTGGAGTTCACTGCATCCTTAAAAGGTTCACTACTGACTTCAGCTGTTTTCAAGAGTTCTAGAAGATATAGAATTGATCCTGCTTCTGGATGTAAGCTGAGCAAATCAATTCTATTAGACAAAGCATCGTTCATTGTTGCCCCACAGCAGCTCCCCTCATATATCTTGTTCTGTCCTTGTTGTGTCTGTGCTGTGACCTTGTGTCTCATTAATGGAGTACCATAATACATAGATACTAAAACTATAGTGTCTATCTCAACTTCCTGTGAGATGTTCATCATTGTTCATCTTCCAGTGCCTCTTACTGTGGTTCTGCAGTGAGAATGGACAAACCTGCTGTGATCAACAGTTTACTTTGCTTCTAATAAACAAAATGTTCCATTTAAATGTCAATATTCATAAAACATGAATATTTCCAGCAGATACAGACAGTGACATCAAAAAGACTGTTGGGCCTGGATCAATGAACAGTTTGTCTGTTATTGGTTTGATTTTTGTTGACACCTGGCACTGTAGGTGATGTCACCATTAAGGATCCATGGATTTCTGAAAATGTTTCATTGTTCTTTAAGCAGGAAATTATGAGCATGATGGCGTTAGAGTAAAGCTTGTGTATCAGACAACAGTGCCAAAAGGCTTGGGCTGCTGCAGCCACAAATCCTCTTCTGTGTAAACCAATGCACATACTGTCTTGACAATGCAATCTCACAGAGGGAGGGTGCAGAGGAGCGGGGTTGTGGGGGTGTTGCATGAGTGTCTGTGTCGCCCTTTCTGCACAATTCTCTCTATAGCTTAGATCTCTTTCTCTCTGTCTCCCTTTTGCTTCCCTTGCAGCTACTGTGCACCTTGCTCAGAGAGAAGAAAACGCTTGTTTGTGCAGGACCCTCTCACCTGTAAATGTTCCTGCAAATTCACACAATTAGACTGCAAGTCCAGGCAACTTGAGTTAAACGAAAGAACTTGCAGGTTTGTTTACCATACATATCACGATGTGCCTTGATTCCCTTTTTTCCTCCTGTGTACCTATCTCTCCTTCCATCTCTCTGTCTCTAGTGTAGATGGAGTTCATCTGAGAAATGCATGCTTCTCTTCGCTTTGTGATGTTTTGTGGGTGTTTGTTCATGGAATGTAGCACCTCAGTGCTTCCCTGTGCTTCCTGTCTCCTGTCAGATACAATAGATTTAAACGTTGATGATGTCTGAGATTACCATTTGTCTTAAACTAGTATGTTTATTACATGTATCTGCTTACATGTTGTTCAGCTCAGATATTTAACATTTTCAAAAATCATTATCTCAGTGTGTAAGTGTTAGAAAGTAGTAACCAGCAGCCATTATCTGCTGTTCATACCAAAAGGTCTTCCAACCTAAACCACTTCTGAGGTGGTCTGTCCCTGTTCATTGACACTGTCGACTGTATGATGTGACAGTGGACAAGGGTTGGTTGGGGTTAGCTACAAAAACTATTTTGTTAGGTCAGAGAAAGACCATGGTTTGGAATTGAGGACCTTCACCATCATTGTTACAATAATTTACAAGTGGTAACGTTCCCATTTCAAACTGAGAGTTAACGGTTTGTAATGGGGACTAAAGTCAATTGTTTGGGTCACCTGACTTCCTCCTTCCTCCTTTGCTCCCGTTATCATTACTGCAACCCCCTCTAGTGGAGGGGATTGAGACCTGAGCTAGATCAGCAAACAGATATCTAACCTTCACGCTTTTTGTCTGAGAGGAGAAAAGAGAGAGAAGGAGGTTTCTCTAACGTCCTGACATGACATTGGTTGGGGGACCTCTGTTGCATGTGATACTCCTATCTCTTAAATCCTGTTTTGTGGAAAACTCATTTTCCCAGAGCTTTCACAGTCTTCATGAGCAGAATGAGTGTGCTCTGCAATATGTACTTACACTGAGAAAAGTCCTGAAGAAGGCCATGGGATAAGGCTGAACGCACTAAGAGGGATCACTTAGAGACCAGACAGTGAATTAAGATCATATCAGCTTTCTGATTGTAGACAAACCACAGAAACAGTCAACTTGGAGATACAAGATTCTCACAGGTCAGAGAGAATTCGAGGCAACACCTGGTGTGCCGATGTCACATGAGGTTTCATGCTGTCACTGTTTTTTGATGTTGTGTTTATGCTGCCTGTTTGCCCAGCATTGGGCTCTAAGTTACACTCATTTACACTCATTAGTGTTGGTGAACACTAATGAATGTAACTCAGAGCCCAATGCTGCCCCATGTTAACAAGGCTGTGCTTCATGTCCTCCCCCGACCTAGCCATGACCTCTGACCTTCAGGGCCCCCCACACTGCTTTAGAATTAGAGGCCACACACTTCTTGGGGGAGTGACCAGTCACATGATTCCAACTGGCTGCTCAGGGTTCAGGAAAGAGGGCGGAGGGGACCTAAGAGTGGAGGGTCTCTGGTTAGATGCCCATCCACCCAGACTACACCACTCCACCCCCTACAGTTCCTTCTGTAACCCCTACCCCCTGAATCTTGCCACTAAGCTACCACAGACTCAGAAAATATAGTAACATGAGACCAGAAACCAAACTTTAACTGTGGAATTACATGTTACATCCTGCAGAAAAAGAACCAGGTGGTGGAAACTGACCCAGATCATCAACCCGCCCCACCCCTTCTCTATCGACCCAACCCAACCCAACTATCCACTCCAGTTCTGCCCCTGTTTGTTTTTTGCATGGAGCAGTTATGTATGAGACAAGGCTTCACAAAGCCAGTTTGCTGCCCATCACTTAACAATTTACTACTTAACAGATTCTCATCTTTGCTCCACAGGTGTGAAAAACCGAGGAGATGAGACCAGCAACACTGTTATGAAGGAATTCTTTTTTTGGCACAGCACTTTGAAACCTGAGGATGCATTCCCTGAAAGGACACGAGACGACAACGCAAGACTGGATGTTGTGCAGATCTTGCCACTGTCTGTTTTCTGCCTCATGATGTTAATATATATCTACATATACTATACAAAGTACATCAACAATGTGTATTGCTGCTACATAAAGAGACACTATTTAAAGCGAAACGAAAACGCCGCTGGCGTATGAATGGAAGACCTGGCATGGTTGAATGGAGAAAAGACATCTTTT
Organism: Rachycentron canadum; assembly: GCA_038496675.1. Lineage (NCBI taxonomy): Eukaryota > Metazoa > Chordata > Actinopteri > Carangiformes > Rachycentridae > Rachycentron > Rachycentron canadum. The sequence goes on from CM076653.1 coordinate 13,709,966, forward strand.
ATTTTATACAATACTTCACTGGATGCTGGTCTGCTGTGGATATTAATATTTTAAATATTTCTTAGTAAGAACTGGTGACCACAACTTCATGGAGCAATGCAGCAGAAGCCAAATCCACCTCTGAAAAGAGACTGAGGGGGGCAGAATGAGGACGGGAAGAAGAGTGCCTGTAAGGCGTCTGTGACATGATGTGAAGTTTTGTCTCCACTGTGCGGACCCACTTTAGAAGGTGCAAGTATACACCTGAGGTTGGTCCTGTGCTATGGTGACGGATAATGTGAAGATGACTCTTCCCTCATGGAAGGGTTACTTGATAATGGCTGGACTAAAGATAAAGGTAATGAAGATTTGATTCCCTGGGTTGAGTTCAGTCTATCAGTGTCAGGGTAACAATGCCCCAGCTCTTCCTGTTGCAGAGTTTATTATTTACATTTTTAAATATTGTATTTCTTTCACAACATGTCTTGAGACCAGGCTGTCAAAAGGGATTTTACTGTAGGTTTATATGTCAATGAACTGATCTCAGAGCATATCAGCACCTCACTGTAGAAATCCACAACCTTCCAGTTTCATTATTTATTGAATTTGTGTTCCAAAGAAATCACCACATCCACAACAGAGCAGTTCATCATACGTAACCTGTGTATGTGCTTAGTTGATATTTTTCTGTCTAGTACATTACATCTAATTTATAGAATATGTCCAGAATTCTGTATTATGGTATTTATATGCAATGTTAGGGTTATTTGGGTTCCCAGTCTCTCTGGAGACTCAATGGAGAACATCTATGACTGTGACTGAAAGATAATGCTTTGACATTCCTGATTTAAACGAAAGCTGCGTTTTACACCAGCCGGAAGGGGATCATGGTGGGCCTGTTGACCGATAGTAACCCCAGCCACACACATGTGGGAATGAAGTGCCAGCACAAGTGTTTCTCATTCTGGACTGGGGCAGTGGACATGTGGTTTTGCACTTGTGGACCCGAAGACACGTCATATTGAGGACTGAAAGAGTCTCACTGATAAGCTCAGACCTCATGTAGTGAAGACTGTCCAATAAAACGGAGGCCTCTGGTGTGAGGGTGGTGAAGTGGCACAGGCGCTAATGTTATGTCAGTGTTACACAGCAGGACACCACACAACACGAACTGTAACCACATGAGAAGGAGACCTGACTCTCTGTAGAGCCATATTAGAATGATGATGATGATGATGATGAAGGAAAAATGTGAGGTATATATTTGATAGTGAGAAAGATCATAAGTTACAATTAAAACAGTAATATGAAATAAATTAAGGTCGCTGTGTCACGAAATTTAGGGCAATTCTTAAAATGTTACATCTGGCTCAGATGTAATTCCATTGCCCTGTGTGGTCATTATGTGACATGTAGAGCTGACTGGGTTCCAGGTCCTCTGAAAAGAATAATTTCAGACATTGTTTATTCCTAATTTGTACCTTACACTGTCTTAGAGAACCAGAACAATCCTGAGATAACCCATGCAACAGTGAAATCCTTAAGTACAGTATATGTGTGTATTAGTGTGCATTTTACTGCAACAAGTGTGCAGCTAACAGAGGAAGAGCTGATTCTACACTGAAACACTCCTTTGTGACTGACTGGAGTTCCAGTTCCTTCAGCTCTGACTGCAACAGTCACTTGGTCTTAGTTAAAGATTGTGTGTACACTGACTTCAGACTGGGGTCTGAACATTTCTCCTTTCCTATACAACATAGAAGATTCTCATAACTCTGCTTGTAACCTGATGCCACTGCACAGAAAACCTCTTCTCCTGAATCTGGTCTGTGTCCCTGTTAGCGCTAGGTGTACTATAACTGTTTCTGTGCTGCCACCCTCAGACCAGCAGCCTGACACCAACGCCTCTCTGCTCCTCATTGTGACTACATTCTTGTAGTTTGTACAGTCACACATTTTAGTATATTTTCACATTAATATATTTATTGGTGCTGTAAGATGTTTTACAGTCATAATAGTCTTTTTGTTGTTCTTAGTGTAACTATTAAAACATATTTATTTTGAAAATGCAATGTTTTTTTTTTTTTTAATTAAAAGTCAACTAGATTAAATTCTTCAGTGTGAAAATTATGTTGAGATTGAGATGACACAAACAGAACAGAACAGACAAAGGTGGATACATAGTCACAGTTATGTGTCATGAAATTTAGGGCAATTCTTAAAATGTTACATCTGGCTCAGATGTAATTCCATTGTCCTGTGTGCTCATTATGTGACCCAGTTTGTCTGGATGCTGCTAGACTGGGTTCCAGGTCCTCTAAAAAGAATAATTTCAGACTTTGTTTATTCCTAATTTGTACCCTTACACTGTCTTAGAGAACCAGAACAATCCTGAGATAACTGTGACAGTGTTTTTCTCACCATTCTTCATAAAACACTGTTAATCCATTAATTTGATTCTGGGACTGAAAGTTGATGATGAATATTAAAGACTGTCAGCATTGGTTAGTTTTTGCTAACACAACCAGTTGTAGAGTTAGTGAGGACATGCTAGCTGGTCTGTCCTTGTCCTTGTAAACAATAGCATACCAACCAGGGCTTGATTAATCTCTTTTCAGGCTTCTACTGACCTGTCCCACACAGTACTACCAGTCCCAGTGCCAACAAACTAACCAGTGCTGATTGAAAAAAGGTTGTTTGATAATTGACTTATCATTTATCATCCTATTTTTTAAAGGAAATAAAACTTCTAAAAACTTAATTTTGAACCTGTTCTAGCTTCACAAATGTGAATATTTTAATTCTCAATATTAACAAAGTCAACTTCTGAATTTTGACAACTTGTCAGACAAGAAAATATCAGAATGATAAGATTGGACCTGATCATGGTGGAAAAGAAAGAGTCATTAAATTTACTATAATTCATCTAGACAGAACCCAGTTTCATGGCGGTCCATCTACTAGTTACTGCTCCATCTGTAAGTTACCAGTACTCCTGCCGGTCACCAACTCATCTAGTACTTGCCACTCCATCTACAAGTTACCAGTCTACTAGTTGCTGGTCCATCTGTTAGTTACCAGTCCACCTGCTGGTTACCAGCTCATCTACTACTTACCAGTTACTTGTCCATCTGTTAGTAACAAATTCAACTGCTGGTTACCAGTCAATTTAGTAGTTACTAATCAATTGACAAGACACTGGTTTATCCTTTAGTTACCATATCATCTGTTAGTATGGTTATTAGATGAAAAGCTGGTATCTCCACCAGGATACATGGTCCAGGAACCATGAATTAACTGTACTTGGGTTTGCACCAGTTCATGCTGTTGATGTGAGGATCTTCTCCTGAATATGTGAAGAGTGGAGATCCAGATCATCTGGATCAATTATCATGATGTTTTATTCTATAGTTGCCAAGACATTTCACTGTGAATCTACAATTATGAAATTATAGGACATTATAAAACGTTATTGCAGCAACAACTGCCTAACACTTCATTCATTCATTCATTCTGCAGTGCACTGACTTGTGTTGGATGGAGCAGTTAACTAGCTTTTGTGGTCAAACCAGATGAACTAAATTTGTTTAGGCTGAACATTTGCAACGGAGTATGACTCATTTTATATGAAATGGATCAAATGAAGACAGGTTTCCCAGCTGGTTTCCACAGTACCTCCAGAATGTGTAATTGTGGTCTGGAAAACAAAAACAGACTTCCTGCCAAGTTTGGCTTCCTATGAAATACAATGTTGAAATATGGAAGTAGGTGAGATAAAGAGTGTTCTACATAGTCAGTTGCATTTCCTCATCTGTTCAGCCTAATGTGCTTGCCAGTGACGTTTGGAGGACTGGTGGCTGTGTGGATAGTTCTATTGGATAAACTCTGTTACTTGCTTGAGGTGTAATAGCATGTGGACTTTGTTCCTGCTGCTACATGACAGGAAAATGAGTGTGTTTCTGTAATATGAGCTGAGTCAGGAGTCATAAAGACAACATGGGAGCACTTTCACAAACCATTAGGAATCAATGTCATACACAAGTTCTTCAGCATACCGAAACACCAGTGAGATTACAGAGAACCTGCACTTATACAGAGAGGAATGCTGCAAAAGATCTGACTGTGATTCAGGGAGAATTTAAAAAACAACAGTTCACTGGTGGAGTGAGTGTGGGTGGAACTGCTGACCCACTAATACCACTGGCAAACAGGAACCTGGGAACAAGACAGCTTTCATATCATTGTGTGATGAAGAGAAATATGACTGACATGCATTGAGTTTGAATGTGTTCAATCTGCTGTCTTAAAACTAAAAACAGTTATGTTACTGTAAGTTTGCTTCCTCTTTATGTCCTCATACCTTCAATAGGCACTCAATATTTTTTATCTAAACAACAGATCAAATGGTTAAAACCAGGTGTTACACACCATCCTTGGGTGGCACAATACTCCAGTGACCCCAAAAAAAAAACACTAAGATACCTCTAAAATCAACATAGTCCAAGTTTATTTAACACAAACAGAAATTATCAGGACACTAAACCTAATGACGACATAATTAAAACGGGAGACAAGCAAAACAACTGCAGACTGAGAGGCAGCAGTCCACATGCCAGAAGCCTCTGCCCCCATCTGCCTAGCACCAGAGCTCATAAAGCTTTCCTACCCAGGCCAGGTGTATGTCATTGATGATCCCTCTGTAGCTCCTGGCGGGAGCTACAGAGGGAGAGAACATGGGAGAAAAACAAAGGCAACAGAAACATGTGGTGCTGTAAAACTAGGGTTAAAACATGGGTAAAATGTTGCAGTTGTTGCTTACACTGATGACCTTATTCTGTAGCTGTCCTCACCTTTATGGAGAATTTTATCATCTTTTCAGCTTTATTGTTCTGCTTTATTCTCAGAGAAACAGCTGTGAGAAGCCCCTTTTCTCTACGTACTGAGCAGCAAACAGCAGACAGACACAGTCAGACAGCAGCAGATAAAGAGGAGCTGGTGAAAACCAAACTCGGAGCCAAAAAATTTGAACACTGGACTGCTCCATATGAATGATCATGTTTATCTGTCGCTGCTGGATCTGGGCATAAAGGAACATTAGCTTCATCATTACTTCTTATTATATGTTTTCATGTCGTTTTATGTTTACAGCTTGTTTTGTGTGACCAAAATACCAATATCTTCAGCTTTAACTTGGACTTATTTTAAAGGGTCAGTTCACCCTGGTTTGGAATGGACCTGAGCACAACCACCACAGTGACCCTAAAACACAAATTAAGGTGATGTGAGGCTACATGAGAGCAAAAAGTGCCTTCTTGCTGTGAGGCGAGTGCTAACCACTGCACCAGTGTGGGAGGAAGCTGTGCTGCCCATCTTCATACTTGGGACCTTATCAACATGAACTGCTCCGACTTAAAGAAATAAAAGCAGCATGAACAGACTTCCCAGAATGTACTTTTCAGGAATTAAACGCTCCTTTCTTGTGGTTTCAAAGAAAGTTAAGATGTTCGACTTAATATCTGAAGCTAAGTGTATTATTCATTTGAAATTGTTTTTTCAAGTTAAATTTTCAGTTCAGTTACAATTTAAAAATTACTTTTAAACTTACTGTTGAAGTCCAACTAACTCAAAGTGCACTTAAAGTGCAGCTGAACAGAACCATCTGCAAAGAAGAAGTCAATCTCTCCATAGGTCTGTGTCAGACTGGCACCATTGTATCAGAACTTCCAAGTAGAATATGTTGTTAAGCACCAGTTTCACTTCTTTTTAGTGAATGGTGCAGTGAGCTCAGTATACTTCCAGATGAGCTGTATATTTTTGGCTCTTGTTCCATCCCCGACAAGCGGAAAATCAGTTTAAAACATTTAGCTCAGTCACTGTTAATGAACTGAACTGGAATAACCCATTTCCTTTACGCTGACACTGACAGCTCAGTTCATGAATGATGTCCATGATGGAATGAGGAACTTTGGATAGGGAAGGAGTGACTGGAAACTGTTGTGACTGTGGCTTCAAGAGTTCCAGCGCTGGGCTTGGTTCACACAGTCATGGTGATGGTGTGTGTGTGTGTGTGTGTGTGTGTGTGTGTGTGTTTTATTTGTCTTAATGATAATGAAATCTCTCCAGGGGAAACGGAATAGAATAATGAACTGAATACTTAAAATCCAATCTTACTTTATTTATATTTTCACCGATTCGCAGAGTTACTCACTGTGTGGTTATTGACTGAATACTTATTTAATGCATAGTTATGCAGTGCATAGTTTCTTACTGCTTTGTCTTGTTAATTCATTGAATGTGTCATAAATGGAAATGAACTGAATTATGATTATATACAAGTGAAATACAAACTTCAGTGACACAATGAGACACTGACTGTAAGAGTAGTTTTCTGACTGACTTTCTGTCTGACTAAGTTTAACTAGTAGTTAACCTTGTAGCCTTGTAGGTTTTTGTGTGTGAGTGTGTGTGTGCCTTAATTCACTTACAGAGAGAGGAGATTACACTCCATTTTCCAGTCCCTCCCATATGTTTGCTGTAACCTGCCTCTGAGTAATTATTTAAGAGTAGAGTGGTTGGCAAAGTGTGTTGCTGCTCTTTTAGTCTTCATGAAAAAAAAAAAGCTTTTAAAATAAGATTATTTGGTCAGAAGAAATTTGAGCTGTCGTGGATGGGACAGTTCTGATGGTGAAACACACACCCTAGATACAAAGATATCACCTGGTTCAGGTGTGATGTTAACAGTATTTTCTCTGGACCTCAACTCAACAGTGGTTTTGAGGCTTTTTCCACAGTTTGTTTAAACTTCAATTTCACTGTGTTAACATCACTCCTGAACTTCAGCTTAGTATTGAGTTTGGGACTATTTCCTTGGGTTTGGTTATCCTTGCTGCTCATGGTGGTCATAGATTCTCTGGTTTCAGCATCATTAGCGCTGTTCATAGGGTCATACCTATTGTGTAAAGAGAGTTCAGGTGATGGAGTAAGCATTGGTGCGCTCTTATTAGATGTCCTGCTGGATTTGCTTCTACCATGAATAATGTCAGATCAGGTCCTGGCTGGATTTGAGGCCTTTGGTATATTTGCAGTGCCAGTATGAGGTATCATCAGAGAAGGCTGGCCTGGGAGTCCCTGCAGCTAGTCCAGTGGCATTATGACACATCCAGGGAGAATGTCAGTAAAGTCATTAAATATATAAATATGTGTCTGTCCATTAGCATGTTGATGGCGCTGTACCTTGTACGGTAGCTGCCACAGAGTCAGTGTTTAACTCACTCTCATGTATTGGATGCAGTGTTTCAATCGTCTTCTTAACCGTTTCCCTCTCAGTTAGTCATTCACACTCTGAGCAGCTCATTAATGTTGCAGGGTTTACAGATGCAGTTATTATGTTGTCTTTTTTCTGGTTGAGAAGTTATACATTTTCTAATTTTTTTATGACATCTACGTAAAACATCACAAATTAACTCCTCACAAAGGTAGGTACTTAGTACACTAATTAACATCATGCATTTCTAGCCCCTTGCCCTAACCATAACCACCAGAACTGAACCACAATCCTAACTTGATGTAGTCTTATTTTTTTGGCTCAATATGTCCAAATCCATCATAGGATAAAATAAAACTGTCACAGGAGCATGTCAGTTGTTCCATCATCATTGTCTGGTGGATATCAGAGGGAACCCTGCTGGGAGCCTGATATCTGCAAAAGTTGAACCTTTATAAATAAGTTGTTAATTTATGTGAACTTAGCCCCTAATCATCAGGCAGATATTTTGGTAGTTTGAGTTATATCTGTCTGATTTGTGCCTCCAGTTCAGTTTAATTGAGAAGTTTGTGCAGCTCACAGGGTCAGGGTATCGTCTCTGAGGCAATTCTTTTTTTACTGTTAAATTTAAACAAATAATTGATTTGAAAAAATGGAAGTCTTTTTGTTTTGTTGTCAGAATTAAAAAATGAACTAACTTTGTTAGCAAATTCCTTTTTTTTTATTTTTCCTTGCTGAATTGAGGAATGAAGAAAGGTAGTCAGGTGGCACATATTTCAAAATTAAAGTCAGAGGATAGAATGGTCAGTCTATAAAGTGTAAAGTTATGGAAGCACATATAGACAGACAGTTTGTTTATTATGTCTATTTCAAGAACCCATTAAGGTTTGAGTTTAGATCTAAAATATCTCTGAATTTGAATTTTTTTTCTTTGAACTCTGGTGTATATTGAATCAACCTTAGAGGCTACTAATGCATAACATAGCATCAGTATAAGTAGTTAAAAAAAATACATGTCTAGTCTAGGTTGCTAGCTAACAGGAGGGTGCTTTGTGATGAAACGTTAAGGGTATTTCTGCTGTTCTGGCTGATGACAGAGCAGAAATGCTCTGTTGACTGGACTGTTTAATTTCACCTTTCCTTCGCAATCTACAGCAGCTATCAAGGGCACACACCTTCAAAGACTGTGCCTACTGTTAGTCAGTTTGTTCTGTTAGGATTTGCAGAGTGGAAGACCAAAATGCAGACAATTAAAAGGATCTTATAATCTCATACATAATTAATACATTGAACATGGGTGAAACACATAAGGCTGTCTAAGACAATCACAGGGCACATCACATCAGGGCAGGAAACAGGACAAAGAAAATAATTAAATAACCACAAGGTGCACAAGGGAGATTGCTTAAAAATAAAACTAAACTTAAAAAAATCCAAACCAAAAATTTCCATTATGACAAACTTGTCATACCCAGTGCCAGGTTTTAGGTTATATTGTTTTTGTGTTTCCCACTTCCTGTTTTATTTTATGTCTTACTTTGTCTCTTGTTTCAGGTCTTTGTTTTCTGTCCTCCTGTGTTTCCCTCCTATGTCATTACCTACCTAATGTGTCTCACCTGTGTCTAATCATCTCCCTGCCATTGTTTGTACTTCAACCTCGTCTTCCCCTCTATCTGTGCCATTTTGTTTTGTGCCATCCCCTAGTGTTGCTCTCTCTTGTTAAGACCAATTTATGCTCGTTATGGTTTTTGCCTTTTTGCCTGCTGATTTGGATACTGTTGCATTGCTGATTGATTACCTGTGTACTGAACCTTGCTTTGGAAATAAACCTTGTGAACTTTGAACTGAGTTTGTGAGTCCTGCATCTGAGTCCTTTTTTCTGAGCCAGAACCCTGTCAAACTATGACAAAATATCCAAACAAGTGTAACTGATTGGGATGCAATTTGTAACAGAATCAGAATTGTGGGTGAAGAGTAGTGATGAGGATTCAAATTTCTGAAAGAAGTGTCAATGAAATGGAAAGATACGGATCACAACTTCCAATCAGGACTTGTGATCCGTATCTTTAATCATCAGGATTGTTAAAATAAAACTAGAGCAGAAATATGACGCAGACTATAATTTTGATTGTGATTGTGATTTTACCCAAAAAAATTGTTTCTTCTGGCTAGAACAGCCATCCCTGTACAGCAAACTGAGAAGAGCTCCACCCCCCCATCATTCATACACATACGAGTATCTGGTATAAAATTTGAAGACTGTGCCTTTGTTCCTTATGATTTACATTGTTCAGTGAGTGATAAAACAATCATCTGACTGTTATGTTTCAATGTTGACACCACACCAATAGTAACATTAGTTGCCTTGACCAGTGATAACTTATTCATACATTTACTCAGCTAAAGCCTTATATTTTATAACAAAAGCTGTTTTGAGGGGCAATTATTCAAATCAGCTTTCATCTAAGCTAAGATAATGCTAACTGCATTTGCATGCATTTTCCATGATGCTGATAATTGATTCTATTGTGGTCTCAGCAGGTAATTAACTCTAATTAACTAAGAACATTTCTTGGATGTCATGTTGTCATGAAACACTTTTGCCCTAATCAGGAACTTTTAGATCTTGAGAATAGTTTGGCGGCAGATGAAACACAGTCATTGGTATTGGTAGTCCCACCAGCATCACCAGCTTCTTCCATTTAATTAGATTAAACTATTGTCCTCTCATCTGCAAAGAACAGGAAGAGGGGCCTGAAAGGACTGGATAATGATGAAGCAAGACAAGTGAAACAGCTTGCTTTCATTATAGGTTGTACTGTTGACACATTGTACTTTGATGAACATTTTCACGCATACTGTATAGGAGAGTAATGACAACCTTGCTGTCATTTGCATTGACCACCTCACTTATTTTAGACCCTTTCATATGCAATGTTCAAATGATAAGGACAGAGTATACATCATTCCAAATTATTGTATGCTTTAAAAAAGTGTTTTTAAAAAATGTTATTGTTATTGTTGTTATTTTTAAGTTTTAACTCCCAAGAGTCTATAATTACACTAAATTGACTAAACACTAAAATGAGTTAAATTAACACCGTGGCGTGGACCCATATAGACAATTCCAAATTGTTGATCAATTTTAAGAGTGTTTGTTTGAATATGCTAGTTTTACTGTGTACATACACCTTTGATGAAACGTTTTTCATGTCTTAATGTAAGGACCTGAGTCATAATAGATCTTATGTTATCTGTGCTTGCATAATTTTACACTTAACAGAATTGCCTTTTTATCCTCTATTATTGACTTCCATCAACTACAACATTCAACAAGGACGAAATGAATTTGCAGCAACAAAATTAGACACAAAATTTTTTTTTTTTTTCAATTTGTTCTTGTTTTTAGATATTCAGTTCTGACAACAAAAACAGAAAAAAATGTCTGAAAGTACACAGTTCCAGCTGGACAATTGGGTAAATCTCAGCCTCATGGTAGAGTTGGATGTCATCTCTATGAATTGATTCTTTTCAGGAGAGCTGCAGATAGAATATAAATTAATACTTTATTTGTCATTGTATATTAAACAGAACAAACTTAGTTTGACAATCAATTCCAGTTAGTAAGTAGCATACAACATAAATAAAATGTATAATAAATAGTCGGTGAATAAAATCCAATACATACAAAAATATACAAAAAATACTAAACTGCTGCATTGAATGGAGCCATAGCTTTCGAGGATGAATGCGGTGATCTTGTCTGCTAGGTGAGCCAGGTGCTTGTCTCTGCCTTGCAGCTAAAATTTGATTCATTCAGCTTTCCAAACACATTGCTAAGATAGGCCAGTTTCATCAGAAATTGTTCATCACTGAACTTGCTTGCAAGTTATAGTACATGCACTCCTCCCTGGGCTCAAATACCTGTGACAACATTTTAATTTGGGAGAGCCACCTTGCCTTGCTGTGAAACAACACAGCCTAATGATCAGCTCCCATCTCATCACAAAATGCTGACTCGCAATCTCAGGGGTCCGGTTATGACTAAATTGATTATGCTCACAACCTCTGTCAAAACCTTTTTTGGTTTATCAGTCTGGTTAATTCACACATATGACAAAGACACAGGAGGAGAAAAAGAGAAAAGGCGCAGACAAGAAAGACTGGGAGTAACAGAAGTGAAGCAGGGCACTGTGGACACTCTGTGGCACCTGCGCAGATGAGATTGGATGGAGGGGACAGAAACTTTGTCTTCCTGGGAGGGAAACAGAGGGTACTGATAGCCCAGCACAGAACCATGGATGGTATGGTTGACACCAGGATGACAGGAGAGAGTGGAAGAATGTCCCCACTTGAGCACCTAAGAGTTCACAGACTCTTGGTGGTGTGTTACCTGGGATTGACTGGTAATGCTGGGTGTCTCTCCCTCTCAATATCCCACAATGCAGGAAGGAGGAAGGATAGGCTCTGGGGTGGTGCTGGTTGCATCTTGATCACTCTGCCACTGTTCTCACCTTAGTTGGGTATGCTCGCACCTGGCCATGCTCCACAATGAAACTTAAAAAGCTGACAGACTAAGAGTGAAGAGTGTTTTTTAGGGTAAGTATCTCAAGAACAAGTCTCACATGCTGGACATGCTCCATCATATAAATACACTAACACAATGCAGTTTAGCATGTGTCAGAGCACATAATTTACCAAAGACTGAAAAACTGTGGGGTGTTGGTGGGGACAAATGACTAAATATTCAAAGTATTGAAAGAAGTCTTCCTCTTGTCCCCCTCTCTGACATGAATAAGATGGTAAGCGTTGCACAATTCCAACTTGGACAAGATGGTAGCCTGGTGGAGCGGACCAAACGCTGAATCAAGGAGGGGGAGAGGGTACTTGTTCATAATGGTTATGGTATTGAGACCACAGTAGTCAATAAACAGTCTGAGAGTGTCGTCCTTCTTTTCAACAGAATAGAACCAGCCTAAAAAGAGAGGAGGAAGGACGGATGTGTTCAGCAGCCAGAGACTCTTGAATGTACTTTTCAATGGTGCAATCATAATGGTTATGAGGAGGCAGTGATACAGCCAGCTGTTTACTAAACACTGCCGCCAGGTCATGATAAACCTCAGGAACTCAGGTGAGTGAGGGCAGAGAGTAAACAGAGTGACAATGGATGGTCCAGTTGATGATGGAGCTGGAGGACCAGTCAATGTGAGGGTTGTGGAGACATACCCTGGGCTGATCCAGGGGGATGTGTTTTGAGGGGATTCTGGACAGGGGCTTAGTCTGGTGGGTGATTTGGGACAGGGAGGCATTCATCCAGGGCATTATCATCTCAGGGAGAAAGTACTTTCTCTAGAGGAATGATTCTGATGGGCGATTGAGGCATCAATAAAGTTTTCGTCAGCCCCAGAGTCTATTAGTGTTGTCAGCTGGAGTGAAGAATTCCCCCACACAAGCTTCACCTCCAGCTGAGGGTGGGGAAAGGCAGTGGATTCTGTCTCATCACATGTTGCCAGTTCGTGCTGCCAGCCACAAAGAAAGATCCTCTGCAGCGAGGCTTCATCCCAGTCGCTCTCCGCTGCTATGATTCTAAATTCAATAGCATAGTCCATCACCGAACCCTGTTGGAGAGATAGCAACTGACTAGCAGCTTCTCTTCCCCTGATGGAACAGTCAAAAATCTTTCTCATTTCTGAAAAATGCGAGTCCCACTCGTACAGGGCAGTAGTCCACTGAGCGGCTCTGCCAGAGAGGAGACTTAATGACATAAGCAATCTTAACCCTCTAAATGCCAAATTTGCAAAATTGCAACCAACAGCTACTGAATAAAACAGACAATAGTTCCAATCACAGTACAAAATCTTGTTTGTACTCTCTACCACTAGTTACCAGACATGGACTACTTTAATTCTATCCCAAAATTACCTCACGTTCATATCCAAAGTGTCCAAGTAGATAGCAGGGGAATGATGAAGCATATCTGTCTGCTTTGTTTGAATAAATTGAAGCAGAAAAAGAACTCTGAAGGGCTGTTGCTCAAAATCTAGGTAACATGCATGAGAAACTGCCCACAAGCCCCCAGTCATCCTTATGACGCTCTGGAGTCGGCACGTGAGGTTTCCTAGAAGACGTAGGAGCAACAGGTGGAAAGGTGGAGATGGAGGAGGCCGCAGGTGGGGAATGTGAAGGAGCTGTTGTGGTGGGAATGGGAGGCAGGCAAGTGCAAACTGAGTCCAATTGACCGGACAAGTACTAAGTGTTAAAACTTTTCAATGTTTCCATTATGTCCAAATTCTGGCCCCTTGGGCTGCAAGGACCTGACACAGTGTGTCTGAATCTGTGGGGTCAATCTAGGCCAGGTTGTTCTTTTAGGCCTAGCAACACAGTCTAAATAGGACCCCGAAGCAGATTTACACCAGGAGATAAGTTGTAGGTAAACCTTCTGACCTTTTGGAAGATATCCAACCAATCAGTAGGTCAGAGGTGAATCACAATGTGTAAGTCCAAAGATGGAAATAATAGTTTACCTAACTCTAACTGAAGAAAAAGGAGAAGCTGTATCAGATGGAGTAGTGACCAGGCGACTGTTTGAGTCCTAATCTTTTCTGTGGAGATAAAGCTGCAGGAACTGAGCTCATACAAGCTTCAGCTCACCAACATTGTACATATGACCCTAATGTGTGTGTGTGGATGTAAATCTGTTTACATGGTCATGCTCATGTAAATCACTGAATTATTAAATTTTAAGTTTTGGAGTAAGAGTCATAGAGATTTGATTGTGTGTGTATGTGTGTCTGTGAGTGTGTGCATGTGAGTACATACGTTCATCTCACTTTGGTTTGATATTCATACGCACACATGTTTTATGCACCAAAATTCACATGTGTTACAACGACATAAACAAACCTCTGTCTCCTCCTCTTTCACTCTCTTGAACTGCTGGTTTGCAGGTTGACCGCTTGCAGAACTGAGTAGCCTGAGAATTATTAGCTTAGCCATTTCATTTCTTGGCCTAGAATGCCCCTGGGCCAAGAAATGAGAAACTTTCAGTAGGCCCAATAAAAGGCAGCATGCACAAACAGTCAAGTGACTTCATCCAAACCCACACACAGTGACACCTACAACAGTGTGTTAAAATCCTGCAGTTCACATCTACATCCAGACTGGATGATTGTATATCATTTACATCATTCAATGCAGTGAGAAAGTGAAGGTCTGAAAGGTGAATGCTGTACGTACTCAGCATCTGAATTTCATAAAGAAGACCAGTATATACATAATGATGATAATCGATTGATTAGTTGCTTCAGACCTGACCCCGAACTGCTTTGATACAGGAAATATTGTGTTTTATTTTTTGATGGCTGATGTCTTATAACTTGGCTCCCTGGTTACCAAATAAGTCTTCTTGTATATGTTTTACACTAGTAGATATTTTCTGTGTTTCCATCACTGTGGAGACATTAAAAAGTTATTCTTACCTCTAAAAACAAAAATGTCACCCTCAGTCTAACATCAGTGTAATGTCCATATAATGTCATTATAACACCAGTATAACATCTGTGTAATGTCTTTGTAACATCAGTGGCATGTCTGTGTAAAAGCCATGTAACATTAGTGTGACAACCTTGTAATGTTTGTAGTGTAACCTCGTATATTGTCAGTATAACACCAGTGTAGCATTAATGTAATGTCTGTGTGACTCCAGTGTGACTTCTGTATATCATCAGTGTAACACCAGCATTAATGTAATATCCTTGAAATGTTAGTGTAACCCCACTGGAACATAAGAAAGACAGTGGCAAATGACAAACCTTTGTTGGAAATGAAAATTAGGTTGATGTCAAACCCCTACATTGGCCAATTGACACTGTGATGTTTAGCAGACCAGGTTTTGTCAGTATTTTAAGTCAATGTGTCAAAACAACACTGACATGACACATTTTGAAGATGCTGGGTTTTAGTTATATAACAACTTAAAACACACACAAAAAAACAGTTATTAATAAAAATAATCAGTTATTCAGATCAGTTATACGACTTTAACCTGACATTGGCCTCAGATGTTGAAATTGATTTTGGTCACCTGATGTCATAACCTACAGTACATTCATCTAAATATCAACATCTAATGATATGGCCAGCTGCCTGCAAGGTATATTGGGCAACTGGTGCAAAAAGCTTGACAGTAGTAATATAATTAATAGGGTTCATATTTCTGGACTCCACTTAATGAATCTCAGGGCTGGAGGGGAAGAGTTGTGTGGTAGTTGTGAATCTAATGACAGTACCAGACTGTCAGTGTGTGCTTGACTGGGTCCACAAAAGGAATGGGATTTTAGATTAATCTAAATATAAATCTGTAATTTTTGAAATAGATTATTATTAGATAAAAGCACAACTGTTTCTGTCTGAACAGGGGTCAAACTAGAACAGTCAGTCAGATCAAATTACTGGTATTCATTCTAGACCACTATCTATCTGTCTCAGAGACCATCAGTCATAATAGATGTTGTTAACAACATCTATTATGACTTATAATTCATTAGTGTTCCCTCATGTGGAGTATAGCTCAGTTATAATGTCTGCTACAAATAAAAAAATACCTTAACAAACATAAAACCAGTCCAGACATCTGAACTAAACTAATATGATCAAGTCCTGATTAGATTTAAGATGCAGTATACAGTAGAACTCAGATTTCATAAAGGTGTGATCAGGACTGTCATCATCAATGGCAAACACAGATTCATCCTCCATGCTGTTCACTATCTGCAGTTTATAAATAAGTCATCCAACCATGCCATTCATGGCATCACCAGAAACAAATACATCTTTTGCTGTGTGATCACGGCTATATCTTGGTTTTCAGAATAATTATATTTATGTTGCCATATTTGGTTGTTGCTGTGATGAATCCATCCTGTGAAAGAGAGTGGAGCTTATGAGGATGCCTTATGAACATCTTGGTGGGGTACTCAGGGCATATCCAGCTAGGAGGGAATCCCACAGCAGATGAAGAACACACGTGAAACTTTATATATCCCACCTGGCCTGGGGAGACCGTTTATCCACCAGGAGGAGCTGGAGGACATCTTGGCCACCATGGTCTACTGTCTCTGTTTTCTCGTTTGATCAGCATGCTGCAGTGAGAGTATTCACAGGTTAACTCTGAGGCTGAAGGTGATAATGATTTTCAGTTTCGCAGATAGTCAGTGTAGTCAATTTAGGGGTAGTAAATTTGGTGACTTCTGAGAAAACCTGGAGATGTTCAGCTGTAGTCAAATGAGGGCGAGACCAATGTTTGTTGACACGTGAGGTCAATGAGTAGAAGAGAACACACCTGAAACACTCAGTGCTTTGCATTTGTATCTTTTTGTTTAAACTGTGTACCTCAACACCTAACTTCTTCAAAGGCTCGGTTAAATCAGTTTGCTGCTGATCTACAGTTAGTGTGTTCGGAGAAAACATAGTGGTTTTTTAACACTTTAGTTCCACAGAGTTACACACTCAGTGAAAAACTCACTCTAATGATTTATATGTTGATATTTTGACCTCATGGTGTGAATAATCAATGTGTATTTTATAAACTCCCTGTACTAACAGAATTCTGGTTCCAGTGGGGGCATTTGAGTTCACTAAGTCCACAAAATCATTGTAACACATCCTCCATGCCATTGTTTTGAGATGTCATTCACTCTTTTTAGTGACTTCACTTATCAGTTATCATAGTTACCTGTTAAGTAATGGGCTACATCTGTGAGAACTTTGATGTGGAAAGGTGAAAAAGTTGAAACTCACAGGAAGAGGAAACAAGACGTAACCTGAGAGATTCCTGTTCAGGAAGAATAGAGGTCATGGGGATTTCCACTGAGACGCGGCATGTTGGCAAAACGCCCAAGCAGTACAAGAAAATGAAAACTGAGTGAACAGAGCCAAACTGTACTAACACAGAATTGAGAACTACTAAGGAGGGATTTTTTTTTAATCATACCTGTGACAAGGGAGGTAAATATATATATATATATATATATATATATATATATATA
>CM076653.1:13742246-13811204 GCA_038496675.1 Rachycentron canadum
AGGAGAGGAGAGGAGAGGAGAGGAGAGGAGAGGAGAGAGCTCCATGTAACCTGATGTGTCCCCCAGCGGTCTAAGCCTATAGCAGCATAAAAATGGTTCAGAGCTACCTGAACCAGCCCTAACTAAACGCTCTGTCATAGAGGAAGGTTTTAAGCCTATTCTTAAATGTAGTGAGAGTGTCTGCCTCTCTGACCCATGGAGAGAGTTGGTTCCACAGTAAAGGAGCCCGATAACTGAAGGCTCTACCTCCCAGTCTGTTTTTAAAGATACTGGGAGTCACTAACAGACCTGCATTCTGGGAGCAAAGTGCTCTGGAAGGATAATAAGAGACTATGAGGTCTTTCAAATAGGATGGAGCTTTGTCATTAAGAGCTTAAGTCAGCAGAAGGATTTTGAAGTCTACTCGATATCCTCGCTGCCTGGTGCACAGACAACAGGAATCAGGACTCATATCCAACAAGCACTTGTCTACTGCCTGACTCTAGAGCTTCAGTTCTCAGATCTGTTCAGACTGAAGTTCTTCATGGGCAGAGCTGGTGAGCAGTATGCAGATAGGTATAGCTTGTCTCAGCAGTGAACACAATGCTACGGAAAGCCCTAAGGACAAACGTGTTTCAGTGAGTCACTGAAACAGGTGTTGCTGGAAGTTAAACTTTGTCACAAAGAATTCAGGTAAGTTTATGACAGACTGCTCTCACTTACATGGGTGAGAGTTTGGCTGAACTAAAATACCTTAACGTGCAGTCAGACAAAAAACCTAGCATTATCTAAGTGTCAACTTCAGGGTGTAAGAAAGCTTGTCCTCACATCTGATGTTCACTGGAAAAAAAAGTTTGCTGGACTCCTTGGCAGAAACCATCCTGTATTGCTACACTGTCATCAGGGTGAGCTGGAAGACGTGGTTTGGTAACCAGACCTGGCACCAGCACTCACAGTGGGTGGTAGAACACCAGCCCTCTTCACCCATATTACAAAAATTATGTTAACACAGCAAGAAGTGGAACTGCATTACTGTCTGTGACAGTTCAGATGACTGCCTGTTGAGGCTGTAACTGTGACTATGTGTTTCTGTGACAATGTGTGTCTGTGTCTGTGTCTACTTATCGATAGAACCAGATGATAAAAGCCGCCTCATCAATCTGCAAGACTGCCTTAAAGACATCAAATCCTGGATGTCCTCTAACTTCCTTCGACTAAACTCAGATAAAACAGAGGTCATTGTGTTTGGACCTAAACATCTCAGGGACACCTTCTCTTTGCAGATTGCTTATCTAGATGGCATCACCCTGAACTCTAGTATGACCGCAAGGAACCTTGGAGTAATATTTGACCAAGACCTTTCATTCAGCTCACACATTAAACACGTGACTAGAACTGCCTTTTTTCACCTGCGCAGCATAGCCAAAATTAGGAATATCCTCTCTCAGAGTGATGCTGAGAAACTAGTCCATGCATTTATCACCTCTAGGCTGGACTACTGTAACTCTCTGTTGTCAGGATGTCCAAAAAACTCTCTAAAGAGTCTGCAGTTAGTCCAGAACGCTGCAGCAAGGATATTGACAGGAGTTAGATAAAGAGAACACATCTCTCCCACTTTAGCTTCTCTCCATTGGCTCCCTGTAGGATATCGAGTAGACTTCAAAATCCTTCTGCTGACTTATAAAGCTCTTAATGAAAAAGCTCTATCTTATTTGAAAGACCTCATAGTCTCTTTTATCCTTCCAGAGCACTTCGTTCCCAGCATGCAGGTCTGTTAGTGACTCCCAGTAAAACAGACTGGGAGGTAGAGCCTTCAGTTATCGGGCTCCTTTACTGTGGAACCAACTCTCTCCATGGGTCAGAGAGGCAGACACTCTCACTACATTTAAGACTAGGCTTAAAACCTTCCTCTACGACAGAGCGTTTAGTTAGGGCCAGTTCAGGTAGCTCTGAATCATTTTTATGCTGCTATAGGCTTAGACTTCTGGGGGATACATCAGGTTACATAGAGCTTTCTCCTCACCTCTCCTCTCCTCTCCCACACTTTAAATTATCATTTTCACTATCTACTGCACCTTGTTGTTTGGCCTTGGTGTCTCGCTCTCTCTCTCTATTTGTGTTTCCACAGATCCACTGAAGCTCCATCTCTCTCCACCAACCGCCCCCTGCATCACCCCCTTCCCCTTTTACCCTTGCTGTTAAACTGACCTGCCCTTCGCTCCCAGGAACCAGTCTACCACCCATTACTCCCATTAAGCCTCCTGACTCTCCCTGCCTTCCCTCCCACCAAAAACTGCCTTCATTAACTCCTGCATACTATTTCCATGGTGTGCATATTCTGTATTGTTAAGTGTTTTCTTGTCTGTATACAACATCTATTGCACATCTGCCTGTCCTGGGTGAGGGATCCCTCCTCTGTTGCTCACCATGAGGTTTCTCTTTTTTTTCCCTGTTAAAAGGGTTTTTTGTTTTGAGTTTTTCCTCAGTCGATGTGAGGGTCTAAGGGCAGAGGATGTTGTTATGATGCTATGTAAAGCCCTTTGAGACAAACTGTTTGTAAAAATGGGCTATACAAATAAAATTGCCTTGCCTTGTGTCTGCGTCTTTGAGTGTTTACTGTATGTGACTGTGATTTTCTGTGTCTGTGACTCTGTCTGGGCCTGTATGATTTTCTGTGTCTGTGACTATTTGTTATTGTGGCTGTGACTATGCATGTGTGTCTGTTCTGTGTCTGTAACTGTAAGTGACTATCTGTGACTTTCCTTGTCTGTCTCTGGGACAGAGATTGTCTGTGTCTTTGAGTGTGACTGTGAGCATTATCGTCAGTGACTGTCTGTGATGGTGTTTGTAACTGTCTGTTTTTGTCTGAAACAGTGACTGTGGCTCATCACGATTTGTACTGTCTGTGTGGATCATAACTTGTGTCTTTGAGTGTGCCAGTTACTGTGACTGTGACAGTCTGTTCCTGTCTTTTACTGTCTGTGACTGTGACTATCTGTGACTGTAACTGTGACTGGATGTCTGAGTGTCTCTGATTTTGACTGTGACTGTGACTGTCTGTGATTCACTGAGACTGTTACTGCCTGAGACTGTAATTATGACTGGATCTCTGACTGTCTCTGACTTTGTCTGTCTGCGACTCTGCCTGTGACTGTTAATGATGTGTCTGTGTCTGTGACTTTTTGTGACTGTGACTATCTGCATAGTTACAACCATCAAACATCTGTGATTTCAACACATGTTGATGAAGAGGAGGAATAGACTTACATCTCTTGATGCAGGGGAGAGAGCAGTAGGCTGAGAATGCTACGTGATAGTTTTTATGTAAACAGACACCCATCTAGTTTTTGATCAGGGGAATATTTCAACTGTTCTAATGTACTGTACAAAGATTACATCAACATAATTTACATCACCGTTATATACCTCCACATCAGTAGGTGGCACTCTGATGCTGCTGTGACCACTATGGAGACTGCAGTTACAAGCCTGCTCATGCCAGCATTGAAATGAATAAACTCTGGCATGAGAGTGAAGAGGGAAGAGTGAAGAGAGTCGACCAGTGTTAATATTGATCTACAGATACTGTAAACTTTGCCAGAATTATATGTGAATGTAATTATAATTGTTTGATTCTTGTTTAGGCGTATATCATGTTTAGGAAGTTTGTTTTGTAGTTAATTTTCCCAACATGTGTCCCAACAGTTTTTTCACGAATCTCAGTTATACACACTGGTTTTATAAGTATAAGTGAAACTGACATGGAGCTGAATTGGAGCTCTTTCTCTCTGTTATGACACATGTCCCTCACAGTTTGCTGTACACAGTGATGTATGGATGCTGTAGTGATTCTCTGACCAACACTAACTGAACATAAAACACAGTTAATGTCTCTGTTGATGTCTCTAACATCTCAGTCACAGTTCAGCAGGCTCCCAGTGTCTCAGACTAAAATAAGACTTGAGCTATAACAGAAAACATGTAGTTAAATCTAAATCTGTATGCATGTGTATTTGCGTGGGTGGCATATTTTATGACAAGGAAAGTGAAAGCATGAATTTAAGGAAAAAAGCCTGTTTGGGCAGAGAGCAACCGTAATGATAGGGCCACAGTCTGGAGATGTGAACGCTGTCATCCACGTTGCACGACAACCTCAGGGGAACAGAGACGTTACCAAATACTCCTGCTCGGATAAATGTGAGCTGTGTCACATTACTTTGCTCTAACAAGCTTATTAAATGCAATCACAGGCATGCAGAAGGAGTTTGCTTCAGCAGTAACAGAACATTTTAGGGTCTTACAGCTCAGTTAACTGACTGACCCTGTGTCACTCCTCATAGACTATTTTCAGGTTAGGAGAAGGCCTTTTTCCACATTGAGCATAATTTTCCTGCAACAGGTTTGCGTGCATGAGATAGGCACAGGGAGAAAATACATTGTGCATATAGCTGCTATGGCTTATGTGCTGCAGCGGGACAAACTAGTCTTTCATCAGCTTTACACTGCCTCAAGTTCATCTTTGATGGACATGTCTACACAGACGTTGTTTCTGCCTCTAGAAAGTACTGAGCTGCACATTCTTGTTTTTTCTTTTTTCAACTTGTACATAGAATCAAAGTGTGAGCTGGAGAGTTCAACAGCAGCAGGTGATCTGATCTAATTTAATAAGGAGGAAAATCACACATCACACTCAGTGTTACAGTGTTCTAACAAGTGCACTTTGTTAGACCTGTTTATTGTGCAAACTGAACTCAAATATTGCAAATTAGAGCAACAAGTCCTCCAACCTCAGCAACATTAGGTTGTTACTTCTCACCCTCATGTTCGATCCACAGGTTAATTTTTTTTTATGGTTAAAAGAAACAACATATTGGAAAGAAAGAGCAGCCTCAATCTACCATTCGCCTTACATTACACTTTGTTGCTTTGACTCCCTTCTGTCATCCGTTCATAATCACTACAACCACTACAGGTCACCTGACAGCGAAACCTAACTCTGGCTTGGAATCAGCTGCTACACAGACAGCCTGTTCTGTGTGTGTGGTTAAACTTCACCTTCTGTCTGATTCTAATGTCACCTGCTTTCTGTCTGTTAATCATCTACATGTGGGTTCTGTGTTCTCTCCCTTTGGTTCTGTCTGAACCGAGACCTACCCAAGTCTCAATGAAGCCATGCTGGGTTCTCTGAGACCTGGGTAGGTCCTGAGATCATGTTGGTCTGCTTGCATGACTGAGCTGAACTGCTCTGGTTATTTTGGTTCTAGGTTTCAGACCACTTGGAGGCGGGTGAAGGCCCTGAAAGTATGGTCAGTCTGATGACACACCCCCTTCTCCATGTCCTCATGTGACCTGACAACCTCATTTAAGCCATCCTGAGACACACAAACACATATGCACAGACACACAGTTCAACATTCTTACTTGCTCTTTCACAATTAAACACACACCCGTTGACCTCTGAGCAGTTGTCCATGTCAGTCCTTGTGATCAGCAGATGGACTGGTTGGTAATCTGCTGGACTGAATCCTTTATTAAGTAAAAAGTTACTGAAAATGTTCTGATTAATAGGATGATAAGCTCATATAGACATATTCGGTCTGCTAAGGACTCTGGTGGCAGACAAAACCGTTCTCCTTATAACTCAGGTCTCCTGTTTCCTGCACCTCCTGAGACCAGTAAGTAGAAGCCTCCACCATGTCTCTGCTGAGGAGGAGAGAGCAGGGACTGTGAGGGTGGAAGATAACATCTGCTTATACAGACTCATCAGCAGATAATCCTGTGCTGGGTTGTGATTCTCTGAAACCAACCACAGACACAGGAAGGACTGTTGGTAGGGAAACAAGAAACAAGAAAAGGACACACTGATAAAAATATACACTTTCCTGTGACGTGTTGTTCTTTTACAACAGTCTGACTGAATCTGTCTCTGCGAATTAACATTTCAGTATTTCCCTCAGTAATGTTTTCAAACAGCTGATCAATGTGACATCTGAAATGGTCTTTCACAGTTCTGTGACATGGCTCTTCTCTAACAGGAGAGAAGCTGTTGGCAGAAAGTGACTGATAGGAAACTGACACAGTCAACAAATTTCCATCTGGACTACCTGAATCCAGAATCAGTGGTTTACACATCTCTGGTTCACAGTGGGTCACGCAGTCTGGTGAGAACAGGTAGGAGGTAGGTAGTCTGTGCAACTATCTAAAACCAGAAGTAAACATACCTATTCTGAGGAGCAGAGGCTGTCATTGTGTTACAGTTTAAAAGGAGTCAGGCTCTTTGAAGAAGACAAAGGCCCTGAGACTTTTTTTATTTCAATATTTCAGATTAGACTTTGTGTTGTGTCTGATTTTAACACAGAATTGTCTGCAGTGATGAACAACAAACACTTTATTTTTCAAACACGTCCGTTGTGAGAACAAGGAGAGACTAATGAGAAGGAGTGGTGCTTCGGAGTGGAGTTGTCAGCAGTCTTAGATGTTGTTCCTGCAGAGTTAGCCCGGTATTCTCAGTATTCTTCATCCCATTCTCCTTTATTCCCTGTCACACGCACACACACACGCACAAACACACACAGCCACTCACATGCACACACACATATTCATAGAGTAGTTTTCTATCATATACACACATTCACACACACTGATGGACACACATCTGGGGCAGTTTGGGATTTAGTACCTTCCCCAAGGACACTGAAATACTATCACCCTTTGGGTTAGTGGTCGACCCACTGTACAACTGCCTCCAAACCCCACACACTATAACAGGCACATTCTTAATGACGCTTTGTATTGTATTGTATTAAAATTTGCTACTGGGTTCAAATCAGTGTGTGGGGACTTGGACCTGAAGCTGGTTTAATCCTGTATCATGGTCACTGAAGGATGACTCCTAATGACCATACATGTAGAACCACCATTAGACTAACATTTCCTTGACATCAACGTTGCATTAGAATATATCTCTAATGGTACTGGTCAGAGTGAAGCCTGGGAGGGACACTTAAGGTCCAAGAGGATATGTCATCACAAGATCACTGTGATAAAGCTTCTTGATTAATCCAGTCAACAGATTAAATGTTATAAGCACATTCACAAACTCCAGAGGATGAACCCTGTGTGTGAGCTCACCTCTAACATCAAACTGATGTTCTCAACAGAAGTATCCTTTACAGATTTTTGTTTAACAGAAACAGCTGTTTCACAGTCACACTGTATGTGAATAAAATGGTTTGATTATTTACATTCATGTTTGCTGACTGTCAGTCTTTTTCCTGATTTGTGCTGGTACATTACAATGTTTCTAGGTACATTACTGCCACCCTCTGTTGATAAGTAGGACAATGTAAAACTAATGCAAACCAAGCAAAGACCTACTCTTCATAGTCAAAAATTTGTAAATACATTTATATTAATGAACTCAATGGAGGTCATTGCCCCATGACAATTCAAACCCAACATGTTTTATAAACTCCATGTTCATATTGTCATGAAAACTGTAGCCTCTCACAATTTCTCTCTCTCTCAGAATTTAATTATATAAACAAAACTTCAGTAGCTTCATCCCACATCTAACTGTCACTCTAGATCCTCAGCTTGTTTCATGTTAAGCTGCAGTGGATATCCTCCATCCTAAGAGTAGGGTACAGGATATATTACATGTGTAGGTCTTTTAATTGTCCTCAGGATCCTGCTGACTGCTCTGTTGCAGTAGATTATTGGAAACATGAGTCAGTGTAGATGGAAACCAGATGGTGGGAGTGAGGGTCCATGCAGCGACAACACCTCCCACTGAGTTCTAACATGAGTTACATAACACCAGTGTTTTTCCATAACAGGTCAAGTGTTGAATTATTAGCCACGTTTAAACTCAGTAAGGATCACGTGACACCTTTATTTGATCTGTGGTGAGACCAGCCGAGGACTGGTGACACGAAACCCAACTCTAATTGTTCACAGTGGTAATGCAGGCTACATATTGTGTCTGCTCAGCAGCATGATCAAAAATTATTTGTTATCCAAAAAGATCATTCAACACTGATATTAGTTGTCAGTTAATCAAGTCATAAAGACTTCTCACAAAACTTTTTCATAATAACTTGAGCTCATAAACAGGAGCTTTAGCCTGTTGTTTATCAATTACAGTTTATCATCAGTTTATCATTGGTCTATTGTTGGTTTATTGTTGGTTGGTCTATCATGGGATTACATTCAAGTTTTTAAACATATAATGCATAAAATGAAAGCAGGATGACCAGCCTTCTGATCATTGTGCAGTCTAGTCATGTGTGTGTGCCTT
Source organism: Rachycentron canadum (assembly GCA_038496675.1). Lineage (NCBI taxonomy): Eukaryota > Metazoa > Chordata > Actinopteri > Carangiformes > Rachycentridae > Rachycentron > Rachycentron canadum. The sequence goes on from CM076653.1 coordinate 13,750,525, forward strand.
TGGGTATGTCTGTTCACGACTGTGTGGTTATGAATATGAGGAAGACTTATAAGTCTGTCAGTGGTTACAAGCAAGTGTAGCACAATGGATGCCTTCAAGGTGAAATGTAATGTGTTCAACCAGCCAATTGGATGGTTCATAAAAATATACAAAGTAAGGGATGTTTGAAAGTGATGTGTCTATCTGACACATCTGCATGGATGAAGAGATGCTACTTTGAACTAAACCTCTCCAAGATTGAACACCTGGTCACCCTGGCTACCCACTCTTCATCATAATACCAATATCAAAATCATCTCTTCATCTCTTACCCCAAACAAGGTCCTGAGAAACCCAGCTGTCATGTTTGATGACAAGTGTTTTTTCTCTGATCATGTTACACCCATGTCTCAGTTGTGACTCTTTCTCTATACAACATCAGTAAACTCAGGTCTTAGCTGACTCAGTACTCCACCCAGCTCTTGGTCCAGGCCAAACACTTCCATCTTCCTTGACACGTGTAAATGTAAATGTACCCAATAGCACCATCACTGTATTCACAGCAGAGGAGTTACAGACAGCAATGGACCTGGCCAGCTAGAGAGCATATTAAAATGAATATGGAATGGTATTTATGTGGAGCCCAGGCAGCACTAGACACAAACTGAAGGAGACATTCTGTGGCAGACCAAGGAAGTACATCATCCTAATGACCCTGAAGATGATATAAACCAGAGGTGTTAATGCACTTACACTGCATGGGACACCTCCCTGGGACACTGCATTTCTGCAGTGGTTGTTGTATGGCCCATTCAAGGTGTTGTTGGAGAAGGACCATGATCAAATATCAGCTATTCAAAGTAGTCATGGAGCAGTCATCAGTCATTGGACATGCCAAAGCCCTGACCTTTCTCCAAGGGATTGTTGTCTGTGGAGTGCAAGTTTAAACATTTAACATTTAGGTGGGTCTGTCAGCCTGAGGGCTTGTTGCTCAAGTAGGACAGCAATACTCTGGATCAAAATCAGGTCATGCTGGTGGAGTAAATCTTTGCTTAGAGTTTGACTTTGGTGAACTAACCAACTCTGTGCCACCCTCCAATTGCAGACTAACCTCTCTTTTAAGATTAAGAAAACCAAGAGTCCAAAATGGGTTCAGCCATGTCAATTTTTGTCGCACAATTCAATTGATGCAACCCTGCACTGTATAAACAATTCCACAGATTTGAGGCATGGTTTGGAGTCAAAGTAAGTGAATCTACAATGTTAAGGTCTCAGTATGATGTGTCATCCCACCACAAGGGGTGAGAGGAATGAAAGGGAGGCCCTCCTGATAAGAATTCACATTGATGGAAGTAACTGTGTGTTGTTCTTGAGAGGCTGGAGTGGTCACTGTCAGACAGATACACATGATGTCACTACACTAAAACTCTAGCGGGGCACTAAAGATGATCATCATCCTACCAACAGTTGTTGAGACTTGTCACTGCAGTTGGCTCAAGAGGAAAAGTCACTGCAGTACCAAAGTCGGTATTCTTCCTCCTACGGGGGCCATGAATATTTATTGAATTCATCCAGTAGCTGTTGACATATTTCAGTCTGGACCACAACCTACCAATGGACCAAACAGACATCTCAACCGAAACACAGAAGAGAAAATTGTCTCTGAGAACATGTGACTTCATCTGTCACATGGTTTTCAGTGTCTCTTGGGGGACTGTTTGCCATCCCAGTAATAACCACAACAGTATTAGTCCCTTTTAAACATTAATCAAGCAACAGTTGCCTTTAACTCAAAGCCCAATGAGGAATGTGTTGACTGCAATGTGGTGCAGTATATGTAGGACAATGTCAGGACCACTGGACTCGGTACTATGTGGGATTGTCCAGAAGGATTTGCACCAAAGAAAATGGAGCCTTGGCTGCATCAGTGTTGTTTTCTGTGACATGGAAACAGAGAAATCCAAACACTACCTCCCCTCTCCAGGTCATCTCTGTCTATATTTCGGGATGCTTTAAAGCTGCATGCTGCAAAATGTCACCCTTATTAGAAAAGAAGGGTTTGTTCAGGGTTGACCTTTAGGTGCCTCACCTGCAATCTGCCTGATGAATGCCGCCCTTTAAGCCACATATGCAGATTACATTTCAAGTGACACACATTTGTTACTGTTCTGTGGTGAGTAGCTCAGGACACAGTGAGATACCTTCAGTTTGAATCTATCCTGGAACTACTGTCACATGTGATGTTCCGCCCTGTCCTCTTCCTACATTTGATTTGGTTCATTTAACTTGTCCTGATTAAGCTGTTTGTGTAAAGCATTCTGCTTCTTTCAGGTTAGGTTTAGTTTTTTTGTTTTTTTCTTTTTTTATTTGACTGAGCCAATCTGTATCCATGTTCTTCTATGTTGTAAAGTAACAGGGACAAAGATGAGATGTTAGCTGCATAAACCAGGCGAGCTACCTGACAGTAATGATCAAATGATCAGGGTCAGATTTTCATTTTTGAATATGAAAGTATGAACAAATGGGCTCTGACTCACACTACACTCTCACCCATACAAATCAGGGGAAATCTGGACACAGACTAGTGTTAGCATCTTGAGCTTGTTTATTTCTGAGGCTGAGTCAATGTAAACAAAAGTTGTTCTATTCAAAATGTTAACACCTGTAATAATAATAATAATCTGTTAATACAGATCCAAATGTCAATGACATATTGACACAAACGATTCTGTTTACACCTATTCAACGGTAGTAAAACATAGACATAACCATTTTACACATTATCACACAATATGCTCCCTCACACGTGTGTGTTATGGTGACAGCACCCTAACAATATTTACATGTTTAATCATGTTACTAGTCGCTTGTAAAATACATACAATACATACAAGTAGTAATACGTGTAAACTATTACTGTTAGCATGATGATGCTCACTGACACATGTAACTACAAAAACAAACTCACTCATCTCTCACACCTATGAATACAACTAACAACTAATACTGCAGTTACATCACTTTTAGAACCAGTTTAAGAATATAAAACTACCCATGGGTTGATAGGACCAAAGTTTGCAACTGGATCAGGCCAGAGCTCATTTGCTTTTGAGCTGCCATGTTTGGGCTTGTAAGTATAATCCACAACAGCACCAGAGCACCATCTACTCACTGAAATGTGTATTACGTCAATATAAAGAATTAATGTAAAGCTTAAACATTATCCAGTATAACCAAACTTGTCTATACTTATCCATCTACACCATAAGAAACTAGAGATCAACTAGAGAGGACAAGAGACAAAGGTGACCACACACATCTTTGAAGTCTGCCATATACCTGTAAAAGTTGATCTTTCAGGCTGTGACGTTGTTGAGAAAAGCTAATGTCAACAGTATTCTCCCTTCTCCAATAGAATATAAACATCCTTCATGTTCTGCTTTGTGTTAAAGGTTTTTAGTAAACTGGACCCATCCTTTCAGCCTTAAATGTCCATGTGTATGTGAATAGATCATTGAGCTCAGTTGTTGAGGCTTTTTGCACTGGACTTTACTGACAGGCTTGATGTGGTCTTGCATGCTCTACAGTTTGGCCTGAGCTGGATTGAGGCAGGTGGCTCTGACTTTGACCTACTCTCTGTTGCCAGCAGACAGCTGACGACCTGGGTCTGTGCCACACTGACTGGATGAAGGGCAGATAGAGGCAAGGTGGTGGCAGTCAAAAGCTGATTCCTTTTCAAATAAACTACTGCTTTAAAGCCTTCAAGGCCTTTTAATGTGCAGTTTTGGAGAAAATAAAGTCCACTGAATCAGTCTGCTTTCACACACTCATCTTGGTGCCCACAGGTCCAGGTTAGTGTAGGACAAAGCTGAGCTGTTTGACATTTTTATTCTGCCACATTGCCAAGTTGTCTCCAAAGTCACACATGAGGAACTAAAAGTATGAACACACCCTCCTGCTTTTGTAGACTTACTGCTCCCAAATTTGCTTACACTGCCTGCTGGTGGTCACTACATGTTCCTACAATGAGCCTTTTTGTTCAGTCATAGCTGATAAATCTGAACACACACACTACTGGACAAGTAAACTCAGCGGTCCAGCAGTTTGGTTAAACATTCAGAAATCTGCTTTGAAACAATACAAGGCATTTCTTTCTGTTCCAAAGTATTATTACTCTCATTCAGCAGGTCACAGAATTAAGATACAGACAGAACCACATCAACTGCAAAGAGCAGAACTCAGCAACTCTGAAGTTCCCAAACTGCTGTTTGATTTTCTGTTGAGGATACTGACACCATTCTTAGTCTAGTTATGTAAGGATCAAATGAAACCAATAGACACCCCATGCTGTCACAGCAATCCCACACAAAATATCAAAGAGCACACAGTCTTGAGCATTTTTCCAAGTTAACAAAACCTCCCTCCCTCAGAGGAACCCAGGAAGCCATAAGAGGTGTGAAGCACATTTGAGTGGCAACCCACCATAATGTCACCCATTGGTTAGTGAGCTGCCATTTTGAAGCTTCAAGTTTGTAAATTGGCTGTCACCATGTTGGTTTTTTGAAACCAGAAAAAAACATATTTGGAGGAGAATGTAGAGCTGGGGAGGAGTGAAGGGTGGATCTGACCTGCTCTGTACTAAATCCTGTGTTTACTACTACCACTGTGTGGTACAGTCTGGCAATCACACAGTAGCCACACCCTAATGCATACCTTGCTTTATCGTTCAGTTTCCTCTAAATGGGACCATCAATGAATAAATGACCAATACAACCAATGGAGTGGCCCCCTGAATGGTCATTAGATTGAAGGTCAGTTTAAAGCATTTGCACATTTCATCTTTCAGCCTCGGTGTCTACATCAATTTTTATATATAGTCTATGACCACAGTCATCAACCACCTATGTGAGTCAAAGATGCAGGGCTCTATTACTGTGTGGTACAGTCTGTGAATAACACGGTAGCCACGCCTAATGCATACCTTGCTGCACCTGTTTCACCTGCATCACCTGCTTCATTTACTAAAAACTCCTGCAACGCCTGCAGTAAACAGGCTTTATTATTTTAAAATTATGGCTCTTTATTATTAGGTTGTTGTGTTTCGTCTTGTTGCCTTCATCAAGGTCATCCTCCATCACATTTACCTTCTCTGAGCTACAGACATTGTCTTATCATCAGATGTGTCCCCCTGAGAAAAAGACACATATGACAGAAATCTGACATTTCTGTTTGTTTCATGTGAGGGGGTGATGACCTCTTAGTGCCCATAGAGATTATGATGAGAGAAAGTCAGGTAAGGGACAAAGTTCTCATGAGGACAAGGAGACACTGTGACAAAGATGTTCACTGTTCTTCTATCCATGACTGCTCGTGTGGCAGGTAGGTGGTTAGGCATCATGCAGAAGGGCCCCTCAACTGTTAATGGGAGGGTGATCGCTGTCTCATCCCTGGTCCAGATCTGCCCCCTGAGACCAGGGGGAGCATTGGGGTGGAGATCAGAGACATGGGCCCCTCTTCTGCCCTCCTCTCCACTCTAACAGTGAAACATCAGGAGCTGTCACAGTGACAGGATGGCAAACTGAGTGCCATGTGATCACTGATCCCACTGCACATAAAGTGTGTGCAGACATTGATTCAATTGCACATCAAAGCCTCTTTGTAGCATTAGTACACAATAGTGCATTCAGAGTCAGACTGGTTTTTGGAGCAGCTGGTTTCTGCAAGGCCACAATAGGCTGCTTCATCTGATCCCAGGGGTTAGGACGGGCCCGCAACAAAGGAATTCCACACAAGCTGTCAAAGCCAAATGATTAGCCCTCTCCCTCCAGCGACATCAGTAAAATGGCCTCTCTGTCCTTCTTTCAATATCCAAATGTATGAAAAAAAACTGGTGGGCTGTGTGTTGGTTCAGTTTGACGTTGTGATGCACATCTTTGAGATCGTCCTGCTGTTTGTTTAGTGGACATTCTTACTAATGTTGTGTTGTGTCTGAGGTCACTGACCTTACTATCAACACTTTTGTTTCAGGGCCAAGTTCACATTCTGTAATTACATTGTGGACATGTTGCAGTGTAGCATCCGTAGGCAGTTAGTCTAGGTAGTCTCAAACAATGAGGATGGTTCATTATGAGCAGCTGCTTCATATTACAGAGCATTTTTCATTGGATGTTGGTGACAAAAGAATGAAGGAAAACATCAAAAATATTAATAAGTAAGTTAATTTGACTAATCTGGGAGTTTTCAAAGCTGACACACACACTATTGGTCCTGTGGTCAGTGTGTCTGGCTGCAGAGATTGCAGATCTGACTTTTGAGCAGAGGAGGGAGTTGTTGTATTCTATAGGCAAAAAATTGAGGAGAGATGCAGAATTTAAAAATCTGGAGATGGAGGAGCGGAGGCTGAGTTTACAGGGTGGAGGTGCCAGCCAGACTCCTCTGGTAGATCAATTACATCATTTGATGTTGCCAGTAATCTGCAGTTAGTTCCTCTGTTTAGTGAGTGTGACCCAGACACTTTCTCTGTTTCTGTTTCTCTGTGGTCTGACCCTGATTGTACTCTTCTCTTACAGTGTGTGTTAACAGGTAAGGCTCGGGAGGCCTATTCATCTTTGGCCATGGCAGAAAGCAGGGTTTATTCAACTGTTAAATCATTTGTGTTGAAGGCTTATATTAGTTCCTGAGGCATATCGTCAGAGGTTCAGGATGTGTGAAGAACATCTGGCTCACATTAAAAATTTGTTTGACTGTATTTTGAAAATAAAATTTTGACACTTATCTCATCTCCTCTCTCATTTTTGTTGCAGTCCAAGAGCCAGGCTGTAACAAATACAATACATAATAATGGTCATCATCCACTCTTGTTCCCTCCACTCCCTCCGTGACAGGTGTATCTGAGCTAGTACCTGGAGCTACTTCTCTCTGAGTGTTTCACCACAGATGAAACACAGATCCTGTGACACCACTTTAACATTTACAAGATTTGGACAAAATGACTTTAAGTTTCTTTTTGGACAAACTGTTTTAATCGTTTTAAGGGAGAGGCTCCTCTGAACACAGAGTTTCAGTGAAAACACACAGAACATGTCTGTGATTAGTTATACATCAATGATCAGTTATACATCAATGATTAAGGTACATCTTTCTGACAATCTCTGACAGTTTCTTGACAGTACAGTCAGTTTTTACACGACTGTAAAGTCTAGCTCAGTTTCACAGCACCATGTGATGATTAGATCCAGTTCCATAGATTCTCCTGTGGATTTTCCCTTTCTGTGTGGACTGTTGTTGTGGGTAAATGTACCACATTACCACACCTGAGGGGTTGATGGAGATAGTAAATTCCATGGTGAAGTTTAGCCCCATCACTGTGGAGTCAGTGAACACGTCATAGGCCTGAGGACAAGACAGAGGCATACATATGAAGATTAGATCAATCAGGTTTGTAGCCAATCCAAGCTGCCATTGGGCAAGAGCAGGTTACAGCCTGGACAGGTAGCCATTCCACCACACATCAATGTTTACTCACAGGCAATTTAGAGTCACCAATTAACCTGCATTTGATGACAAACCTCATAGTTTCCAGTTTTATGTTGGAGTTTGTCCAGAGAGCAGTGGTAGAAGAGTGGCATGTCTGTCCTCCGGCTCAGGAACACCAAGCTGCTGGCAGAGTAAGACAGTGGCCTCCAGTATACCTCTACATGACTCGGCTCCTGTTCATGCACCCAAGCATGCACACACAACCACACATGCACACAAAAAGCCCTCACATCAGTGTTATGTATATTACCCCAACCCAGTTATTTTACTGTAAATAAGGTTTTAGCAATGATTGATGATGACAATGACCTGAAGCAGGCGTCGTGCCTGGATACCCAGGGGGTCCTGGTTGATGGCAATGGCCACCTTGTTGCCATTACCAAACTGACAGGATGATGGAAAGAAAACCGTGTGTGAAAGCTGCCCAAGACAGCGGGATCTTGATCTGTTTGGGTTTGACCACAAATACCATGTCAGGATCATTCCACTGCCCAGGTCCAGCAGCCGGCTGCAAAACATCCTGGTTGGTGGAGAACCAGTCAATGATGCCCAGCACACTGTCCCACGAGTCCAAGATATCATCATAGTTCCTCCACAGGTGACAGATATCCCCCAACAGGGAGTAGTTGACCTGGTGAGAGCGGGAAACACTACACTTAGCATTCAATCAACAGTAGTGGATATATTTATACACAGGCCTATATATTCATACACAGGCCTCGGCCTGTGTATAAATATATCCACTACTGTTGTTTGTTATTTACCCACACGTGTGTAATCAGGGTCAGTGGAGGTCTGAGTGATTACCAGAGGCAGGCAAAGTGTTCAGGAGTCATAGTCCATATCCTCCTGGCCAAGTATTCCTCCAATACAAGTCCAGTTTTTACTGTAGTGAAAGTAATGGAATATTAGCTTTTAGAAATATTACAGTATTCAAAAGTACATTATTCATGACAACAACTTGGTGGACTGTTCAGCATTTATAGGATGTGATGACTGACTCACATTTAAAATGAGCATACTGTAGAGTGCCAGTGGAGGAACTGCTGTGATTGGTTCTTCTGCTATGCTGAATATAGGTGTGTGGTCTATCAGATTTTCAAATAAAAGAAAATTTATTCACTGAGTAAAAGCTGCTTCACAGTACCAAGTTCTTCACATAAATGTAGTGAACATGTAAACATGTAAAAAAAACATTTATCCTTAAGTTGAAGAAAAGCATGTCTGGAAAAGTTTCCAAAAAAAAAAAAAAAAAAACCCAGGTAGAGAACATCCATCCATTCATTACCGATTAACCTAAACATGCATGTCTTTGGACTGTGGGAGGAAGCTGGAGAACCCACACAGACACAGGGAAAACATACATCCAAAACAAACAAACACAGAAAGACCCCAGGCCTGGGAATCCAGAACCTTCTTGCTGTGAGGCGACAGTGGTGCTAACCACTGCACCACTGTACCACACGGGCAAAGAACAGATCCTCTAAAAATATACTTAAGTACAGTACTAAGGTAAATGTACTTTGTTACTGTCCATTCCTGGTGGTTACTCCATGTACAGCACAGTTTTTAGGTACTTTCTACTATTACTTGAATATTTCCATTCTCTGCTACTTTTTACTTCAGAGTTCAGAGGGAAATATTTCACTACTATATTTATTTCAGTTTGGCCTCAGTTACGTTTCAGATGTGGATTTTGTATATGAATGAATAAAATAAATTTAACATACAACATTAAATGTTGAGTGGAGTCAGATATTTACACATCTGCTTCAGCTCAGACATATTCTTCAGACATCTGGTGGGTATAGCTCTCATCAGGTCAGGTCATTCCACAGCATCTTAATTGGGGTAATGTCTGGGCTCTGATTGGACCACTCCAAAAAGTGGATTTTGCCATTCTGTGGTGGATGTACTTCAATGTTAATGGTCATTGTCCTGCTGCATCAGCAGCTTCTACTGAGCTTCAGCTGACAGACAGGCACTCTTACATTATCATGGAGGATTCTTTGATAAACTTGGGAATTTGTTCATTTTAACCTCCATGATGATGAGCTGCCCAGGATCCAAGGCAGACATTTGGCAAACCTCCAAATCCTGATCTTCCTCCACCGTACTTAGCTGGGATGATGTTTTCATGTTGGTGTACACTATCTTTTCATGCCATATATAGTGCTGTGTGTTCTTTCTAAATAATTCAACTTTAGTTCCATGAGTCCACTAAACATGTTCCCAGTAGCATTGTGGAGGGACAAGGCATTCTTTTTCAAACTTCAGGTGCACAGCCATGTTATTTTGGAGAGCAGCAGTTTTTTTTTCTGTGCTGTCCTGTCATGGACACCCTGTCTGGTCAATGTTTGGGGTATAGTAAACTCATGAACAGAGATGTTGGTCAGATCAATGATTCCTTCAGGTATTTTCTGTTGCTTCATTGTTCTTCTTTACCTGAAGGGATATCCTGTGTTGTGTCTTTAGAGTTTGTCTGACTGAAGACTGATGATATCTAATCTTTTTCAGATGACTCTGTTACCCTTTCCAGCTTTAGGCTAATCAACAGTTCTTGCCAGTCGGCCAGACATGGTTCACATGCAGATGCTGCAGATGTTTAAATGTTTTTTATGTCAAAGTAGCTCTAATCCACACCTTCAAACTGGTTTCATTTACTGGACTCCAGGTGGTAACTCGTGACTTAGCTTTTGTCATTAGTCAAGGGGTTCACAGCCTAAACTGTGAATGTTGAAATGATGTATTCAACATGAACAAAAACAATACAATAATTTGTATTAGTTAAAACAGATTGTGTTTGTTCATCATTGTAACTTTGAGGAAGATCAGATCATAATTCAAGATACATTTATATGTAAATCCAGGTGGTTCCAGAGGCTTCACTTACTTTTTCTTGTCACTGTATTATTATAACTCATCAGAGATCAGACCTATACTTTAACACATTTGTACAGTGGAGTTGGAGTTTTTATTTTAATGATCTGAATATTTCTTCCCTCACTAAACCCCCCGAAGGCAGGAAAGTTGTGACCACAATATGACAAGGTAACACAAAATCAGTGCTTCAGTCTATCAGAATTAGTGTTTTAGTTTAGTATGATATGCACACTAAAACTAACTAGTCCTCAGAACAAATTATTGCCATCTTCAAGTCAACCAGAGCTGGTTCTGTCCATTGACCCAGCTCCTGGTTTGACAGTCAGAACACTCACATTAGGCGGAAGTCCTCCCAGGTAGGCAGGCCAGCTGCAGAAGTACGCCATTGGTCTGCCTGTAGCATTCAAAGCCTTGGACATCAGAGGTTAACCTGTGGGACACAAGAGCAACTGGCTGTGGCTGGTCCACAATCTGCTGTGGACTCTTGTGGGAAGTCATTTCACATTTAAGTCACACAATGTTGCTCTTACCCAGCAGCTGGTCCACAGGATTAGAGTAGCAGCCATCAAACTTCAGGTAGTCTACCCCCCAGCTGGCATGGCTCTGAGCATCAATCTCGATCTTGTCCAGGTTGGTGCAAGGGAATTCCATACATGTGCGAGAGCCCATGTCTGCATAGATACCCAGCTTCAGTTCACGGTCATGGACATACCTTGCCAGTTTTACAATGCCCCCTGAAAACATGTAGGAAAGCGGGCATGGTGTGTGTGAAAACATGACTCCAGTGTCCAGAGAGTATTCACTTACATAGGCCTCATATACACTGAGGAAACCTGACTGTGTCCACTCTGTTTATACTGTGATATATCTGGGTAGAGATGGACAAGATTGCAGTCACCCATAGGTGTTTAGTGATCACCAAACACAAGGAAAGAAAAAACTTCTGAATAAGTGTTGAAGTGACTAAGAATGGTGAATGTTTATGGACTACAGACGCTTATGGACGTGGACCAACCTAGAGGGTTCAGGTTGCAGTCTCCCTTCTTCATCTCTCAGCAGGGACATCCAGCAATCATCTATGATCACATACTCATAACCCAACTCCTTCCAGCCACCCTCAGCCATCCGATCAGCCATGTCTCTGAATAGGTCTTCACTGTAGACAGAGGACAGGGAAGTAGAAGGAACAGGGAGAGAGAGAGAAAAGGGGACATAGGGAAGAATGACAGGAAGTGAAGGGACAGGGGGACAGAAGAGACAGGGAGCAAGTGGGACAGAGATAGAGATAGACAGAGAGGACAAGGTGATAGAGGAATCGTTATGTATTGAACTCATTTTATGTTTGATTGTTTGACCTCAGTCAGTCTGTGTGTGTGGGTGGGTGGATATGACAATTACACACTGATCAGCTATAACATGATGACCAGTGAATGACACGGTGAAGTGACATTGATTATGTGGTTACCATTGGCAACTGTCAGTGGGTGGGATATATTAGACAGCAAGTGAACATTTTAGGCAGGTGGTCATAATGTAATGGATGATTAGTGTACATCACCACACTGATTTGTGGAGATCTGATCTGTGCAGACAGAGTAATGTCTATAGAGGGTAGGGTCTGTTCTTTACAACCACTGTCCACCTGCAGGTGGTGCCACAGTAACATAATGAACCAACGTGACTGTTCATTAGCGGTCATGAATTTGACTCTGGAATTCTCCAGAAAACAAATCCACATCATCATCATCAGAATTCAATATATTTGTCTTTGTCTGATCAGGAAGAGTCAAATAAAGAGTCAGATCAGGAGGAGTCAGATCTGCAGGGGTGAAATCCATTTCACCTTCAGTCTGCAGCAGGTTGTTGAGCCCAGATAAACTGGTGTCAGGTTCTGACTGTATAAGCAGGTCTGCCTCACTGTGTGGTTTTCTGTCTTTTCTTTGTCAGCAACAGCTCTAAGCCGGTTCTGTATCAGAACCTGGTTTCTGCCTCTGGTCCATGTTTGGTTTCAGGTCTCTTTAACCAGAATATCAGGTATATAAAGCATGAATCCTACCTGATGCAGTTCTCTGGGTTGTTTTTACAGTTCAAACCAAAGCGGAAACGTTCCCAGGCCATCCATCCCATTGGGGGAGTCCTCAGCGGTCCATTGTCCAGGGCCATAGTCAGTGAGTTCAGAACCAGGAGCCAGGTCACTGCTACAAGTCCCATTCCTGACAGAAGACAAACACTTTGTTTCTGATCCTGTGATCTGTTGCATATCATATCATATTTATTCGCAAACTGCAGTAATATACAGGTTTTATCATATCCTTATAATGTACTGTCACCATCATCACCCTTGGTTTTTGTTTACTACTTAGCTTGTCAACAAATGTCTGTAAACACACACATATATGCATTATAAACTCTCTTGTCTTGTCCAGACAGAAACTGTTTCTGAAGGTGCTCCTGGAGACAAAGGCTACATACAGTCTACACACATTTCTAAACATTAGTGTTAACGTCTTACCTCTTTCAGCGACACTCAACTCCTCTGAACTGTCACATGAGCTTTTCTTCTTCCCAAATCTGCATTGGGCAGCGCATTTTTTTCCTGGTGAGGTAGCCTGAACTGAGTGTCATGTGACTCCTTGGTGTCACATGATAAAACAGGAAACAGAGGTTGTATGTTGGCAGGGCTGTTGGAGGGATTGCTCACACAGGAAACACACACACACAATGTGTCCTAAAACATCGGGAAGAGTTGTGTTTGTGAACAATGCACTTGGACATTAACATGAATGCTGTATAAAATACTCCTGGTTTGAATGCTTCACTACCTGTATTTTACTGGTGGGGTTTCTTCTTCTTTTCCACCTGCAGCAACACGCTTCACCCAACACTGTGATTTTACAGAATGTTTTTCCCCAGACCAGAGCAGACTAAACTAAACTAAAATAGAATAAGAATCATTTATTTATCTTGTTTCTCATGTCAATACGTCAAGATTTTGTATCAGCTTCAATATAAAAACACTGAATTAATATTTAACTGCAGCCTCATGTGACAGTCCACCATGACTGTGTTCATCTCGTCTCCTCCCTTCTTATAAGCAGATTCATCAACTGCTCAGCTTCAGTCTGACCCATTCACACCAATACAGGTGTGTTTATCATCAATCCTTACAAAGACAGGGAGAGACATTTAAATAGTGCTGAAGCAAAAAGAAAGGACATCCCTCTTATAATTATTGAATAAAGTTGCTTAAATATTTATTCATTTCAATACCTGTACACTTGTAGGCATTATTCAACTGATTCAACATTATAAATTCACACAAAAAATGGCCTTTAGCATTGATTATTTATACATTTATAAAAAGAACAGGCAATGACAAAGAAATATGTTTTACTTTACAATCTATATATGTGAAAAATATATATAGATTGTTTCCTTGTAGTCTATAAAATAATAATTCAATCTCAACAACCAACTAAGCAACTCTCAAAACTACAATGTCAGCCTATGTTGAAACAATTAAAGCATTCTGTGTACAGAGATGAGAGGGGCATTATGCAGGAATTGGTAAATCAACAAAATCTATTTTGTGCATGATAATTGTTTGTTTTAGGTAAATAATATCACCTCCAGTTCACTTGAGCTTCCTTTAGGGAAAATAAGCGACCCCCAATACATGAATCATCATTAAAGAAAGCAGCAAAGACATAACTAAAGACACATGGCAACAGATGATAGAGGGAGGGAGTTGTTAGTAACTGCAAAGCAGATCTGAATAACACGTAAACTGAAACAAAGAGAACAATAGGAAATGAGGAAATGAAAGGTTTCTGCCCACTGAAACACTAAATGGCTAAATAATGCAGTATAGCCATAACTAGTTCCACTAGTTTCCAACTGGAAAGATCAAAAGTTCTATAGACAGGGATCTGAAAAGACAAAATGTAGTGAAAAGGAATCAGGTCAAAGTGGCTGGGTTAAAGCTTTAAAGTAAAAGTCTGTTGTTATTCTCTATTTTTCTTATATTCAACACTTCCTGACTATCTTCACTCTCAGATCAAAGCTCATTGGTTCCATCTGAGCATTTAAATCTTTAAGTTGTTGGGGACTATTTTGAGTGGCAGATTAATTCACACGTTTAAGACACACGATTAATCCACATACAATATTTCTCTATTAAAGTGAAGACACTAGACTCATTTGACAGACAGACACTGGCACTGACAATACATGTCACAGTGAGTCTGATCTTGATGTGTTAGAAAGCATTGGTCATGGCGAACACGTAGGCCACGGAAACCTGAAGTCCGATGTTGACAATGTGCCATTTGCCCATTGCTAATGCTCCTGCAAACAGTCCTGCTATAGTTCCCAGAGTTCCTGGCCACGAGGAACACCTTCCAGCCATGGCTGACGCTGCACCCACTGAAACCCCTGCAGATCCCACCACACCCAGCAGTGCTCCAGCTTTCCCTCCCTCTCCTAGAGCTGGGGCAAAAACCTCAGTCCCAGCCATTAACCCCCCCGCCACTAAAGCTGCTCCTGCTATGACTCTCACCTCTCTAGCAGCTCGCCTCACCAGCTGCCCCCCCACTGTGGCTCCTAACCCCAGCTGACACAGTTTTGCCACAAAGAAAGCTGTATTAAGTGCCTCCAGAGATGACTGGTGGTTCATAAGAGCGCTGATGTCCTCTCTGGACTGATTTTGCCCTGCCGCCTGCATCCTCATGGCTGTTGTCACGACAACCTGCCCGGCGTGCAAGGTGAGCATGGCAATTACAAACGTTGCCAACATTCCAATACATCCCACCAACATCCAGAACCTAAAGTCAGAGGACTTGAGAAGCAGATAGGCTATGGTTGCGACCATAGCCAGAAGCACTATGAACACAGACTGGTGGCCTCCATAACCAAAAACCCCAAACCCTGACATTACTATGGCAACCACTGTCATTGGAATCCCAGAAAAAGCTAAGAAGTCCACATGTTTGACCACCAGGGTGTTGATCCAGTCTTGGATGGTTCTCTGCTCCATCTCCGCCTCTTCAGTCGCCAGCTTCCTCCTCTCTATCTCTGCCCTGTGCCGTTGCTCAGATGCCCATGCTGTCCTGTGCTCCATCCCACCGGTGCTGCCTCCCTTCTCCAGCATCAGGATCCTCTGCTCTACCTGCACCACCACTCTCTGTCTCTGCTGAGCCTCTGTAATCTCAATCTGGTTCCTCTCCCTGGCCCAGTCTACAGATCCCAGAGTGTAACAGGCCTCCCCCTGCTTCCAGAGGAGCTTCAATACAAAGTGCAGTGGTGGTTTTAGTAAAGTGAAAATGCTTAGCGCCCACAGAAGCCCCAACATCCCAAAATTCATCACTATCCATTCAACAGCAACCCCAAGTGTAGCCCCACTGAGAGTGGTCCCGAAGGCCCCAGCCAGTCCTGCTGATGCCCACAACCCCACAGAGTAAGTGTGTGAGGCACTGCAGCGCCTCGTGGCCACAAACACTGAAGCCACAACTGCTGCCAGAATCACACCGGCTACCAATGAGGTCATCGCTGTGGTCAGTGCAGTGGTTCCAATGAGGGTCCCCAGCCCCAGAGCCCCCACTGTCTGGAGCTCCTCCACCATTGGTCTCAGTAGTTCTGGTGCAGTCATCACTGATAGGGTCTTGTCCACTGGGTCCTCTGTGGCTCCCAGTATGCAGCCTCCAACAGCTCCCAGTGCAAAGCCCAGAGCTGTCTCCATTAAAGGGCCCCGGGCTTCAGAGACAAGAGAAGAAAAAAAACTGTTCACCACTGCATTCAACATCAAAACACTGACAGGCGTGGTGACTGGTCGAATCCCATCACTACACGGTCTCTAATTTTTTTGATTTGCTTATAAGGAAGTGACGGACATTTTATTGTTGCTTTAAAAGGAAGTTTTTCTTTGCCAAAAGGATGTTTTTCCTCGCCGCTGACACCAAATGCTTGCTCATGGTGGATTTGTTGGATCCCTTCAAATATATGATAATAATAATAAGAGTATGGTCTAGACCTGCTCTATGTCTTGAGGTAACTTTTATTGGATTTGGTGCTATATAAAATTTGGTGCTATATAAATAAAATAAATTTGAAATTTGAATTTCACCTTGCAGTTGTTCTTCAGGGCTAAAACACAAAGCCACCTAGCACTATAAGGAACACTAAGCACATTTCTGAGAGAAGTTAAAAGTAGTTCCCCACTACTTCTAACTTCTCTCAGATGAAAGAATATGACTCCACACTCACTAAAACCAAATCACAAAGAATCATTGAAGGGCTGCGGTCACTTCGTAACACTATTCTTCTTGCATAGACTGTATAGAGAAATGGATGTAGACACCTCGGCTAAAAATTGAAGGCAATGCAAACGTGCCTTAAACATTCTATATAATGACCATCAGGAGGCGACTCCACTGGTTGTAAAAAGAAGTCAGATTGTATTGAAGTCTATGGGAAAATGTCCCTACTTCTCAATTAATTCATTAGCTCAGTAAATGTTTTCCTAATAGTTTATGTCTCAGTCTCTAGTTTCAAGTTTCAATACAACATAATGTTCACCTGTCACTCCTCCTAAGCTTCACCTTATCCTCCAAATATGGTTTCATAAAACCAACAAGGCAAAGGCCAATTTACAAACTTGAGGTTTGAAAATGGCAGTTCACAAACCAACGGGTGACGTCACAGTGTGTTGCCATTGGCCTCTGACACTTGGAAGCCTCATAACATTGCTGTGTATCAGATTTGTGCTTAATACCAACTGTGGAACACCAACTGCCATAATCACCATTGTGGATAATACAGGTATCCACTCTAATGTCTTAACTCCGATCTGCCATATAATTCCTGTTGATGCTCAGATGCTTATGACTCCTAAAACGAAAAGATCTGCCTCTACACATGTAGCCCAATTCATAGATTAAAAAGCATGGGCTCTGATGCATGAGTGGCATGTAAAAGACTTTGGGGTTTTGGGCAACATATTCTTTAAGGGGCAATCTACTCTACAGGAGAGAAGCTGATGAAATGTTTCTTCAAGGAGTAATGCCTCTGATTTTTATTTATTTTTATTTTTTCATTTTAGAAATACAATTTGCAAATAAGAAATTCAAGAGGTGTGTCTACAGAACAATGGGATAGATCAGAGATGGCTCAGTGTCTGGAAAGGTCTATTGTGTAGATTTTGAGGTCTATGACCCTGAATTTTACATATTTTTCAGTCTGGACAAACTGTACTACTCTGTTTCACACAAGACTAAAACAGTTAATTAGTGGAAAAGACTGAACACTGTAGTTCAAGAAATGCTGAGTATTTGGAGTGGTAATATTTAAAATGGAAAAGTATGCCAAAACTTGGTATGTCATGTATAAGATGAGAGCTTTACTGTATGAAGCTGCGCATGACATGGACAGTATAAGAGATATGAAAAAGACAACTGGCAGACCATTGGCACTCTATGGTACAAACAGTTGCTGACAAATACACATGTATAAACATACATTTAATATGAATATACATGTAAAAGCTACTCTTGTCGATGTTAGAAACTGCCTTTCAAGAATATTGAATTTCACAATGACCTAGATCTGTAGATCTGTGTGGTGTTAAGCAGAAAATAATGTGAATGTTGACAATGAGTGTCTAGTTGAATCACTAATCAGTAAAAATCCAGATGCGTGTTTTGATTTTCTAAAACGTGTCTGTGTAAAATTTATTTCATTTTCCAATAAAATGAGACTAAACAGTTTATGATGCAAGCATGTTTTAGAAATAAAATTCCTAAATACAGACTGTTCATTTTCAGCAAGATGTTTACCCCCTTTACAAATTGGCTTCTATACGTCATAAGAGAAAGCGTTTTAGTAACCAAAATAGATTGGAAATTCCAGACAGATTTAGTGGACATATCACCTTACACAGAAAACAATGGGGTAAATTATCTGTTAATGTGTACAGACTTGTTTTTAAAATACACCTGGGTTCAATGCTTGAAAAATAAAAGTGGAAAACATGTCACCGCAGCTTTTAGCAGACATTTTAGCTGAAGGCCGAATCCCTACCAAATTAGAGACAGACAAAGGAAAGGAGTTCTTAAACAAGACATTTAATTGCGTCAATTTGAAAAAATAGCATTTTTCACTTAACAACATCAAATAAGACATAGGCCAGTGTTGTTGAGCGTTTCAACAGAATTCTTAAAATTTAATTTATTTATTTACTGTTAATTAACTTAACCTAGCTGTACAATGTTTGTGCAAAGTTGACATTTCATTGGGAGACTGTCTTGAATTATAGAAAGAATACTTTGCATACAAAGCTTGGATCTGGACTGTTTTTCATGGAAACAGCTGGACATGTATGGAAGATGTAACGGCAGGAAGGGATAATATAGGACTTGTCAAGAGAATGGGGTACACAGAAGGAGGCTGTGTGATTGAACTTATTGTTCCCATCTACTCTTATTTGTTGTTTTATCTTAAAATCAAGTTTATAAGGACCAGCAACAAGTTTTGTTTAATGCGCAGTATATCATTATGATATAGAGTTTTTATGGTTGTTGCCAATGGACATCATACCAGTCAAATCTTTTTTAACAAAATTTTGAAGTAATACCACAAGAGAATATCAACAGCTGTATTCAACAACAGGCTAAGGTAGGTTTAACAAGTATCTTAAAAATTCACCAACAAGAATTTCTCCTCCAACTCACATCCTACCTGTGGAGCACACCCACTAACAACATTGAACATCACACCTTCGATTTCTAGCTTCAGACTCATCATTCTATCTGATACCCTTTAACCTCCAGGACATTTCTAACAAACTCCTCCTTCAAGATAACTCCTACTCCATTTCTCTTCCTATCTACACCATGATAGATCAACTTGAACCCTGCTCCTAAACTTTTAGCCTTGCTGCCGTTCCACCTGGTTTCCTGGACACACAGTATATCTACCTTCCTTCTCTGCATCATATCAACCAACTCTCAACCTTTTCCTGTCATAGTTCCAACATTCAAAGTCCCTACTCTCAGCCCTAGGCTCTTCACGTTCCTCTTCTCTCTCTTACTTCTCTCCTACGGACACACCTTCCTCCTCTCCTTCTTCCACGAACAGTAGCCAAGTTTCCACCGGCACCCTGTAGGTGAACAGCAACGATGGCGGTCGTTGCTAACCCGGACCTTGACCGATCCGGTATGGAAGTCATTGATTTGATTTGCATGTTTGATTTGGCACGTTTGATTTTACGTCGGATGGCCTTCCTGACACAACCCTCTGTATTTATCTGGGCTTGGGACCAGCGCAATAAGGTACAGGCTACATTTCATTTTACCATTAATTAACTCTCCTATTTTAGATAAATTTATCTTTATCAATTGCTTATGTTCTGCAAACTTTTAAGATTGCAGTAATTAAACCTTCACTTAAAAAACCCAGATGTTTTAGCCAGTTATAGACCCATATCTAACCTCCTTTTCATTTCTAAAATCCTTTAAAAAACTGTTGCACACCAGTTATGCAATCATCTGCATTGGTTTGTTGACTGATGAAGATTTTCAGAAAGTTACCAATGATCTTGTAATGGCCTCCGACAATAGACTGACCTCCACACTTGGATCCTGTTGGATCTTAGTGGATCTAACTTAATTCAGACAAAATTTATATTTTTTTTATATCTGACAAATCATCATACAATTGCTGCCAACCAATGTAAATATATACAATTTTTTTGAATAATTTATCTGCATTCTCAATCAACATTTTCCAATAGATAGATCAGAGAAGACACTCCACTTAGTGTAAACCACTTGATATCTTTTAGTGTTTTGTCTGCATCACAACAACGACACCTCTCCCATCAGGTCATACAGCATAAACCACGCATATGCTGTGGTCATGGCACCAATAAAGACATTAATGTTTCCAGTTTTAGATGCTTGTGCCAGTTTTTGGTTCCACTACAAGCATGATGTGACCCAAATACAATACAAATGAAAACCTGGATTTAACCTAATGCCTTATTTCTCATAGTCATGGATGTGTATAGCTTTGGAGTCCTCCTCTTTTGCAAATCATTTCAATCAGTTTGAAATCAAAAAGATTATTTTGTGAGGACCAATCGGACAACTATTACACACCTGCACATTTGGATACAGTGATGTAAAGTAATAACTGATTTTCTTGTCTTCATGAACTTTGTGGTGTAGTTTGTATGCGTTGGTGCAGCCCCCTAACAGTGCTTTTTGCGGGTCAAGTCTTTCAGGTGGATTGTATCTTTTCAAGAAGTCCTGCACATCCTAGAGGGTCACCCTTACCAGCCCTGACTAGACAGACCAAGATGTGACTTGCACACATGAAGGTCTGACAAAGGTGCTTTGTGGTAAGTGTCAATTTTTCAGTGAGAAATTACAAAAATACATCAATGAGATGAGCGAGATAGCATTGGTTGATAACGGATGTTAAAGTATCTAGGATTTCCTAACCTGAGATAAGAGAGGTTACTTCACTCCTGAATTGACTCCAGATAGGAAGTGTCTATAATGATGTAATTACATGATAATAGTATGATGTGAAACCTTTCACTGACTCCACAAAGCCTGAACTTTAGTGTCAGGTGACAGAGAACATCTGTGAAGCCTGACAAGCTGCAATTACTGCATTTACTATCTGTTCACGCTGCGTGTAACCCAGCACTGACTGACATGAATGAGACTGGGACAGTCGAGGCAGGGGAAGGAATAACAGAAAGTAAATGCTATCTATGTAAAGTATTGTAACCATGAACAGTACTAAATCACAATTTGTTCAGCAGCATTTTAGTTGTGAAGCAGTTACACAGTAACTGTCAGACTTCATCCCAGACATGAATGAAAGAGAGATTCAAAAAGAGGACATGTCTTTACCCAGTGTAGTCTGTGTCATGTCGTAGTCTGAAGAATCTTCCTCCTGGACTTCTGTCAGGTTTCCTCCAGACCTGTGTTATATGATATGACTGAAAGTCTTTATATGACAGCAGCTCATACAGGATCCACCCACTGCTGGTCTGTCCTCTCTGTGTCCTCCCTCCTGTTCCAGATCTCCTGGATGTCTGCAGTTTCAGGTCAGGCAGCATTCCTATCATATGTCATGGTTTCTTCTCATGCTCTGTCATGCAAAGACCGCTAATATAACTAGCCAGAGCAATGTTTCACCTATAGTGATCTTTGTCACAAGCAAGTACAAGTACAGAATAAATTCATCACTCAGGAGTTTGTGACACATATTACCCCCAAAATTGACCCATTAGATAAGCAACAGGTAGTACATATAGAGGAGAAAAGTGGTTTTGTAGAGTATGTCAAAATCTATTTTAATTTTACTTTTAAGGAGCAGAGGTTTGTGGAGTCATGACATGCATCCACTTACTGAATGTGTTATGACTGAGAACCCATTAAAGGAAGTCAGTGATGAAGGAGACTCAGGTGGAAATAAGTTCAGTATTCCTTCCCCAGCAGACTGCAGCATAAAAAAGGACACTGGCCTCCACTGACTGAAACATGCAGTCACTTCTGGGTTACTGTCCAGGTGCACACCTAGATATCTGTGCACCACCTCAGTGTCCTTCCCTTGAACATTGACTGGCTGAATGTTTGTTTCTGTACAAAAGGTTTGTATGAAGGCTTAAGAAAAATATGATTATTATCTGATCTACCAAGTGGTGGCAGAGCTGAAGCAGTGTGAGCCTCTTAATTTTCCCTTGTGGGAGTGTTATGAGATGAAGGTGACATGGTTAAAATCATCTGATACTACAATGAATGCATCAGGGTTTATATTCTTGTGACATAACATAATGGATGACATTACATGCTTGGATGTAAACATCAATGGTATGAAACAAATTTTCATAGATGTCATGGTTGAATTTAGAGAGAAAGGAGTTAAAGTCACTGAAGCTATGAGGTTGATCAGTAAGTAAGGGGACAGGAAAGCAGATAACCTCTAAAATTCACTTTATTTTGTGAAATAAAATGATTAGCTGAGGAAATATGATGGAATATATTCTGTCACCACTGAGATGATTCAAGTGTCAGTGTAAGCATCATCTAGTAGGACAATGTAAAGGGAAAGAAAGGTGTGCCAATATGGAGGGAACTATGCATATGGTAAATGTAGTGAAAATGATAAAGTGAAGTGCTATAATTGTGGCGATCATAGTACTACCTTCCAAGAGAGAAGTACATAGATACAAAACGATGAACAAGTTTTCATTATTATTTTCAGTCAAGCTAGTGAAAGAGGCTGTGAAGAGATCAGTTCAGATGAGGACAGGAGCGCTGTTCATAAGAAGGCAAGGGAGGATTTTAAAATAATCCTTAAATTTAGAAAGGAAGATAAGCATAAGATAAGCATTAACAACATTAAAAAATGCTTGTATACTATGTAGGTGGGTGATAGGATAACAAACAGATTATTCTCCAGTAGAATGCAAGAAAATTGCAAGAGAAAATTCAATAGTGAATGAATGAATGAATGAAAAGTGTTTAACGGATGTATTAAAGAGCTTAAGAAGAAAACAGATATGTTCAAAAAACACAGCTCAAGCCAACATTAGATATTGCCAAAGGCTTTGGTGGTGTCTGCAGAAACAGGGGAGGGCAGTGGAGGTGGACGTATAAAGTTTTTGAAATTAGGGATACAATATAGAGTTTTGGGGAAAGAGTCAGAGTTTGAATATTTGGTAAATGAAGTTTGAAAAGATGGGAAAATGTCAAAGTTGTGTGCAGCTACACAGCCCCATACACAAAAAACTGCAATACAATATGTGTTCTGACACATTTCTATCAGAACCAGTGTTAACTTTTTCAGTAAACATAAGAGCTACCAGCGCCAAGTCATGGTATGTGCATGGGGAACAAAGCCTGGGCTCTGTGGTCTAATCCTACAGAAGAGCTACTGCAGTCATCTTTGTTGTAAGACAAGGGGTGTCAAACTCGTATCATCTTGGGTACTGAATGGTGGCCAGGTAGGGGAGCTCATTTTACCACTCCAAACATGCTTGGTGAAGTTTGTCTTGTCCCATTCTCTTGATAGTGAAATGTATAATATTCACACTAACTGGCAAGTACTTGTAAGTGCTGTCAACATTCCTCATGGTTAAATCATTTTACAATACTAGTCTTGCTTGTAACCTAGTGTGTCTGATGAGAAGCACCAGCATAACCCAAGGGTGCACCCTGTTGGATCTAACCTCTCATGGTTTAGCCAACCGTCTGTAATATTGACATGGCCTCTGGGGGGAAAGTGGTCTACAAATGAGTAAATGTTACTGGCCCACTGCCTGATGTCAAAGCCTCCAGTGGATAGAAATTCCATCTCTTTTAAGGCTGAAGAGTGGGGTTTTCCATACTGTTGTCTTTCAAGAGCAGCTAAATCTTAAGTATATACTGTATATAGTACTATGCAAAAGTCTTTGGCCACCCTTAGATTTGTTGTTTTAGCAATGATGTAATGAGCAGTTTTTTCTTTATTAGTAGTAGTAGTAGTAGACCTGAATATTATAGAGGCAGTGTGGGATCAGCTGGACAGAGAAATAAATAAAAGACAGCCATCTAAAGAAGAAGTCTGGAAAGAGCTGAAAGAACCTGGTATAATATACCAGAAGATGACTTCAGAAAACTTCAGGACAGTCTGAAGAGTTCAGATGTGCTTAGTGCCAAGGGAGGTCACACTGAAAGCTGACATTTTGTCTGTAGAGGCCATTTTACTTTGTTTTGAGTTTTTTTTTTTTTTTGTGTGTGTGTGTGTGTGTGTGTACATATTTACAATTTTCTCTGTTTGTATCTTAATAAAGAGACTGAAAAAATGTGGATAATCATTAAAACTTTGCTAGAACAAAGGTAGTGGTGGCCTCAGAATTTTCTACAGTACTGTGCAGATGTTTTTTAGATTTGTTGTTTAAGAAATGCTATAATAACCATATATTATTTTTTCTTTGTCTCTTTATTGGAATACAACCAGAAAATACAGGAAATGTGTCATTTGCACAGAATAGTAGCAACTCTCAGAGGTTTACTATCAGTGCAAACAATCAGGGATAAACTCCTGTTAGAAATCAACATTATGCTTTTGAGGTTAGAAAGGATTAGTATAGAAGTGCAGTTGTTTTGGGTTCCTGTACATTTTGGGTTAAAGGTATTGAACAAGCAGACAAATTGGCCAAGAAGGCTCTCAAAGTACATGATGATAGAGTGATCAAAGTAGCTTATGGGGGGGCAGTAAAATCATTAGTTGGAACAACCATAATGAAAGCCTGGCAAAAAGAATGGGAAGGAAGACATTATTATCATATCCAGAAGACAGTTCAGGTTAAACAGTTCCATAGTCTGAAAGAGGGAAGAGGTAATTATACCTCGATTTAGGTTTGGGCATGTTATATATAATATGGAAAAATCAAACAAATTTTTCTCCATAGTTAACACTCTGGAAGATATAAAACCTGTAACAAAAAAAAAATGAAAATATAGTTCAGAAAGGGAAAGACTAAGAAACATTGTACTTGAGGCAGAACAGGAGGGGAGTTTAAAACCATTATTGAGCACAGGACATAATTCAAGAGTCACAAAAGGGTTAATGGGTAATATAATACAGGCAGGATTATGAATTAGGGTTTAAGTTTTTAATGTTTTCATTTTTGTTATTATTATTATTATTAGTTGTAGTAGTAGTAGTAGTAGTAGTATTAGTAGTAGTTTTTCAGTATTCCTTTGCTCTAATGCCATGTCTCTACACACTACGACAGTGGCATGCATCTCTTAAATTGGTTTGCGATCCGCCAAGAGTTACAGAGAATAAGAAGAAGAAGAAGAAGAAGAAGAGGAGGAGGAGGAGACGATAAGGGTTCCCGCTTCCTGCCCGTACAGGAAGCGGGAACCCTCTCGTTTGGTATTCATACCCCACGGAACCATTTTAATGCAACTCTATGATGGCAGCTGTGGCAAGGAAACACGTGCCGGTGTTAGGTGAGTTTATTTTGTGTCGTTTGGGTGTTTGTCCTCTTCTCTCCCTTTCCTCAGACATACACAGATGTGACGTGTACTTTGCGTGTTGCTGTGACAGGTTCCAAAGTGTGAACCGTGGCTATTTTAGCATTAGCACTGTTCACCTTCATGTTCAGCTGAAGTGGGCGGTCATTTACATCACACATTCACAACGTGTGTGTGTGTTTTGTTGCGTCTTCATTTCTCTCTTAAACATTGACGTTAATGTGAACAATCGTCGACACGAAAACACAAAACCAGTGGCACACACAACCTGAGGACTGGGTTATGTGTTCCTTATGTGCCGTTTAAAAATGCTGCGATCACGTGTCTGGAATGGTTCCAATGTCTGTATTCACGTGCTGTCAGTCGGACTGTGAAAGGGAGGCTTAGTGATTACTGCTTACAGAGAGATGTACATCCAAATTCAGTATGCTCAGCTAATTGACGATTGTAAATTTTTCAAGTGAAATGTGTGTCTGTCAGGATAATACCTGGACTGAGGTCATGTTATCACATGCAGTTCAAGAGCGCAATCATTGCATTGTCTTTACAGTAAGATCCTTGTTGCCGTTGACTTCCACTGCTCATTTGGAGTTTTTTTGTACTGCATTGTTGATCAAAGTAAAACCCTGTTGACTGAATAAGGGTGATCCCTTGTGGTCCCTTTATCAGTTATACTGCTGCCTGGAGAATTGTACCACTTTAGCCTCTCCTCTAAACTGAAAAACTTTGACACCCACTTTAACACAAGGGGGTGGGGTTAGCAGCTTGTTTAGTGGATGTATAGTCCATGGTAAACCTGCCCAGTTCAGAAACACATGCAGGGATCAATGAAAGTATTGGATCGGCTCAGGGACATGATGACGACTCTGATGGTTCTGATCATTTGAAACCACTTCTGGATTCCCATCCCAGTCCAGCTGCAGATGTGACTGACAGTGGTGAATACTGTGCGGTGCTCTAAAAGGACCCTTGTGATATGGCTTCTCTGGGGTTGTCAGTGACCCCAAAGCCATCAGATTATTAGTGTAGAGAACAGAATATAGTCCTGTGGTGTGTCAGTGTGTCACGGTGGAGGATCCTAAAGTCTATTGAGAGCTGAACATGTTGAACCTTCTCTTTGTTACTTGATAATTCAGAGCCAGAGTTTGAGGATGACAGTGACCACACTGACTTTGAAGGAGAGAACCAGGCAGATAAGTCTGACGATGGGGAGGAGGCTGAAGATGAGTATGGAGGAGAGCCCGACGAGGAAGATGATGGTAACGCCAATGCTGGGTGGGCTGAGGCCATGGCAAAGATCTTGGGGAAGAAAACCCCCCAGAGCAATAACAGCAGCATCATCATCCTAAAGAACAGAGATCTAGAGAAAGAGAAGGAGAGAGAGAGGAAGGAGCAGCTGGAGAGGAGGAACCAGGTGAGGAGATGCACACAAGACACAGATGGAGACACGCAGACAGACACACAGACACTCAGGGCAGCTGGAGAGGAAAAACCAGGTGAGGAGACACCTGGCATTAGGCAAAGACATGCATACAGAGAGAGGCACATGGGTGTAACTGTAGGTAACTGAACTTCATAGTGAAATAAAAGTAAAAGGTCAATTACATCAAATCAGCTGTTCTGTTTTTATCTGTTTTGTGTGTCTTCATACCCTGGTTAACGCAACTCAAACAAAACTGCGTGCGTGTGTGCATTTGTGCATGAGTGTCTGTCCAATGATCTTAGTTCACCATGAACCAGACTGTTGTAACCTGAGACAAACCAACCAATCAGTTAAAATCCTATTCTGAATCTTTTTTTTTTTTTTTTTTTTTTAAATGAAAGGGCCAGATCAATAAGTGTATTTATAAAATAAAAATCCTAATCATCCTTCTCTCTACAACTGGCTAGTTTCTGAATGTAGGAAGTTGAACCCTGCACAGAAGACATCCCGGCTATGGAAAGGTTGTGACGTTGGTGATATCCAGCATGAGGAACTATCAGTGTGATGATGTTTGTTCTCGCGTCTAACAGGTGGACAGGAGACAGGCCTGGGAGATGATGTGCAGGGAGAAACCTGACATGGTGAAGGACCGTGAGACTGAAAGAGCTCTGCAGAGGATTGCCACCAGGTCTCTGCTCCTCTCTGCCAGGTTGGTCTGATACTGTCACAACGGTCCATTCCTGATCCAAAGTGTGTACTTGTGCTCAGAGGGGTGGTGCAGCTGTTCAATGCTGTGAGAAAACATCAGAAAACCATGGATGAAAAGGTGAAGGAAGTGGGAGGCTCGGAGAGAAAGAAGGCCAAGATCCTGTGTTCAGTCTCTAAGAGGGACTTTATAAACGTGCTGAGGAGGACAGAGGGAAGCAGTGGAAGCACTGCCAGTCCTGAGAGGGAGGAGGTGAGTTCAGACATACCGGCTGTTAATGTTGGCATGTATGAGTGTTTACCTGTCACAACAAACTGTTAGTCCACTGTCTCACCACCTGAGGGCACTGCTGCCTCAGGAAACCTGCACACTCTCACTCTCTGTGTGTGTGTGTGTGTGTGTGTGTGTGTGTGTGTGTGTGTGTGTGTATAGACTTCAGAGGAGAAGCCTGCCTGGAGTGTCCTCAGAGATGATTTCATGATGGGGGCCACTATGAAGGACTGGGACAAAGACAGCGAAGGAGAAGAGGCTGATGCCCACAGAGGAGGTGGAGGACCTTGAATCAAACTGAAAATCAATCTGTAAACTATGGACTGTGGTGCCTTCAGGGACAGTCTGGGAAACACAGACCCTGATATGTTATGTGTTCAGGCGCATTCTGTGCTCTAAACAGTACAGCGGGATGAAAACTGAAAGTACCAGGTGAGACAGAGGAGGTTCCTGTGTGGAACAGGGTCTTGTCTCCAGCATCATGATGTCAGTTAGTCTACAAACTTTGAGTGAACGGCCTGTGATGCTTAACTCTGTAAATAGGAATCTTTGTACAATAATGATTGAATAAACAGCTGGTTAATGTGTCAACTACACTGTTGTGTTCTCTTGTGTTGTGTGTGACAGGAAGTGGTTCTCCACAACAGCTGCTCGCACAAACAAACAGCAGCATTTGTTAGGGACTATTATGTGTATGACTGAATTAGAAAAAGCTACGTGTGTGTGTGTGTGTGTGTGTGTGTGTGTGTGTGTGTGTGTGTGTGTTTATAGTGATGAAGGGACATGTCACACACAAACAGACCCAGTCTGTGTCAGTAGGAATCATTTGGTGTTAGTGGATTTGATGAAGGAAGTAGAATGCAAAATTTAACCTGAGTTGTAAGGTGACAGTGTATGAGTCCTTCTTTCTGTCCTGGGTTGTTGAAAAACCACATCACTGATCCAGAAGTCTAGCATTGAAACTTGTGCTGACTTCTTCTCTTTGGCTGGTTTTACTCTGGACCAGGACTTCCTGCAACCAACACACAGGCCACTATCTAGTCACCCTGAGGGATTGAACCTTCAGATTAATGGCTGACTGATTCCTGACTCAGAAAGGTTCAGGATGGTGAGGGCTAAAAATCTTCTGATACAGTGGCCCACCTGGAACTGTCCCAGTCCAGGTCTTGCTCTTTAAGACTGAATGGAAGGGTCCTGGGGAGGGACCATCAAGCAGGTTAATCCAGCTGTGCTGCTGATGCTCCCTCTTGTGCATTAACTTGTCTGTTTGTATGATGGCTTCATTTGTGTGTTGTCATGCTCATCTCCTGATTCAGACATGTTATAGATTCACTGATTCAATGAGGAGGAACGCAATCCGATCATCTGATCAGATAAACATTGGACTGATCAGTGAAGCCACAATGTGAGGATAAGTAGAGTCACTTGAGTGTCGAATAGTCATGTTTGGAAACTGATGGTACATCTGAGGCAAATATGGAGGACAGATCTTCGGTCTGGATGGTAGTCCAAAGGCCTCGCGCTGACTGGCTTTAGGACCCTGCGTCACGACGCACCAGAGACCAACGGGCCACTATCCGCTGCAGCGCTGTCCCAATGGGCACAGCGAGCACTACTATTTACAACCAACCGTTTCGTGGCGTGGATTGAAGGGTCCACAGCTCTGGTGGTTATGACCATAACCTCGGTTTGTAAGGGGAACACGTGGTAACTTGCAGTCCCTTATAAACCTACCAGCGGCCGCTTCTGTCGTTTGGCACGCGTAAAAGAGCCGTTCCAAAATCGATGGGTTGAGAGACGGCGCGTAAAACGCTCTGCAGTCTCACGGAGGAGAGGCCCAACTTTTTTGTTTCTTTACCGCGAAAACCCAACTTTCTCTGGATCTGTGATTTCAACGTGAGGCGGCAGTTAAGCCTGAAAAAGTTGGCACCGTGCGTCCCAGCGGACGCCAGCCCCGGGTTTTAGTTTGGGTGTTTTTTTTAAAGACCCCCCGGAGAATAAGAAGCGATGGGACTGAAGACACTGACACTGAGCAGATAGAGACCTCGGGCCGGTGAGTGGCGGGTGGAGAGCTGCGAGGCCAGCGGTCTGATGTGGTGGAGGTGTGCTCAGAGCTGTGCGTCCCGCTGACGATCACCGCTCAGCTGTTTTTATTCCAGCTCTGGCAGCACTCGGCGCCTTTACGCACTCACTGTGCGGTCACGGTCAGCGGGGACAGATCCGCGCAACCCCCAGATAACGACTCTCTTCTCTCCGGGGGCAGTTGGATGGATCTTCAGGTTAACTTTTCTGAATCTGGGGAATTAAAACCGAACGGTTTTCAAATAACTACTTGGCGCCACTCGGCTCGCGTGCGTAAACGCTCTACAGTCTGATCACTTGATCAAGACATGTGTCTGTTTGGCGACGTTTAACCCGCCCGCTCCGTATTTCGCTGTGTCTGTTTCTGTGAGTGTGAAGACCCCGGAGGAGAAGATGAACCTGTGTGTCGTCGGTCTCCTCCTCACGCTGGATTTAGCCACCGTGGCGCTCAGTCTGTCCACATGCAGCACGCTGGACATGGACCAATTCGAGAAGAAGCGCATCGAGGCCATCCGAGGGCAGATCCTGAGCAAGCTGAAGCTCACTAGCCCCCCGGAGGACTTCCCCGAGCCCGAAGAGGTGTCCCGGGACATAGTCGCCATATACAACAGCACACGGGACCTGCTGCAGGAGAAAGCGAACGAACGCGCGGCGACGTGCGAGCGGCAGCGCAGCGAGGAGGAGTATTACGCCAAGGAGGTACACAAGATCGACATGCAGCCCTTCTACCCGTCAGAGAGTAAGTGTGTGCGTGTGTGTGTGTGTGTGTGTCCGCGCGCGCGAGCGCGACCTGTGATATTAGTGTGCGTATTAAGTGTTCAAGGTCTCAAACGACATTTGAGCGCGGTCACGTGTGCTTATGATTGTTTTGGAAAATCCGTCCCATCATGCTCTGCTGCATGGAGCTGTAGTTTTGAGACATCATCAACCTGTCGAACTCCGATAGTAGCAAAATTCAGTGCAGGTAAACCAAGTCCAATTTAACCAAGTCCAGTCCAGTAGTAGTATAATTAAGAAACGGTTTAGACCTGCGTTATGTGAAACGTACCTTGAGGGAAGTCCTTCGGTGATTTAATTTACAACCTGCACACCCACAGAGTCTGAGTCTGCACAGGGAGTCTCATCAGTCAGCCATGATATGTGCGTTTGAGAGTAAACAGTGAAAAAGTAGTTAGCTCGTTCACAGACGCAGAATCTCTTCATAGCTGGTCTTTAAGGCACCTTGTAGCTTCTGCAGGAGGCTGTTGTCCATACCAGTCCTGTGTCAGATCAGTGCAGCTGCTGGGGTTCTGCTGGCCACCATAGTAGGTCCAGCCCAGACATCTGGGGCAGAGAGGCCCAGATCTCACATCGTGTCAGACTGTATTTGTTTATTGTTGTCTTAATCTGATTATAATATGAATCATAATTAGAACCTTAATCTGATTTTCATTTGAATCTTAATTTAAAATTTAATCTGATCATAGTCTGAGTGCCAGTGTGACTTTAGTTTCAATCTTAATGTGAATCTGATCATAATCTAAATCTCATCTGATTTTCATTTAGATTTTTCATCTGATTATAATATGAATCTGTTTTTACCCCCATTTTCCCCATAGTTCTTAACATTACGGAGGTAAAATAAAAACACTTTGGTTTACAGAGACATGTTCATTCTAAAACACAGTGTGACCTCTAATTTACTCACATGTTTAAAAAAACAAGTCAAATGTCTTCCTATGGTCATGCATAACTAGTCCTTTAGGTTGTTTCTAATCCCAAACTTAAAGTGATGCTGTTCCTCTCTGGAAGCCTGGTCTGTAAACTTGCATCAACGCAGGTTCACGTTAAAAGCTTTACAACCCACACCTGAAGTCATAAGTGGAAAGGTGTAGAGGCCAGATTGGAATTGGACTAGTGTGACTGGACGTCTACAGAATTGTGACATTATGACCCTGATCACTAGGACTAGTTCTTATTGTGTTATTGAGTGTGGAGCTTCAGTGAGGGCTGTATCCATGAATAACAGCTTCTTGTGTTGTCCTGCGATTACTCAGTCACTCAAATCTAAACTAACTCCATGCAGTAGGCAATGTATGTTGTGAGTTTAACTGTGGCACCATCATCGTCATGAAGAAGATTTTACCATGACCCATTATAATTTTGTGGAAGTTAAAACTGGTGGATTAGCCCTTTATATTTCACATAATTTTTATATCAATGTCAGTCTAAGAAGATAATTAAACTGTATTACAGGCGTTTCTACAACAGTTACTGCATCCTTCCCTTACACTGAAACTACCTGATGTTAATCATCTTAAACAACTACTTTAACTCAGGTCCCAACATTTGTAGAGGAAGCTGTTTGTGTAATAATCCTTCACCCTGGAGGCGTGGCTTCACTACCCTGCTTACAGCCTCAGTGCTGAATCTCCAGCCAACCTTGACCTTTGACCTTCCGGTGTAGCAGATGAATTTCTCCTTCCGCAGATCAAAGACACATCAGAGTCTGTTGGAGCTAAATAATCACATTCAGTGAAGTTGCAGAGACCTGAAGTGAAGCAGAAATAAATGAGACCATGTCCTGTGGCCTCAAGGTGTTTTCTGGACTAAATGTTTTCCTTGGCCCCGCCTCTTGTGTAAACACCTTCAATATGGATTGACAGGACCCGATGCCAAGTGCAGTCAGGAAAGTATTCACAGGGTATAAATAATATAGAGTCAACATGCCGGAAGGAGAGGGGTCACAACTGGTCCCCATTCATGTGAACTGGTGACACTGGCCAGGTCCTCACATCTGGAGACAGATGCTGACAGCAGGGAGTTAACCATTCAGCTGATAGGCTATGTTTATTTAGTCTCTGCACACTCGACATGGAAAGTGAATTCTCAGGAGCTACACACACACACACACACACACACACTATCAGCCTTATTTGGTTGGGCGCCAGGAAGTCCTCAGAGGCTGCTATGTGCAGCACAGCAGCCCTGAAAGCCTTGCAAAAATGTTGGGCAGCAGGGTGAGAAGGGTGAGGGAGTGTGTTTGGAGAACTGTGGCTGTGTGTATGGATGGGATGGAGGGGTCTCTGGATGGGGTGAGGGGGTATGTGTGGATGGGATAAGGATGTGTGTATGGATGGGGTGAGGGGGTATGTATGGAGATGGTTAGAGGATGTGTATGGAGGGGGTTGGAGACACTGTCCCAGGTCTCCCAGTCGTCTATTGAAAGCCAGTGTGTTGGGAGACATTGCGTGCCCTGCCTGCCATTTAGTTTCTTCTGATCCACTGAAGTCACGCATCAAAGGGGAATTCAGCCAATGTTACATGTATGTGTCAAGTCTGCACAGTCTGTGGAAATAGCTGTGTAACATCTTCTGATGATGTTGCAGTGATGTCATCAGGGTAATCTCAGTTGAATTTCTGAGATTTCCCTCTGTTGTAGTGCCTTATAGCTTTTTGTGCATGTAAATGGTCAACAAAGTCACAACGTTTCAAAGTTCACAGCACAGCGAGGAACACAGTCAAGGTAAAACCCAATATCTCATTTATATGAAATGCCTTGTAGGGGGTCCAGACCTTACTGAGACCTATTAATGCCATTACAACCCTTGGTGCTGCACACCTGCAAGCTGGGCATCCCAGGCACACAGCACATTGACTACTCAAAATGAAGAATTTTCTTTCATTTTGTAGCTGAAAAGAGACTATGTTCTCAACTGCGTGGATAAATCAATGGTGTCCAGAGATAAAAAATAAAATGCGTTTTCCAAGTTATGAATCCTGTCATGCAGACTATAGAGTGCCTTGATCAGCATTACCTTTTTTGATATCAGGTGTAATGTGATGTCATATGTGATGTACTGATGTAGTGACGTCAGGTTTGATGTTGTGATGTCAGGGGTGATGCAGTAGTGTAGTGATTCCATATGTAATGTTAGGTGTGATGTTGTGATTTCAAGTTTGACGTAGTTATGTCAGGGGCAATGTAGTAATGTCAGGTGTGATGTAGAGACTTTATTTCACACTGACAAGTTAGCGTTGTGTTGTTGTGCATTTGCAAAGATCAGTGGTGCAGAACACACCCACCACACACAGAGAGAGAGAGAGCTGCTACTGTACATCTCCTGCCAGGCTCTAATCAGTTTGACCAACATTAGAAACAGTCTGTCAGTTATAGCAGTGAACACGAGAGATCACCTGCTGGTGTCCACTTGTATTTAGTGAACAGTAGTTAGCACCCATCAGGTAAAGGGCTACCACATAACACCCTTTGAAGCAGGTTTAACAGTAATTGTGTTGAAAGCATCGTAAGCATCAGGTCACGTCTAAGGAAAGAACATACTCTCTCAGCAGAGTTGGCTGTGTTTGTTCAGGTTTAAGCAAAGTAAAGACATTCCTGAGGCCGCAGTACACAAAGGACTGAGAACTACAGGTCCAGGATCAGTCTTCAGATCAGTCCCCAGATCTACAACAACCTGTAACATCATCATCAGACCCTCCAATGTCTTCAGGTGCTGTGGATTTAATATTGAAGCCTGCACATCTGCTCTCAGGCTTAGTGGAGCAGGCTGAGCACCCAGTGACCAACCACCAGGTGACCAAGCACCAGATAAATCACCAGTCCCTTCCAGCATGAAAGGTGGTTTTAGATTAGATCAGTATGGCCCTGTTCATCAGAACTTGCTTCAAGGTGATAGTTGTGGTTATTTGTATTGTGTGAAGTAGTCATCCATATTCAGAGCTAATAGATAGAAATATAACAACTGAAAATATTCCAAATGAAATATGCATTCACAGAGACATGGGATTGTTTCACTGGGCATCACTACAACTATCACTTTAACATCAGTCTCAGCTGATGTCACCGTGGTGGACCTGCAGCTCTCAGAGCAATAATACAACCTACAGTCATGGTGTTATTGCTGCGTTGCCTGGTAACTGAGCATCATTTTTCATCTGTGTGCAGAGCCAGCAGTCAGCTATGGTGTGTTTGTCATGTCTCCTGTGATGGAGGGATCAGAGGGAGGAGAGCAGCTGCAGGCAAAGCTGAAAATTTTAAGACCTCAGGGTATTTGCCTGAGTGGCGGACCTCACCACAGGGTTGTTGTTCTGAGCCCGCTTTCTGTTCACTTATGCAAGACCTGGACGCTGCTGCCATTTGAACTGCTCAGCCTCTGTGGCCAGGCAGTGTTGCGTAACATCAGGGAAAGAAAGAGATCGAGAGAGGTAGAAGAATAACAAGTTCTCCTTCAGCACTTTCTGTATTGTTTACACCAAAGGCTCAAGTCCTGGGTAAGATGATAGTCTTAACAGCAGTGCAGGAGGGAGGGGAGGAGGGCGTGTGGTGCTCAGGCTGAGGCCAGGCCTGGTGCAGCTCACATGCTGGATGGGCGTGTGGACAGTGTTTGTAGCTCTCAGGTTATGCAACAGTTAGAGCTATGGTCAGGACTGTGGGTTACACACTGAGTGATGAGGCAACCTTAGTCTGCCCTGCTGCCAATCTGCATGTTTGTGTGTGTGTGTGTGTGTGTGTGTGTGTACTAGCACTGACGGCTCTCATTGTGCAGGAGGAGGCTGGGTAACCTTCAATGTGTTGCTGTGGATCAGCCAGCCACACAGTCCTTGACTGTGAACAGTCAGGGTGGGGTTCAGTGTGGTCCATAGGTGTGTAGCCTGATGGACGTCCAGAGTCTGTTTAAACATGTCTAACACAGCTATCATTACTGTCAGAATTTAACAACACTCAAACTAATCATCTTCATCTTCACCAGGCAGTGTGAACATTTACAGTGCTTTATTTTCTGTTCTCTTTGGCTGTGTTGTTCGTGACGTAATTATTTAAAACACGTGATGATCTCAAACAACAGGATGTCGTTTGCTAGAAAGTTTACCTGCCCAGGTGAGACAGACTCAGCTGGCTTCAGCTGTTAGTCCAAACTTTGTAGCTAACATTACCATCAGCAGCTGTTTACTTGCCAGCCTAGAAGAAACATTGTGAGTTCAACATTAAACTTCATTCCTTTATTCACCAACATCTGCCTCCAGAGGTGGCCACCTCCAAAGTTAACTCTTGTCTCTGTCACGTTTTCTTCTATTGAAGTTAGCATGCTAACCAGCTAGCTTTTCCCAGCTACGTAGGCGACATGTTTTAACTTGCTGAAACAACAAGATATTGACCTTCACCAACATCTGTTTCAGAGAAACCAGGTTCAGCAGGTACTAGCTAACTGAACCTTCAACCAATTCAGGATGACAGGTTCTGTTGAGGCTGTTCACTGCTTTGAATTTAAACTATGATGAAAAATTGATTTAAAATAACTGAACTGCTTTAGAACACAGATGATGATTATGGCCCCTGGGTGACTTTCATGTGGCCTTTCAGAACAGAGAGAAATAGTCCCCTTGGTGAAATTCAAATTGTACAACAGCTCACTAATATTTTCAGTTTACATCAAGTCCAAGTAATGAGCAGCTGCCTTTGGCTGAAGTATTATACAGTCTCATTGCAGTGGGGACAAAAG
This sequence comes from Rachycentron canadum, assembly GCA_038496675.1. Lineage (NCBI taxonomy): Eukaryota > Metazoa > Chordata > Actinopteri > Carangiformes > Rachycentridae > Rachycentron > Rachycentron canadum. Next base: position 13,786,939 of record CM076653.1, read on the forward strand.
ACCTCCTACACCACAGTTTAGCAGCCACATCCCTCAGGGTCTGCATTTAAAGGCTGATTGCATAACAGTTAGTGCGACAAGGCCATCCCATTTCGAAGGCTCTTTCATGTTCAGCCAACACGTGTCCTCCTTTTCCTGGGAAATGAAGTATCCAACAGGTGAATCCCTCATGGTCCAACCTATGTTGAAATTCATTGCGTACTGGTAATTAGAATAATGTGGCAGGAAAAAAACACCAACAGAGAGTCTGAGGATTACACTTTGAAATGTAAATATTGGATTTTAGCTAACAATGCAACTGTTAAAACCAAGGGTCTTAAAACCTCAGGTCTTTGTCGGGGGAAATGGACTAGTGTGATTGGATTGGGACACAGCTAAAGGCTGCAGTCCTGAGTGAGTCCAGACTCCTGCCAAGCACAGACCCAGCCTGCCCAGGGTCTGTCAGTCCCATTATCAGAGCAGGAACTTCTTCACTGTGTTTGTGGATTTAAATAAAAAAAAAAAAAAAAAGCTCAGAGTGGTCTCAGACTTTTGCCCCCACCTACTCCCACCCCTCTGTGTTCATGCTGTGTGAACAGCATCACTTCCTGTCAGTGTGTGTATCTGGGCCTGTGTAGACTGATGGGGCTCTCTCAGCTCTGAGTATTTTTAGTTCAGAGTTGTTTTCAATTTACTGTTGGCAGGTAAGGGGTGGGCGGAGCCAGCAGGAGCCAGACAGGCAAGAGATCACATTCCCTCACGAATGATCATTTTCTTTCCTCTGTTAGGCTGTCGCCTTCTTCTCACACTCTAATTCTCTTTCTCCTCCCTCTCCTCTCACCTCTCTCTACTCTCTCTTCTCTCTCTACACTCCTTTCACCCTCTCTTTCTTCTCTCTAGTGAGGTTTATTGGAGAACATCTCTTACAGCAGCCGAAGAGCTGATCTACATGTTAATGTCTCAGCTTCTTACTTTGCTCTCAGAGCAGTGACCACATTGAGCAGCAGTGATGGTCTGAGGACTTGATGGGTTATGCTTGTCAGGCTACATTCAGTCTGCAGGTGACAAGTCCTTCCTGTATTTCTGTCACTGTGTGTTTCTGTTTGCATTGGTTTCCCTCTGCAGATGAACTCAATCTGTCTACTCTGTCCTTCTCCTCCCTGGTTCCTGTCTGAAGTCAGAAACAATCAAAAGTAGGTCAAATATTTTTCACTCCAGTCAGACAAGCATTTCAGCCCCACAGGCTGATCTTCGGCCGCTCTTTCCATTCTCCAGCAGTACCAGTGATTCTGAAGCAATAAACAGTAGCATCTACCAATAAACCAGTTTGTGTGAGCAGAAAAAAAGGATGATGATGATGAGGATGTTATGCCAGAACCAGGACCAGAGCTCAGGAGCCACATGTGGATGTGTTGATGCCAACACATCTGCAGAAGCAGTCACAGCTGGATTGCTCCCAACATAATTATTTCACAGCAAATGTTTTCATTTATGTATTCCCACACTGGATCTGTTGTTGTGCAGCAATATGGGCGCCACCTGCTCAGCTCAGGAAATATAGTCAGTTTTGGAAAATAAAATAGGAAATGGTAAAAACCCCTTCATGACCTGGACTGAAGTCACCTTCACTGGGTTGTCACAGAGCTTATTCCAAGTCCAAAAGTTGTATTGTTGCTTCCTGCTTTCAGGTCAGAGGTTTGCAGGTGTCCCGCTCGGCCCCAGCCAACACCACAATGATTCTTTCATGTTGTAGACTCCCTGTGAAGTGTCCAGCTCGGAGTTTGGTCAGCTGCTGCTGGAACCACATATCCCCATCTCAGGAAGTGTTTGTGGCCAGCTGAGGTCAGGGGACTGTGGTAGGGGCTGTCTTGCTCTCATCAGGTCATGACCTAAGCTCCACAAACAGTTAAGTCAAAGTCCTGGGATAGACTCAGGTGTATCATGATATAATAACTGTTGTTACACTGTCCTGCTTCTGTCCTGCTCTGATTCAGAGCCCACACTTATTTAGCAAGTTGATCAATATATTGATTGCAGACTTTAACCATATGCTTCATTTTTTGTTTCATGTTAATAAGTCTTTATATGAAAAAAGTGGTGTTGTGTAACAGACAATTTGGTGCTCCATTTATGGTCAGTGTCAGGTTGTGCTCAAGTCTCTCTTGGTTTACAGATTAAAGAGCAGGTCTAAACTCCTCTTGGTCCCCTGTCTCCATGCAGATTTTAGTACAGAGACAGACAGTCGCTATGTTTACTGTGCATGAGCTGGAGAACAAACATGGCTGCCAGAGGAGAAGTTCAGATGAGGTTACACGACACTCACCTCTACAGCTTATCTGTAGTACAGAGACAAAGTAGGTGTTCTTCATGTTCTTCTCTAAAACTAAACTGTTCCTTTAACCTATAAAATATCCTTTGTAAGACCTGAATTAACACTGAAGACTTTTAGTTGAGTCCTGTGTGGTGCTCACCTGAACAGCAATGTTACCTGAGGAGTGAGTCCTCTCAACTCATCTTCAGACTAATGAAGAAACTGTAGCTCTGTTAGAGATGAGTTCAGATTGACCTCTCTAATCACATACTGCTGTGTTCACTTCATATAGAAAAGATAATTAGGGATCAGACAGCAGTTTGCACTGGTAGTGGCTCTGTCACTGCAGAGGAAGATGTCTACAAAGTTTCTGCTGGCCAGGGGAAGGAGACAAGCCAGGATTCCCCCCCCCCAGCATCCATGTCACTGTGCGAGACTGTGACATCACTAGGCTCACTCCTGTCTTAGTCCTATCACTGTGATGGAGCGACACACAGACACACACAGACCACAGTGGCGCCAGTTGTGGTGGCTGATTTTCATGTCAGGTCTGGATAATGTGGGTGGACTGTGCTGTGTGCCACGGCCTGCAGGCAGGGATTTACTGAGACTTCTGGAATTTCCCTGCAGACCTCAATCTGTAGAAATGGCAGCCAGCCGCTGCACTGTCTGTTCACTGAGTACTGTTTGAGGATAGATGAAGTGCACAACACCCATAAACAAGAGACCAACAAATCAGCTGCTCTTAAAATTCACCCCCATCAGCAGTGGCCACAGTTTTCACCTCATAGATCAGTGTTGGTCTCTGTGTGTCAGTCCAGAGCTGGAGTTAGGATGTGGTTTGCCTATCTTGGCTTAAAGGTTGGAGATGGGGGGAGGGACAGCATGTCTGGCTCTGACCCCATTCTGGTGGAGGCTCCTCATCAATATCCATGGTGCTCATCATTATTTGTCATATGAAAGCGTGAATAACCAACCAAATATTGGTGTCATAGTGGCACAGTGGTGCAGCTGTTAGTATTGTACCCCGGAGTCTTTCTGTCTGGAGTTTGCATGGTCTCCCTCTCACTGTGTGGGTTCCCTCCTGGTTCTCCAGGTTCCCCACAGTCCAAAGAGATGCAGGTTAGGTTAATTGGCAGCAGTGGTGTGTGAGACTGAAGACCATATTTGGACTGCACTCTGCTGTCTAGAAGACTGATACCAATATTTAGAGCTCAGAGCTCTCTTTGTGAGTCAGGACTCTCTATGTGTGTGTGAGAGAGAGAGCCTCTCATCAATGTGTCCAGTGTTGAGCTTCAGAACATTAGACTCATTCATGGGCCCCTGCAGCAGAGTGTAAACAGAGCGTAAACCCTCAGCTGCCCCTCCAGGAGCTGAAGTGTGAAGGAAATAAGAAAAAGATTTGTTGGTCTTGGCTCATTACACTGGCCCCTGACCTCTGTTCACCACTGGCCCCTGACTCTGTAGTTAAAAGCTTGTGCTGGCTCCTGGACCCTCAACTCTGCACTGTGTTCAGAACTTAGTTTGAATGCTAATAACTCCAGGGTGGAGCAAAGGTGCTGCAGCAGCTGTTGTCTTGGTTTGTACAGAATACAGAATGCTTGAGTCACGGTGTGGTGGTGACAGTTAGATGGACTCTTTTGGACTCATGGAAGACCTGGTTCATGTTAAACAGCAGACATTTCGAGTGAAGACAGCAAGGACAGGAGCCCTCAGTAGAGACAGCCAACAGCAGGTATTTCACAGGTACCTGTGACCATCTGAACCAGACAATGATTCCCTGTTTAGACTTCAGTCAGCTGCTACAGGGTATTTCCTTCCAGTCACTGACACACACTTCACATCCTGTCAGGATGGAACACAACTGGAGCCTGAACAGGTCACACACAAAGTCAGTTTGGTAGAGAGTGTGTTTCTGTGCATCAACAAGTGAATCCAGTCTAAAGATTTACAACAGCTGCTGTCATAAGTCTAGATACAAATGTGAATGCAGATGTTTGCATTTGTATAAACAGGTTCCAAGAGTATCTGTTGGTCACAGTTCTGGTGGTGGAACAGGTTGAGGAACATGTCACAACTCTTCTCCGACCTGTGTTTGACAAAACACTGTAGAAGAAGCCAGTCCTCCTGTGTGTGTGTGTGTGTGTGTGTGTGTGTGTGTGTGTGTGTGTGTGTGTGTGTGCGCACGGTTGCTGTGGTGTAAACAGATCACAGCGACTCTGCCTTATATTACAGCCAGGACCTGAACTCTCAGAGCTGTGGCACTGTCAAACACTGCTTCACCATACACGTTTTCCAGTATCATGCTCTACATGTGTGTCTGTCAAACATGTCCACACACATGCTTCAGTGTTAGAGGAGATTGTGCTGTGGCCGCTGTGTGTGTGCCTATGTCACTGAGAGTGTGTTTTTCAGTTCTCGCTGTGTGTCTGATGTCAGGAGGAACATAAAGCATCAACACTGATCTTCCAAAGGTCACTGCACTGCTTTCATAACTCAGTATCTGTTTATGACGTACATCGAGCACCAAGTAAACCAGATGATGTCATATTTTTATCAGAATGCTGGAGTTATAAAATGGAGTAAGGAGCATGAACCACACAGAGTCAGTGTCAGTTTTCTTGAAACTGTCTCCTTCATGGACTGAAAAAAAAAACTCTCCAAAAATCTATTTCCAATTAAATCAAGCCAAGGAATTCCCCAACCAATTAACCCATGTGTTTGTCACCCATACACACACGCTCAGCTTAACCACTGTCTTTCTCTGTAGACGTCATCTCTCCAACACACTTCAACCCTTACTTCAGGCGGCTGACCTTTGACGTGTCATCCATGGAGAAGAACGCATCCAACTTGGTGAAAGCTGAGCTCAGGATCTTCCGCCTCCAGAACCCTGGAGCCCGAGTGTCTGAGCAGAGGATCGAACTCTACCAGGTACACAAACCCACACCTTCTGATAGTTACTGCACTGATCCACACAATTGAATTTATTTTAATCGTTAAAATAAGGCATCAAATCAAATCATCAAATTAAATCAAATCATCAAATTAAATCCTTATATCAGGGTGGATGTAGGGTCAGGGTGGTGTGTAAGTGTTGTAGTGGGTGCTGTGTTGTAGAAGTTATCCATAGTTTAATTCTGAAGAGGTTTGAGGCTGTGGTACTGGTTGGGTGGGTCATGTATGTCACTGTTGTGTTTGTCCTTGTTACCACAGCTTATGTCACAAGGAGACTGATGCACATAGAGGCTGGTGCTCTAATATTTCTATTAAATAAAGGTTTATTTACTTTATTTAATCAGGAGGTCAGTTACAGTATCTAGTAGTCTATGTTGTGAGCTGACTTAAAACTGATTAAAAGTGAGTGTGAATATGATATGTTGTTACTCCAGGTCAGGTTTTGTATTATGTGAGATGAACACACTAGCTAAGTGCACCTTTAGTTGTATCGATTTGAGTTAGTTACATTAGTTGTTGATTTCCTGTTTTGTCTTCTTTTTAGACCACAAACACACATAGATACACACTCAACTGCATACATATCTGCACCAAGGTTCTGATGCCATCTGAACTGCTGAATTCATGTCACTTCAAAGTATATCTGGGCACACATGGTAGAAATCAAAAGTTGACATGATCCACTTGGTGCTTGTGAAGGTTCTCAGTCATCCAGGTCATAGTTCTCTGAGAAAGTTGAATCTAGAGCAACTGGACTTGGTTGTAGATTCTTGAAGACGTTTAACCTCTCATCAAAGTGGCTTCTTCAGTTCTGACTGACTGGTGGGGAAACCCAGGTATTTAGCCTTGGTGGGATCATTAACTTAATTAAGGACATTGACACTGCTTGGTTATTAGCGCTCCTGGTTGTGGTGACGACTGTTGTCAGAGTCGTTAAAGTCCTCCTGTGTTGAGCCATGCATTTGTTCAGTGGCTGTTTGGTTTCACTGATGTATAGATCTGTGCATTCCTCACTGCATTGGACTGCATACACCAGATTGCTTTTCTGGGTGTAAGAAGTGTGGACTTTGGGGTGTACCAGTTTTTGTCTTAGTGTGTTGCTGGGTTTGAAGAACACATGCATGTTGAAAATCCTCCTGAATTTATCTGACACTCCAGACATGTAAAGGATGACAATATTGTTCAGTCTCTTCTTCAACACCCGCTGTGTTGGTGTCCCTCCTGAATTTTAGCATTGCTTTTACAAAAATCCAGTTGGGGAATGCACAGGCTTTGAGAGTGTCCTTCAAATGCTCCTTTTCTTGGGCCTGGGCACTTGTTGGCACCTTATCAGCTCTGTGTTGCAGGGTTCTGATAACTTCTAGCCTGTGTTACAGTAGGTAGTACAAATCAAAGAGTAGGTATTGGTTGTGTGTGTGGGTTTCCTGTGTACCCCAATGTAGAGGCTCCTGTCCTCTTCAATGTGCACGACGATCCACTTGGTAGCATTACATAGAATCTGCTAAAGGAGCTAGACCCTAGAGGACTTGCACAGCCCACTGCTAGAGTTAGGGGCTTCCTCCCTCCTGAAAGGGCCTGGAGAGTGACACCATCCACTGTGCTGGTGTCTGATCCATTGGAGTATCATAAGTCTGGAAAGATCTAGCGGAGGCCACCATTTGAGGCTTCATGGGGCAGCATGCAGAGATGTCTTCAAGTTGGTGTACAGGATAGTTTCCAAGGATTTACATTTACTCATTTGGTAGATGCTTTTATCCAAAGAATCTTACAAGTGAGGGACATCAGTACAGCTGCAGTGCAGTCAAATGCCTTGGTGTAGGTGTTGAGTACTACATCTATTAAATTCGGCAAAAGGTTATATGACAAAGTGCATTGTAAGTGCTAGTTCAACTTGAAGATAGAGTGCGACCCCCCCACCGATAAGATTTGGGAGCTTGGCCTACCATCTAGGAACCACAGATAGACTGGACTGTGGTTGCCTTGTAATTGCAGGAGATGGTAATGCCAGACCACATTCCTTAGGGGAACGCAGTGGGAGGATTATAGGTCTGTATGAATGAATTAAACTTAGATGTGTACTGACCTAGAAGTCACTCTGAAGACAAACATTAGTGACATTAACTTGATTCAGGTAACCAAGGGTAACCAGTTGAGTCTATGAGCAGCAGATTGACATGTGCTCTTTTGGGTTGATTGAAGACCAGAGAGGGCTGCTGCATATGGACCATTTGCAAGGGATCCACTGAGTACAAAGTAAGGCCTAACAGAAGAGCAATGCAATTTTCAAAGTGAGAGAGAAAAGGTGAGAGCTACCCAACTCTTGGCCTGGAGCAACTCTTGGTCCAGGCCCTGAGTCAGGTAAGGCCTGATTTTCCTGATGTTGTATAGAGCAAAGCAGCATGAGCAAGATAACCATGGTCTTGTGACCATAGTTGGGGTAAGGGATATATCTGATATGGATATCCTGCTGAAGAGGGAGAGCAGATAGCAGTATGTTGCAGTTCAATGTATCAAAGCTCTGGCTGCCTTAAGGCCTTCAGTCACAGACAATAGGGAAATTTTAGTGGAGTGGTGCAAATTAATATTGGGCTCGAGGAGATTGGTCCGTGATAAGAATTGTGTGACCTACGTAAAAAATGTCCTTTCTATACACTTGGAAGTAGTGGTGCAGTTAATGTGATTAACTAACATCTGTATTTGTCATACAAATACAGGTGGAAAAAGGTCTATTACACCAGGTTTGCATTCATACACATTAGTTCAACTCATTGTAGCTTGCTAAAATGTATAAGACCAACCTTCACATCATTCCATTCAAAATGACAAAGATCACAGAATTTAAGAGACATAAAATCATAATTTAGCATCATCAAGGCCAAGGGAAATCAGCACACAAACAGGATACCCAAGCTGTGATATTCAAGCTGTTATAAAGAAAACTGAAGAATCAGGAGAGGTCAAGGACAAAAAAAGGACTGGAAGGACAAGAAAACTTTCAAAATCTGATGAGAAGTTTCGCAAAGTTTCTTCTCTCCAGCAAGGACCTGGCAGCTTCATCAGGGTGAAGCCAAGTTGACCTTCTACAGTCTGAAGATGCTTGATCAAGAATGGTCTTTGTGGAAGGGCAGCAGCACTTTTTCAGAAGGGGTGAAAAGGCTAAGATACGCTCACAAAGATTGGAAAGACATTCAGTGGAAAAAGGTATTATGGAATGATGAATCCAAGTTTGAAATTTTTTGGTTCCAGTTGTTGACAATATGTGAGAAGAAGAGTTGGAGAGAGATGAATAATGATGCTTGCAGCCTTCAGTGAAACATGGTGGAGGCTCTGTCCTGGTTTGTGGCTGCATTTCTGCCAGTGGTGTTGGTGATATTGTCTCCATTCATGGGATCATGATGCTGAAAAGTACAGGCAGAGGTTTAAATTTATCATGTCATTCCTTCTGGAAAGAGCCTGACTGGGAATGGTTTTATTTTCCAGTATGATAATGATCCCAAGCTCACTGCTAATGCAGTGAAATATTTGGAGAGAACAACAGCTGATAAAACACTGACGGTCATGGACTGATCTCCACAGAGTCCAGACCTGAATATTATAGAGACAGTGTGGGATCAGATGGACAGAGAAAGAAATAAAAGACAGCCTCAATGTAAAGAAGAACTCTGGGAAGAGCTGAAAGAATCTGGTATAATATACCAGAAGATGATTTCAAAAAACTTCAGGACAGTCTGAAGAGTTCAAAATGTGCTTAGCGTCATATTGAAAACTTGACTTTTGCCTGTAGAAGCCAATTATTTCTGAAAATTGTGTTATTTTTTTTGTGTACATATTTCCTGTATTTTCTGTTTGTGGAAATGGGGTCCAGCATACATTTGGTAGTTGAGTACTGGTCAGAAGTTCTGACACATCTTTTAAGGCTGAATGAGATGAAAGTTGCGTCTTTAGCATGTGGAGATTCAGCTAGAAGACTGAGTGAGGAAGGTGAAGAAGTACTCACCAGAGGAGGCAGAGAAGGACAAATCTTTAAGATTCAGAAGATTGGCAGCTCTTCACCTTTTCAGTAAAGGAGGAGATTTTAGCTGAGAGATTATTGTACGGTGGTGTGCTGGAGGATTAAGTAAAGTTTTAAAGTTGGAAAATAGTTTCCAAGTGCCTGTGGTACTTCTGATCTTGCTGCTGGATGAGAAAGAGGCTAGGAGTGACTGATAGCATATGAGATCAGCAGGGTAGCTCGTTTTCTTTTTCTCGTTCTCAGCAGCACTGAGAATGGTACATAGTTTTTGATGATGTCAGTCAGTCATAGGCAGGATAGAGCGGGCAGGATAAGGTCAGCACAGAGCAGATAGACTCTGTTGCATCATTTGCCCTGAAAGAGGAGAAAGTGCTATTAGAATCTTGAGCTGAGGTGACCACTGAGTAAAAGTGAGGGAGTGATATGTTGCAGCGGCTGTGACAGAAAGAAACCAGAGGTGGTCAATTTTTAGGTCAATTTTTAGGTACAGCTTCCATAGCTTCTGACCTAGTTCAAGTCAAATGAGTGTACAAGGGACAGGAAATCAGAGGAGCTTGGATTGTCTTGAGTGCATGTGCACCAGGACAACTATTTGATTTTATGGATGAGCTGGACATACATACTACACCTAACGTGTGTCCAGGTGAGCTTGTTCATATACCCTTGCCAAGCTCATAACAACTGGGTAAAACTCAAAACTTCCCAAAATGATGCACAGTTAAAAGGATTTCCAGGTAGTAGCATGGACACCATACAAAGGAATATTGGTAAATAGGTAAAAAGAACAATTGCAGCTTCCACATGCCCTGCAAACTAAGACCATAGTGAGTACCCTACTCACCCATCCACTAAACATTGAGGACTATGATGTTCATCTATGCCATCCTCGGCTTGAGCTTGTGCTTGCAGGGATGCAGTACACTTTCTGGCTCCTGTGTGGCAATCTGACACATACTACACCTTTGCAAACAATGTCACAGACAGAAAGCCTGTCCTACAGTGCAGAAAATATCAGACCTATCAGCTAGTCTATATTTTCTTAAACCGCCATTCTATTTGATTGGTGTTGACTATTTTGGACCATTCCAGATGATGTCTGGGGTGCTATGCCACTAGAGGTTCTGTTAGTGAATATGCAACTCCCCAGAGCAAGACCTATTGGAAAGATTCATCTGAGTTCATCAGAGTGTAGATGGTCACATCAGATCAGCTGATGTGTGTGTAAGGGATCGAACCTACTCTAGGCTGGTGGTCCAACTCATCAGCCTTCATGCGATTCCTGATTTAGAGGAGGACATAGATTGACTACCCTCGATCAAAGGTTTTTACAGATAAGCCTTTCTCAGCAGCAGGGAGTGGCTGTACAAAAGTCTCCCATTCTGGCAATGTAGTATCTCAGTTTGTCATCCAAATGCAGCTGCACTCTAGCACACTAGCAGTTAGCACATGAGCTAACTGAGGATTTTTGTATTTACCCATTGGATGATTTCTTCTGGTTCTCACTAACAACTACATAATATTTACAAGAATTACATGTATTTAATGTCAATAAACTTTAAATGAATGTCTTAAACTCAGTAGTTGCTACTGTCTTGTGGTGGTCCCCTCCATGGTCCAGCACATTAATGTTCCAAAGCAGGAAACATTCCAGGGTGTCCTGGAGTCAGGACAGGAAGTGTATTATATCCTGTCTTCTGGTTCAGTCAGTTTAGTCAGATCAAGTTGCATGTTTGCCTTCTATTTTCCGGGAGGTAAACTCTAGCCAGTGATGACCGAGGCCTTTTGAAGTATGAACACCCTATCAAGTATGACACCTGATCATCCATAGAACCTTTGTGGAACAAGGTTTTCCTCAGGAAAGTGTTTTAGGTTCTCTTCTTTTTTCTTTGACATGTTCCTTCTAAGCATCATAATCATTCACCACACTTGAATATCACTACTACACAGATGATTCACAACTGAACGCTCTCATCACCTGTCTCACCTGTCTAACAGACTAAGTCTGTGTTAGTTGCTTAGTCCAAACAGATAAGAACTCAGATCCAGATTTGAAACTGACTGAATTTTTGTTTGTCTCTCACCCTAAGGTTTCCCACAGCAGCTCTAACAGCAGATGTGAGTGGAAACAGCAGGAGTAGTGTTTTACACATTAGGTATAGACGAGCCAACAGAAACACTTAGTTCTGAAAGACAGCAGAATAACATGGGCCTGTCCAGCATCTGGTTATATTCTCACTGATCCTCCCAGACCTGACCAATTCATCAGAGAGAAAGGAGCAGGTTGTGTGACCTGTGCCTTCTGTATATTATGTTCTGACTACTTTGCATGTATTTGTTAAACTATAGAATAAGGCAGAGGTAAAAGTCCTGATGTATCAGACCGTCTTTGATCATTGATATCTGTTTAAAGGTCATGACATCTTTACAAAGGTTCAGTTATCTACCTCTTAGGACCAAATCTAAACCTGTCACCATATGCACAGCTGAAAACTATATCTGTTCACACACTGTTGCCAGAGGTGATTTGCTACCAGAGACCACAAAATGACGCTTTTCCAATTCCTTTCTCCAAGTGATGAAATAAAACACCAATAATTTCAATATCTGGTTTAAATTTATGAAAATTTTTAAACGACTCAAAAATCTAATCATGATTGAAATGTGTGTCACAAAGAGAGTAGATAAAAACAAATTAATCCTAGTAGTCACATTTATTGGCATTTGAGGTGTATTGATTGATTTCCAAACATCAGTCATTGAGTAATAAACATCCTTTTATTAATCATTCACTCCTCTGATGCATCTATACAGAAACAGGACAAAGTCAGCCTATTACACAGCTTGTGCTGCTTCCACAGAGCTGCTGGAAAGCCAGTATAGTTATGCTTTCATAGTCTCCTCCAATGTGGCTTTGTTTGCTCAACACAATTAAGTAAATGAACACATTCAACAAACTCCTTAGTCACCTGTTTCGTAATGCCAGAGTAGCAACCTACCACATCATGGTGGCGTCTGACATTACTGGGCTGATAGCAACACTGGTTACATAACCTTCCAAATGACCCACTGGCGATTTAAACAATTACCCTGACATCTCTGATGGTCCCAAAGACAACAGGTAGTAAATTTCAGTCACATTAGTCCATCAAGGTCGAGATACAAGTGGTGGAGGAGTTTGGTCACACCTGGTTTCGGCCTGTGTCCATTAACATTCTATCACAAAAGAAACTAGAGTGTGATCTGTGAAAAGTGCTGTAACCAACTGACAGTTGTTGCTGTTCTGGTGCTTCTTTTTTATTTGTCTTTATCCACTGAGACTTTAAGACCCCAAAAGAAACTCATGGTGTATTGTAATACACCTGACTGATATCATTCTTAGCTGTTCCAGTCAATCACAGGTTTGATAAATCACACTGTTTGATAAATATCTCAGACCTCTAATGACTTTGTTCACAGATATTAGCACACAAAGACCTGACATCTCCAACACAGCGGTACATTGACAGCAAGGTGGTCCGGACACAAATGGAGGGAGAGTGGCTGTCGTTTGATGTCACAGAGGCAGTGAGTGAGTGGCTGAACCACAGAGGTGGGTGTGTTTCTTCCCTCTTTCATTGCTCTCCCCTTTTACCTGGTGACGTCACCTGCACCTGACTCTAGTTTCTCTACAGACAGAAACAGTGGATTCAAGATCAGCCTGCACTGCCCATGCTGCACATTTGTTCCATCAAATAACTACATTATTCCCAACAAGAGTGAAGAGCTGGAGGCCCGGTTTGCAGGTGAATTCATTCAGATAATTGTTAAGTTGTTAAAGTCTTGTCAAAGTTGTTTTAACAACAGCAGAGGGACGTGGTCCAAATAAGCACATCTCAGGTCACATGTTCACTGATCTGATCATCACAGTCAGCATGTTGCATTTTTCTGCGACTGCTAACACACTAAAAGTATAAAAACCCTACCTTGTAACCATGCTTTAAAAGAACTAAAAATGCAGACAAATTTTCAGTTTTTCACTAAGTTTGACACTTAGTGAAGACTTAAATCTTGTTGTTATTGGGAAAACATTTTCAAACTGCAAATACATCTGAGATCCACATCACACACATAAAAACACTATAATGAGAAATTGAAATTGAACACCAATTAGTCTGAGCCTTAGTGCTACATATAGATCTCAGGTGAGAACTTTGCAAACATGGCAGCAGTGAGAGAGAAAGAAAGAGAGGTAGAATCCATTAAACTGATTAAGCTAATAGATATTATAAATATTTCAGATGACATTAGGGTTACTTTGGTGAGCTATGTCATCAATCATGACACCAAATTTTGATGAAGCAGCTGCACAGGTTCCATTAGAGGAGAACAATGCTGGATTCAAAGACTTTCACTATGAATCTGTGACAGTTCTGTAGAGTAATGGCTGTTGATTGTGTGGTGCTGCCATGGCATACATTCAGACAGAGCAGTACGTGACCTTGGCACTAGTACCCCCATTCTAGGGTTGGTGTCTGTGGAGGCATCTACATATCTGACCCAACCCACCCTCAGCCCTATCATTGTGTGATTGTACGTCTGTTTTTTACACCACAGTTACTTTACACCATATTCACTGTTGAATGTAGATATTCATATATAATATAGATATATATGATGTTAGAGTTCTGGACTTTGTGGCTGCTACTGTAAAAACCTTTTACAGAAAAATGGGCTGTTTATTGTATATTTTCTATTTTTGTGTTGTGTGAAGCCTGTATGACAAAATTAAAAAAGATAGTTCTAAAGACAACACTTGTTTGTGTTGAGTTCATCAGTGTGTTGTTGCTGCTGTGAAAGAGTAATTCAAATGGTCCATGTGTGTTTCATTTGTTCAAAAGGTGTCCTTTTGAAAAAGGATTGTCAGGTTTTAATTTTCATTTTAACATAGAAGTGAGATATTTAGTACTAAGTGCTTTTTCTTTGGCTTGTGTTTGGAGTTTTGACACAATGAGCCAATGCAATTAGTGTGTAAGTAATTGCAAAAAGATGTAATGAATTTAAAAGTTTAGACATTTGGACTGATAAACTCTTTTCTGTCTCTGACATTATGAAGATGATGATGATGAAGATGATGCAGTTTGATTGATCATGTAGCTCTCAGTTCCACCGGCTCCTACTGAAGACATGCATGTGTAAAAACTCCTCAAAACAAAGTTTTATTTTGAAGAGACTGTAGTTTCTATCAAACCTCTGAGCAGTGAGACACAGCTTATTAATTTTCCTGATACTTACAGGCATTGATGACAGCTTCATCCACGGCAGTGATCTGAAGGTGTTTAAGAAGCGACGGCACAGTGCCCGGGCTCCACACCTCCTCCTCATGCTGCTGCCTTCATACCGACTGGAATCCCAGTCCCAGACCCAGACCCAGCACAAAAACCATCGATCCAAGAGAGCCCTGGATGCTGCCTACTGCTCCAAGTACTGACCTGGAGTCCAGACACACAATTTCTTACACACACACACACACACACACACACACACACACAAATGCTGAACTGAATTCATCATCAACCAAATGCCAACCTCTGAGTTTGACATATGAAGCCAACACTGAAGAGCTAAACCTGCAGTTCCTCTATATACCACTAGAGTCTGGCTCCAACAGTGAGTCAGTCCATAGACTGAAATGTTAAAATGTCACAGCAGAAATTTCCATGTTTACAGCCTGGTACAAAAAACAGTTTTGGTCTTTTATAGCTAATTATCTCCTTCATGACAATTGCACGGGGGAGAATTTTTATATAACTAACCTGTACATCTTATTAACATTTTTCAAGTCTTAAAGTTATGTAGAATTGAGGGGTGTGGCCTCTTTAATGGTGAAGGACCCCACTCTGAGCTTTAGAGACCTTTGGGTTATGTTTTGGATCCAACATAGTTAATGGACTGAGAAAAAGAACCAGTATAGTTAATGGACTCTATAACCAGTACAGTTAAAAGGCTGGGGAGGAGAACTAGTGTAGTTAATATGTGCTCCCTGTCTCAGCAGTTATCCTCAGTCCTATCCTCAGCATTATTAACACTCATTTGAATCAAAACAACAACTGTAAGTATAAACTGGACCTGGACTAGAACTATAAACATTGGCATTACCTGGGGTCTATTCCACACAGCAGCTTTAAACTTTTTGAGTCTGACCCTGAACTCTGAGTTGATGGACCCTGAGAAGGGAAACTCCTTTTTGGTCCCAGAACAGCTGATCTGAGTTAGTTGAGTCAACTCTGAGTATGTTCACTCTGAGTTAAACACGTGCTTGAGGAATAATAAAAGCCATCATCAATGGAGCTCTGACTCACTGATTCACCATGGTAAAAGGTAAATAAAGAGATCTTAACAGATTTTTACAGATCTGTGATTGTATTGCATTGTAGATTCTGACTCGGACTTCATGGTTTTGGTGATTTTTCAGTGGAAAAAGCAGCAAGGTTAATTGTACATTTTTAGATGCCTACTTTACATTTAAAAACATTTCTGGACAGCACCAGTGATTTCAACACATAGTAGATTAATATACATAAAGTGAAATTCAGTTAAAACAGTTTCAGACTCTGCAGCCAGTATTCAAACACCAGCTGACTACATTAAAATGTTAAAGCATGTTTAGCTTCAGTACTGTCGTCCTCACATATGACAATATGACATATTAGCTATGATCATCAGTGCAACCTATCAGAACATGACAGTGATTCTTCATTGATAAGAGTCTCATGTCCCAAGATCCACACAGAATTTTTATTCACAGTGATAAATGTACAGTAAGTGTTTCAGTGCCGAGGAACTGATTGACAAGCTGGCAGGTGTCTCAATGTCCACAGTCTCAGTGTGATAAAGACAGATTGTAATCTGAGTTGAGGATGAAGCCTCCATGTGTATAAATATCAGGTAGCTGTCCTCTCACTGACTGATCCATCATAAAAGGTCATGTTTGTAAAGACAGGTCTTGGGTAACAAACTAATGTATAATCTTCTTCCTCATTAATTTTTTATATGAATCCGCAATGATCTGCACTTTGATGAAAATAGTACAATTGAAGAAGTGACTCGTTGTGTTAGAAGCTTCTTAAATCACAGTAGGAGGTGGAGGAGACAGGCAGAAGCTCAGGGTTTGTTGTCAGCGACCAGGTTAGTGATTTCTGAATGAAATCTGAATGAAAAACCCAGAGTTTCCCTCATCTCAGGATTAAGAAATGTTTTTGGTTTCACTAAACCCACTTTCTGGACTCACATGGACTCACCTGTACTCTTCCTCTCTGTGTAGAAATGTTCAGGACAACTGCTGCTTACGGTCACTCTACATCGACTTCAAGAAGGACCTGGGCTGGAGGTGGATTCACGAGCCAAAGGGATATGAGGCCAACTTCTGTGCCGGGGCGTGTCCATATCTGTGGAGTGCCGATACCCAGCATTCCAAGGTAGGGAGTGAGGGGCAAGGTTAAACAGTCTGTGGGATCTGATATTTTCTTCATGGCTCTAATTCTGGTCTTCCAGGTGTTAGGCCTGTATAACACCATCAACCCTGAAGCATCTGCATCACCCTGCTGTGTTTCCCAGGACCTGGAGCCCCTCACCATCCTTTACTATATCGGCAAAACGCCCAAAATAGAGCAGCTCTCCAATATGAAGGTCAAGTCCTGCAAGTGCAGCTAAAACCTGTAGAGGCCAGTTCACCCACACACAAGCATGCGCAAGCACACACACAAACACACACATGCGCACACTCAAACACAATGACACAAATACGGCTTTTGTACAGATCTGTCTTCTGCACCACCTCACACAGCGAGACACAAGAGTAAGGCAAACACTGGAAGAATAAGTGATAAGTGTCTATATGTGAAATAAGTCCTGATGATACCATAGCCTCATCCCCACCTCACCCTCTGTCCACCAGCTTACACTCTCACACCTCCGCATTCTCTCATCTCTCCTCACTTCTGTTTTTCTGTTTTGTCTCCTCTGTTTTTGTTATCATTATATTGATCAGTATCATACTCACACTGATGATATAACAGCTGCTCCACATTGCAGCCCCAGATGTTGAAGAATAATTTATTTCCATTAGGCTTTCGTGTGGTGATGTCACCATGTTCCAAGATCAGTGTCACCTGTCTTCGCTCCATGAAAGAGGTATTGTAGAGGTGATGTTACTATACAACCCTCATCACAGATATACTCCTCAGTTTACTCATTGTGTGATCTGGCAACCGATGGTACCTTAATCAAACAACCATTTGTGACAGAGTCAGAACAATCTCTTTACTGAATCTGTGAGGAGCAGAGGAGTTACATCAGTGTGGTGTGAGGAGCAGAGAAGCTATATCAGCGTCATGTAGCTCAGCTGCTTTCCACAAGGGAGGTGATGATAATGATGGTGATGGTTAAGCAACGCTCAGGGAGATGTGTTTGATAATCAAGGTATTAGTGAAGAGGAGATGAAAACTCCACTAAACATTCTTAACTGATCACCACCCTGTGGCTGTGTCGCAGTGTTGTTATGTTGTTGTGTCATCAGTGTGTCATCTTGCTACCAACACAAAATGTATTCTCACCTACAAACATCCAGATTTCTGTCATCCTTATTTCTCTTTCTTGAATAAAACACAATTTGCACTGATGCTGTTTTCATTTTCTATTTTAGAAGTTTTCTTCTTTGTTAGTCCGTCTCTCCCACCACCCACCCCACCCCCACCCAGCAACACCCAGCCACACCCACAAATACACACACACAAACACACTTATGCCCCCTTAATGAAATAAGCAGTGTTGATCTAGGCGCCCTGACCCCTGTGGGCGTTCAGTGCCAGTGGACTTACTAAGGAGCAGGAGAAGAGAGGGAAACACCGACTCTGTTATAGAGCTGTTTATTTTTATGTTTATTTGTTGTTGTTCTGATAATGATGATAATGGTGTTATTGTGACCCACTATGCTGTATTGTAACACAGTATTGTTGTGGTGCTCTAGTGGTAAATAAATTATTTAAGTTTCAGTGGATGTCAGTGTTCTGTGTATGTGTGTGTCTGTCTGTTTTGTGCTGCTGATTGTTTGTCTGATGTTTGAATTGGCTGACTGGATATGCTAATGAACATCTCACGGAGCACTGTTCAATCCATCATCCAGAAATCAAAAGAGTATGGGACAACTGCAAACCTGCCAAGAGGCCCATGGTGACTCTGGAGGAACTGCAGAGATCCACAGCTCAGGTGGGGGAATCTGTCCACAGGACAACTATTGGTCGTGCACTGCACAAATCTTGCCCTTATGGAAGAGTGGCAAGAAGAAAGCCATCGTTAAAAGAAAACCATAAGAAGTCCCATTTGCAGTTTGCCAGAAGCCATGTGGGGGACACAGCTAACGTGGAAGAAGGTGCTCTGGTCAGATAAGACCAAAATTGAACTTTTTGGCCTAAATGCAAAATGCTATGTGTGGCGGAAAACTGACACTGCACATCACTCTGAACACACCATCCCCACTGTCAAACATGGTGGTGGCAGCACCATGCTCTGGGGGTGCTCCTCTTCACCAGGGACAGGGAAGATGGTCAGAGTTGATGGGAAGATGGATGGAGCCTAATAGAAAACCTGTTGGAGTCTGCAAAAGACATGAAACTGGGGCAGAGGTTCACCTTCCAGCAGGACAACGATCCTAAACATAAAGCCAGGGCTACAATGGAATGGTTTAAAACAAAATATATTCATGTGTTAGAATGGCCCAGTCAAAGTCCAAACCTAAATCCAATTGAGAATCTGTGGCAAGATCTGGAAACTGTCGTTCACAATCGCTCTCCATCTAATCTGACTGAGCTTGAGCTGTTTTGCAAAGAAGAATGGGCAAAAATTTCAGTCTCTAGATGTGCAAAGCTGGTAGAGACACACCCCAATGGACTTGCAGCTGTAATTGCAGCAAATGGCGGTTTCACAAAGTGTTGACTCAGGGGGGCTGAATATTTTTGCACACTGCACTATTCAGTTTTGTATTTGTAAAAAAAAATTAAATACATGTATAATTTTATTTGTACTTCACAATTATGTGCCACTTTGTGTTGGTCTTTCACATAAAATTCCAGTAAAATGTGTTTGTTTGTGGTTGTAACATGACAAAATGTGGAAAAGTTCAAGGGGTATGAATACTTTTGCAAGCCACTGTACTTCCAGGTGTGGGTTAAGGTATGGGTATGGGTATGGGTGAGAATCAAGCTGCTCACATCAAGACTGACCAGTGCAACAGAGAAGATGATGATGGTTTTAAGAAAAGATAGGATTCAAATTGTACATAATTTAAAAACCTTTACACCAGTTTGTTCCCTGAGCTCTGCTAATGTAAGATGACCTTTGTGATACTATAACTGTAAAAGCCTAATCATGTGAATCATATTAGGGGTTGTTTGACTACACCACAATGCTGACTACACCATAATGCTGACAGTCTGAAAGAGATGGGGTGGGCTGATGGCAGGAGTTAGAGCAGTATTAACAATGTGGGGGAGGTTTTTGTCAGCTATGGAATGAGGCTTTCCACCAGGCTCTGTATGAGGGATTACGTCTGTGTGGCAGAGCAGTGATAAATAAAGACCGTGTGGTTCCTATCCAGGGGAGAAGGCCAGAGGAGAGCCTGGCACTGGCTCACAGTCATAATCTGGACCTCCATGAATTACACTCAGTATCTCATCTGAAAACTATTGAAGTGTGTCATCATCTGGGTCATTGGCAATCATTTGGAGCAGAGCAGGAATGCACAGTGATGACATATTAGCCTTTTATTGATTCAGTCAGCATGAGCAGATGCTTAAACTCATCCTGTGAAAAAAATCACGTATGTTATATAAGAAAAAAATATAGATAATTTGCAGGTGCAAATTATACAGTCACAGTCAGGGGCTGGACTTTTTCTCCAAGTGAAAGATAACCCAATACAGCGCAGTTGCTTCAGTGACCTCAGGTGTTACAGTCCTTACAGTATCTTACTTGTCAGATAAAGTAAGCTGTCAGATAAATGTAGTGGAGTAAAAATGTAGGAGAGGAAGCGTAAAGTACAGTGGCTTGCAAAAGTATTCATACCCCTTGAACTTTTCCATATTTTGTAGCGTTATGACCACAAACATAAATATATTTTATTGGAATTTTATGTGAAAGACCAACACAAAGTGGCACACAATTGTGAAGTACAAAGAAAATTATACATGATTTTAAATGTTTTTTACAAATAAAAAACTGAAAAGTGCGGTGTGCAAAAGTATTCAGCCCCCTTTTCTCTGAGTGCAACCAATAGCCTTCAGAAGTTGCCTGATGATTGCTGAATGATTGAATGTTGACCTAATGACTAAATAGAGTCAACCTGTGTGTAATCTATAATCTCAGTACAAATACAGCTGTTCTGTGACGGCCTCAGATGTTTGTTAAGAGAATATTGGGGAGCAAACAGCATCATGAAGTCCAAGGAACACACCAGACAGCTCAAGGATAAAGTTGTGGAGAAGTTTAAAGCAGGGTTAGGCTATAAAAAGATTTCCAAGCTTTGAACATCTCAAGGAGCACTGTTCAATCCATCATCCAGAAATGGAAAGAGTATGGCACAACTGCAAACCTACCAAGACACAGCTGTCCACCTAAACTTACTGGCCAAACAAGGAGAGCACTGATCAGAGATGCCACCAAGAGGCCCATGGTGACTCTGGACCAACTGCAGAGATCCACAGCTCAGGTGGGGGAATCTGTCCACAGGACAACTATTGGTCATGCACTGCACAAATCTGGCCCTTATGGAAGAGTGGCAAGAAGAAAGCCATTGTTAAAAGAAAACCATAAGAAGTCCCATTTGCAGTTTGCCAGAAGCCATGTGGGGGACACAGCTAACATGTGGAAGAAGGTGCTCTGGTCAGATGAGACCAAAATTGAACTTTTTGGCCTAAATGCAAAACACTATGTCTGGTGGAAAACTAACACTGCACATCACTCTGAACACACCATCCCCACTGTCAAACATGGTGGTGGCAGCACCATGCTCTGGGGGTGTTTCTCTTCAGCAGGGACTGGGAAGATGGTCAGAGTTGATGGGAAGATGGATGGAGCCTAATACAGGGCAATCTTGGAAGAAAACCTGTTGGAGTCTGCAAAAGACTTGAGACTGGGGCAGAGGTTCACCTTCCAGCAGGACAACGACCCTAAACATAAAGCCAGGGCTACAATGGAATGGTTTAAAACAAAACATATTCATGTGTTAGAATGGCCCAGTCAAAGTCCAGACCTAAATCCAATTGAGAATCTGTGGCAAGATCTGGAAACTGTATATATATATATATACTGAATAATACACTGCACTTTTCAGTTTTGTATTTGTAAAAAAAATTTAAAATTTTCTTTGTACTTCACTACACTACTTTGTACTTGTGTGCCACTTTGTGTTGGTCCTTTACATAAAATTCCAATAAAAATATATTTATGTTTGTGGTTGTAACGTGACAAAATGTGGAAAAGTTCAAGGGGTATGAATACTTTTGCAAGCCACTGTAGCATAAAATGGAAATACTCTTAAGTACAAGTTAAGTACAAGTACCTCAAAATTATACCATGTTCATCACAAAGCAACTGTCACACTGTAAGAAGCTATAAACTCACATAGACTGACATTGAGAAAAGACAAACACAACACAAAAATCTATATACCGTTATGAAGATAGTTTCAGTAAAAATGTGTTTTACATGTTATTTGATATGTATCACATCTCAAAGATAATGACAGTGGTTAACACAGTGACTTTCAGTGAAACCACAGTGATGAATGGAGCAGGTTTTAACAGGGAATCTCTGAGCTGCTACATCATGATTTGACAGTGCTACAATGTAAAGGCAAATCTTCAGAAAAACAAAACTGAAAGTGTCGTGGAAGCTCAGGATCTGTGTCCAATCAAGGAAACATCTGGTGTAGACAGTGAGTTAATCACAGTTTGATGGTCTGACCACAGCTGTATCTGGTGGACCACAGGACAGTTCAGACCTCCGTCATCAGTCTTCACTATTCAAAGTTCAGCTTGACACTGCTGGAGGTGATTCTCTGGACCGGGTCCAGACCTCTCTGTCTTGCATCACACTTTTTAGTTGATTATCTTTGTATTTATTCATTTTTTGTGTTGGGGTTATTCAATCTTTACATGTTCTCTCTGTGTCTGCATGGGTTCCCTCCAGGTACTTTGGTTTTGGCATGTACATTTGGTTACTTGGTGACTCTGAATTGCCCATAGGAGTGTGAGCGTTGTTTTTCTCTGTATGTTGGCCGTGTGATAGACTGGCAACCTGTCTATGGTGTATTCCACCATCACCCAATGTCAGCTGGGATTGGCTCCAGACCCCCTGCTACCCTGCAAAGTTGAGAGGGATAGATAATGGATGGATACATGGTTATTTAAACTCCCACTCAGATATGTGGTCTCTAGCTTGTGTTTTACATCTGTGGCTATATGTGCTGTGTTGAATGTTGTGAAGTGTGTTCAGTTCACTAACACTGTCTGCTATAATAGAGTCAACCCAACACAACTGCTGCTAGACTCCAAGTCAGATGTCAGTCAGATGCTGAGAAACATTCATCTTGCAGGTGTCATTTCATCTGGTTTAAAACTGGCAGTACCTGTGAAGATGCTGTTGTTGATATGTGTCGATAAATAATTTGTATGCATTTGTATAAATGGCTTACCAGTTGATGTTTGTTGTTGTGAAACAGTGGCAACTGCTACATCTTCCCACAATCCCCAGTTTGCAAATTCTAGCCACCTCCCTCCATACTCAGATGTCCTGAATCTTAGGTTGAAAAACATGAAACTGGAGATTAGAGAAATTTCAGCTGGGTTGATGATGTAGTTTGAAGGAATTGCCATGGTTGATGTCTAAATATCCCCTCAGCTCACTGCTGAAGCTTTAAAGTTGGACGGTTGAGACATGTCTGCTTCATAGCCGTGGAGTTTTCCTGCAGATTGAGACGTGCTGCCACAGGAGGACTGAATTTGATCATGGAGGAGTCTAACCCATTGTCTTTGGTTTGAATCTGGACTCTAGAATCCAGTCAGATTCCGGAGGCTTCTGCTGTGGCATTTCTTCAGTATTTTAGGTACCAGGAGTGTGAAGGAGAGTGTGAAGTGTAGGGCCCTCTGTCTTCGGCCCTGCAATAGGCAGCTCCTGTGAAAGCCATAAGGGGGATTTTCAGGGTCAAAGGTCTCCCAGTCTCTAGGGAAAACAGCAATTTGGAGATTTTGGTTACTCAGCTGCAGCTGCCGGCACAATAACACAAAATCAGAGGCACTGGAGCTGTGACATCAGGAGTCAGCAATGCACTGGCTCCATTAGCAGAGGAAACTCAGACTGACACACTACATGTCTGACTGTGTCGTGTGTGTGTGTCTGTGTGTTTGGATGCAACCAAGACATTCCTCTGACAGCAATTTGACTGAACCTGATGCCACCTGAGTGTGGTCCAGGGTGCCCACCCCACCTTGGACTCCCCCTGCTCTGCGACATGTGTGCCGGCAGTAACAGCCCACAGGACTGAGTGTTATATTGCGTCTATAATTACACAGGAAGGCCTGTTCTCTTTGAGCCCTGAATTATCCACTCTCTTTATATTTCACCAGCAAGGGGGGCAGAATTTTTCCCTCCATTTCTTCCCTCTCTGTTACTTCCTCTACAGTTTGACAGGCATCTTGGAGATATCATGATAGAGGAAAAGGCAGGAAGGCAGCCCCGGAGCCCTGGACATTCAATCCCTCCAGCGCCAGACTGCCTGCCTGCCCATCTGTCTGTCTGAGTCAAGTTCACTTTATTGTACTGAGACTGAACACAAAACATTGTGAGATGAATTGCTCTGAAAGATTAGACGAAAAGAAAACATGGAAGTAAGTGGTTTTGAATAACACTAAAAATACATGTAACGTGGTCTCTTGTGGAGGGAAAAGAGTCCACCCATTCCTAACAGTCTATGCG
>CM076653.1:13811598-13933457 GCA_038496675.1 Rachycentron canadum
GGGGGGGGGGGGGGGGGTAGGTCATAGACACACCCTGCCCATGGAAATGCAGGTACATAAAGAATTTCTCCTTGTGAAGTGGTGAAATTGGTTTGTTTGAACACATTCAGTCCTGCCCCATTACCCGGGTCTCATCAGATCCGGAGCATTTGAGTCCAAATTTGCTCATCTCAGTTCACTCTCAGGCTACATCTACACATGTGAGAGGCTGTGAGCCTCTATGATGTCAGGAGGTCAGTCCCTCCTCATTCATCTTCACTCATCATTTCACCCACATATTGATGAAGTCACTACACAGTTACAAGAAAAGAACAAATAAAACATAAGAGATCAAAAGAGATCCTCCTCCTGCCTCCTGCCTCCTCTTCCTACCTCCTTCTTCGTCCTCCCCGTGTTATATCTTCTGGCTGCAATTCAGCTAGAGACTCCCCCTGGTGTTCTGAGGTGTAGAGAGGCAGGAGTATAATGCAGACGTGGGTGGGTGGGGGGGTTACACTCATTTTGTTACCTCTGATGATACTGATCTGGTTTTCTCATTATGGAGAGTCAGCCAACATATCCACAACTAACCGTTCACTTAACTCTTCATCTGCACAACACTGAGGAACACAACAGACAACATCAGACCACATCTGACCACAATTTCAGACAAGCTGGCCAGGACTCTCTCTCTCTCACACACACACACACACACACACAAACCCCTCCCAAACCAATCCTGGTCTAACCTGAACCCTAAAACCAAGGTGAAGCTGTGTCAGTTCTAAAAATGTCCTCTCTCCCAGAGAATAAAGCTTACAAAGATGGAAAGATAGAAGTACAGTTTCCCACACACACTTTCTTTTCCAAGTAAATGACTTTCCAGGATTCCTGGATGCCTGTGCAAACATCTGGGGTTGTTGTAGCTCAGGCCTCAGGATGCAGTCCTGCACACACTGTGATGTTGTACACAGTCATATTACAGGGCTGGGAATTTCCCAGAGTTTTTATGGATTTTTTTTTTTTTTTTTTTTTGGTACAGTGGTTGACAGGGAGACAGGGTGTGGAGTCTGCATTCTGCCTCTCAGTGCAGGACTTACTCAGGGTCCAGGACTTACCTAGGTGTGCAGCCATGACTCCTAATCCTGTCATTGATCTGCAGTGAAGTCATCACTACACACTAGTGTTACAGGCTGTGCATCTGCTGATTAAATCTGTACTCCAGATACTGTAACTTTACAACCAGTGAAACAAGTAGCCTGTGAAAATATCTCCAAGGCCCCTTAGGCTCTGGTCATGCCCCGAGGCTCAGTAATGGTACACATGGTGCTCTCTGAAGGCACAATTTGATTCATTTTTTCTTTCACTTTTCAGATTAAAAATCTGTTTCAAAGCATAAATACTAGCTGTTGACAGATCAGTATCCTGACTCTCAATCCTAAGGTTATAGTTCAAATTAAATATGATTAACTACATATACAATTCTGTCTCTGTCTTGAGGACCAGTTCAACATGAAAAACCAGTGGATGGATCTTGCTCTGTTTGCTCATCATTACAAGGTTAAACCAAAGGTTTGTATAGTTTTACTTCATGTGACAAAACAAAACATTTTTTCAAATTTCAGGCATTATAATGACGTTGTGTTGTTTTGTCCGTTGCTTCTGAAAAATGACTATTTGTTTGTGAGAATAAGGTCAGACATGCCTGAAACCTCAGAGCTGAGACATCAGTAGATGTTTTTGAAGATAACTGTGTTAGTTTTTATAACAGTCTGATGACCTTTGTGGTAGTGTTGTGGGTTTTTTGAAACTCACTGAACACTAAAACTTGTGCAACATGTAGTTAACTTTAAATACAACTCCTTATGCTAGATTTGAAGCTAGCAGAAGACAGAACAGGAGAAACACCTGACCTGGTTCTCTGATTAACAGCTTCACCTCTGACATCTGTACTGTGTAAGGAAACACAGCTGCAGCTTCAGATGTGTGACCTGCAGACTAGCTCAGCGAACCCCCCTGAACATTTGGTAAAGGTTTTATTTTCTTTTATTATTTTGTGTGTCATGTTTCTGTAATTGGCAAAAAATTGTTGTTATCAGATCAGCTTATAATATATTGCAATCACAGCAGTAATTACTGAGCTCTCAGAAGATGGTGACATGAAACTCTTACACTATGTCAGAGGTGAGGCAGAAAGAATCTTTACAATAGACAGTTAAGAAAGTCTAACTTGTGGATTGTTTTCACCTGATCATCTGACTGAAAGAACCCATGCTCAGAGCTACAGAAATGAAAGTCTTCTGCCTCACTTGGTAGCATGCGTACCATAAAGGCTCTGGCCTAACTGCGGTTTGACTCTGACCCTTGGCCCTTTACTGCATGTCATTCACTCTCTCTCGCCTGATTTCCTGTCTCTTTCTCACTGTCAGTATAATAAGGTCAAATAGCCCTCCAAAAATTTTAAAATTAGTCTTCCAATAATCTTAAAACTGCCCTGTTGGAGGCTGCAGAAACACAAATGAATCATCACCTTAAAAGAGTTGGTTCAGTGAACAACAACTTATGGCCACAACCAGTTGTTACACATCAACATGATGGTTCAGTTGGAGAGGTGTGTCCTGCTCCACCCCAGTTTTCTTTGTTCTTCATTCAGTATATTTTCTTTATTTATTCCTTGTTCTTTGTTTTTTATTCTTTGTTCTTTCTTTATTCTTTATGACTGTCTTTTGATCCCCATTATCTTCCTCAAAGGAGCCAAAATTCAGAAAATAAGTTCTATGCTCCACCACCAATGAATTTGTATTATACGGATGACCTTTAAACCTACATGTCCTTGTTTTTCACAGTGTGGTGTTTCATCCAAAACTATGTTTTCAAGAATGACAAAGATGAAAATTTATATTTAGCCTCTACCGTTACCCTCCAGAGTCTACAGTGACTGCCACAATTAGCCTATACAGTTAAGCTGCATGTTGAGCCTCCACAATAAGTTATTTATAAGTTATGTTTACGCATCTCACACACTTAAGCACATTAGCTGATCTAGATACAGTTTAGTTTCTTTTAGATGTTTCTCAGCAGCACTTGACCAAAAATACCTGGGCAGTTCTCAGCTGTGACAAAACAAGTGACAGAACAACATCAATACATTACATACAACATACTCAGAATTTTCCTTTGCGATTGCAATCAGAGAATGTGATCAATTTGATGAGGCCAAGATCATTTGTTATGCAATTGGTGACCTGCTCAACTGATATCCACTTATTAGTATAAACCCATTGGTGAATATAAAAGGGACACATTGAAAATGTTATTATACTGATCAATATTTTTGTTGCTAGACAACATCTTGTGGCCGTACTTGACAGGAAGTCAGTGACAAAATGTATAGAGTGACAAAGTCTATTAAATTTTCATTTATTTGTCCCACAGTGGAGAAAATTCCCATATGAAAATCGTAGTTTCTGTTGTTTCTGTTATCCATGACTGTTATTGGACCAATGGCAACAAAGATCTAGCACAGGGGTCCTATGCTACAGGGGGTGGATATAGTTTGGATTTTCTGGGCCTTGTTGTGTATCACATCCTCCTTCCTTGATGTTGAGTAAAGTGAAGCAGTTGATTATTCCATTGACAGGACTGAGGAGCAGTTTTTTTTGTTTGTTTTTTTGTTTGTTTGTTTTTTTACAAGCAACTGTTTTCATGGTATTGACTTAACAGGCTGTTAACAAATAATCAGCTGCAGAGCATTGAAGAATAACATGGAACTAAATTCAGGAGGGGAAATCAAAGTGTTTCTCTATTCCCACCACATCTGGAGAATCTTGAAGGTTATTTCTGATGACTGATTACAAATTCAAGTAACCCCAGAGTTACCTGTGTTCTTGTCCCCACTGTGTCTAATTTGACAGCTAGCCATGCATATTCTCTTGTTGAGCAGCTCCATACTAAAAAATGTTGTGTTTGTCATTACAATGATACCTTAAAGTCCAGTGGTTAATGAAAGTTCTGTTTGTAAATCAGAGCAGCTGTTTCAAAATCAAGGCTGACTGAGCTCACCACTACAACTACACCCACAACTTAAGTTGTGTGTAGTTTGGCTTAGTGTCTTTTATCAAAACAATGTGACATTGTTGGTGCCCTCTTAATTATAGGGTAACAAAACATGTAAAAAAAAAAAAAAAAAAAAAAAGATAACTGCACCCTCCTGCAGATGAACTGCTGCTACCATAGAGGACTGAAAAATGAGGAGGGGAAGCGAGTCTTCCTCAGTGAAGACAACAGAGCTGCTGTTTATTGTTTTAGGATCCTGATAGTCAGTTAAATGACATGGATAAAAACTTTTGGAGTCTAGCCATAAAGATATGGCATACACATTACACACAGATCAAGAGATCTGTGTGTAATGTGTATGTTTTGTGTTGTATGAAGGTGTATGTGACTCTCTCTCTTTCTGTGTATGTTGTCATGTGAGACAGGCAGCAATGGATTGAATAACTCCTAGCTCTCCCCTATGGAATGAACCCCCTAATTGAATGGAGCGTTGTCTCTCAGGCAAAGCGCTGGCCTTGATTTAGCGCCAGGAAATCCAACTGTCCCTGTCCATCAGCATGACGAGCTGAGCCACAGATAAACCCAACGACCCGACAGAGGGTGACTCTAAGGTGGAATTTGGACTGGGGTAGTCAGGGACAGGGCAGAGGGAACTGATGCACTGCAGGCTGGGGGAGGAATGGGAGGGAGGCACTGGGGCACTGCAGACATACACATATAAGGTAAGTAAGATGAGCCATTATTGATCAGATGTTATTGATCAGATGTTACTGAACCATGTGAGACAAACAGAACACAGTGAGCTACAGTAGCAGACTGACAAACTGTTATATTCAAGCACTGTCAGACTCGTTGTTCTAATATGACAAAGCAAGGCAAGGCAATTTTATTTGTATAGCGCATTTTTACAAACAGTTTGTCTCAAAGGGCTTTACATAGCATCATAACAACATCCTCTGCCCTTAGACCCTCACATCGACTGAGGAAAAACTCAAAACAAAAACCCTTTTAACGGAAAAAAAAAGAGAAACCTCATGGTGAGCAACAGAGGAGGGATCCCTCACCCAGGACGGGCAGACGGGTAAAAGGGGTAAAAGGGGAAGGGGGTGATGCAGGGGGCAGTTGGTGGAGCTGGAGCTTCAGTGGATCTGTGGAAACACAAATAGAGAGAGAGCGAGACACCAAGGCCAAACTACAAGGTGCAGCAGATGATAAATGATAATTTAAAGTGTGGGAGAGGAGAGGAGAGAGCTCCATGTAACCTGGTGTGTCCCCCAGCAGTCTAAGCCTATAGCAGCATAGCTATAAAATGGTTCAGAGCTACCTGAACCGGCCCTAACTAAATCTAAATCAGCCACATGTCTACTTGATCCAGTCCCATCAAGACTGCTCAAGGATGTCTTCTCCTTAGTTAACACCTCTATACTGAACCAGATCAATCTTTCCTTTGTCATAGGTTATGTGCCACAGGCCTTTAAGGTGGCAGTTATTAATCCCTTACTTAAAAAGCCTTGTCTAGATCCAGGTGTGTTAGCACATTATAGGCCCATATCCAACCTTCCCTATATCTCCAAGATCCTTGAGAAGGTGGTTCTAAAGCAGCTACATGAGCACCTGCACAGCAATGAACTGTTTGAAGCTTTCCAATCTGGATTCAGAGAACACCATAGCACTGAAACAGCACTGGTAAAACTCTCTAACGATCTTCTTATAGCTTCTAATAGAGATCTTGTCTCTATACTTGTACTTCTGGACCTCAGTGCTGCATTTGACACCATTGACCACAGCATTCTGCTGCAGAGACTAGACCACGAAATCGGGATTAAAGGTTCTGCCCTAAAATGGTTTAAATCATACTTATACGACAGGTTTCAATTTGTTAATGTTAACAATGACTATTCAGAGTGCAACAGAGTTACGTATGGTGTACCACAGGGCTCGGTTTTAGGGCCAATTCTTTTCATTCTCTACATACTCCCATTAGGCAATACAATCCGGAAACACTCGATCGACCTTCAGAAGGGTTTTTTGTTTTGAGTTTTTCCTCAGTCGATGTGAGGGTCTAAGGGCAGAGGATGTTGTTATGATGCTATGTAAAGCCCTTTGAGACAAACTGTTTGAAAAATGGGCTATACAAATAAAATTTTATTTTTTTTAATTATTATTTATTTTATTACAAATAAAATTGTACATTGTATAGCAGAAATGGACTTTTAAAAGTCGGGGATCATTGTAGCATCATCCTGGTCAGACTCGTCCAGCAAGGCCTCATACTGTACTGGACACTACTGCAGCTATATAACATGGTTCCTCTCTCTGAAGTCAGTCTCGGCAAAGTCCTCACATTCAGAAGTAACAGACTGGGTCTCTAGCAGATTAATAGTGCATTAAATATCACTCTGGCATTATACAAATGAAATTGCCTACCAGTCCTAATTGCTTAATTACAAATCTTTAATTGAAACAACTAGGGCTGTCAGAGGTTGGGACGGAATGTCAACTGGTCTAGATGTGTCTAAAATTGTCTTAATTTGTTCTTAATGTAGAATATTCTCAACACATTACGCCATAACAGGCAGCCACCACTTTTCCAGATGACATCATTTGCAACAATATTACACCAGCTGGTTGAAGTCTGGTTGACTATTGTCTGTAAGGGGTCAAAGGAAAACAACACATCATCTCTACACTTTCAAACAGCTCAACAAGTTTTATTCACAAGGGTTTCCCGTCTCAAGAATAAACATTTCCCTGACTAAGCCACAATTGTTTCCTGGTCTGTAGCTTTTCTCTTTTCTCTGCTCAGTGAAGAGGGAGAGGGGAAGATGACTGGATAGAGAAAAAAATTCACAAAACATGATATTTCATAAAACACAACACTTCATAAAACACATTATTTCACAAAACAATATTTAACAAAATAACATTTCACAAAACACATTTAGCTTAACATTTCGCAAAGCATGACATTTCACAAAATTGTTAACAAAACTTGTTAATAAAATAACAATGGTTCCATTGTTCCATTGGCAACTTGCTACCAATGATCAGTTCCACTACTACCACTTCTAAAATGTGGATTTGTGGCATGAAGGCTTACAAATACTTACAGAGTATGTGGTCTGGACCATGTGATGCCATAAGAGTACTTACTGTGCCACCTGATGGTCACCTTGTTAAAAGAGAGTTACAGACACATGCAACATGGGAAATTTCTTAGGAACCCTTTTTTGAAACTATGTCATGACGGGTCTGGAATCTTATAGTGTTATCAGCTTTTCAATGAACTGTACATTTATCATAATGCTACTATGTAATACCTAATCACATAAATAATGTCTGACTGGATCCATCTAAATGAACCAGGGCATCATTACACAACATGAGAACAGCTTAGAGGAGAAAAAGAAGTCCGTAAGATGATGTACTCCCACATCATTTAAGTAATATGTGATACGTATCCCATATCTGAAATAACAGCCTCCACTGGACATGCAGACACTTGCTCCTGCATGAACACAACACTACTTGTAGGCCCTTGGGCATCACCTACCCCACCCTGACAGACTTTGCATCTCTACTGTGCAACACTGAGAAACTAGAATTCCCACCTCCACCAGCCAGTCAACTTACAGGGTATATGGTCAAAATCTCTATCTTCATAGATAATAATGGCCAGATGATGATGTATCACTATACACTTTGCCCTTTTACCTTCAAATTTTAATAGGTTCATCCTTGAGTCCAAGTGAAAGTTTGTACCAGATTTGAAGAAATTTCACCATGGTGTTTGGATGGACAACCTGAAAACATAACATCTCAGGTTGCTGCAGAGGTAAAATTCTCTGGATCTGTGTTGTTTCTTTCAGCAATAAACTCAAGTGAAGTAGTGACTGAAATGAAGCAGCTGGTTGTTGTCTTAGACAAACCAGATGAAGTGTGGTGTGACCTGACACAAACCTGACATGTTTGCTCCAATTTCGTCTAAACTAACAAATTAAAACACATCAGTGTTGCACTAGGTGACACACTGTAGTTTACTGTGACTCAGTCCCACACACACACCATCATTCTGCCCCAGGCAGAGAGCTCCTAATGTGAATTTATCCATCAGTAATCACAGCAAGAAGGTTCTGCATTTGAACCTGTGTTGGTTCCCTCTGGGTATTCCAGCTTCCTCCCACAATCCAAAGAGAGAAAAAGACGGGTTAATTAGGTTAATTGGTGAGTCTGAACTTGGTTGTTTGTCTCTATATGTCAGCCCTGTGATAGACTAGTGAACTGACTAGGGTGTACCCAGCCCTCGCCAATCTCAGCTGGGATTACCAGTATAGATAATGAATGTTTTTTTTGGAGGAGAGTGAGAGCTCTTTTTCGTCTGAGGATCTGTGTTAGCTCATCGGTTTCCCTCTGGCAACTGGGCTGGTCCAGCTTCTCCATTAAGAGGGGATGAGTGGATGCTAACAGAATACTTTGGCATAGCATGAAGCAGTGGGTAAAATGCCAGTTTTGTCTTTTTTGAGAGACAGATGAACAGATTGCTGGTTTTGTTCTTTTAATGAGATCTGGATCCTTTAACAGAGAACAGGAGAATAATTCTTTATAAACATAAATGGTAGTCTCCTTCCAACTCTCCTTTAAAGCATCTTTGGAGGCAGTTTTGTGAGAGAAAAATACCCTGAAGTACAAAAACAAAGGTCCCAGTAACAACCACAGTAAATAGTCCCGCTTTATTGTGGTTTGTTCAGCCCAGTGTTAAAGGTCTGTAGTGATTTAGAACAAGGGAGATCCTGAGCCATTTGTCTTTTATTTGTACTATGCAACTACAAAAGGGATTATTTCTTGATCTCATCATCTGTTAAACTTTGATCATAAAACATTCATTCCATGAGCACATGACAGTGATTTCAACTAGTTGGTATGCTGAGATCACAATAAAACAAATAATTCTGCTGTCATCCCAGAATCAACATTTATTTATTTTTTTTACAAAATGATGCTCATTAAGATGAACGTCAGTTTTCATGGAGAAGGTTTTTTGAGATTATATGAAATGGGAAAGGAGATTTGGTGTTTAGGCTCTGCCTCAGCCACCTAGAATGTGTGTCATCGGTGTGCTGGTAAAGACACAATCTGAGGACAGAAGATACTTTGTATTCCTCATGTGAGAGCTATGAAATATCAAATGTCAGCAATTATAAGGAGCAGAAAACCCTCTCCTTTTAAAGAGGAACCTGTTGTTTTCTTATGTTGTCTCTATCTTTGGTGCAAGGTGTTTCATTTATACTATTATTGCTCTTCACTTTAAAGTTATCAAATGTCAGTGAAACTGCTCCAACAATGGTTGGAGCAGTTACATGTAACATGTAACATGTTACATGTAACTGTACCCACCAAAATTTTAGGACTTGACTTTTTGGGTTTCGTGGAGCTACTTGTAAGTTTTGCAATTGCTACATACCTAATGTTAGCATCAACAACTGTCCAGCCTCACCAACAGCTTTGGAGATTGTCTTTATATTACAAGAGCTCATGTCTAGCAGCTATTTCTTCTGTGTCTTGGAGGCTACAGTGTCTTGGCATCAGAAAGCTAGCTGGTTAGCATGCTAACGTCACTATAAGAAAAGAGATGCCAGGGACAAGAGTTAACCTGGTATTTGCTTTCATGATTGGAGATCAATGTTGGTAGGTAATGCTAATGCTTATGCTAAGCTAAGCTGGCAGATACATCCTTTAATACCCATGGTCAAACATATTTTAAAAGCAGAGGTTTGTTATCATAATTTTTTCCTTTGTGGAACGGGGTGTACTGAAGCAGGTTTGTGGCAGATTGAACAGCACTGAGGATTGAGCACTGCATTGGATTAGGCTGCAAGAGACAGAAAAAAAACCTTCTTGGATTTGTTGACAATATTACAAATATAGCATCACACAAGCCATATCTTTAATACAAGGGTCAAATCGATGTGGGTCGTTGCTGCAGTCTATAGCTGTTGGTCCAGTTTAAACCATTTATCAAAGTGTTTTCATTGAACTGCTTTCAAGAACATTTCTATTTTCTATTTCTATTACTACATAATAAATTTGGGTGAAAATTTAAAAAAAAAAGAAATTTTAAATATTGCAAAAAGTGTTTACACCTGAGAGAGGTTGGAGTGGAAACAGAGCAAGTAAGTCAGGATGAACATGAAGCATGTGGCTGAAATCAACTGATCTGTGTTGGGTTGATGAAGGCTGGAACCTTCCTGACATTGACATAAAAGCAAATGGCTTTCTATTGTTTGTGTTCTTTTTTAGGTTTTTGAAGACATTTCACCGCTCATCCAAAAGGCTTCTTCAGTTCTAAGAAACTAATGGGGAGTCACAGGTATTGTGGGGTGGTCACCTTGGAGGTAGTCCTTAGTCTTATTGTGCCATGTGCTTGTGGAGTGAAGCTCTTACCTATGTATAAGTGAGAGCACTCCTTGCTGCATTGCATATAATATACCACATTGCTCAGCTTGTGCCTTGGTGTTTTGTCTCTGGGATGGACCAGTTTTTGTCTAAGAGTGTTGCTGGGTCCTCTCATTGTCCATTTTCTTCCAAAAGCTTCTCTTTACAAGGTCAAACATGAGCCTTCAAGATCTCATGCTGGTCATAAAAACCTTGCAGGTCTTAAGCCAAAACAATGCTGTATGTACATGAATGTTGTTACTGTCTTATCTATTTTTCTGATAAATGTTCCAGGGAAGCACAGTGGTACAGTGGTTAGCACTGTCGGCTCACAGCAAGGTGGGCCCTGCCAACATGTCCATAGTGTACCCTAACCTGGCCCACTGTCAGCTGGGATTGGCCCTGCCCCTCCCCCCACAAGCTTGACAGATAAGAAGTATAGATAATAGATATCTCCTCTCACCCTTAATCTGACTCTTAAAATGCCAGTGAGGTAAACACTGCCAGAGCCGCCACTTATGGAAAGATTGTGGGAACAGTTCAGAGTCCAGCCTCCAGTCCAGTCTACCTCCACAGATGTGGTATGAGTGGTATCTGCTGGGCTGCATAAGGTCATGAGGTTTCCCTGTCAGCAGAGATGGACAATAGGGACATGATCTAATGACGTGGAGAACACAAACAGTGTGGATGGAGAGAGGAAGAGAAGGAGTAGGTGATGAAAGCAGTGACATGAAGAGTTGGGTCAGTTGGTGTAATACAGTCTACAGCATAGGAAAATAGTAGTTTAATGGCTTTACTGACCATGAAAAGCAGATACTGGTCATTGACTCAGCCTGGTTTATGACCCTGGTACTGTATACACCACTCCCCCATTAAATCAAGAGCAGGTTGCCTTTACTTGCAGGACCAGGACCAGATCTCTCACCTGTTTTTTATTACTCTTTGTACTGGTGTCAGAGATATACAAACCCTCCTTCCTGTGTGTAGGCTTCTGTGTGTCTTTAAACCCCACTGAGTCATTAATAAAACTGCATTAAAACACTAATCAATTTAATTAATTTATTACTAATCATGTCTTTTCATGTCATATTATCATATCATTTTTATTCAATGAGGAGAACTGAAGAATGTAAAAAGGCCATAGGAATAGTTCTTATGTGCATATGGCTTGAATATATATATATAAAAAATACATTTCTGAAAGGGAAATCAGCAAACAAACTAGATACTCATGATGTGGCTCTTATAAGGAAATATGAAGAATCAGGAGAGGTCAAGGACAAAAAAAGGAGTCATCAAAATCTGATGAGAGGTTTCACAGAATTTCTTCTCTCCAGCAAGGACCTGGCTCAGCATCTGGCAGCTTCATCAGGATGAAGCCAAGTTGACTTTCTATAGTCTGATCAGTAATGGTCTTTGTGGAAGGGCAGCAGTTCCCCTTGTTCAGAAGGAAAATAGGGTGAAAAGGCTGAGATATGCTAAAGCTCACAAAGACTGGAGTAATACATAAGCGTATTATGGAGTGACACATCCAAATTTGAAGTATTCACTCCATTTGCTGATTTCCCTTTGAGAGTGACCTTGATGATGCGAAATGATGATTTTATGTCTGTTCCATTCCATTTAGGTTTAAGAGCCAGGTTCCTGCTATTGCTCAAGCTATTGCTTTCTGTTTTTTAATCTGCTACACATTTCCTATATTTTCTGGTTATATTCTAAAGAGATTGAGAAATAATTATATAAGGTCATTGCAGCATTGCTAAAACAACAAATCTAAGATGCAAGACCTTTCCACAGTATTGTATATATAGTTTTTCAGCTGTTTGTCAAAGTGAACCTGACTGTGCATCCAGAGGCACACAGTGGCTCCTCCATCCCTCTCCTTGTGTAAGTCTCTTGTTCTACATTACAGTACAGGCACCTAGTTCACCAGAGCTGAGGTCAAAGTAATGAGAGAATGGAAAAAGTGACTTTTTCTCTCTCTCATTCTTTCTTTCATTTTAACTGAGATGAATTTAACATGAAAATCATGAAATCCAGTTGAACATGAAGAGCCAACTTTGTTAACTCAGTTGAGTAACTTTCCCAAAGTGTTTGAAATGCAGCCATGTGCGATAAGTGCAACTGCACTTCCTCCTGCAATCTGATGACCATGCTGCTCTGCCACGCTTCTGCAGTTTCCATTTCCTGTTGGAGTCAGCCTACTTTCCCACCAGTAGTGAAGGCTTCCAGCCTGGACTGCTGAAGCACATTCCCACACTGAGATGATTGTAACCATTCACTCTGAGTGAAAAGGAATCAAGACGCCACTTTCATGCAACACGTGAGTGTGTCCAGTGTGTACAGAACTGTAGATGTTGGCTCAGTTAGTCACTACTAATATGTTCCACTTCAGAGTTCTGTCCTCTCAGGAGGAGTCTGCGTCTGCGTTCTCATCGCAATTTCAATGCACTTGGTTTGTCTGAAGCATGCAGCCACATTTTGTGCCTTCTTTGGGAGATAGAGTGTGCTCTGTGAGATGGTTCCCATTCTACTCTTGGAGACTCTGGAAACACAAGTAAACCCATATCTAGAGAGTGATCTACTAGGACAACAGGGAACTATGAGTTCTTTGAGATATGATGGGGTTTGATCATTAAAGGCTTTGTTTTTACCAGGAGCCAGTCCAGAGAAGCTGACACTGGAGAAATGTGGTCTCTTCTTCTAGTTGCTGTCAGTACTCACACAGTAGCATTTTGAATCAACTGAAGGCTATTCACTGAGTTATTGGGACATCCTGATAATAGTGAATTACAGTCGTCCAGTCTGGAGGAAACAAATGCATGGACTTGTTTTTCTGCATCGTTTTGAGACAGGATGTTTCTAATTTTCTCAATATTGTGCAGGTGGAAGAAGGCTGTCCTAGACACTTCTTTAATGTGAGGGACAAAGGACACCAATGACTCCAAGATTTCTTACAGTGGAACTGGAGGCCAAGGTAATGCCATCAAGAGTAACTACATGATGATAGTGTTTGTCTAAGGTGATAAGGGCTAAGTACAATAGCGTTATATTTCAGTTTGTTTTCTCTAAATTGAGAAGTAAAGAGTTACAGGTCATCCAGCCTAGTGAAGTTCCTTTAATCAGTTCCTATACATGTTGCAGTCTCTGGACTAAAATATTATGATCGATGGTGTCAAATGCAGCCCTAAGATGAAGCAGGAGATAAAATGAAGTATGGAGGCCAGTTCGTTGGTTACCATCATTGATCACCAATAATCTTTGGTAACCAATGATCATTGGTGAATGATGTTTTCTAAATGCTGACTGAAAATCTTCAAACAAACCATTCCAACGTAGATGATCACATAATTGGTTTGTAACAGTTTTTTCAAGGATTTTAGAAATGAAAGGGAGGATAGATATTGGTCTATAATCTGGGTTTTTTAAGTAAAGGTTTAATTACTGCAATCTTAAGCATCTGCGATACATAGCCTGTTGATAAAGACAAATTGATCTGATCTAAAATAGGAGAGTTAATTAATGGTACAACGTCTTTAAACAGCCTGGTTTGTAGGGTCTCAAAGACAAGCTGATGGTTTAGATGATGAAACTATGGAAGCTCTGAGAGATTTAAATATAAGAAGGGGTCCAAATGCAGAACTAGCAATGCAGTCAAAAGTTAAATTGGACAGTAGATCATTGCCACACGTGGGCAGGAGATGATGAATTTTTTCTCTAATAATAATAAAATTTTCCCCAGAAATCCATCTGTACAATCATGCAACTGGTTCACTGGTTAACTGGTTCCCCATACTGTACAATCTACTTCCTTTTTTCATTCTCTCCTTCTTCTTTTTATTGTTATGAATTACTGCTATGGATTATGGGCAAGTGAAGTCATCACCCAGAGCAGACAGTGTGGATTTGGACATCAATCATAACCATAATCACCATAATAATAACAACATAACATAATAATAACATATATAGGCCACATTTCCTATATATCAACAAACCAGTTCATCACTCAGCCCAGGAATCACCTGGTTTTCCTCACTGACCCTGTGTTACTGAGCTGTTCCTTGGTGCAGGATCATCATGTTTGTTTTCATACTGCCTCCTGACCTCTGATGTGTCCCTTATATGTCAGTCCAACTGCCTTGGGGTCCTCCACTTGACACCTGCCAGCAGTCACTGTCTCTGTCTCCTCTCATAAAGACTCCTGGTGTCTTCACACCATGTGAAAATACATACACCTGTATGTATTTGAGGCACAGTGAGCTGAGTAGACAGGAGAGAGCCACGGGGCCAGTGTCTGTGTGTCTGTCTGCTTAGCTCCTTTCAGACACAATTAGTGTAAAATTCTTGATTAAACAAACATGAAGAGATTTCCCCCAGGGAGAACTGAGGGTGTGTGTCAGAGCTTGAAAGGTGTGTGTTTTATTCAGATATGTTATGTGATGTGACACATGATAGTGTGCCAGCAGGAGCTGAGCTGAGGGTGTGGCAGAGGAAAATAAGGAGGCAGGAAAAAGGAGGAAGAATAAATGAAGAGGTATCAAGTATATAAGAAAGGCATCAGTTAATAAAGTCTTTATAAAATGATATATACTGTGATCAGATATAAGTCATTCATAGGAAACATGTTAACATTTCATAGATAGTTCATTAACAAAATATTTAAAAAAAAAAAAAAAAAAATCATAGCTAATTTAGGATCCAACATGTGGATCCTTAGCAGCCCAAAATATCCCAAGATCCATTGATGAATCAAGATGAATCAATTTAATTTTATTTACACTTCATGATATGCAAAGGCCATGTTTTTATACCACATACTTATAGATCATGTCCTTTTAGACTGTAAATATCTTCTTTACTGTCTAAAGAAGATATGTGTTTTGAAACCCTCTGCAGTAAGCAGCCTTTGAGACATGTCTGTAGACCATATCCTTGTAGACAAATTCTGGAGGTGGACATGGGGGAGCAGAAGGAGGAAGAGGAGCAAAAAGGAGGAGGTAGAGAGTGCTCTGAAATTTCTTGGGTTTGCTTCTGAGTCTTTTTTTCTTCTTCCCAGCAAACTGAACCTTCTTTAGGTTTGAGTGAAATGAGTATCTGAGCAGTGTTATGTGATAAAAATTGAGGAAGGAGATTCAGTGCTTCCTATCTTATTTCCTTTAGCACAGGAAACACTGGACCTTCCTTTAGGAAGGTAAAGGAGAAAATCCTGTCCCACAGTTCATTGCTAGACCTAGAACTTTTTGAAACAAGGCACCACATTAGTTCCACCACAGCAGACCCAGATAGATGTAGAAACATCAGAGCAGGTGAGCACTGATGTAAATCCTCATCTGATTGTCTGTGCTTCAGGCCCATAAAAATAAATGTATTCTGTTTAAATCTGCCAGGAATTATCATATCCATCTTCTTCATCATCATCATCATAACGATCCATCGATAAATGTCTCAAAACTTTCAGTTTCAAATCAAAAATAATTAAAGTTAAAGTTCTTTATATAACCTCCTGATATATGAATATAATTTGCTTTGGACCCTACTCTTTTATTTTTTTATGATTCTTT
The DNA here is from genome assembly GCA_038496675.1 of Rachycentron canadum. NCBI lineage: Eukaryota > Metazoa > Chordata > Actinopteri > Carangiformes > Rachycentridae > Rachycentron > Rachycentron canadum. The sequence continues at coordinate 13,827,630 of CM076653.1, forward strand.
CTTCTTGTGTTTTCCTTCATATCATCTTATGTCATGCTTCAGTCCTGTATGTATTTGTGATTAAGAAAAGAAGGCTTTATCGTCAATGTGTTATAATGTTGGTTTTAAAAAAACTCTCTTCTCTCTGCAGTGCAGTTTTTATGACCTCTCCTTTGGATGAAGCAGAAGTGGTTAGGAAATAAAAATTGTCGAACAAAGCCTGGGATTGCTGAGACCTAATTAGGAACCCTGTCTGTAGAGAAATAATGTGTATTAGTCTGATGAGAAGTTCATGTTTAAAGAAGATGGTGGTTGGATCTGGGCGGGCAGGTTCTGAATGAAAGCAGATATGTGTACCTCATGCTGGGACTTGATCCTGGTTTTATCTGCCTCCTGCTCTGCTTTAGATTGACATATAGCTAAACCCTCTGAACGCTGCAGAGTGGTAACAGTGACATACACAAATTCATGAATACTGATTAAGATAATCACTGACAGAGCTGACACCAGGCCTGTTGAGACCAGGACCAGAGCACTATCAGTGTTTCACTAACATGGTGTTTCAGCCTGGACCAGCGAATTAAAAAGGGTAAGGATCAGGATGTGGCCAGTACAGCAGTACACAATGTTATCAGTCAACAGCATATACCGTATCTCATATTATGAGAAACATTACACAAGCCATTCTGACATTTGTGAATTTAACCCCAGTTTTTGGTCATTTTTATAATAATAATAATAATGATGATAGAAAACTAATTGCATGCATCAGATGCATCTTGTCAACCACATAGTAAATTATTTGGGGCCACAATGAAAAAATCTACTTCTGTGCTGCTTACATTTTCCTCTGGAATTAATGATTCCAAGGGTTAATACAGTGAAGCAATCAATTGGCCACTCCCACTTGAACCAAGCTCACGGTTCTTCCAACTTTGGTTAATAGAAGGTATGAATATTATGTACTGCTGTTGGTATGATATCAAATGATGTAACAAATACATCTCTGTGAGCTGAGTGAGCCGTGAGATGTCTCACACAGTCAGTGTGTCCACTCTAACCTTTTAACATGGGCACCACAATGAAAACAAAGACGTGACACAGCCTCACACATGCCATGCAACCAGTGTGTTCCTGGCCCACATGAACAGAGTGAGAAAGAACACAGGACAACATGGAACCTGCGTGTGAAACAGGAACAGTCCCCCACTGTCCTCAACTATTTCCTCATGTCATGATGTCATCCTCTGACCCCCAGTGCTACTCCACAGAGGACTGGCTCCTGCCAGCAGCACCAGGAATGTTGCGTTGTTTGTTTTGAGGTTGTGAAAAACACTGTGAAACATTCTGAAAATATTCACAACACTGGCAGGTCCAGCTCTGCTTAGAGGAAGACTCAGCATGGCCATCACAAAGAGAGAAAGAGAGGGGGGTTGTATCACTGTAGTATGGTGAGAGGGTTACCCCAGTGGTGAAGGTGTTGTCCATTACCCACAGATCCTCTCTCAAGGTGTTGACTCTTGATCAGAGCCAGAGGTGAGTCTGATCAGCAATTTCATACCTACCCCAAAGCAAAATGGGCTGTTATCAGCACCTGTGTGGAAATGTCTCAGTTCAGGGTCTCATCCTTCAGAATCTGTGTCTGAAGACCGATTGCATCACAGACTATACTATCCCCGTTCAAAGGCTTCTTCAATTAAGTCCTGGAAAATGAAGGTGGATCTTTCGTGGTCCAACATATCCCATGATGCATAAAATAATATGTCAGCAAGCACTATTGCACAGCAAGTCTGAGGATTAAACAGTTAAATGTAAGCACTTAGTTTCAAAACAAAACAAAGGACCTTGAAACCTCAAGTTTTAGTAAAAAAAAATTACATGTTGTCAACAGAAGCCGCACATTGTGACACAATGGTAAGGACGCAAACAGCTGGTGACTTAAAGTGAATATCCTCTGCAGGCCAGACCATCTCATTTAATTTAGATCTTTGCAGTCTTTGAGGGGCCAAATATTTGTAGACTAGGTCCTCTGAAGGATGTGGCCCCCTTTCTACTCATTTATTGAGGTTTGTCCTTTACTTCTTCCCTTGCCTGTGTATACAGTGTATAGTTTATAAGCTTATTTGCTTTTAAAGAGCTCTTTTGCCTCGATTAGTCCTGAGTGTGAGTTCTCACTGAAATGAGTCTTATACAGTAAATTTAAAGTCTGTGGAAAATCAATGTAAAGCTGCATCTCTCAGTGTCTATGGGAACACTGACGTCAGTGTCTCCTCCTTAGTCTCAGAGCTACAACCAATAATAACAAAAAGACCATCTTATTTTCCTATCAGCTGAATTTGAGGTTAATTATTGATTTAATGATTTATGTGGAAGTGCACTGATCTGCGCCAGAGGGCTGTTAAATAGCTCTAATGATTTATTTTTCCTTTAGCACCACACTGTGGCTCTGTGTGTGTGTGTGTGTGTGTGTGTGTGTGTGTGTGTGTGTGTGTGTGTGTGTGTGTGTGTGTGTGTGTGTGTGTGTGAGAGAGAGAGAGGGAGAGAGAGAGAACACAGGTGACACAGTAGCTCTCTGTCAATGTAGATGTGACCTCAGTGAACAGACTCTTCTTTGTGGGGTGTTTTTACTGCAGCATTGAGACCAGGTTTGTGGAGGGTGGGGGTGGGGTGGAGGTCCTTAGACCTCCTGGTAATTTCATTGAGTAGAGACCCCCTTGAAGACCCCACCCTGGACGGGTGCGTGCCTGAGGAACAGGGTTGTTCTGTGTCATTATGATGATGTAATCTCTGTCCATGTTTGTGTGATGTGAGGCCGGGACTCTACACACGAGGTACTTTGTGTAGAAATTAATGGAGCCTAAACATGAGGTGATTAGAGTCTTTGGCCTTCTGCACAACTGATGACAACAATGAGGACAGAGCTTGTTTAAGTAATTTGTCCAAACTGAGAAAAAATGAAAGAGACAAGGTTTCAGCTCTGAACACATTGCTGCTACACACTCAGAGTAAGGTGAGTAAGCATTATGAACTGAAAATCAACAGAAAAACCAACCTAAAGAGAGTGAGAAATAGAATCTGAGTCTGTGAGAAACTGAGGAGCAAATGTCACTCTTTCTACAGACAGAATTATTTTTCATACGTGTATACAAGTACTAGACTACAAATTCTTGATAAAACACTCAAAAAGCCCAGATGTCTACTATTTCCAAGATGGTTGACATTTCTGGCAAGGAAATGCCATTTTTTGCAGTAAGTTTCTGACAGTCATAAGGTGTGTTAAGCTTAAGATATTTTCAGATTTTATTCTCCTACATAAAATATGTGAATAAATACCACAGTCCTGATTTCTTGAAGCTTGTCTGTTAAAAAAGGCTTGTTGCTAACAAGGGTTAGAGAGGTTGTTGGGGACATTAAATGTCATCACATTGAACATGAAAACCTACTCACCACTCCACCTTTACAGCCTGGTTGTGTTTATACTTCTACACTTAATTTTGAGGAGGTAAAGTTTAGAGGTGGTGATGGTGAAGTCATGTGACTGTGGTGTGGTTTTTAGCCAAACATTTGCTTTTTCCTGCTGAACAAAACCTGTATCAGGATCAGCATAACAGGACAGTTACACTGTTAGCAAGCTATACTAGCTACCTTTGACATAGGACACATGTTTTATTGTGTGTGTCCTATGTCCTAGTGTTTTATTCATGTCTATTTAAAATGTCAAATGATATAATTCTAGCAAGCTAATATTAGTTATGATTGCTGACTTAAGGACTGAATAAAACAGGTTTTGACTTCTACTTTTAACTTTTGGTTCATTGTTCATAATTGTTTACATTGCATGTGAGAAATAACAAACAAAGCTCTGAAGAAATGTATGACATTGTCAGTCAAAAACACAATTCATCCTTAAAAATGATTGAAATCTGTCCAGTGGGTAAAATTGTATAGTAAAAAATGGTTGTATCTGAAATCACCCACTCACTCTTCACTATTCTCAGAATGAGAGGACTAAATAGTGAGCTCATCAGTAAAGTGGAACGACACTTTCAATTTTTTATCGCTTTTAACTTACTTTTCATGATGTATTCTTGAATAATACCCACTATATACTGTATGATAATTCTCATGATACATTATGTATGTTTTGAGGTGAGTTCAGGGTATTAGAATAGCAAACTCCTTATATAGTGGACTATATAGAGAGTAATGAATTAGATCTAAATCAGATGGGGGAAGATAGTCAGCCTAATACTTTCTCCGAAGGTAGAAAAGGTGAAAGAGGATGAGAAGCAGCTGTATCTCATGAGAGATACTCTGCTCCACTTTCATGTGAGTGGCCTTGATTATCTCTGAGCTTCCTTTACTTAAGTAAGTTCTGGATTTGACCCACCTTAATATTAACAGTATATTAGAAAGATTATAGACCAGCTGTCACTCAAGCCACAAAAAGATTCTGGAAGCTGAGTTTTTTCTTTATGCATACATGTTACACATTATTAGTCAGCATAATGTCACTATCACACACATGCTACACACCAGGCTGCTTCCTTTTTTTATTGATCCTCCCCAACTTTCATTTAATGTGGAGAAATCCAACTTTGTCTTTACTTGAAATTCTGATTAATTTCTTAGTTAGTTTAGATCAACCAGTCCTCCAACCTGAATCACCAGCAACCCTCTGATACCATCTATGGATGTGTCTTCTTAAATAATAACTCAGGGTTCTACTACTCATTATTGTTCAAATTTTAACCTTTAGTGCAATTAACTTGCAGGTGGTAATTCACAACATATAAACAAAAAAATGGGCTGTTTAAAAAAATAATTTTAGTCTTTAGTGTATCAAAAGTCAATGAAGTGTGCACTCTTTATGGATGCAAGTGGCAGTCCTAGCAACTTACAACTCCTTACCACTGGGTGTAAAATTTGATTAATCAATTCCAATTCCAGGTAGAATCATGCATTTAAACTCAACATAATAAAAACTATGTATATTAAGCATCATATATAATATAAAACTCAATGATAACATCTTCATGCCTTTATTATACTCTAGTTCAACTAGTTGAAATCTCAAGATCAGTATCTAAATTGTTGTGCTATTATAATAGCAGCATAGATCACTACACACCATAGTAGTCACAGACAACAACAATAAAAAAAAAAATTAGACAAAAGCAGTAAGCTTTGCCTTAATCGGCAGTATTTGTGTTTACATATGGCCTGCTAATATTTGCAATGCCTTGTCTAAGGAAAGTACAAGTAACATTAATATACTCTCAAAATGTATCTTTTCTGAACCAAACTCATCAGACAGTCCGCATAGTGCTGTACACACATATAAGAACATTAGCACCACACTGCTAGCTTACCAAAATAGCTGGAAAAACCTGACTTTACTCTACTTTGGTTATCTTCTGTGTTGGTTAGTTAGCTTAGATCCTCACATCGACTGAGGTAATACTCAAAACAAAAAACCCTTTTAACAGGGAAAAAAGAGAAACCTCATGGTGAGCAACAGAGGAGGGATCCCTCACCCAGGACAGGCAGACGTGCAATAGATGTTGTATATAGACAAGAAAACAGGTTACAATAAAAGAATATGCAAACCATGGAAATGGTGTGCAGGAGCTAACGAAGGCAGTTTTTGGTGGGAGGGAAGGCAGGGAGAGTCAGGCAGCTTAATGGGGGTAATGGGTGGTAGACTGGTTCCTGGGAAGGGAGAGCAGGTCGGGTTAACAGCAGGGGAAAAAGGGGAAGGGGGTGATGCAGGGGGTAGTGGGTGGATAGAGATGGAGCTTCAGTGGACTTCTCATCTTTGCTTCTCACACATTCTTGCAGGTCATCATGCAGTTACTCTGTGATCCATGCATCATGTTCAGCTAACTATGAGTACTGGCTGATCATCTCTCTATTTGTTCAACTGAGATAAAACACTATTTGTTTAAGCAAGAAAACACACTAGCATTATATTAATGTATTAATTGTATTATTAATGTATTAATAATGTATTAACATTATTAATATTTTAATCCTTTATTGTCACTGGATACACTATCTTCATCATCATGGTGACTATAATAACGAGTGTGTCTTGGTTACATTTAGAAAAAGATGATAATTTGGGTTTAAATGAAGTACTTCCTTAAAATTAGATGATCTTTGTTGTCATGCTTAATAACAATAATAACAATACTCCAATAATAATAACAACGTGGTTAACTCTGTTGGATAACAGAATCAACATAAACTGCTACTTTCACATGGGAATCGAACATATTCCTGTGCTTTTGTCCTGTTGAGTTTACAGGTATTGTTGTTTTATTGTGCCTTTATTTATTGTTTTATTTATTGTTTATTTTCATTTTACATGTTACAGATCTCTTTGAAAAGCATATTTTCCTACAAGTTTTACACACATGTACTTGTATTAAAAAGTTGTTTACCACCATCCAGTATAACTGAACATCACTGCAGCTGTTTAACATTTTATTAAATGACAGATTTAGGCTCATTTATAAGACTGATCCAAAAACATACAGAATTTACTGAGTGGGCTAAAGAATGTACTCAGGAACCCACTCATACCTCTGACCCCCCCCTCAGCCCCTCCCAGGATCATGTTCTAGCTTATGACTGTGGAACTGAATCAATGTCTGTTTGTTCACTTAGCAAGCAGATTTTCCACAGCCCTGGAAAGTCTTCAACACATTTTCAGATGGAAAATAACAAAAGCTCAGTAGAAACTCAGCTTTCTGGTGTTCACACCAGATTATTCATGACCACCAGTGTTTTTCTCTGGGTGCCAGAGCATGTTTCTCTGCTGTAAGAGGTATGAGCGTAGGTTGTGTTGCTGCCAGCAAATTAATCACTAGGTCCACCTACAGGATTCCCTCCGTTTCCTCGATAAGATGCTGAACTCAAAGACACTCTCAACAGTCAAACACTGTCCTTTGCAGTTATTACCTGAGATATTAACAGTAGTACTGTCCTTCTACTTTGCAGCTACACTGCACCAGGTCTGAACCACAGAGTCCAGAGAGACCTTTATTTCACTTCAGTTACTTTGTCATGAACACACAGAATGCAACGAGTCCAGGTTCAAAAAACAAGGAACTGTCAGTACCCTGAATTATCCAAGATGAGTCTGACAGAGCCCCACCTCATGCCAGGGAAAGCACTTCCCCTACTGCTAGTGACTGTGCTAAGCTAACACAGGTTCTACCTTTTTTACCTACATGTTCTTTTGTCATCTGCATAAGGTTATTACCATCATCATCATGAGGCTGAACCTCCTTGTTTTTAATCATCAGTAAAAACAGGGTTTTAGGTCCTCATAACATCACTGAATGAGAAAAGAAATTTAAAAAATAATATAACACTGTGGAGTTAGGTCCAATGTTATTACTTTTCATGAGTTCAAATGCAGCTTTAGACTCTGATGGCAGCTTGATTTTCTTGCACAGGCCTCAGATTTGCCATCTTCCATCGCAGTAGGGGTCTTCAACACTTCATCTTCAACAACCTAACTGGACCTGACTCCTTCCATTTATCACCAGATAGTTGAGCTTACTCAGTGAGTGCTGTAGCCCTGTTTTATTTCATGTTTCTCATTAACCTGCTCGTCTCCTGTGTCTAGGTTTCCAGTTCCAGCTCCAGAGGTTGGGGTCAATAGATGGGTCAACAAAGCACATGAATATGACACAGAAAGCGATGTTCAATTCCCATGTGAAAATAGCAGTTTGCATTGTTTCTGTTGTCCATGACTGTTCTGGGAGACATTCCCATGAGTCGCATTAGACTGTTGTTGGTTGGAGGACTAGTCGGTTCACAGGTTGTTATTGCAGGACTGGGCAGAGGTTAATACTAAGACTATTAATATATTACAGTAATTATAAAAGGTGGAACAAGATGCTCATTTAATTTCCCTTCATAAATGCAATCTTGTTCCTGCAGATTTTACATCAATCTGATTGTGTGTTTACAGTAAAACAGACTTGTTTCAGGCTGGATTTACTAGGTACCACCCTGACCCCTACATGAAGGTTACCAGGGTGCATATTTAGATATGAGACATGTTTTGAAGTGCTTTAATGACCATTAGAGATGTTGGTGTGAGAGCCACAGGAGCTGCTGATGAATTTAGCAAACACTGTGATGGATTACTGGCTGGAGGCATGAAGAGTGAATCTAGTGGAAGATGAGCCAAGGAGTCAATCAGCCCTCCAACCTGAACTAGTCCTCCCAACTGAACCAGGCCTCCAAACTGAACAACCAACAACTCTCTGATAATATCCATAACAGTGACTCCCGAAATAAACCCCTGACTGTGGAAGGTGTACCAGATCTTGCTTATTACGGTTACAATAATAAGCACACAGATTATACTGACAGTGGCGTATCAACCTTTGTTGCCATGATTACTTACTATGATAATAGTCATGGCTTGGTTAGGCTTAGGAAAAGATGGTGATTTGGATAAAAAAACTACTTCCTTAAAATTAGATGAGCTGTGTTGCCACGATTACAATAATAATGTGGTTAAATATGTGGAACAGACATGGATAATAGAAACAATATAAACTGCTCATCTTCTCAGACAAAGTAAAAAGCTTCTCCTGTGTCTTTAAGTTCTCCACTTCTTTAGTTACTGTCAGTGACAGATTCATCCAAACAAAAGGCAGAGATCGGTTCCAGAGGGCATTACCTTCCAAAATCAACCTGAACAGAGCCGGTGCCGTGCAAAGCCACGACCCCTTATTTTCCAAAAATACTCTGGGATTTGGCAGCAGCTCTCAGCTCAAAGAACACTGCTTCCCCTTTCTTTCCTGTGTAATGGAAACCGATGTGAAACTACAGAAGCTGTGTTAAAGTTAAATCAGGGGCCCGGGGAAAGCAGGTGCTTCCCCAAAACCCTGCGAGACACACTCGCCCCTGAGTGCTGGTCCAGGCTCAGCTTTCTCTACTCCACATCTGACCCCTTGTCTGACCTCAGCAGCTATGAGCTAATGGATCTCTCCCTCCCTGGACTAATTGTACGAACTGAACGCCACCGTGAACACCACGTGCCTTGATGCAACATCAGCAGGATGCCTTCATGGGAGGAGAAGTTTTGAGAGTAGGCAGGGGACTAGTCATGGCTAAAACAAGGTCATAAATAGGATCATTTATTTCTCAACCATGCTTTTGGGACAGATTGTGCAGTTTCATTGGGCCAGTTTTGTAAAGTGAAACTGCACTGTATCATTTTCTGTCCCTGCTGACCTTTGTGCTGACATGTATGCTTCTAATTTTCTCAGTAAGAGAAAGAATGGAGAATACATTCATCCACATCAAAGTTAAGTCTGAGAATAAAAAGGTATTGCCAGAAAATTCTTTGGCTTCCTGTGAGCATTCCTGTGAATCCAAAACTTCTGCTGCTGTAGGTAGAGACAGTCACAGATTACATACAAAGAAGAGAAACCGTGAGAGAGTAGTAGAGGAGTGAGCAGCCCAGTGCTCAGTGCCAAACTGGGCTAACAGTGCTGCTATCATTCCTCCATTATCTAGCGTGTTAAAGGTTCAGCATGTTTATAGTTTTTCTCTCCATAAAAAATGTACACTCAGCCGCACTTTCATGTCTATTGACTTATGTGGCTCTCTCTGGCAAGGCTGCAGGATGGAGCTTTGATGTGAAGCCATAAAAGCTGAAGGAGAGCAGCCAAAGCCGCATACTGCAGTGCAGGCTGAGGGCTGAGGTCAGCTGTGATGTACTGTATTGTGGGTGAAGACAGGTACTGCTGAAGCCACATGAAGCAAAGGGGGGAAAACACTGCTGCAGGATCAGAATAACTCCTGGGTTGAAACTTGCGGAGTAAGAAAAGCTGGAGTGGGAACTGAACAAGACCAAAGTTTATGAAGAGAAATACAAAACTAGTTTTAGAAAAAGTTCAAACACTGGAAACTGGTAAAAATGAGACAAAGCTAAATTGAAGGCTTCAGCTGTGAGAGTGACATGTCAGCATTAAATGCCCCATATGTATAAAGGTAGAAGTCCACATCTTTCTTAAATATCAAAGCAGGTACGACTTCTACATTAATAGTATCAAAGTGTTCAGTCCACAGAGAAATAAACACGGCCTGTATTCAGAAACTAAGCCTTAAAGGCTCTGTAAACCATTGTTGCTGCTATTGGATGTCACACTAGGTCACTGGCATCTAACAACTTCGTTAGATGCTCGAGTCAAGCTGGAGCTCTCTAGCAGCTCATAGGGTTCTCCATCTCAGTGAAGACAGACTGGTATTAGCTCCATGGTCAGAGTGGGAAAGAAATTCAGCTTTTTACTTCTTCTGTGGTAAAACAAATTTCTATCGGCCTGTGCTCTGGTATCATCTGCTTTTGTCTGAGGCCTTTTTAGATGAAAAAGTGATTTCTTCAGTGGATGAAATTCTGGAGCCCCTTTTTCACCTGACTGCTACAAACTACACTGTGTTAACTCTGTGCCTGTGTAATTATATGTGGGGAAGGCAAGCAATTTAACAGGAGGATCTCATGACTATCCCACTTTCTCAATCTGGTCACCCTTACTGAAAACAGATACTGTAGCTGGTTTTGTTATATGTTCAGGAAACCATTACATAAAAAAAAAATTGTTGTAAAACTAAAAAACTTCACTGAGATGTTTCTTGGTTCTATAAACCACAAATGTATCTTCTTGTAGATATCCACACTTCAAATAAAATAATAACAAACAAACAAATTAAAATGTGGGCCTTTGACAGAAGCTGAGGTAACATTTCAATTGTAAGTTAGAGTTAAAGCACACCTTCATGTTAAAGTCACAGTGTTGGATGGCCCAACACACTGAAGTTTCACCTGAAGATAACAGCTGTGAGAAAAGATCCCATTAAAGTGGTGAAGCCTCTAGCATCAAAACATTTTTCCTCATCTTGACCTGACTAGTTGTAGGCTTAGAGAGAGGGGAGCATCTGAAATCCATGTTGGTGGGCCTCTGAAGTCCAGGGTGGGGGCCATCTGAAGTCCAGGTTGTACTTCTCACAATCACCAGGCCTTCAGGCCTCCATGTTGTGTAGCTGCTCAGCAGAACAGTCACAGTCACACTGTGACTGTTTTAGCAGCTATTCTGTATTTAAAATTGTCCACCTCAGTCTGTGCATGATGTTCTCAGCTGTCTCACCAGCTAATTGAATGTCTGCTAATGTGAGAGATACAGGAAATAGAACTAGAAGAGTTTTTCGTGGTGTCAGAATTGTCTCAGTGGCTGTGATTCTACTCAGGGAATCTGGACTCATGACCTCATTATTTATCCTGGTCACAGCCCTGGCCTCCATCTGTCTAATATTCAACCTCCTGTTTTTTTCTCACACCTCTCTTCTTCTATGTTCACTGCTCTGACTTCCTGCTGTGGTTTGTGTCCCCCAAGACCTGATCCATACCAGTCCACTGACTGTTCTATGACACTCATGTCAACTTGCCCTCCTTTCTTCTATGTTCTCATGCACTCACATCTCATTTCATAAAAAAAGAAAACAGGTTCTCAAGCACCAGTACGGTTTTTGTCATTTATTAGGGCAATAATATGTTATGGGCGACATACAACAATTATTTAAAAAATGTAATGTATCAAATCTCCCTCTACTCTCAGTATCATTAGTGGGTTCAGAGCAGGGACAGAATTTGTGTGGTCCTCAGAGGATAATGACCAGAGTCCAACTTAAAGAGGCCAAGGTTTACATAAGATACAATTAAAATTATCCAGGCATTCCACTACATCACCTCACATGTATTAACCATCTTCACTTTTTAAGATAACACCAATAGTCAGGTCCACACTGACTCACATTACACACTGTTGTGTTTAGATGCCACAACACACAGTGTCACTTATTCATCTACTCTGTTGTCACATCAGATAGACAGCTGAGCTCTGTAATCTGGTTAAACTGATGGACATTAAAGGTTCTGCAGATATGTTTTAAAGTGTAAAAAGGATATGATGATATTTAGTTGACACATACATTTTTCACATCTACTTTGACTTCCTGATTGAGAAACCTGGATCAGGCTTTGTGCCCATGCCCACAGCCTGCTTGCTCCAGATTAACAGGTCTAAGAGCAGAGACTATCAAGATGGTTAGGGAGATAACATCAGAGAGACTCATGGTTGAGCCTCAGATGAAGAGTCTGTTGAGACTAAAATCGGAACCTAGCAGACATATGAGAGCACAGTTAGCACAATTAGAATTTACTTGTTTATGTTGTTTGTTAGCTTGAAATCGGCAGTGGCTGATGCAGTGTATGTAGCTGTGCAAATGCCATCTCTGGCTTGGAGAAGTTGACAGGATTCCTTAGGTTTTTGATGTATGAATCCCTGGCTGTCTGAATCAGTTTATATGAGACTGTCATTGGCTCCCTGCAGTTCAAGGTGGAAACACTCAGTCATGGTGTTCTCTGATTATTTCACCCATCGTATGTCCTGTATTATATTGTATTATATAAAAACAGTTAAAAACTTGACAGAGCAGTCATGTGTGTACCCTCTGATGGAGATGTTGGTTAATTGGTCACATCATGTTTTTAAATATGAATACAAACATTTGTCAAACAGGCTTGTGTCCATACATGGTGTCATTGGGGATCATTGACTTTCTCATCATGGTTTCATTAACTCACTGCTCCTGTTTGTGTTCAGGTTCTCTCACAGTCATGCACTGAACCCACTGCGTAAGGACCCTAAAACTTAGATTCAGAAGTGTAGCACAAAAGCAGGTCAAGTACACAGGTGTCAATGAAAAGAAAGAACACAAGCTAGATCCACTAGGAGAGGGGAGACAATGGGACACAGGTGCTACACATTAGGACGGGGCAGACAATCACAGAGGCAGTAAACACATAAAAGTGTGAATCTGAAGCAAGAGGAAGAGTTTGTGATATCAAATTAAAAATAGAAATGGTTCCGTACAGAAACCAGAAACAGAACCTGGACTCACAGACTGGACTCTGTAGCATAGAGGGGCCAGGTGAGTGCATGATCAAACCCTCACCCTGCTTCATGCTCCCCTCAGGATGAACTGTGACTGTCACTCTCATCAGGTCATTTGAATACACACTCAGATGGTGATAACATGTTCATTATGCTGAGCTCGCAGCACCAGACTGAAACACAGGGTTTGTTTCCTGAGAAAGAGCTCAGAGCATTCTCATCATCATCATCATCCTGTTTTCTCTAACAGATAGAATTATCATGAAAATTAATTGGTCCCCTTTTTGCTGCAGACCCTCTGCCACAGACGACAGACTCTGCTCTCTCTCTGTTTTCTCACTTCCCTTCTCTCTCACTGGTTCCTTTTTCCTCTGTTCTCCTCCTCCACACACACACAAACACACACACCTCAGTCCTGGCTCCTCCTCCTCCCTCTGTCATGATATAAAGTGAAGAATGCTTCTCATCAGGTTTCTGTGTCTTTCATTTGCTGCCAGCAGAGAATAAAAAAGATTCTTAGCTCCTGAACCTTTTTCTTTCTGCTCATCACATTAACATAAAAATAAAAGTAAAAACCACTCAGATCAAGAACATGAAACATTATGGCCAAAGCAAGGTAAAGTTCCCACAGGAAACACAGGAGGCCTCCAGTATTTTAATTTGACCTACACATGAAAGAGGAGCCTGCTGAGAGCGGCGGGAGAAGGGTTAACCCTCAAGCTCTGAGATGTATAACTGTTTAGGAACAATCTGTGGGGGGGGTTGTGTGAAAGACTCCACTCCAGACACGGTGAGTGAAAAAACACATGCTCCTGGGAAAGTGCTGAAATATTATCTTACTAAATCATAACATTTTGTCATTAACTATAAATACTAAGAGAAACACAGCACTGTGTACCCAGAGTCCACTCCACCGACTGACAGACCCACAAGCGCCAGAACTTTCCATGGAAGAAGTTTGTGAAGAGCAGTCGATGTGTTTCAGTGTGTAGAGGGAAAACAGACACACACACAAACACATGCACACTGCAGGCCTGCGCTTCTCAGTACAATAAATGCTGTACTTCATGATAAGATGAATTTATTTCAGGTTTATAGATTAATTATTCTACTTCACAACACAAATTAGTTTTAACACATTAAAAAGACCTTTTGGTAAAGACCCTATTTGAGCTGTGTCCTTTGACCCTTTCATCAGTGATAAATAACATATGTACACCGAGATTGGTGTGTTCACCTGTCTGCAGTCATAATGGCTGATGCCAACATTACACACAGGTGACAGGTGAACAAGTGAATAACATCTGATTACCATGGCACCTGGCAGTGGCTGTGATATTATATTAGGCAGCAAGTAAACATTTAGTCCTGAAGTTGATGTGTTGAAGCAGGAAAGCTGGTCAATGTGAGGATGTGAGTGACTTTGACAAGGACCAAAAGTGATGCAACAAAGGACATCTTGGGTCCTGCCATTCATGTGGATGTTACTTTGACTCGTCCCACCTCCCCAAACATTGTTCAGAGCAAGTCCCCGCCTTCATGGAAACAGTCTTCCCTAATGCCAATGGCTTCTTTCAGCACCTGTCACTGCAACAATGGTTCAGGAGCTTTGAGGAACAACAACCAGTTCAAGGTGTTGACTTGGCTCCAAATTCCCCAGATCTCAGTCCAATCCAGCATCTGTGGGATGAGCTGGACCAACAAGTCTGATCCATGGAGGCTCCACCTCACAACTTCAGAACTTAAAGGATCTGCTGCTAACATCTTGGTCCAGATACCACAGCTCAGCTTCAGAGGTCTGGAAGAGTCCAGGCCTCCAGGGTCAGGACTGTTTTGACCTACACAAGATTAGGCAGGTGGTTATAGTGTTATGGCTGATCTGTGTATTTCTTTCATTGTCTTACTAAATTATCAAGTCGTTTTGCTGTAATGTTATATATATATATATATTTAATAGATCTTGGGTATATGTATATATATATAAGTATATATATGTGTGTGTGTGTGTGTGTGTGTGTGTGTGTGTGTGTGTGTGTGTGTGTGTGTGTGTGTGTGTGTGTGTCTGTCTGTCTGTTTCTGTCTGTGTGTGTGGGTGTTCTGTGGAGACACACAAAGATAAGATGGCCAATTTGAAATGGTCACTTGGACCACATGAACCAAAAATGGCTGCTGGGAGCACATGGCATGTGGGGGAGGGAGAGTGTGGGTTTCTTTGTTTAAGCCAGTTCAAGTGTCATAGATATGTATGTGACCAAGCATCAGTTTAACGGTGGCTGTGCTGTGCTATGCTAGTTTAAGTTACGCCCAATCAACTTTACCCAGTCCTTGGAACAAAAAGAGGAAAAGTCCATTCCAGTCTTCTGCTCACAAAATCCAGTGAGTTTGTGTGAATTCCTAGTTGAGTGAAGTCCTATGCCTTTGGTGTTGCAGAGGAGGCTTCTGGTCGCTCCTTTGTTCTTCTTACAGAGTTACCTGTTCTGGTAGCTGGCAGACTTTGTGTTGTAGCTGCTGGCACTGAATTAAGCTTCTTAACTCTTGGTTCCTTAAAGTAGGAGTCGTGTCGCTGCTGCTGGAAGACTGAAGTGAAGTAGTCTGGTCTGAGCAAGCCTGCAGATGTTCCAGGTAGCAGCAGTGCTAACCTGGTGCTGAGAGCCTTCTTGCTCTCTAGATGGTGGGAACAGAGGAAAGCCTAGTTGCTCCCTCTTGGATGAGATGAGGAGAAAGAGAGAAGCTGAGGAGAAAGAGAGAAAAGAAAGGGTAACAGCTGGTTTTGTTATCTGTTCACACTTTGGGTCATATGTTACAGTGACCATCACTCACTGGTCAGTAAAGGCTCATGCTGAGTTGTGACAAGTGATGATATTCTCCATAGGATTCATTCTGTGGAACAAATGAATATGTAGTCTACCCTATCTGGAATGAGCTGGTCCCAACAACTGAGATGGTCTTGTGTGTAGGGATGGTGATGATAGGACCACATTCATTAGAGGAACAGAATGGCTGAGAAGGAGCAAAAGGTTGAGTGATTGAGTTCAAGTTGATGGCAAGGCAAGGCAAGGCAAGGCAATTTTATTTGTATAGCCCATTTTTACAAACAGTTTGTCTCAAAGGGCTTTACATAGCACCATAACAACATCCTCTGCCCTTAGACCCTCACATCGACTGAGGAAAAACTCAAAACAAAACCCTTTTAACAGGGAAAAAAAGAGAAACCTCATGGTGAGCAACAGAGGAGGGATCCCTCACCCAGGACGGGCAGACGTGCAATAGATGTTGTATACAGACAAGAAAACAGGTAACAATACAGAATATACACAGATGGAAATGTTGTGCAGGAGTTAATGAAGGCAGTTTTTGGTGGGAGGGAAGGCTGGGAGAGTCAGGCAGCTTAATGGGGGTAATGGGTGGTAGACCGGTTCCTGGGAGCGAAGAGCAGGTCGGTTTAACAGCAGGGGTAAAAGGGGAAGGGGTTGATGCAGGGGGTGGTTGGTGGAGAGAGATGGAGCTTCAGTGGATCTGTGGAAACACAAGAGAGTCACTCTGGAAGCAGTATTAGTGACTGAGTTTGATTCAGGGGCCCTGGGTAGTTAGTGTAGGTCCGTCAGAAGGTGAGTGATAACCATGTACCGGACCAGGAACTGGGAGAAGTACTGAGTCAGGTAAGAAGTGATTTGATATTGATATCATGTTGATGACTGATGTGAGCAGATAAATGGACCAAAGGAGGTGGTGTATATTGCAAAGAGGAGGATCCTAGTACTGATCCATGGGGCACTCAGTGGGGAGGGGATGGGAACTTTCATACTTGCCATGACTCACTGAAGGAGTGCCCAGGTAGAGAGGATTTAAACCAATAAAGGGCTTTGTCCATGATGCTCATATCAGAGACCCAGGGTGGTTCAATGTGTCAGAGGCTACTCACAGGTCCAACACAATAAGAATGGAGGATGGACATGCAGCTTTAGTTCTTTACTTGAAGATCGAGAGAAGACTTTCTGAGCCGAGGGGCGAAAGTGTATGGACCACGGTTGGAAATGTTCCTGAAGCCAGAGAAGCATTTCTCACATGTGGCTGCTGACACAATAGTGTGAGGCACAGCTTGTCATGAAATACTTTTTATTTCTGCGGAAGCATAATTCATATCAATGATAAAAGAAAACATTATTCCTTTTAGCTATGATAAAATTATAATTACCATGACAATTGTTGAGATGTAAAAACACGCACTATTTATCTAGCTATACACACACACATACACACACACCCAGGTGACTTCATAGACCCACTTCCTGACAGACTCTCTGGTCCAATAGTGTCATTTTTCTCTCCCTTCATTCCTTAGCTCTCTGACAGAATAATGGGTACACTTTCCCAGATGTACACAGTGTGCCCAGATGTACCCAGATGTGTGAGATTAAGGACACACAGAAGAACAGTTGCTTATTCCAAAGTGAAAAAAAAAGTTGATGATGTGGAGCTTTGGAGTCTTATCCATCTTACTGTTTTTTTAACTGAGTATTTTCCACCTCTGTCTGTATGAAGTGCTGAGTGAACTGCTGTTACTCACATGGAGATAAATATGTTTACAGTGTGAGTTTATATTTAGAATTTGATGGGATGAGATCTCCACTGATGCAGCAGTTAATATTTTCTCTTTAGCTTTTGTTGTTTTTGTCACTTCAAAGGGATGGACTGCACTATTTGAATACAGGATCAGTGTTTCTGCATGTTGTAGTTGGACATTCCTTGGCAATAAATGAAGTCGCACTTCCTCCCAAGTCATTGTTGTGTTGTGCTGCTGAGGATTAGTCAGGGCCTGAGACATTATATCTGCATGTCTGATTCTCCTGAACACTGATTTGATTTGATATGACAGAATTGAAATCAAAGGTCTGTAAGGAAAAAATGAAGGTTGTGTCTGAACTTCACTCCTCCCTTCTCACTATCTATCGACATTAATGTAGAGGACTAAACACTGAGCTCATTAGTAAAACTGAAAAACATTTTCAGACACTAATTGGGTAATTGCAATGAATGGTGGTCTATTGCTTGGTTAGTGTCCATCAGTTGTACACTACTTTTCATGATGCATTGTGGGATACTAAACAGGGTATCACTGTACACTCAAACAGCACTGCAAAAACTCCCTATATAGTGGACTATATATATAGTGGGAGTGATTTCAGACATAGCCAAAGTGATTTGCCATTATATATCCAAAAGGGCAAAGGTCAACTTCACTGTGACATTATAATGCTTTGTAAAGAAATGATCAGACTGATTTTATTTAATCCTGACCCATTGAAATAGTCCCAGATCAGCCTTGATCCCAGTCTCTAGGATCCTCTTTGATTCCCTCTTTTTAAAATATGTTTATCAACAAAGTTTCATATCTTAAGAGTTCTCTGTCTGGTTCTCTGGAGACACTTTAACTCTGACAGAGCTGTGGTAACCAAGTAAGTCTGTAGTTGGACCAGTCTTCACACTAATGACTTTATTGTTTACAGTGTAATATCTCTGAAATATACCAGTGAGTGAAGGGGTGATTCTCATTGTCAAGGTGTTGGATGTGCAGAAAGACTAGGACAGAGTAGCTCCCAGACAGCAATGCGGGTGGGGGCAAACAGTCTTAAGGTGTCTATTATAACCTATATATGTTAATGCATCGATATAGAGTGGTCTGAGAAGTGAAAAGTTGTAATCATCATCAAATCACATTATTTGTTTACTGTTGTTAGAAAGAGGGGCTATTTTAATGTAAGTGTGATGGAAGGTTAAGGGATGACAACAGCGGCACCTCGAGGGGGGGGGTTCACACCAACAAAAGCTACAGGTCTGAGCAGAGCATTCAAAACTCTACTGTCCTGCAACTGATTCACTGTTGGTTCACCACACCATTGCGCAGTACCCTTCAAGCCCATAAAGTTGTCACTGGCAAGGGGACTTACAGTGGCTGAACAAAATTGCTGCACAGTAGAGGGGTCAGTGATGGGACACCACCACCAGGTTCTCACAACAATCTAAGCAAAAGAAGCAAAAGAATCTGAAGGAAAAGAGAAAAGACCCAATAGACAATGGTTCTATTTTTACCAGTTGGGGTGCAAATAAAAACACACAAGGAACTCAAAACAAACAAAAACAGAAAATTAAACAAGCTACCAAACAAGATAAATTACCATGGCCATGGTTATGGTTATGTAATTACCACCCAAAATAAAACAATAGTAGTCACGGTGGTGGGAGTGGTAGTAGTAGCAGCAGTCAGACCAGGGCTTGGAGGCTGAGGACTTGGATGAGGTTGTATGCACCATAATACACAGGCTGGCCCACAAATACCTACAAAGCGCGCTAGAGAAAAACTACTAATTAATTATTGCGCTGAAATGAAAAACAATTGTGTGTACATACCAGAGGCAGCAGCACGGGGGGTGAGAGCCACAGCTCATTCACTATCCACAGCAGACTAGACACCAAGAAGGCAACCCAGTTACAGACGAAAGACGCAATAATGCAGCCAGCCTACCTCGGGAACACACACATCAGCTCTGCCAGTTGACAAATAGACTGCTCACTGCTCAGATCAGTCAGATAAAAAGAGGCATCAGCCACGCCACGCCACACCAAACAGCACAGGGCGAACTGCCCTGTGTTGTTTGATCCCCGAACTGAGGGATCACACATCAGAGCAGCAATCACTGGCCCATATATTGCAGTGAACAGCACCGCCCAGTCATTAGGACACTGATGGCTGATTGAACCCCAACTGATGACAATTCAGTGTTCAGGAAAAGGAAAAATACCCTAACCTGCCACATCAGCATCACCAGCTCTTCAGCCTCACCAACAGCTTCAGCCACTATTGTCTTTTTAATACAAAGGTTAACACAACCTCTGAGCAACTTTGTCTTCAGAATGGAGGCTACAGTGACTCAGCATCTGAAAGCTAGTTGGTTAGCATGCTAACTTCAACTAGTTTGAATGCTCACTTCAGTTGAAGAAAAGACATGATAGAGACAAGAGTTAAGTACAGCTAATGCTAATGTTAGCTATGTACCAATACCAAACAAATAGCTCCTTTGGGGCTACAAAATCATAAAGCTACATAATAAGATGAAAAGAACAAAGATAATGATCAAAGAATAAATTTACCGATCTTGCCATGACCTATAAGATAACCTGACTTTGTTAAAACTAATCTCCAGAGGAAGATTTTGTAGTTTTTTTCTGTTCATTTGGCTTGAGTCCTGGAGCTAATGATGAGGAAAACCCTTCATCTGCTGAGTCCCTGATTCACCAAACTGCCTGAGAAAAACAGTCCATTATGGAGGACTGCCCTCACTTCACACATCAACAGTTCCACATCTATTTTTACACTTGTTTTTCCACGTGTTAAAGTGGTGAGATGCTTTCTCCAGGATTTACACAAAAATTTCAACCACACAATAATTCATGCAGTTCTCCCATGGTAATAAAATATCTGCTCTATATTTAGCATGGGCACACTGTCTGTGGTGAGCTGTACAAACGTGTCTCTTTTAGACTACATCCATCAGCAGGCCACCTCCTGCTTGGCTCGTCATCATTTGGCCATCAGCATTCAGCTTCCTAATTTCAGACATGCCTTCATACCTTTGTTCTGGATCAGAGACACATGTTCCGTTCTGGTTAGAATAACGATTTGAAGGTTTTGACTGTGCAGCCACACACCTGTGTAAACTTTATTTATAAGAGAAGTGAACATAACAGTATATCTGTAAATATAGTAAATCAATGGCAACCAACCGTAATGTCACCCATTGGTTTGAAGACTCGCTTGTAATTTGGGATTCACCATCTTGTTTTTTTTTTTTTTTTCAAACCAGAAGAAACCATACTTGGGTGAGAAGGTGGAGCTAAAGAGGAGTAGGGATGGACCTTCTCCAGCAGGTTGCAGTTTCGGGTACAGGCTGTTAATAACATGGCACAACCAAGGTCTCCCAGTAGAACATTTCACAAAGCATCACACTGCTTCTGCCATCTTCCCATAATGCATCCTGGTGTCATGTCTTCCCCAGGTAGGTGACACACATGCATCTACATTATGTAAAAGAAAACCTGATCCATCAGACCAGACCACCTTCTTCCATTGTTGTATGGTCTAATTCTAATGCCCGTGCCCAATGTAGGTACATTTGGTGGTGGACAGGGGTCAGCATGGAGACCCTGAACGGTCTAAGGCTACATAGCCCCATTCGCAACAAACTGTGATGCTCTGTGTGTTCTGACACCTTTCAATCAGAATGATAGAATGATAGATATCATGAACTTCTTCAGCAGTTTGAGCTACAGTAGCTCTTCTGGACCCTACAAGCCAGCCTTTGCTCCCCACACCATCAGTGAGCCTTGGCCAACTAAGACCTTGTTGCTGGTTCACCTGTTTTCCTTCCTGAGACTGCTTTTGGTAGGTACTGACCACTGAAGACCAGGAACATCCTACAAGAGCTGCAGTTCTGAAGATGCTAGAGATCCTCACACTTGACCATTTTTCCTTCTTCCAACACATCAATTAAATGTTAAATTAAATGTTCACCTGCTGCCTAATAAATCCCACCCAACATCAGGTGAACTGGGGTTCACCTGATGTTGAGGCAGGGTCCCAGTCAGCACTAAGTGTTTTTTCAGTTTATGGTATAGCACCGGTGAACCCAACTGTGCTGCCACTTTGTATTTTTGTATCTGCTTGCTTTAATATAACTGCTAACAAGACATTGTCTGTCTTTAACTTATCAGCTACAGTTCCCAACATTGTTTACATTGTCTCTGTCACAGCAGCTCAGCTACCAATCATATGTAAAGTGGCACCACCTACTCCAATGTACAGCCTTTACTCTTCTTTTGAATAAATATTTGAGTAAATATTCATTAGAAATGTGAAAAACAATACAAAGCATTAAGAGAGGTAACCTGAGCACACAGGGATACAAACAGTGTCTGTATCTGCAGTGAAACAGTTATTACTACATCCACGGCTGTCCTCAGTCCAGCTTATAAACTGAAGTTCCAAAAAACTCTGGCAGCTCTGCAGCTGCTTTTATAGTGCCAATGAGGCCATTCAAATTCAATTGGGATTTGAAACTTATGCAACATCCTGTTCTCAACATCAGCAAGTAAAGCATTAACCTACAGCATCTGTTTTCTCCCTGCAGTGTTTCAGAGTTTGATGAGGTCTGTCTGTGCTCAACAGCTTCTGAGAAAAACTGTGAGAGGGAGAGAAATGTTGCTCCTCCTTCACATGTTGATGCAGTTGTCTGAAAAAAGCAAACCGCCTGACAAATCATCTGCAATTAACTCTTCTTTTCCTACACTTCTCAGACGGAACTGTAGCTTCTTTTCTCACTTCCTTTTGTTCTCTCTGTCTGACCATCCTGTCCTGCAGGGAGGATGGAAATTTGAGGATTAGTTGCATTAGGCAACAGAGCTGAGATCATTTGGAGTGGACTGGTGTGGATGGATGGATGGATGGGGGGTGGTACAGAAATACAATAAGGAGGTGGGCTCTTGCAGGAGGAGGTGGAGCAAGGGTTGGAGAAGGGAGCTGCAGCCAAAGCAAACAGAGAACTCAGAGTTTGGTTCAGTCACTGATTACTTCCAGCTATGTGTGAAAGAATGCTACTGTTGAGGAGCCAGCACTAACCCTCCCACCTGACACCCCCACGGATGAACTGGCAGCCTCCTACTCTTCCCTTAGCTTTCACTCAACTCTGCCCCTCCCTCCCACTGGCTGTGTAGCTGACCAGGCCTTCTATGATCTAGTGATGATGATGGATGGAGCTAATGAAGAAGAGATCCTGCTCCTCTCTCTGTGACTTCAGGTGAGAGCCGAGGCTCTGAAGCTCTGAGATTCCTCTTGTTTTCACTTCATTCACTTGATTAAACTCTGGCCTCAATACAGTCTTCTTCAATGTTCACCTGCAGCCCTCATCCCAGCCTGGAGTGCACCCCCTGCTGGTCAGATGATGCTGCACTTTTTGGCCTGTGTGTCAGGGGGAAGGAATGCTAATCTGGACGAATTGCAGACTGTGAAGTCTAAGTTTTTTTGGCTGCCAGTTTCCACTGCACAGTACTTTCCACATGGAGCCGCTCCAGAGTGGCCAGGCTACAGAAGGAATTCCCGGCTGAGGTGTTGACAAATTCTAGATTGCTCAGCTGACCACACCTCCTCAATAAAGATCAGAGGCTGAAGGGATGATCACAGGATCTGGGCTTTACTTATGTGGATGGATGATAAGAGCTGATAGAGAAGTGGAGCTGAAGTCTTATGATACACATGACTGGAAACAACATGCAAGTGAGATCACATTCATCTCCATCACAATAAATGAAAGAATCGCACAGGAAATCAGTGTGTCTCTACATGTCATGTAATAATCTGTCCATTTACCGTTAACAGTAAAGTTGACAGGAAAGAGGCTGTTTAAATGCAAACTTGTCTGAGACATAATTTTTACTCAGAAAATTTCTGACAACAAATCAAAACATGATCCTTCAGTTGTGAAGGTGAAAAGATAGCAGTCAAAATGTGAGTGAATCAGTCTGAGTGGTCCAGGTCAGTGTGATGTAATCAGAGCTCAGGTGTAAGTAACATCTGTTAGTTTGACTTCATTTTGAGGCAACAAAGCCAGGTTCACCTGATTGCCTACAGTAAGGACTGTTAGACTACTGATGATTCATGTCATCCTTGCTAAGAGTGGCGTACCTCCCTTGATGTGAGACCATAACCACAAAGTGTTTTAGAGCGTGTTTTAGTAAGTTGTAAATGAACCGACACCAAGCCTCAGTTCATCTGATTTAACAGTAAATATTACTGCCTTAGTCACATCTCTGGACTGAAGTTTTTCAGTCACTTAAGGACATAGAGTGGAGAAGTGGAGGCAACTGCAGGAAAAAAAAGGCAAAGCTATATATAAAATAAGCTATATAAGTATACAAACACACGTGTGCACACACGCACACACGCACGTGCAACACACACTAACACCTCTTGTGGTATGAATGGGGTTAGCGCCAGGAAGCTTCACTGGAATACACACCTCAGCAGTATGAGGAGAGCAGTGGAAGAAGCAGCCTCTAATCAAACAGGTGTCTAAAGCAACCTGATCCTGATTGATAGGAAGGGAGGGGGTACTGAAGCAATACATTGAAGAGCAGTGGGTGGAAGTGTTTCTAGACCTCAAAGGCTGAACTGTAAAAACACAGTCTGGTCTATGGAGGATTTTCACTTTGCTTCATCAGCTGTTTGTGATCTTACTGTTGCATCACAAACCCAGATCCTGTTACTGAGCAACCTTGACAACAAGTATCTTTTTCAACAAATACCGTACCAAGCTGTTGAAAAGAAACACAAAAGTATAATCTGCAAGCTCTATGTCATATATGTGTTTTTATTACCAGTGCACAATGATTTACGGAAAAGGTTGAGCTCCAACAGGTGGATCCAACATGACCCAGGAAAAGAAGGACGCTTCTGAAGGAACTTTTGAAATGGGACTGTCCAGTTTCATTGTGGACACAATTGCTATTGAGGCTAAAGCCATGCAAGTAACCCACCATTACTTCACCCATTTGTTTGTGATTGGTTTTTGAAGCCTTTGGTTTGTAATTTGGCCTTGAGCCATTTTGTTTTTGTTTTTTTTAATTAAGATGGCTGACATGGAAGAAGATAGAGCTGAGGAAGAGAGAGGGGTGGATCTGACCTGCTATGTACTCTATCCTGACTGTCAGGTTGCCGTGTGTGATACAGTCTGTCAGTCACATGGTAGACACACCTTAATGCATAGTCTGCTTTATGGTCTATTTTCCATAAATGGACCATCATTTAAAAAATGAATATCATGTTGTATTGAAGACTTGAAACTAGAGACTGAGACCATAAACTCATTAGGAAAACATTTACTGAGATAATAAATCAAGGGAGAAGTAGGAACATTTTCAGATAGACTTCAATACAATCTGACTTCTTTAACAAACAGTTTAGTCGCCCCCTGATGGTCATTAGATAGAATGAAGGTTTTAGGCTCTTCAGCATTGGCTTCACTTTACAGCCCCAGAGTCTACATCCACTTTTATTATGGTGCAGCCTCTGAAGGATCAAAACCCCTAAGAAATTACCACAGTGGCCCTTAAGGAAAAAGCACATAATAAGAGCACAAACATTAAGGAAATGGAAATACTGACATGAAAA
Source organism: Rachycentron canadum (assembly GCA_038496675.1). Taxonomy (NCBI): domain Eukaryota; kingdom Metazoa; phylum Chordata; class Actinopteri; order Carangiformes; family Rachycentridae; genus Rachycentron; species Rachycentron canadum. Next base: position 13,852,812 of record CM076653.1, read on the forward strand.
GTAGAGATGGACTCCATGTGAATAAGCAGTATGTTTCCATGTCCATCAGGCTTCACTCACTTCAGTTGAAGTGTTTCATATGGCAGCAGTTTAAAATCACTGCTGCTTGGTTTTCAAGCATCATTTTTAGACAATCTGGATACAAAAAATTTGTCATTTTTTATAGACTAATATGTTGTGGATGTAGCTTTTATTTTTTGGGGTCAGGTTATAAGTCGTGTTTCAGTTTCCTCAGTTTTCCTCACCCTCCCTCTGGAGATCTCACTGCTAATCAGATGGCAGCTGTCAGCAGCCTGTCACCAGTCAGAGCTGAGACTGCTGGGCCACCCTGGTGTTCAAAGAGGACCCTTCTTATTTTCACTTTTTATCTGTGTTGCTTTCCAAAAAGCATCAAACGCAAGGCTTTAATATGAAGACATTAAAACATTCTGCCTGCTGAGCTCCAGGACAGCACAAAAGCAGGACCAGGAGCCTTCATGCTGGCTCTGCTCCAGCTTTATGTCCCCCCCATCCCCTAAAATTACACCCTGTCCACCCCCTCTCCTTGCCATCTCTGGGCACCCTGCCAGCCAGAAGTCATTAAAGCGCTGTTTTAGCTGAGCTCATCAGAACCCATATAATTCAATGTGGCTTTTCCTATTGCCAGAAGACAAGGCTTTATGAACATTAACACAATGTTAACAAGGCCTTAAAAGGCCTCTCTGTTTATTATGCTGAAGCTCCACCAAACAAATGTGCTAATGTTACGGTTTGGCAACAATAACACACAATAGCAACGGCAATATACAAAGCTTTGTGTGCTGCTCTCTACTGCAGTCATCTGCATGTATGTATGATCACTGTGTTTCTACAGTGTGTTATGTAAGCCAGTGAAACAAGTGAAGTGGTCCTAAGATGCTTTTTCTGTGTCCCGGTGGATGAAAGAGTTTTAAAGATGTTAGAATTAGATTAAAATTTAGATTAGATTTTAGGTTTAGATTAGATAACACACTGACTGTGTCACTGCTACTACCAGCTATGTCTCTCTACATAGGGTTTACATGTTACTCCAAAGTTGGAATTCTCTTTATTATAAATAAAATAAATAATAATAATAATAAAATTAATTATAAATGTCTTCATCATCTTGAACTAAATTGAAAGAAGTGAACTGAACTAAATTAAAGTGAACTGAATTGAGGTGAACTAAAGTGAAGTGAACTGAAATTAACTGAAGTGAACTGAAGTGGACTGAAGTGAAGTGAACAGAAATAAGTGAAAGCTGCATCATATCATTAGTCTGTCAGTTATCATCAGTTATATCCAATAAACTACTATGTGGAAGGTTGTTTAAGTATTTAGTTTTTTGCTATTGTTAAACTTTTTTTCAGTGTGTAATTAACTTTAACTCTTAACTGACTTATCTGAGGTTTGCAGCAGCCACTGGGACATGACCAGCAGGAAGAAACACAGCAGAGCTCTGTCTTTATTAACTGAACACAGTTCAAAAACACAGTTTTAGCTACGGCTTTAGAAACACATGGATTGCCTCACAACAAAGATACAACACAGATTGACATCCATCCAGTATGTACAATCTCCAAAATGAACAATTCCTAATATGCAAAATTGGTGGTGTCTATAACCAGGGCTATGTTAAGTAGAGTTCCAGTACTATGTACAGTAATTAATACTTACCATTCTGTTAGTGAAGAACTGGTTGTTTTCAAACTTGAGCTGCTGAGTGTGCGTCACATCCTCCAACACTCTTCAATCAAACAGCAACACATGACATCAGGGGATTTGAGCGCCATCTAAATATTCAGTTTAATTGAAGGCTGATATTTTCAGATGAATTAGAATGCTGATGTGACTGTATCAAAGAAGGAAGCTGCAGTGTGTCCACAGATGGCTGCTGATAGGCTTGTCTGTGATTGGAAAAGCAGCTTCTGGCATCCAGCAGAGGAAGAGGCCTGTTGATTTAGGCCCCTGCTGGGGCTGCCATGTTTTCCTATGCCATTTGGGGGCTTGGCTGCTGAAGTACTCAGGGTGACAGAGACTTGCTCCATTTCTTTATTTGAGCTGGTTTGGATCATCACTGCCAGAGAAAACTTCTCTGAAGCTGAGAGCAGAGCCCAGATACAGGATAAACACTAACTCCTCCAATCACAATATGCCCCTCCCCAGTCCTGCTTATTTTGAAGAGGGATCACATTCAAATTTTGTCCTATTACCATTTCAAAGCATGATCAAATCACAGAGTACCACAAGTTCTTTCCCCTCCTCCTTCTCCTCTTTAGTCACAAACGGCTGCTGTTGGAGGTAAAGAGTGTGGAATCTGACCACTGGAGGAAATCTAATTTCATACAGCTTATTGTTCCCATTCTGCTCTTGTCTATTACAGTGATTCAATTTAGACTTTTAGAGGCTCTCTGACATCACAGACAAACTGCGAGTCGTATGAACTTTATACAACTGACTCCATCTTAAAGTTTGGGCCCTTGTCCAACACACATATTATTCTAACTTCCTTACTGCCATGAGACAGTGGCTCCTCTGTGCTCTGAGAGTACATGATGGCCCACCCCATTTACACTCTGCATTACTCTACTGCTGATCCAGATCATCTATGAGGAGCTGAGTCTTAATGTGACCAGCTACACATTTCCCTGTGTGACTGAGATTTAACCCTAACTCTGCAAAGACTACAGAGCTACAAAGACATTTTATTTTACAGACCTACTTATGATAATGGGTAATTTTCAGAAAAAATCAGCAGGAAAGGACAAGATGAGAAGTCTGCGTCTCCATAGTGGCCCCTACAGGGCCCCAAAGAAACAACAGCATTCTGATGGTTCAGCTCTTCAGAGCCTCGATGGGGCCCAGCTTCTCCAAAATGGAGATTTAAGGCAGCTTGAAACTCGATTATTTCAGACATATATGACTCCTCTCCTTAGAGGATAAAGTTGACAACCTCCTCACAATGAAGCTGCATACTTAAATGATCAAGTCAGTGGTGTATGACATCATTATAACAACACATATGACAGCTGTATGGGACAGTTGAAACAGCAAGGACCTTGGACAAGAAAGTAGGGATCTGATGATCATATCCACCTATATGTCACGCTGATATGACTATGCAGATGTGGTTTGACTTTCCACATAAAACAATACGACTGGTTTCTCCCTTAATATGGAACCAACTCTCTCCATGGGTCAGAGAGGCAGACACTCTCACTACATTTAAGACTAGGCTTACAACCTGCCTCTATGACAGAGCGTTTTGTTAGGGCCAGTTCAGGTAGTTCTGAACCATTTTTATGCTGCTATAGGCTCTCTCCTCTCTTCTCCCACACTTTAAATTATCATTTTCACTATCTACTGCACCTTGTTGTTTGGCCTTGGTGTCTCGCTCTCTCTCTCTATTTGTGTTTCCACAGATCCACTGAAGCTCCATCTCTCTCCACCAACTGCCCCCTGCATCACCCCCTTCCCTTTTACCCCTGCTGTTAAACCGACCTGTCCTTCCCTCCCAGGAACCAGTCTACCACCCATTACTCCCATTATGCTGCCTGACTCTCCCTGCCTTCCCTCCCACCAAAAACTGCCTTCATTAACTCCTGCACACCATTTCCATCTGTGCATATTCTGTATTGTTACCTGTTTTCTTGTCTGTATACAACATCTATTGCCCGTCTGCCCGTCCTGGGTGAGGGATCCCTCCTCTGTTGCTCACCATGAGGTTTCTCTTTTTTTTCCCTGTTAAAAGGGTTTTTTGTTTTGAGTTTTTCCTCAGTCGATGTGAGGGTCTAAGGGCAGAGGATGTTGTTATGATGCTATGTAAAGCCCTTTGAGACAAATTGTTTGTAAAAATGGGCTATACAAATAAAATTGCCTTGCCTTGCCTTGCCTTGGTTTACTTTTAGGCAGCATGGTGGTACAGTGATTAGCGCTGCCTCCTCACAGCAAGAAGGTTTGGCTCGGTTCAATGCAGAGTTTGCATGTTCTCCTGTGTGGGTTTTCTCTGGGTACTCTGGCTTCTTCCCACAGTCCAAAGATATGAATGTGTAGGTTTATTGGTGACTCTAAATTGCCCATAGATGTAAATGTGAGTGGTTGTTTGTCTCTGTATGTCGCTATGTGTTGGCCCTGCGATAGCCTGGCAACCTGTCCAGAGCGTACCCTATCATTGTCCACCCCATGTCAGCTGAGATTGGCTCCAGCCCCCACCATGAGTCTGCTGAAACTTCCTCACGTAAATGAAACAGAGATGTCAGCTCTCCAGAGCCTCCACATGGTTTCCATCATCTGAGCTTTTAATGAGCTCTTCTCCTTCAAAGGTGGTTTAATTGCAGCAACTGGAGAATCAGCTACTCAGCTCCACACAGCAGCAGAAGAGGAAAATGGTTTCACTACATCTGACACTGAAAACTGAAGCCATTAGACCTCTAACAGTGTGACCCCATTTCTTCATAAAGCTAGCTTACGTTGATGATGATGATGATGATGAGGTCAAGCACAAACCACCTCCAACATCAGGTGACCTCAGTAGACAAAGTCTCATGACATCTGAAGTTGTCAGTGGGAGTTCACAGTAACCCACACTAACCTTCCTGAACCACACAAACAGTGATGATTCAACCTACACAGCTCTGAGTCACTCCTGTTTGCCCTGAGGCCCAGACCTGTGACTTCACTCTACACCACAAAACCAGTCTTAAAATCAGGTCCCACCATACTGCTGCTGAGGCCCCTCATTGTGCTGCTTGGTTCACACTGAACCAAACAGAGCCAGAATGTTCTCTCCCAGTGTGTGATGGCAGAGACGTGATGTGGAACATAACACCAGTGGTGTCTGCTCTTTCTTTAAACAGACACCAGTGATGACCAACGCTATCACCGTAAACAATTAAAATAACCCCCACCCCCCTATTCTGTGTGTGAGTGTCATCCTATGGTTGTGAGGACATCGGGGTGAACTACCTGAATTGCATGACAGTGAGCCTCATGATCTCTTTAAGGTGTCTGTCTGTGTATATTTTATGTGCTCAGAAAAAGTCTTAGATCTTTAATTCCAACAATGGAAGTAAAGACAAAAGTGTTAAGTAAAATTTTTGTTACAATAAAATAACTCACTTTTTGTTGACTGTGAAGTCCTCTGATAAAATCAGCACATAACTGCAGCGTGGTACTGCAGTGGTGGACTCAGCATGGACAGGGGCAGCAACCACATTTTCAAGGCTGGAAATTCAAGCTAATGTGAAGATTAGAGTGTCTGACAGTCCTCACAAGTCTACTAACACAGTGTCTGTGTCTCAGTGGTGTGACATACAGGAGTAAAACCACACCTCTGTCATCAGAGTGTCTGTGTGTCCTTCAGGGACTGTGGGAGACCCCTGAAATAACAACTGCTGTGGTGCACACTCATGTAATGACGCTCAGAGTGGCTCATTCTGTGGTTCTCGATTATGGTGAAATGTGATTGTTCCACTGATGCTGTCATTTTCTTTGTCTCGCTCCCCTTCTTTCAGAAACCAAAAAGGCTCCTCCTAATAGGACCTTGTTTGCTTTTCCATGTTTGTCTTAAGAAGTGCTTATATGTGCCCAGAATGGAAGCAGGGCGTGTGCACAGTAAGATCCCATCACATGTGTAATTTAGTCCCATGGTGCTAAACACACGGAGGCTGCCAGTGACACGTAGAGCAGAGAGAGGGCGGTGGGAGCCTGCAGTCTGCAGAGTCACACTGAAATAAACAAGCCCTGACCTTTACTGAAACAGCCCCGTCAGACACCACAGACTCACAGAGGACATGGACTGTGGAGGACCAGACACAAGACCAGAGGTCAAACACTGTGGGTGAAATGAAATGTGCTTTCACCAGTCCAGGGAACATGACGCCTTCCACACACAAACATCACCTCTACAACACACAGTTTACAGCCAAGTAATTTGTTCAGACTACGAGGCAAAAGGTCAGGTTGTAGAGGATGAGTTTGTAACATGTCCCACGTTCATGCTCCAATCCAATCCAATTTGTATCACACTGTCTGTCAGTGTGTTCATACTTGAGTGTGTCATCATTTCTACCTGTGATCAGATGTATTCCCTGTTTGTTTGTCACTGCTGATAAACCATGTGACCAAGTCCCTGCACCAGATGCACCACCCTCAGCTTTGCATTTAGCATGAACCAGCTCACTTAAAGATTATATCTATGATATTCACTCCACTAAATGTTACACTTGACCACCAGCATCTCAGACCAAAATTTATGTCTTGTCAGACACAACATCCCCAACCCCCTCTGTTCTCAGTCTAACCACAACCATTAGCCCACACTAGCACTGCTGCAATGATGAGAATGTGCTACCTAGCAATAGCAAATTTTGCTGAACAAATTCAAATAATATAATAATAGCAAATTAGTTAACATTATTATGCTACTGTAGCTGTCACAAAAACAGACATATAAAATTATGTAGCATTAAATTACCCGGACCCATTATGAGTCACCGTTGTGCAAAAGCCCCTATCAGCCCAGATCTGCTCCTGTGTGCCTGGTTTTAACTCATAGTGGTGTGTGCTCAAGGCTGCCCAGGACAACCAAGGGCCAAGGACAAACTGCAATTGTTATCTGTGTCCATGAAACGAAGGACATGTCTGAAGGAGCCTTTGAAATGGGAAATGGGTCTAGTCTCACCACTCTGCAGTTGCTCTTTAGATGTAGCTTTAGGATGAGACTCTGAATTAGAATACAGCTCTGATGTCAAGGCCTGTACTGAAACATGTCGTGTGTGAGAGGGTCAGCATGGATCTGAGAGCAGTCATCAACACTGTCGTTCCAACACCTAATGTGTGTCTTGTGAGTGAGATCTTCACGTGTGTTGTGGGGTGTGGGGCATGGTGATGGACCAATGGGGTCCAGGTGTGTGTGACCTCTGCTCCATAATTATTTACCAAACCACATACACACTAGAGTCAGTCAGTTCATTTCTTGTGCATGGGGGGTATCCTGAAGGTGGATCAGAGATGAATAGTGCAGAGCAGTCAATAAAGTTTCTTTCAATTTGAATTTAATCAGATATCAAGGTATTTTTTCAAGGTATGGTCTTTGGTCTGTTGTCTTTTATTTTCCTCTTATACTGGTTGGTCGGAAGTCTGAACTGAGGATTTAGCACACATGACCTGAAATAATAAAATAAGAGTCTAAAACTTTGACCCAGAGCCCTCCTAATACCAGGACCCTCATCATTCAGTTCAGTCTGCTGTAGTGGACCAACTTATCAAACTAACTGCTCTGTTAACCATTCAACCTGCTTTGTCCTTCCTCCATCTCTGTTCCAATCCTACACAGGCAGTTATCATGTTAGTGTGTGAAAGGGGCAGACTGGATCTGACTGCACCTGAATCACTGACCAGTCTGAGGACTGAGGTGGAGGTGAGAAGTTTCTCTCCCCTGCTGATGGGGACTGACTGGGTGGGGGTGTACATGTTGAATGTCTGGATACTGGTTCACAGTTTGGTGACAGGTGGGAGTCCACATGCCTGAACACAATACACAGGAGCTGTGGTGACATTACAATGTCTAGGCCTGTGCATGTATTTATTATATTTATATTTCTGCTCCTGCAAAGTCAGACATGTGAAATGATGATTTAGATGAAACCATTAGGACTCTGAGAGACCCGCTTCATGTCCTGGTCTCTAACATGTCCACAGATCTTCAACTGAACCAGATGTAGGTTAAATCAACACAGGAACTCACATCTTCACTGCTCACCCAGCAGATACCTGGCGCCACCTCTTGGACAACAGAGGTACAAGTTTATTCATCAGCCTGCATTCATGCTGTCATGTTCAGAAAGGAGTTATACAACGTGACTGGTTTAAGCTCAGATGACATGATGCAGGTTCTGATCAGAATCCCAGTCTCTCAGTCCTGCTGTGTCCCATTGGGGGCCAATAAGTAACCAACATGTCTGAAGGAGCATCTTACTCTGCAGAGGACTGAAGGCCTGGATCCAGTCTAAGTACTGCAGGGGGGTCAGCACAGTGACAGAGTGAAGACAGTTCATCCTACAGGACACGCTGGTTATGATGATTGCAGTTGACAACAGTTGTACTGATGACTAGTCAGACAAGACAGGAAAAACACACTGCTGTCACTGATTTTTGGATCAATGGCAGGTGGCCTGAGGTGAGCTTTCAGATCTTGATGCACTTTGCCTCACATGGTTCATGGTCCTCACTGCTCCACACTGGATCAGGATCTGCCTCCTCCTCCATGCTGGGGAGTCTGGTCATTGTTTAATTGTTGATTTACGTGCACTTCACAGATGATGCTCAATGAGAGATTGTAATGCTGACGACACACAAAAATTACATCTACACAAAATCTACACAAGCTCTCAGACACTTTCCGCTATCCAACCTGACAGTCCGCTAAAATGTCATCAATGCTTGGACAACCTACAACCAGGATAAACCTGATGCTATCCTCATTGCTTCCAAATCCACACTTCACAAAGCTCCACATTTAAATTTGACCAGACCATTCTCCACTGTTCCAGACTGTGCACTATGGGTAACAGAGCCTTTAGTGTAGCTGGACTTAATCTCTGGAATGTTCTTCGCCAAACTTTATATGATTGCACATCTGCTGCTTCTTTGAAGTCACAACTGAAAACTAATTTGTATAGACTGGTCTTTCCTGGTGCTCTGTGACGTGTACTCTATACATTTGTTTTATCATATGTGTATGCAAGTATGCATACACATATGAGTATTTGTATGAAACTGCAAATGTGCATGTATGTGTCTAAGTGTGTCAATATACAGTCAAGCCCAAAATTATTCATACACCAGTCAAATTTTGACTTAAAGTAACTTTTACTCAACCAGCAAGTTTTTTCTTGATTGGAAATGACACAGGCGTCTCCCAGAAGATAAGACGATGCACAAGAGGCATCATTGTGGAAAAAATATTTCTCAGCTTTTATTTACATTTTAACAAAAAGTGGCATGTCCAAAATTATTCATACCTTTCTCAATAATCAATAGAAAACCCTTTGGCTATTACATCAATCAAATACTTCCTATAATTGCTGACCAGCTTTTTGCATGTCTCCACTCGTATTTTTGCCCATTCATCTTTAGTGATGAGCACCGACTCTTTCAGGTTGGAGGGTCTTCTTGCCATCACTCTGATCTTTAGCTCCCTCCACAGATTCTCAATTGGATTCAAGTCAGGACTCTGGCTGGACCACTGCAAATCGTTAATGTTTTTGTCTGCTAACCATTTCTTCACCTCTTTTGCTGTGCATTTTGGGTCATTGTCGTGCTGAGATCTCCACTGGTGCCAAAGGCCAAGTTTCTCTGCAGACTGCTTGATGTTGTTGTTGAGAATCTTGATGTATTGCTCTTTTTTCATGGTGCCGTTTACTGTGATTAGGTTCCCTGGTCCATTGGCTGAAAAACGGTCCCAAAGCATTAGGTTCCCACCACCATGTTTGACAGTGGGGATGGTGTTCTTAGGGTTGGGTAGGGTAGGCCAAATGAAGAATACATCATTGCAGCCAAACAATTTCGTCTGACCATAAGACAAGACCAGAAGTCTTCTTTGCCCAGATGAGCAATTGCAAAAGCAAAGCGGGCTTTTGTGTGCCTTATCTAGAGAAGCGGTGTCCCCCTTGGTCTGCATCCATGGAACCTAGCAGTGTGCAGTGTCTGTCCAACTGTCTGCCTTGAGACGTTGCCGCCAGCAGAGCCCAGGTTCACCAGGATGGCCTTGGTGGTGAGCCTTGGATTCTTTTCACCTCTCTCACTATCCTCCTGGACAGCACAGGTGTCACTTTTTGCTTCCGACCACACCCTCTGAGATTTTCCACAGTGCAGAACATCTTTGTATTTTTTAATACATTGCACTGTAGCCACTGGAACTTGAAAACATTTAAATATGGTCTTATAGTCCTTTCCTGACTTGTGAGCAGCCACAGGTCCTCAGTGAGCTCCTTTGTCTTAGCCATGGCTCCACAAACCAACTGCAGAGAGCTGCTGTTTTTCACCTGTTGAGTTGATTAAAACAGCCGTTCCCAATGAATCAGGGCAATTAGGATGCTTTAGAACAGCTTAGTATAGAACTTTGGATTTTCCCATAGACTGTGAGTTTGCAAAGGGTATGGACAGGCCACCTTTTGTTCAAATGTAAATAAAAGCTGAGAAATAATTTTTTCCACAATGATGCCTCTTGTACATTGTATTATTATCTTCTGGAATATACCTGTGTCATTTCCAATCAAGAAAAAAGCTTGCTGGTTGAGTAAATATTAAGTCAAAATTTGCCAGGGGTATGAATAATTTCTGGCTTGACTATATGTGTAGGTATGGGGATCTATTTTTTTCATTCACTCATGTACTCACTCACATTCATATATTGTCTTTATCTTGTCTGTCTGTTTTTTTTCCGTTTTTGATTCTGAATGTCTTATTTGCTTTGTAATGTCTTGAAAGGAACTTATAAATAAAATGTATTATTATTCAAAAGTTTGAGGTGGTATTCTCTTCTCGCAGTTTATTTCTACAGTGCGATGTCCAGGAGTCCAGTAAGCATCTTTAGTGAAACCTCTGAGTTTCTTAACCATGAGATGTGGGAAACTCTTTGGGTTTTCCATTCCAGAAACTGAGATCACTGGCACAGTCATTTGCCATGGTAATTTATTCTGTGACGCTAACCTGCTCGCTGACAGGTTTTCTTCAACAAGCAGGGTTTTCATTAGACCCCCTAGACACATGAGAGACCCAGCGTTCTTCTAATCTAGCATCTTAATCAGATTTTATTTAACAGAGATAATTTAAAAACTCGTTCACAGTTTTGAGCAGCCAGAGAGTTTATATGAAACACGTTTGTCAGAGAAGATGATCCAGCTCCCACCACCTTCAGAACGCTCTCACATCTTTTTTTCTGGGTTGATATGAAATGATTTTCATTTTAGAAGTTTATGAATTTTGTATAGAAATGTTTCTGAACCTGGACTCAAAAACTGTGTCTAATGTACTGACACACTTGAGGACTGTGTGTGACCTGCTCTCTGCTGCACACTAGTGGATAAAAGTGATAAAGTAAAAGAAAGTGATTCTAAGTGTAACACATTATGACCATAATTTCTATTTTTTACACTGATCCTTAAATATGTCAATAAAAAGGCCCTTTAAACATCTTCAGCTCTGCATCATGAAGCCAGAACATATTAACAGTAACTGAGATCAAAGCTAGTAAAACTCCAGCTTAAGCTTGTCTGAGTCCACTGGGTTCACAGGTCTAAGAGACAGAAACAACCCTGAGAAGGACAACATCAGGCTGCAATAAGAGCTGCTCAGAGCCTCCAGGTTCAGCTGGGAGTCATAGTTCTGTGCTGGATGGTTGATGTTGGACTGAGGACTGCTGATGTTGACAGATTCCACCACATGAAGTTGAGTCCCAGGTCCATCAGGCCTGATTCAAATTAACCCTGGGAACAGGTATTGCAGGAGGAGGACCAATGCCACCACAATTAGGCCACAGCAGAAAAGCACCAGCCAGATTGGGAAGGACCCTGGAGGACACAAGACAAGTTGAGGGGGTCTCAAGGTTTTTCTTGTTCACTGGATGCTGATGATGAAGGACTTACGTCTGTTGGGGATGGCATGAACTTGACAGCGACTGTCCACAGCTACACTTAACATGGCTGCTTCATTTTTCCCTTTAATGTTTCTGCCTCTTAGCACATCAGGTAGGAAGGCCAGGTCTGTCACCACAATGCCATGAGACTCCTGGACATAGTACAGCTTCTACACAGAGAGGAAGAGCAGGTCAGCACCACCGCAGGCAGGTGCACACACCTTGATACACACCTGTGTTCACGGTTTTTACCTGCAGGGAGAAGGCAATGTAGATTGCTACCGATCCTGTCACAGTCCCGAGGCCAAGAAATGTCCCAGAGTCACTGTCAAACAAAATAACACCTTATACAACAGGACACCATAGTTCTGCATGGTCCATGGAGCTCAGCCAGTGTGGACAAGTTTAATTCATGAAGTAGGTTTATTAATACAAAATATATAGATTTTTATGTCATATATGTGTACATGTGTAAAAATATTGTAAATCTAAAATATAAATATTTTCCACAGACATATTTACGTGATAACTTCAGGTCCAGTAGATTATAATCTGGAGTCACCTGACAGCCAGGCTGGAGATCACCTCAGTACCACAAGGGGCTGTCAGCATGGGCAGGAAGCTCTTTCCATCCCACTTGGTGAGGTAACATGGAGGAGGTCTTCGGTCTCTTCTGTGTGGGATCTGGATTGTGTAAAGCCTCAGGGCATCTTTTTGGTCTTCTACTTTTCCAAACCTGAAACACATCAAAGTATGACCATGTACAGTGACTGTCACCTGACCATGTGATGAAGTGAACAGGCCTGTTTCACAGAAGAAGAGACCTGCAGGCCATGTATCGATACATCTTCTCATCCATCTGAGGTACAGTCTGGTTCCACCTCAGACCCACAGCGAGCTGGTTACCACTCCACACACTGCAGGCAAAGTCCCTGCCCACAGTCACCAGGTGCTGCATGACAACACAGCATATTTAGGAACTAATCAATCAGTAGACTGTATCTATCATTACCCAAAGCCTGCAGTAAACACCCACATAACAAGAGATCAGCGTTCACCTTGTTCCCTGGACTCAGGTCCAAGTCCTCGATCTCCCCTTCATGAGCCCTGAAATCAAACTTCTTCTTCAGGGATGGAAACTGAGGAGAGTCAATGAAACCAAGGTATAAAGATATACTGTCCCATCATTCCTTTGGGTTTGTACATGAGTCAAGTACAACAAAGCCTCTCTCACTTAAGACCCTGCCCCTCAGTCTGGGGCATTCAGTTTCTCTGTAGTGAAGATTTGTATGATACATTCAGTGTCTGCCTTCATTTTCACCTACATCTTCTAAAGTGAACCTGTTTAAAACTTTCTAGGGTATCCATTCACAAAGTGATTTAGTTACTCAGTAAAATGACAGTTGACTGTTAGTGATAAACATTTCTCTTCTTAGAAGACGTCACTTCTCAGAGTTTAAATGCAAGTAATAAGGAAAACTAAAACCTACAGGAGTCGATGAGAGCAGAGGTTGACTTGATAAGTGAGTGTCAAAGGTCATTTCTGAACTCTGAGCTCACATGTACATCAAAAAGTGTTGCTAATGGATTTATCATCAAACACATCCTTACTTACAAGGTGAGTTAGACCAGATACCGGTGCTCCCCTCTGACCTGTCTACTGTTGAAATACCGACAGTATTTACCTCCCACACTCGGACGTGTCCATCTGTGCCTCCTGTTAACAGAAGGCTCAGGTCAGGACTGAATCGGACCACCTTCTGAAGTGGGTCCTGGGGGTTCAGGTCTGATTGCACTTCAGCCAAACCGGTGACAGATATTTGAGCCGTGTCGTCCTTCATGTCTGACTTATCTCCAGAGGCTGCAGCTCCATCCTGACCCCCTCTGTCTCCTTTACCAACTCGTCTCCTAGTGTTGCCCTGCTGAACACTGCTCCTTCCTGGTGAAACAGGAGGAGGAGGAGGGGAGGAAAATGAAGAGGATTACTCCAATGTAGAAAACATGTACAAATATCATGAGGCTGTGTGGTGATGTGTCTACTCTTGGTTAGAAACCAGACAGTATGGGGGTAATATGTTTCATACACAGTGAATATCACTAAATGTGTTCAAAATTATGATTATTGTTAAAAAGGTCCAACTACAAGTCTTTGCCATAGTCTCAACATGTGGGTATTGTTCAACACTTTCAGTGGTGTGGTTACATTGTATGAACCTTGCACTGCTCTTAACTCTTTGCCTGTGTAATTATCTAATTAGCCCACTGCTGTTTAATTAGATATGCCAATTCTGGTTCTGATGATGCTGAACATGGTCTGGTCTTCGCGTGTAAAGCAGATCCATCTGTTAAACAGCTTCATCCCAGCAATGATGCTGCAGTGAAACCAGGAAACACTAACACATGCAGAGTCAGCTACACTCTGACTGTGACAAGGACTCCTGGTGCAACATCTTCATCTTCTACCTGCACACTTAAAAACAAACATGAGTCAGTCACACATCACACAGTGTGATACATGACAGCAGTCGGCCTCACCATCTTTAGCAACAGCTTTGCCTCCATCTTTCTCTGCACAGTGCTGAAACTTCATGAGACAGCAGGTCCCGTCCTGTCCTGCAGCAAGTACACCGTCACCTACAGCCATGTTCATGGTGGCACGCGTGTCCGTGTCATGAGAGTGAAGGAGCGTAGCACTGTACTGGTGTTCTCCAATCAGCTGTAGATCCAGGAAGTGCTGAAACACACAGACTAACTCAGAGTTTCCTCTGCAGCAAACCTCCAGACAGTAATATTATATCCTACTCTGTGTCTACGGTGACCCTGAAAGATCAACACACTGTGGCTCATGAAAACACATGTAAAACACAAAAAAAAGAGAGTGAAGAAATATAAATACAGGAATACACTAAAAGAACAGAAAACACAACAGTTACACACAACACAACTAGACAGTCAAACTTTATCTAATTTGTTCACCAAATTGTTGAAACTGTTTTCTTCATGTTTGTCAGTTTGTGTTTTCTCAGTGTGTTGCAGAGCTCTCAGACCCACAGTAGTGTTGTATTAAATCGGGTGATGCTCAGTACTCACCACAGCATTCTTTATGCCTGTCTTAGAGGCCCCTCCTCCTCCTGCTGCAATGACTAGCCCTGTTTTTCTGTCCACTTTAATGGAATATAAAGGAAATGGGGCTCTGTACAAATCTGGGACCCTCCTCTTCCCCATTGCTGCTGTGCAGTTCACTCACTTCATAAAGCTGTCTTCAACGCCACCTGTGGAAAACAGAGTTAGTTTACCTATGACATCTACATGTTCTTCCCCTGAACAACAGGGTTTCACACAGCTGTCCAGGTGGGCTGATGAGATCATATTAGGTGCATTCAGACTGGATAACGGAACCCTATGACCATAAATAGCTAATATCAAACATACCAGTGACTGGAATCAATGATGCTGAGTTTGACTAACTCCAACTTGTTAGAGCTGTTTTATAATTAGGTTTTATCCTTATTAAATATATTGCTTTGTCCCATATCAGACATGCTAACTTTTTCCTGTTGAGTTATACACAAAGACGTTAAACCTCACACTGGAGTATACATAGCCATTGTTAGCCTAGCCACCTCAGCCAGACTGACTAATCGATAAGAGATATAAAGATCAAACTCCGTTTATGAGACTGGATTAAGAGCAGAATCACGCAGAACCTGGTGAACGTAAATGAGGAATATATTTACCTCAATGTGTTTATTAATTACTGCAAAACCACCGCTGCTGTCAGTAATGAAACATATACTGACCCAGCGGTCCGGGCAGGCCTTAATGGTCACGGGACATTTCCGGTATAAGCTCCGGTTCACTTCTAGTGAAATGACCGTACCTGCACTGACTGGTTTGACAGGTGTATGTCCGGTTAAACTCTCCCCTGCCTCCACCACCAATTACCTTGCTCCATACGCCTCAGTAACAGAAAGCAGCATATGAGGATTATTCAGAGTGAGGAGACAGATCCCGACTCACAGTTGAGGATGATGAGACGAGATGACCTGCTGTGGTTTTCAGTGTCCTCAGTTTAACAGCACTCACCGTCGGACGGACGGCTGGTCAGTGTCTGCTGATGTCTGCCTCTTTCCTCCGTCTCCCCACCACGTCCACCGCGGGCCACACGGGAACAAGACCCTCTGTTATTAGCAGGAATGTCAGGAAAGGTCAGTGGTAAACCGCTAAGTGCAGCTGCAGTCCGTATCGTTTAGCTAGCTTTACACAAACAGTTGCCACCACTGTTAGCCGGGTAACTTATTAGCTCCTGTCATGGATTTTGCAGATGTCCCCTACCTTTGCAGCTGGTCGGTGTCGTGTTGCCGATTGTCAGGTAGCTATGTGTTGTGTCAGATGGCCTGGAGATGAGCTGTCGATGACGGAGGCTTGTGATGAAAAGGAAGCGCTAAAAGCTGTCGGCTAAACACGGTAGACAGCCACTTCCCGACCTACACGTCAGCAGCGTAAAGTAGCGTACCCTGCGTGCTGACGTCACCGCAAAAATGTCGTTAGTTCTTCGTTGGGGGTATCTGGTCGTGTTCGTGTGTAATAATACATAATTATAATATCAAATGAATAGTAATTTGCTGTTTACCTATATAACAATGTTTTATTGGATATAATTGAGGTTAATAACAAAGTGAACTTCTTATAATATTATAATATATTAAAAACACATCTACACTCACGACTACATAACTATATTTTGCAACTATATTTACTATTTGAGCTTTTTTTTTTTCCTTTTGTTTCCTTTTACTGACGTGTAACTGACTTTGACTCACCTTAACTGTTGCATGCAGACCTGAGTGACACACAGTATCAGCTGTCTGACTGTGTTCACTAGTGTGGTACTGTGCAGTGACAAAGGTCTGGATACTCATACTCAACCATCTTAAAGTGATACACAGGAAAATCACATTTTTCATAAATACTTGGGAAAATCAAAGCCTAATTTTCATAAATTTATCTCTGAAAGGTCTGATATTACCTGCTACTGTTTATTTATACAGATCTAAATTGAACCAAAAACAGTACAAGTAAGAATACCGGAAATCATCCATAAACACAAACAGTAAGAGAACCGGAACCAGTTCCATAGAAAGAACCATACAGAGAACCAAAACAGAACCTGAACCAAGACAGATCCCTGTCACCAAACACACATATAGGTAAAATGTTTACTTTTAGATGACTGAATGGATCTTTAGAGGTTTGACATGACGGTGTGTTTTTGTAGAACCTTTTATTCAGTGATGAAGACAAGACATTACTGTGACATCATCAATGACATTGAAAAGTTTTGAGAGTTAACAGTTTAAAAGTGATTAGGTGTGACTGCAGTCTGTTCAGTCTGTACATCTGAATGGGATAATCTGACACATATCTCTCTGCAACTGATTCTAAGTGAATCTGGAGCTTGTCTGCCTCTGTGTTTTATGAAATCGCACTTAGACTTGGCTGTGGGGAGCTGTTGAATTTAAAGTGGAGGCTTTGTGATGTTTTCCAGTCCAGTCTGAAGTCATCAGACCAGTAAGTGAAGTCTGAGTCCTCTGACCTTTAACCTCTGTTTACAAACATGAATGAAGGTGTTTTCACCTCTTTATTCAATATATAGGTAAATATCAGAACACAGGACAAAATATGACATATTAGTTTTCCAAGAGCCTACAGGTTTTGACCATTCTTGCCTTCTCTTACATCATAGACCTACTGTTCTATGATGTTCCACAAACCTTCAGTTCTTCCACAGCTGCAATTTTAGCTACTTCTTGGGTCACCAAAATTTTTTTTGAGGATGCAGCTTTCCCCAAAAAAATGGAGCAGTCTGCTGTTAGTCCTGTGTTTCCTGTCTCATTGACAGTTTCACCATATTTTTAACTGAGTATATAACTTAACAACTTTGTTTTCATTTATCTGAAAACCTTGTGCTGTTTTGCAGAAACATTGGCTGTTAATACAATTTTATTAAGTACATGCACAAACCAAACAAAATAAACAAAGCAGTTCAAACTAAAAAGTTTGAGTTGCTTTGTTGCTGTATAAAGAAGTTCATTCACTTCTGAATAAATAAATCAAAGAAGGAATCATTCCAGATTCTCTATCCACAAACACAGAGATCTGATTTGTCACATGCCAAATGATGCAGCAACTTTAATCCAACACCGAATCAGTGTCCTGGCTCCTCATGCAAAAGCACACAGTTTATTAATTATGGATGAATGTTCTCTGAGGTAATCCAGCTCCTACTGTAACATCATAAGGGGAATCCAGAGCTAAGTGAATTAATGACAGCGCATCCACAGACCTGGTGGTTCTCTGTGGATTCATGTGTGTGAGTCCCCAGACTGAAGGCGACATGTTCCTGTCATGGGTGGTCTGTTTGGTGTGTTGGTGTGTGTATGTCTCAGTGTGACCTTGAAAGTCAGTTTGGGTCGCTGTAACTGGAGCTGATGTTGATTAACTGTTTCTTGTCAATAGCCTGCATAACCATCCAAGCCGCACAGCAGAGCTCAGTGGAACAATCAATGCAGGCCTCCTGGCTGTGTGGAGTCACTGAGACACGCTGGTACAGCTGGTCCCACGTGCACACACTGTCAATGTTCAGTAGCTCCGTGCTGCCACATTAGGGCACTATTCCAGAAAACAGGTTTAACAAACTCTGGGTCTAACCCTGAACTCTGACTCAGATTTTTAGATGTCTACGTTACACTTGAACAGTAACAATATTTGAACGTTTTAAATTTTATATGTGTTTATATATGTAAGTGAAATGCAGCTGTTATGACAGCTATGACCAGACTCTTCATCAGTCTGTTGGAGAAAACGTGGACACGGAGAGGCGGCGGAGACAAGTTAGATAGAAAACGTCCCAGTATCAGCGGAAGCATTTACTGTACCTTCAAAATAAAGGAAAGATGACTTGCTTGTTCATGAATATCCAAATCGACTAAGACTTATTAAACATATGAAGTTATGCTTAAGCTTGGCTGGTGTTTTAGACCTTTACTGTAATTTTATAAGACACAGTGGGTTCGACTGTATTTACAGTTTGTCATTGTGAAAGAGGCTGTCCTCTCAGCGGTCTCTTACACCTGAGCTGACTATATAAATTAAACTACAGCTCTAAACCACATCTGAAGGTCTTCATCCCCAAATAGGATGTATGGTTTGACATAAATCTTATCTGCATAAATGAATTAGATTAGCTGCAAATGATAAAAGGATAATTATACAATGTGGTGCAGTGGTTAGCAATGTGGCTTCACAACAAGGAAGGTCTGTGTTTGGACCCTGGGGCTGCGAAGGTTCCCTCCCTCACGTTTAGTTATTAAACTAAACATTTAGTTTTAGTTGTTAAACTAAACGTGAGTGACACTAGGAGATTGCAGTATAGATAATGGATTTATGATGGATCTATCCATAATAGACTGAAATTCCTACTACTAATAATAATAATAAGCTAATAATGCAATTAATCTTAATAATAAAGCATCCATTAATACACGGAATGAATGAATATGGTAAACCTATAATAACCCAAATGTGTTGAATAACTGAGGTTACACTTTTATTTTAAAGGTTGACCGGAAACCGTGCTGTTAATTCGTGCAGCTTCACTGTAACTGTTTTGTGTCTTCTGCGGAAAACAACCAGGACCAGCAGAGACAGGAGTGGGGGGTCTGAGGATTCGCTTCTCTGAGCCATCTCCATCAGTTACTCCAGGCTGAGGCTGCATCCGGCGGCCCAGTGATTCGCTCCGTCCCTCGCCGGTTGAGGTGGTCCACATTACCGCCCAGAGGAGAGGAAATCTGGCTCTAACACAAGGTAAGCGTCCGCATCAGCCTGGACCATCTTCATGGTTTAAGAGCATCTGATGAATCAGGGACAAAATGTCAGCGTCCAGCGGAGCAGCTGGGTGGACGAGAGATTGGACTGAGAACCAGATCTAGATCAGAGTCAGTCAGATTTGATGTGAACGGTTAGAGCAGCTGAAGCTGCTGTGTGATCTTCTGAGTAGCTGTTTTAACATCTCCGTGTATTCACTGTTAGACTGGGCGCAACATGTAGCTTTGTAGGCCCTGAGCTCAGAGCCCGGCCCCGGTGTGCAGACACTCCGAAGACAAATCTGCCAGTTTACTGCCGCTTCAGAGGCACAGAGCAAACCTTATGACACATTACTGAGTTTGTTTGTTTTTTAAATCAAAGATTAGCAGTTAATCTTCAATTCGGCTTAAATATGAAGAGACCATCTGAAAATGATCGAGCTGAATCTGTTTCTATCTCAGCGGATATTTTGATGAAGGTTGTGAAAAGGATTCAGGAAAAATGTAATGGGAAAATCCTGGTGTTTGGTGTTTGGATGTAGGCCGGGGTGAGGTGATGTTGTGACTATGGCAGGAAGAGACCGACTGATAAACAGCTGGATGTGGTCTGAGCCAGCTGCAGGATCCCGGGACTGAACTGTACCTGACCATCAGGTGCTGCTGCTGTTTGTTAACAGGTGCATGTGTGTAGTGAGAGATTCAGTCATGGCGAATTTCTTCCTCTTCCTCATTTCTTCCTCTGAATTCAGGCAATGTGAGGCGGGACCATGGAAAGCCAACAGTCAGCATGCTGCCCAACCCTGAGGAGTGACGGACATACAGGAAGTCACAAACACATAAACTCAGCTGACCCAGTGCCGATGATATGGTCAACAGAGGTGGAGCACACAGGTGGAGAGAAGCTGGTGCAGGAGTCACGTCAGTGAAGCTGAACTAGGAAATAAAAAGTGCTGCTGCGGACAGAGTGGGCGTGCTCGATCTGAGTCAATGACAGCAGGGCATGGACGCAGCTATGTAAGAAGTAGAGTGTGCAGAGCTCAGGTCCAGACAATCAAGTCTGTGCTGTGATTCATGCCTCATATGTGGGCTCTCAGGTGTCGAAGGTGGGTTCTGAGCAGAGGAGGAAAGCAGGTGATGTACACCTGAGAGTGTGCTATACTCCTGCAGGACGACAAACAGTCTTACAGTTTTTCATAGAAGAGGAGAAGCATACGCTCCGAGTACACCATGCCCCGGAACCGAGCCTTCTCTGAGCCGGAGTACTCGGCCGAGTACTCGGCGGACTGCTCTGTGACGCTGCCCTCCGACCCCGGGCAGGCAGTGGGACGGACGCATGAGGTCACGGTCCGGAGCTCGGGATGCTGCCTCTGTCTGCCGCGGTTCATGCGCCTCACCTTCGCGCCCGAGTCTCTGGAGAACCTGTACCAGACCTACTTCAGACGACAGAGACACGAAACTTTGCTGGTGCTGGTCGTGTTCGCCGCCCTCTTTGACAGCTACATCATCATCATGTGTGCGGTGGTCTACACCAGCGACAAGCTGGCGTCTGTTTTGGTAGCCTCCGTGGGGCTGGCTGCAGATGTTGTCCTCTACCTGCTCTGCCGCTTCGGCCTGCTGCCAGACCGCATCTCCAGGCGTGTGGTGCCCTACGCCCTGTGGGTGCTCATAGCGGCTCAGATATTCTGCTACCTGGGTCTGAACTACGCTCGCTTCCACCAGGCAAGTGACACGGTGGGCTGGCAGGCCTTCTTCAGTTTCTCCTTTTTCCTGACTCTGCCCCTGAGGTTGACCCCCATCGTACTCATCACTTCGGTGTCCTGCGGCGTCCACACTTTGGTTCTGGGCGTCACCATCGCCCAACAGCAACAGGAGGACATCCAGGGGGCGGAGCTTGGAAGACAGGTAAGAATGGGAAGGAAGGGATGTGGGGTGGAGGGACAGGTATATTGATGTCGTGACTCACCTAAGTGTGACATAGCCAGACCTGAGGACACAGCTGCTGCTTCCAGAGCACCTTTCAAGCTCACCACCAATCAGACTGACTCCTCCGGTTCCCTAAAGGCCAAAAACTAATTTTGGAGCTTTTGACTATTTCACAGTCTTCATTCTGAGCATCATCTTTGCTGACCAAACTTTATAAAGACAGTTTATTTAAAAACAATAAATATAAATAATAAATTGTTCTTAACACCAGAGATCAAATGTAACGTGATTTGTAGAGGCCACAGACTTTAATAAGAGATGCTAATGATGAACCAATCAGAAGAGAACCTCTCTTCTGATTGATTCATCATTATTCACTGACTGTTTTCTGAGTGATCCAATAAAAATATAGCAGATTTCAGGTAAAACACTGAGAGAAACTAGGTGGTGGGTCCAAGTGGGTTGGGCTTGGACCCACCACCACTTAAGTCCTGGCTGAGGGTAGTTACTGTTTTGTTGTGACATCACAAAGTTCCAGAAGTCCTGACAGCTAGTTTGAAGGCCTAGTTTCTGAATACTGGCTGTGTGTTTTTCTCTGTGGACTGAGCACTTTGATACGCTCAACGTATTAGTATACTGAAGAACCTAGACCTGCTTTATAATCAAAGACCACATGGAGGTCTACCTTTAGACTGTATAGACCTTTAACATCTAACTTTAGACTGTATGGACCATAACATTTAACTTTAGACTGTATGGACCTTTGACATCTACCTTTAGACAGCACAGATTTTTAACATCTACCTTTAGACCGTATGGACCTTTGATATCTACCTTTAGATTGTATGGGACCTTTTTTAAATAAGATTTTCTCCAGAACCAACTTGAGCCTGATCGGACTGAGGTCTGAACTACTGAAGTAACATATGAACAACCTCAGTGGTAATATGACAGTAAGTGATGATTGGATCTGATGCTATAGTTTATGTAAAACAGAAATATTCAATGTTTATTTCTATTGTACTCCGAGGTCACTGTTTATAACTGAGCAATGCTTCATGTTCGCCTTTTACCTCAGCATGCTAACACCATGTGTACAGAAGCAAATGAAGCTGCTGCACCTTCAAAGCTGTTTGTGTTTCACTGTTTTACTGATCAACAGACCTTCAGAGTGGACTCACAGTGTCACTTGAGAACAGCTGTACCAAAGTTGGTGATGCATCAGCACTTCAGGATTCATCTGTGGTGTATTTTAAAAGGCCCAGGCCTAGAGAAGCAGGGTTGGAACTAAAAGTCAGTTTGAATCCCTGAGTCTGCTGGTTGGGTTAATAAACAGTTCCCTTGAGCAAGGCACCTTAACCCCACAACTGCCCCAAACACTTTTCTTTTTCTTTTCATTTTAGTCCATGCTGTCTAAAAAGATATTTTCATCAAGGGTTTTACTAGCAACAAGACCAAACGTGCAAATCAATCAACAGTCAGTATCTGAAGATTTAGAGAAGATTTATTGAATATACACTGAACACCTGTCTGACATTGACAGCGACCTCCAGTACACACAGACTCACATCTCATTCAGCCTTAAAAGATGTGTCAGAACTTCTGACCAGTGCCCAGCTACCAAATGTATGCTGGACCCCATTTTCACAAACCTCCTGCAAACTACAGTACTGTGCAAAAGTCTTATGCCACCACCAGGTTTGTTTTTTTAGCCCAGTTTAGCCAACAACCATCCATATTTGTTTCTCTTCAAGTCTCTTCATTAAGATACAAACAGAAAATACAGGAAATATATACACACAAAAAATAAAAAAAACAACACAATTTTCAGAAAAAAATGGCCTCTACAGGCAAAAGTCAGTTTTCAGTGTGACCTCACTTGGCACTAAGCACATCATGAACTCTTCAGACTGAAGTTTTCTGAAGTCTTCTTCTGGTATATTATGCCAGGTTCTTTCAGCTCTTCCCAGAGTTCTTCTTTAGATTGAGGCTGTCTTTTAGTTCTTTCTCTGTCCAGCTGTTTCCATACTGCCATAATATTCAGGTCTGGACTCTGTGGAGGTCAGTCCATGACTGTCAGTGTTTTATCAGCTGGTTTTCTCTCCAAATACGATTTCACTGCATTAGCAGTGAGCTTGGGATCATTATCACACTGGAAAATAAAACCATTCCCAATCAGGCTCTTTCCAGAAGGAATGACATGATAAATTAAAACCTGTCTGTACTTTTTCATGATCCCATTAATTCAGACAATATCACCAACACCACTGGCAGAAATACAGCCACAAACCAGGACAGAGCCTCCGCCATGTTTCACTGAAGGCCGCAGGCATCATTCTTCATCTCTCTCCAACTCTTCTTCTCACATATTGTTGACAATCTGACCCAAAAATTTCAAACTCAGATTCATCACTCCATAATACTCTTTTCCACTGGTCTCTTATTCCAATCTTTGTGCTTTACTTAGCATATCTTAGCCTTTTTACCATGTTCCCCTTCTGAAAAAGTGGTTTCTTGGCTGCTGCCCTTCCACAAAGACCATTTCCGATCAAGCTTCTTCAGACTGTAGAAGGTCAACTTGGCTTCATCCTGATGAAGCTGCCAGATGCTGAGCCAGGTCCTTGCTGGAGAGAAGAAACCCTTGAGAAAATTCTCATCAGATTTTGAAATTGTTTTCTTGTCCTTCCAGTCCTTTTTTTGTCCTTGACCTCTCCTGATTCTTCAAATTTCTTTATAACAGCTTGAACACCACATCTTGAGTATTCAGTTTGTTTGCTGATTTCCCTTTGACAGTGGCCTTGATGATGCTAAATGATGACTCTTAAATTCTGTGATCTTTGTCATTTTGAATAGAATGATGTGATTGAAAGTTGGTCTTCCACATATTAGCAGCTACCAATGAGTTAACCTCATACAACATGTGTCTGTGATGCTCAAATATGTCCTGCTCAAACCTGGTGTAATGGACCTCTGAAGCTCTGACTCAGAGTGTGTGCCCTCACATTTGCAAACTGTCCCCTCAGATCCATGTGGTCAAGTGACCTACTCTGAATGAAAAACACTGTAAATACAAGGTTACACAGTGCTGTTATTGAAGGCTTACAGGCATTTACATCTAAGTGACAAACACTGAATAACACTGCAGCTTCAATAAAAGGCTGAACCTGTCTGGGTTTAGTGTACATTGATTTGTATCAACTACACACCTAGGCAAGGCAAGGCAATTTTATTTGTATAGCCTATTTTTACAAACAGTTTGTCTCAAAAGGCTTTACATAGCATCATAACAACATCCACTGCCCTTAGACCCTCACATCGACTACTACAGTCCGTAGTTACCATATCCAGTGTTTGTGAGTTAGCTGCCTTTTTAATATGTTTTAATTCAAAATTTGCAAAAGTTGAAATTCAGTTTTCTCTATCATTATGGAAAGATATATGTAGATTGATGAGGAAAAAAATCTTTATCACAAAACTGTAGCATAATGTGTGGATGAAGTGAAAGATCTAATACTTTCTGAATGAACTCTAGCTTCAATCAAATTGGAGCAAAGTGAAATCAAATCTTCTTTTATTGATGGTCTGAAAATGCAGTTCACATTTCTCCACAATTTAGAAACTTTGGAAAGTTTTCATGAAAGCTACCCTCTTTACATTGAGTCCTGACTGTTGCCCTGTCTTGTCTTCCAGCTGCTGTCCAATTTTGTGATCTATGTGTGTGCAATCACTGTGGGCGTCATGTCATACTACATGGCGGACAGGAAGCACAGGAAGGCCTTCCTTGAGGCAAGACAGTCCCTGGAGGTCAAACTGAACCTGGAGGAGCAGAGCCAACAACAGGTCAGAGGTCAAACCCTCATTTGTTTATGTGTGAGTATAAAGGGTAGTACAAATGAGTTCAGAGTTAGAATTCAGATCAATTAAAACCACCCCAGGAGGACTGAATCCAACACTGAGTTCAGGATTCAGTTTCCATTTTACTTATCAGAGAACGAAAGCTGTAAACTGTTTATCTTGTTCAAATTATTCCTCTTCACATTGTGAATGCATCTGAGCCATGCCATGAATGAACCTGACAGTTCAGCCACGTGTAGAACAGTACTTTGGTGCAATAACTACAGGGTGAACAGGTGAACATCTTTCCTCCTTCTCTGCCTTCAGTCCTGCACCTTCAGTGGAGCCACATCTGCCATTTTATGTCTGTCTGATTTGAATACGAGAACTGATTTTTTAAAAACCAGATCTACACATCAAAGTCCAGGTTAGTTAACCTCATGGTTACCAAAGCATGGATGGACCGATGAGTGTAAGCCAATCAGCTGTTATATTCTGCCCACAGGTTGATCAGTGATGGAGGTAGCAGCCATTTTTCAGCTGCCATCATGCAGACTGAAAAACTGAGGCTTCATTTGTTATGAGCCTAATTTGTTTTTCCATCATCATGTTTGACTCGATCAGTCTCCAAATTCAATCCCAGCAGTTCTACACTAAACATGGCACAGTTACACACAGAGTATTGTATTACATTGGTGGAGGTGTCCTCAAACATGAAAAGTGAGTTATAATAAATAATTACATCAGTTTACATTAGTTCTATTGTTAAAGTTATAATCTGTAACTCATTAAAGTGTCTAAAAACTCTGGACCGTTGTTCTACATATTGTTGAGTTGTGTTCTATGTGTTGTCAAGATGTGTTCTATACTGTATGTTGATGAGCTGTGTTCTTACATCATCACAAATGTTTCCATCAATTATCAAACCAGCGATATCTGTGACTTTAATCGTGGTAACACTACGTTTCACTGTTCGCCTGTCACTGCTGTCATAACTTTTTCAGACCAAGGAATTAAAAATAAAAGTCATGGACCACCTTGCTCCCAAACATCCCCCAAACCAACTAACTATCATAGATAGGTATTAACCAGGCATTATAATGGATAGGTCAGTGACAAAACGGGAAGTGCAAGATTAGAGATGCAAACCAGAAGAGACAACTGACTTGGAATCAAACCTGGGTCTCAAAATAATAAGGGATTTGCCTTATTTCATAAGATATCTATTGATCACTAGGAGATCCAGGGCTCGACCCCCACCAATTCAAAGACAACAAGTGGTACGCTTCCTGTGACATTGTACTTAGCACTCAAGTTTCTGAACGCGCATTCTGAACCGATATCATTGAATGCACCACAAGTCTCATGGTGATGTCCGTTGTGTCTGAGGTTTTAGTTGATTCTCTTTTTAATTGACCTGGTCTTCAGCCTCTGGTCAATGATTTTGTCCATTGTCAGTGTTTGATAGCTGATGACTGGTGACCATAGCATTAATCCCAGAGCAGGCTAACTGTTAGCTAACTGTTAGCTTCATCCACATTTCTTCACTAATGTCAGCATTTCATCATTTATTCATCATTTCTGATGTACAGCTCTGGAAAAAAATGAAGACACCACTCAAAATCTTTCTTAAATCAGCATCTCTACATGTGTGGCAGCCATTCCATTCCAGTGTCTGTTGAATTCCAACACAAGCACACCTCATTCTACTTAATGAGGTACTGATCAGATGATCACCTGAACCAAATCTTATTTAACAAGGAAAAGTATAAAAACCATCATGGTGGTCATCACTGTCCTCCTGTAATAGGACCAGCTGGACGGCAAAAACAGTGGTAGTAGTACCGCAAAAGTAATTAGAATCAAAAATAATTAGTGACAAGGCAAAAGAGTTGAAAAGAAAAAAAAAAAGGGTTCACTTCTGGCTTTACTGGCAGAGGGGTACAGTGAGCATCAGGTTGCTTCCATCCTTAAAATTTCAAAGACGGCTGTTCATAAGAACAAGGTAAAGCAGCAGACATTGGGGACAACAATGCTACAGACCAGTTCAAAACAAGCTCTTAAGGGCAGGGATGAAGTCATGAAAAGCTAGAAAAAAGCCCTTCATCAATGAGAAGCAAAGAAGAGCCAGGCTGAGGTTTGACCATAAGACCATTAGGATTGGACCATAGAGGACTGGAGTAAGGTCATCTTCTCTGATGAGTCCAGTTTTCAGCTTTGACCAACACCTGGTCATCTAATGGTTAGATGGAGACCTGGAGAGGCCTACAAGCCACAGTGTCTCACACTCACTGTGAAATTTGGTGGAGGATCGGTGATGATCTGGGGCTTCAGCAAGGCTGGAATTGGGCAGATTTGTCTTTGCGAAGGACGCATGGATCAAATGACGTTCAAGGTTATCCTGGAAGAAAACTTGTTTCCTTCTGCTCTGACAATGTTCCCCAACTCTGAGGATTGCTTTTTTCCAGCAGGGCAATGCTCCATGCCACACAGCCAGGTCAATCAAGGTGTGGATGAAGGACCACCAGATCAAGGCCCTGTCATGGCCAGCCCAGTCTCCAGAAATGAACCCCATTGAAAACCTCTGGAATGTGATCAAGAGGAATATGGATGGTCACAAAACATCAAACAAGGCTGAGCTGCTTGAATGTTTGTGCCAGGAGTGGCATAAAGTCACCCAACAACTCTTAATTTTTTCCAGAGCTGTATATGGTAAAATATAAACTGTGACTGATGAAGCTATGTGAGAGGACAAAACAGTCGGTCCAATAATGCTGTAAAACAGACAATTAATCATACTGTTTGAATTATTAATTGAATTAATATTGAAAACAATACATAGCCATAGACTACTCAGTAGGTCTGTGGTCACAGACAGTTTGAGAAGGACCACATTAAACATATTTTAACAAATTTACTCGCTGACCACCTGGGTCATTTGCAGACCACCACACTTTGAGAAAGGCTGCTCTCTGCCCATGTGTCAGTGTTGTATTTGTCTGACATTTTGAAGTCACATATTTCATCCTCTTTTTCCACCTTGGACCTTGTTGGTTTTCAGCTCTGTATCTGAAGCAGATGAAGGATTTTCGCTCAGAGATGTCCTGTGTCAAGGAAGAGCGTTACTCAGTCACTGACTTTAAATGTTCTTTTACTGGTTAGAATTAGCTGCTGTATTTGTTGTGCAGAGGACCTCTGTGGAGAATTCCACTCCAGGTCAAAATCTGAACTGAGGGAATCAAACCAGGAGAAGCTGACCGCAACAACTCCCATGATCCCACACCGCTTCTTGATGTTACCCAATGCCGTGAGGCCCTGATGAAAGAAAAGTTCACCATTGTGCTGGATCACAGATTAATTTCTGAGCCACTGAGTGGTGCTGATGTTCTCCAGTGATGTGGACCTATGTCTGTGCTGAAGTGGCCAGTTTGAAAGTACATCTCTCCCAGAGTGGTGTTGGACAATAAGTGTAATATATGTGTCTAAAATTAAAGACATGATGATCAGATTTAGAAAGGTGCTGGCATTGAGCTGGTGGACAGGTGTTGTACTTAACAACAAATGAATTTGTCTTTTGAACCTCATGTTTCCTATACAACAAAAACATCCAACAGTGTACAGCAGGAGGACAGATCTAGAAATTGATCATTTATTTAGGAAGCAAGCTTCTGACACTTGATGTTGAAAAATAAATGAAGGATGGATGGATAATACATGGATGGATGACAGATGGATGGATAATGGATGTATGCGTGGATGATGGATAGATAGATAATACATGAATGGATGATAGATTGATTATGGAGGTTGGATGGATTATGGATGATGGATAGATAGATAATACATGGATGGGTGAAAGCTGAATGATGCATGGATGATGGATGTATGGATGGATGGTGGATAGATGCATGGATTGGTGAATCATAGACAATGGATTGATGAATGATGGATGGATGAATGTTGGATGGATGGTAGATAGATGCATGGAAATGGTAAATGTTGGATTGATGGATGGATTAATATATATACTCCCATAGGCAAATGTTCACTATTATCGTGGCAGCTGAATTAAAAATACAATAAAATATAATGATAGTAGTACTCCGATAAAAGAGTAGATAAATACAAATGAGTGAAAGAGTATTGATATTGATTAATAAAACTGCTGTTAATTTGATGTGAAGCTTTCTCAAGGCTGTAGATCACTTTGAGACAGTGGTCTGAAATGGATAGATAATGTCAGGTAAAAATGTTGTGGTCAATAATAAAATTGATTGTAGCACTACTTAAACTAAAGAGATTAAGCTAAACATGGAAGGATACGTTTCCATGGTAACTTCAGTCAGACATATTTACATTTCTTCAAACTAATGCTGATTCAGTGAAGTGAATCTCCGGAGTCATCTGTGACCTCTAGGTTTTCTGCATCACTATTTATGGAACAGATGGGTCACACCACAGAGAGTGAGTGAGCAAGACCAGAGGACAGAGAGCGAGCCAGAGAGGTGTTGTGAGACAACAAGGGGACTGGTAAATCCACAAGTGGAAGAAACTCCCAGAATACTAATGGAGAAGTAAGGGCTGCTGGGAGACGAGGGCTGCCAACCAATCAGGGAGCATCCAGTGACTGCCGGTTACCATGACAACTGACCTCCTGAGAGAGTCTCAGCTGTAATCACAGACCCGCTCAGTCATTTGATGCCTCTCTGTCATGTTTTTGATAAGAATATTGAAAGCTGCAATGCTGCCCTCTGCCCCCCACCACCATACCTGTGTCTCACTAGACAGTGGGAGTGATCAGAAAAAATCTGTATCTGTGTCTGTGATCTATTGTTTCACACCTGTAAAAGCTCATGACATGAGGTGAATAAAAATTGATAAGAAATGTCCTCAAAACACATCATCAGTGGAACAACACTGCACAGCGGGGCCCCCTTCACCTCAGTCTCACATCTGTCACATCATGGACTCATCATCGTTTGGAAGAAGAAGACTGCTACAATGTAGTAAACAATATGGTCACTATAATACAGTAGGGTGTCCCAGTGGGTCATCTAGTAGAGTGTGTGCCATTCAGACTTAGTCTTTATTGCACCAGCCCAGGTTCAAGTTCAACCTGTGTCATCCCCTCTCTGTTGCCAACTTTCCTGTCTCTCTCACTGTGACTGTAATGAAGACAAAAAGTCCCAGACCTGCTGAATCATGCAATTATCCATCAGCCAGTCACAAGGCGGCAGCAGATCCACAGACTGATTGATTGTTGCTGGTCTGAGTTTCTGAAACTGCAGACCATCTGGATTTTCACTTAAAACAGTCTTGAGAGTTTTTACATAATGAAGCCATCAACAGAACCATCCACTGAGGAGCAGCTCTGTGGACGAAAGATCTTGCTGGGAATGTTTTCTAGATGAAAGAAGGAGGGTGTGATGAAAAGCCTTTAGTTATATTAGCATAGGGTGAGGGACCACTAACAGAAAGAAAGGGTGTATTTTCCAAAATTTTGAAAAATCCAACTCTATCATCGTCATCATATCTGTGATACTGATCAGATCAATTCTCCAATCAAAGTCTGGTCCCTGTGTATGTTTGTCCTCCACAGGAGCGTCTGCTGCTCTCCATCCTCCCTAAACACATCGCTGATGAGATGCTACAGGACATGAAGAAGGAGCCCAGTCAGAAAGAGATGCAGCAGTTCAACACCATGTATATGTACAGACATGAAAATGTCAGGTAATCTGATCCCTCCATCCATCTGACTGTCTCTTTCCTCTCTTTTTCACTTGTAGGCTCTTAGCCTCTTTACTTATTGGCTGAATGTTTTCAATGATCAAATAAAAATATAGCAAATTTTAGGTAAACGCTCAGAGAAATCAAATCCTGCAAGGCAGAATCATGCAGGGCTTGTGATACTTTCACAGTATTAATATAGAACCTATACCTGCTTTTTAATAAAGACATGGATATCTACCTTTATACTGTATGGACCATTAACACACTGTGACCCAGCAGTATCATAAACAGTAGAGTACTAGAGTCTCGCTTGATCCAAAGGTCTATTGAGTCTCTTCAAACAAGAAGCTGTAAGAATATGAAATCAGAGCTCATACATCAGCTCCACTTCCTGCTGCCTCCTTTGCTGCCTGTGGGTTCCCCACCCATTCCAACATGTCATAGGTGGTGTGCCAGCACAGCCAATCAGCACAACCAGTCATCACTTCAGAATCTGAAGCTGTGGTCTGCTCACACATTCAGTAACAGTATGACATGTAGACACAGTGAAGTAGAGTGTGGAGGCTGCTGTTGTAGTCAATGCATACTGATTTGCTTGTGTATGTGTGTCAGTATTTTGTTTGCAGACATCGTGGGGTTCACCCAGCTGTCATCATCTTGCAGTGCTCAGGAGCTGGTCAAGCTGCTCAATGAGCTCTTTGCTCGCTTCGACAAACTGGCTGCAGTGAGTCTCTCTGTTACCTCACTACCACCACATTCAGCATAGATGAGTGTGACGACTCTTCTTCTCAATAACCTCTGACAATTGAAATGATTAAGCAGAATCACATCAAGATAAGTGACAGACAGAGGTGATGAAGCTTGTGACTCAGTCTGTTGGTGGGTTTGTTCCTCTTTACTTGAATGACTGCAGACCTTCCCATCAGGCCTGCTGAAGTCCACACATTCCACAATTCTGACAAAATAGCATGTGTCTCTAACTGTCTACCTTGTCGGCCTTTCAGAAATATCACCAGCTGAGGATCAAGATCTTGGGAGACTGCTACTACTGCATCTGTGGCCTGCCGGACTACAGGGAGGACCATGCTGCCTGCTCCATCATGATGGGCCTGGCCATGGTGGAAGCCATCTCGTGAGTACCAGGATCCGGGTGTGGTTTACAGTTTGTCCATGCCAGCTTGATTCTGATGCAGAGAGGAATCGACCCTCTGATGTACTCTTATTGACTTGACTATGAAATAGGAAAAAAAAGAGTGAGAGGTCATGGAGCTCAGTTTGATCAAGCTGAGCATGCTGGTGTAGTGTCTTTCTGTGTATCAGAGAGCTGAGAACTTCTTTGTGGTGTCAGGGAACAATTGAAACTGGGACCTACCTGTGCCTCCTGCTGTTTTTTTATTATTGTTATTTTTTTATTATTTTTTATTGCATTTCCTTGTGAACCACCACAGATACGTCAGAGAGAAAACCCAGACTGATGTGGACATGCGGGTGGGAGTCCACAGTGGCACCGTGCTGGGAGGTGTGCTAGGTCAGAAACGCTGGCAGTATGATGTCTGGTCCACAGATGTCACTGTGGCCAATAAGATGGAGGCTGGAGGGATACCAGGGTAAGACCAGACATTATCCCAAGTTGATAGAGAACAACTTTAAGCTGCGTCTGTGCTGCTCTGTGGTGGTTATACATTTACCTGCTCTCTGTTGTGTTTTAACCTGAACCATTCATCATGTTGATCTGTTGAATGAGAACCTCGGATAACTTTGTAGAAATTTCTTAATCGCAGAAGTGGAACATGAGTCATGAAAACATAGCAGTCTTGTCCCTGTGTTTGATATGAGAATTTTACTGTTTGTCCCCTGACCATGTCTGACTTACCTGTTGCTGTGGACTGGACTCACCTACATGTTAACAGTAGTTGTCTGGTCATTTCTCGTCTGCTGTTATTAATGAAGTAGCTCTGGTGTTATTTTATGTTTATGTTATTTATTTTATTTTAACACTCCTATCATCACTCAGCCAGAGGTTATAATAATGTAATCACTTTTGCCATTTGCTTTAAATGACATCCACCCACCTACACATCCATTTTGTTGGGTTCCGGTCTCCTACAATTTGCACATGACCAGAAAACCTTCAAAGGAAGGTGCCCCAGAGAAATCCGAATCAGACTTGACTTTGTGCCAAGAATGCAGACACAGCTCTTCGGTTACACAAGGAGTACCCCCCACAGAGCCCCCTGACGTACAATGTCATAAGCCTTCTCCAAGTCCACAAAACACAGATTGGCTGATTAAACTCACATGACCCCCTCAGTACTTACATAACCCCCTTAGTGTAAAGAGCTGATACACTTTTCCATGGCCAGGGTGGAATCTGAATTTCACCTCATGGATCTTTGACAGTAATCGACTGTCATACCTCCAGTAACCTGGAGAAAAATTTCCCACTTTTTGCCTTTGCAACCACTGAGGCTGCAGCCTAGTGCCCATTTGTTACTTCTGAATTCTCAACCAAGCCCTAAAGGCCTTCTGGCTTCCATCACTGCTGGTGTCCACCAGTGGGTTCTTAGGCTGCTGCCTTGACAGGCACCGACAACCTTAACAACTGCTTCTGCAATGGAGGCCTTAAACATGGCCCACTCCCCAGTGTCCCCAGCCTCCCCTGAAATGCACGAGCAATCTCACCCCTTCCAGAGGTGCAGGTCAATGACCCCACGGACAGGGGCCTCCACCAGAAGCTCCCAGTTCACCCTCACAACATGTTTGGATTTACCGGGTCTATCCAGCAGCCTTCCCCACCATCTGATCCAACTCACCACCAGGTGGTATTCAGTTGACACCTTTGCCCCTCTTTTGTGTCCAAAAAATTCAGCAGCATATCTGATGATATGACCGCACAGTCGATCATCCATCTTTGGCCTAAGGTTTTCTGGAACCAAGTACACATATGAGTCATCTCATGCTGACAGAAACACTTAATATAATCTGCTTCATCTTAACAAAACATTTCCAGCAGACACATAACATGAGCATTCATCTGGAGCTATGTTAGAGGATCGTGTGGGTTGAGGTGAGAGGTGTTTTTGGGGCATTAAACCAAAACATGAGGTAAAGGACCAGAAGGACCAGGAGGGGGGTGGCCACACAGACTCTGTTTGTTGACACACATTTCACATGTAACCTGGAATCTAGGATCGTTTATTATGGTGAATAATAAACCATTACATAACACAACTGTGTCACAAAGCAGTGATGTTCTTCATCAGTTTGAAAAGATAAAACATCTTTATTTATGAACTTGCTTACTTACTTGTTCTCAAGCTTTCAACCATGCAATATCAGATATTGTTTGTAGATGTGAGTTGTTTAGTCTCACATGTTTCTGCTGTGATTCATTCAGTAAAACAGTCAGATTCATCAATGGGACATTGACTGAGTGGATACAACAATATTAAACCATATTACATGGTTATGTTATCAATGACCTGACAGATGAGTAATCTGTTGACAGATCAATGTCCAGCTACTAAATGAACCTGTCTGATCTGATCCCTGTGTGTGGACCAGCCGTGTCCACATCTCTCAAAGCACCATGGAGTGTCTTCATGGTGAGTTTGAAGTGGAGCCAGGGAACGGAGGTGACCGCTGTGACTACCTGAGGGAGAGAGGCATCGACACCTACCTGGTAGTTGTTCCTAAAGGACCTTTGGGAAAGAATGGCATCAACGGTGTAGTGAGTCACACCTGCGCCCCACCTGCACACAGATGTTTAGATATTCTTAGATATCTTATCTCATTTTAGATGACTCTTGTTTAGCCACATGATTAAACATTTTTTAACAAAAATGTAAAGTAGACATGCTGTGTGCCCTTTCTCCTCATCAGAAGCTGTCTGTAACCTCCTCCAATGGAAACTCTCCACTGCTGATCAACACCACAGAGTGTAATGGCAGCGCTAACACAGCCTGCACCACCCCAGAGGAGCCAGAGGAGCTGGATACCAGGGTAACCACTGAGGTCCTCCATCATGGATGGACCATCAGAACATGTGTTAACCCAGATGGTTTTTAGAGACTGGCTGACTGGCAAACCAGCTGACTGACAGACCAGCTGCCATGATTCATGTCAGCTGATCTGAATTGTGTTCTTGTTGGCCTTCAGGTGGTGAACCCGTCCTTCCCTAACCCGCGCAGACGGCTGCGACTACGGGACCTGGCTGAGAGGGTGATTGATGCTCAGGAGAATGAGCAGGAGCTCAACAAACTGCTGAATGAGGCTCTGCTGGAGAGAGAGACGGTCCAGGCGTAAGTCACCATCCCCCAGTTTGAACCACAAACACCTGGTTCCTTCTGGAGGATGCTGCTGTCCTTAATGTCAGCCGGTGTTAGAGGTGGTCAGACTGGACTCTGAGCCAGGGTCATTATTCTGTCATGTTTGTAACAAATAGTAATGACACATGGCAGTCTAAGTCTATAGAAACATACAGTAACTAGGGGTTGTCTCAGTATACACCTGAGCCAGCCCTGACTATAAGCTTTATCAAAGAGGACTGTTTGAAACCTGATCATAAATGTAGAGGGGCAAACTAATCCTGAACCCAGACTGGGAGCTGGAAAAGAGCCTGGTAGATGAAGCCATTCTACTCTTAGAGACTCTATGCACCACAGTAGATCTGTACTTACAGAGCAGAGTGTTCTGTCAGGATAACAGGAAACTATAAGCTCTTTAAGATACGATGGTATTATATTCTGGATTTTATAGGGGATGTTACAGGGAGCCAATGCAGAACAGATTTGGTACAAACAAAGAAGTGTGTGGCAAACATTTGTGCACACAAGGGATACATGATTGATTCAAACTGAAATCAATTAGTTGATCAATTATCAACTGGACTTGGACCAGATCAGCAGTCTTCCTTTAACATCATTGGCATGACTCAGTGTCTGTATCAGAGACCAACCAGAGACCAGTTGTATAGTTTGGATCAGATTTTCATGACATTTCTCAGGCTCTTCATTCTTCAGGTCTCTGTGCTTAAGTCTCCATAGACAAAGCAGCACCTTAAAAACTTTTTGATGTCAGGTGAACTGTAGTCCTGATTTAACCACTGAGATTTTCTTGTGTTGTCAGTTTGAAGGGGAAACACACCAACAGACTGTCCCTGAGATTTGTGGATCCTGACCTGGAGACTCGTTACTCTGTAGAGAAGGAGAAACAGAGCGGAGCAGCCTTCTGTTGCTCCTGTGTGGTCCTGTTCTTCACTGCAGCCATGGAGGCCCTTATAGACCCCTGGTCAGTCCACAAGGCTATAACTAATATCCTCACACTTCTTTATCCTCAGTGTGTTTCATTGATGTCTCATTCTGAGACACACACCAAAGAAAAATAACAAAGCTAATTTAGCTGGGGACTGTAATTATAAAATGATTGTGTTGATGCAATTGTTCTCTGTGCTGAAAGTGTCCTCCAACATTTATATCCGGCACTTCTGTATTCTGTAGCCATCATAGCCTGGCTCACTGTCATGTTGTTTTCTGTGTACAGTAGTTAATGAGACACAGATGTCAGTGTGGATTGTTGACTGTTTTGTATTTCTCCCATTGTCTCTGTGTTAATGTGGAACAGGCTGATTGCAAATTACATCACCTTTGCAGTGGGAGAAGTTCTTCTGCTCATTCTGACCATCTGCTCTCTAGCTGCCATCTTCCCCAGAGTGAGTCACTGCACCTCATCCCTAGATATGAGTTGTGTTTTCACTACCTGCTGCTACCAGGTACCAGGTACCAGTCAATCTGGGGAGTGGAAGGGGGCTCTTAAACTGAAACACAGGTAAATGTTAGTGAGTCAGTGACAGTAGGGACAGGAGCTTGTCACAAAAACATGTCCTCACAGAAGCATATGTTCTTAATGTTTTGGGATGTTTGCATTGGGAAGAAATCAGTGTCAGTCTGTGTGAGTTCAGTCCAGAGCTGGAGACAGGATGTGGTTATCCTAGCTTAGCTATGACTGGAAGCAGCAAGCTTGAGTTCAGAAACACACATTTGTCGCTCAGTAATGAACATCAGCTTCTGTGACTGTTCAGTTGACTCAGAAAACTTAGCCATTATTTCAAAACAATTGATCTGTGGTCCAGACCCTTAAGACTTCACTGGATACTGATGGTGGAGGTGATGTCATCTATGGAAACACATAATTTTTTTGTAAATAACAAACTGAACACATGCACTCTGACATTCTTTGTGTAAAAGGCACTGTGGTGTACTGTGTGTGTGTGTGTGTGTGTGTGTGTGTGTGTGTGTGTGTGTGTGTGTGTGTGTGTGTGTGTGTGTGTGTGTGTGTGTGTGTGTGGCATAGAAACAATTCTGTTGATTCCAACTTGTCATGGAAATTCAGATGTATTGATGCCCAGCAGGCAGGACAGTATTGATTGCTGCTGTCACAGGTCAGTCAGGAGCACACACACACACACACACACACACATACACACACACACAGAGTCACATGCTCTGAGGAGATGCAGACTCACTGTAAACATCAATATCACATCAGATATTGGCCTGCAGTAACATTTCCATTAGCAGACATGTATGCACACGAGCGCATATGTCAGTGTGATGCGGACACTGTCACCAGCCTGGACTGGACACTTTGTACAGGTTTGACATGACATGACTGTCTGTTTCACCAGGGCTATGTAGCAGATTCAACAAACCCAGGTTATTGTCTCCTGATCTGGTTTAGCTGAACCTAACACTATCTTTTGATAACTGGTTCAATTAGCTGTGGTTTACTTACAGGTACAAGCTGTTCATGAGGACTTTTTAATCTGACTTTTTAATCATAAACATCATCAAAAACATGAATAAAATACTGACATGTTCAACATTTATTCTGATTAAAGTCAGACTGAGGATCAGCTGTAATTAAGATGAATCATCATGAAGTGTCTCATCTGTCTGATGATGAACAGACTGCTATGAACATGATGCGATCATTTAAAGTGAGGTCAGACTGTTCAGAGTGTTACTTTTTATTTCCATTTTGGCTCACAGAGTCTCCTGATGTTATTCTGGTCTGCAGTTATGAAGCGGAGAGTAAAAGCTTCTCAGAATTACTTTGGTTACAGAATGTGTTCAGTTCAGATGAAGTTATAATTAGTTCTGATGTACAGTAGTTATTTAATGATCAACTCTCTTTATTAGAAGCTCTGTATTAAAACCAGAATGGGCAAAGACACAAACACAGAACATCCACATATCTATACAAATATCTTTATTATTCAGCACTGGAAAACCTTAAATAAACTAAATGACCTTAGATCCTGGTTCATGCCTCTGCTGTGACTAAGGTCAGTTTCACACCTGAAATGAGAGGTTTGTCTCTGTCCCACTGTGTGTTTCTATGGTGATGCATCACTAGAAAAATGATCAGCTAGCAACTCCACATCAGTTTAGATTAATCAAGCGCTGAGTTTGATCAGTTTTAGTTTTGAACTAGGAGCTTATGAAGTCCAGGTACAGGTGTGAGGTAAACCTTATAAAGTCTGAAATGAAGTTTGAATTAATCTGGATCAGATTAGTGAGTTTGAAACTGGATTTAAAT
The DNA here is from genome assembly GCA_038496675.1 of Rachycentron canadum. Classification (NCBI taxonomy): domain Eukaryota; kingdom Metazoa; phylum Chordata; class Actinopteri; order Carangiformes; family Rachycentridae; genus Rachycentron; species Rachycentron canadum. The sequence goes on from CM076653.1 coordinate 13,891,401, forward strand.
GTAATCACATGCTTATCCTGTATCCATGGAAGTGGCACTCAAACTGGTCTGGTTTTTACAGGCTGTACTGCACTCTTACTGACTGGATTGTGTTTCTGTGCAGGTCTTTCCCAAGAAGCTGGTGTCGTTCTCCACCTGGATTGACCACACCCGCTGGGCCCGGAACACCTGGGCCATGGCAGCCATCTTTATCCTCACCATGGCCGACATAATGGACATGGTGAGCTACTCTCTGCTACAGTCTGTCTATAGTGAGCTGTGTCTGATGCCTGGACCTAGATCTAGAAACCAGAGCCCTGGGACAAGACATAGACCTCCAGTCTGTCCATGTTTAGAAATTATGTTCACGATGATCCTCATCTCAGGACTTTGTGTCTCTCCTCTGTCCAGCTGAGTTGTCTGCCTCGAGTCCCAGACTCAGGCAGCACCACTGTGGCTCCCTCTTTCTCCTCCTCCTCCTCCTCCTTCACTCAGTCGAACCCTGGCGGTTGCCTGAGCAACCCCAAATATTACAGCTACATTGCTGTGCTGGCTCTGATGGCCACCACCATGCTGGTCCAGGTCAGTCACATGGTCAAGCTCACCCTGATGCTGCTCATCACCATGGCAACCGGCATTGTGAACATCTACAGCTGGAGGGACATCTTCGACCGCTATGACATGGCTCGCTTCCAGGACTACAGGTGAGACCAGGAAGAAGCTGGTGTCACCTGAGTGAAGCAGGAGTCATCAGACCTGGTCCATGTGTGACAAACAGCAGCTACAGTGTTGTTTTTTCACAAGTTGTCAACCCGTTTGTCTCTGCAGGTCATCCCTGGTTCCCTCCAAGTTCACGATGACCATCATGATCTTCATTATGATGGTCAGCTTCTACTACTTCTCTCGACATGTAAGTTCATGTCTGCTGAGTCGGCTGCACGTTTGCAGCACACAGAAACTCTACGAGTTGCAATAGTGTTAGATCCTGCTGCCTTAACATGACAGCACATCCCAGTAACTTCCTGTGTCCTCTCATCAAATGACTAGAACTCCTCAGTGATTGATGATGATGCCAGGACAGTGTAGCTGATGTAGATGATACAACAAAGGCTTGTGTTGTAGGTTGCTATAGTGACATAAGTACAACACCTAAGGTCCCTTAACACTAACACAAATTAGACCACAGACCAGATCAGATTTGTGCTTTAGGTACAGACTCCGACATCTTCATCATTTCCGGGTCTGTTGCAGCTCAACCTCACAACGCACAGTCAGTTATATGTTAGAGGCAACAGATCAACATACATGCGTCAGTTCAAGGGAACAACAAAAAAAGTAATGTAAAGAAGATGCTGCCATTGCCCCATATTAAATAATAAGACTATTCAACTGTAAATGTCAACAGCTTTACATAATTGACTCAGCTACGACCGTGCAGCCGATATAGTGAAAGTACAATGTGTACAACAATACAATTGATAGAATACAATTAAATTATAGTGAACATAAATGATTCTTTATGATAAGTTATTTTTGCTGGGACTCCAAACCTCCATCACTACAGACTTGACTCTGTCTGTTTCCAGCTCTGCTGCACACACATCTCAGTGTGTGGACGTCTCTGTACAAAGGTCAGCTCTGATCAGACCTCAGCAGAGCACAGGTAGAGTTCTCTAACCAATCAAGACCACACAGGTTCGAAGACTGCACCAGGCAGTGAAAAGAATGAGTTAATATATAAATAATATTATATAATTAATTATAATACATAAATAATGGGGACATGCTATTGGGACAAATATGGAAGATTTCAGATTGAAGCTCTGACGACTGTTTGTCATTAACATGGCCACACTGATTGTATCTGCTCCTATATCTACGCACTGGTCCAGCACTAACACCAGTTCCTGTCTGAAGGTTGAGAAGCTCGCCCGCACCCTGTTCCTGTGGAAGATCGAGGTCCATGAGCAGAAGGAGAAGGTGTACGAGATGAGGCGCTGGAATGAAGCACTGGTGACCAACATGCTGCCTGAGCATGTGGCTCGACACTTCCTGGGTTCCAAGAAAAGAGATGAGGTGAGATCCTCATATGGACCCGGGGTCAGGAGGCCCAGCTGTTTGTGTAGCGCTGCAGTTTGTGTCTGATAACATCGATTCATTGTAAATTTCACACAGGTTCCTCAAAAATCTTGTAAATATGATCTCCTCCAGGAGCTGTACAGTCAGTCCTACGACGAGATTGGAGTCATGTTTGCCTCCATCCCCAATTTCTCTGACTTCTACACAGAGGAGAGCATCAACAACGGAGGCATCGAGTGTCTACGCTTCCTCAACGAGATCATCTCAGACTTCGACAGTGTAAGTGTTGTCCTGTGTGTGTGAGTTTGAAGTGGTTGACCTCATCTACTTGACATTTGACCTGTGTTTATGCCAGCTGCTGGATGAGCCTCAGTTCCGCTGCATCACAAAAATCAAGACCATAGGCAGCACCTACATGGCAGCATCAGGTGTTACCCCAGATGTCAGCAATGGCTACACCTGCATGAAGGTGAGCTGGGTCGTATGTACTTTCAGTATGTCTCTGATTAAACCAGCATTACTCATGATGCAGTTCAGGGTCTTGGACTCAGTAATGATCACGTGTCACTGGTGATGATGGTGGTCTGTGATTGGTCTGTGTCTGACAGAAGGAGGAGCAATCGGACAGGGAGCGCTGGCAGCACCTGGCAGACCTGGCAGACTTCGCACTGGCCATGAAGGTCACACTCATGAACATCAACTACCAGTCGTTCAACAACTTCATGCTGCGCATTGGTGCGTGCCAACCCCTGTAAACCACTCTGTGGCTGAGTGACTCATGGAGTCTCCCTGTTGGTTGTTGCTCTTTCAGAATCATTTAGTTTTTTTTCTCTTTTCAAAAGAAGCACATGGCAACAAACCTAAGCTACTCTCCCTCCATATATCCAAATTTATTTCAAATTTATTTATTTTTATAGAGCAAATTTTAAAAACATTAAGAAACTGACTAGAGTGCTGTACAACAGCAGGAAAGCACAATATAATGGAGACAAAAAAATCAACAAAGTTTGAGGAGGCCCATGTCTGATGATCTGAGGGGCCCGGAGGTCTTTGCTGTAGGGGGAGCTGAACCACTGAGGGCTTTAAAAACAAAGAACAGAACATTGAAATTGATTCTAAAACAAATTGATTGGGAGCCAGTACAGAGAGGCTAGGACAGGGGTGATGTGAATTCTCTGCCTGGAACCAGGTCAGGTGCTGAGCTGTAGCGTTCTAGACCAGTTGCATGCAGGACAAGGACAACTGGCTGATTCCAGCAAACAGCGTGTTACATTGGAGCTTGGAGGATACAAGAGACTTTCATGTCTGTGCTGACCACAGCATCTGATGTGAATGAGCCTCTATCTTCAGACGAGTGATAGAGTACCTACCAGACCTGATCATCACTCACCTCTGTCTTCCATGTGTGGCTCTCACTGTGAGATAACCTCCCTGTGAAGAGTATTCAGTCTGCATTCCTCTGCACCTCTGCTGATCTCCATAAGGGATTCCTGATGGAGGTCAGCAGACAGGTGGAGAGACAGATCACTCACATACAATGTATACAAACGTCATCACCTACTGTGTGGTTTACATGATAATGTTCAACGGAGGTGGAGCAGGTTGTACACTTGTCAGAGGGTTGGTGGTTTGATCCTCAACTCCTCCAATCTGCATGTCAAAGTGTCCTTGGGCAAGGTACTGAACCTTAAATTGCATCTGATGGCTGTTCCATCAGTGTATGGGTGTGGGTATGTGTGGTAGAAGCATTATATAACTATTAGTGGCAGATGAAGTATATGAATATTAGTATAAAGCGCTCTAAAGTGATTTCCATTGTAAAAGGCTTTGAGTAGACAATAAGATGAGAAAAGCACTATATAAGCAGTCCATTTACCATTTAACCACAAATCCAGTTTGATCACAGTGTAGTTTTTTTAACATCAGTGTTAGTGTTCATTTGTTATTGCAAATCTTTCAAAACAATGACCAAGTTACTAAGAGTCTAACATAAAAAAAAATAGACCCTGGTGTTCTGACTGCTCTAGCTGATGTCCTCCTGTATCCTGGTGTAACTGACAGGAAACTTCCCTCAGGGTTAATGGTGAGCCAGGTGAACTCATCTGTTGTCTGTGTCCACTCTCCTTCAGGTCTGAATAAGGGTGGAGTCCTAGCAGGAGTGATCGGTGCTCGCAAACCCCACTATGATATCTGGGGCAACACTGTGAACGTGGCCAGTCGCATGGAGTCCACAGGGGTGATGGGAAACATTCAGGTAGAGCACTGGGTTTACTGGAAGCCTCTGGGTTACTAAACACACTGGTCACACTAACCAGGTTTCATCCAGGTCACTAATAGTCCTTTTGTGCGTGTGTGTGTGTGTGTGTGTGTGTGTGTGTGTGTGTGTGTGTCTGTGTGTGTCTGTGTGTGTGTGTGTTGCCCCCAAGGTGGTGGAGGACTGCTACAACATCCTAAAGGAGTATGGCTTCCGCTTTGTGAGGCGGGGGCCAATCTTTGTGAAGGGGAAGGGGGAACTGCTCACCTACTTTCTGAAGGGAAGAGACAAACAAGGCTCCTTCATCAACGGCTCCTCTGTCACTCTGCCTCATCAGGTGGTGGACAGCTAGAGACCACACACACACCTGTGTGATCATTATGGGGGATGGTGCAGAGGACTGAACCCAACCTGAGCTTCACACAACGTTTACAATTCAAACTACACACCACTGATACACTGCACACCTGAGACAATGCAGACATGCTCATGTGAATGGAGAGAAATCAGCACCAGCAGAGACTGGATTGGTCATGTTCACATTGAACCAAGAATTCAGAATATTTTAATTAACTGAATCTACAGTGAAATTATAGTGAAAAACACATGATTTGGACATTGAACACAAGTAATTAGAGATAATTAGACTGAGCAGTGTTGCCTCACAGGTTGTGTTTGAATCTGTCAGCCTGTTGCTGGCAAGATCTCTTCATGCCTGTGTAACCCGGCTTCCTCCGACAGTCCACAGACCTGTCCAGGGTGTACCCCACCTGGGTTTAGCATCATCAGTCTCAGCAGAAAAATAACCCCAGGTACAAAATGTTAAGTCAAATCCTCTAATCATAAAAATGAAATCTAAAATCATTAATTATTAGCTATTTTTTCTTTTATATGTTCTGATTTCCACATTTCAAATATGAGGATGGCTGATGACTGACTGACTTATTTATTTCCAACACACACACACACACATGCACACACACTTGCATCTCCTCAGCACATTAACACCAGGTGTCTTTTAAACTCTGGACGTTCCCCTGTTTACAGAATACTTCCATGTACTGAGTCTGACAGACTGAGCCGAGTTCAAGTCTCTGTCTCTGATGAGGAAGAGGATTTGAAGTGGACCAATGAGAGGCTAGAGTGTAATGATTGCAGAGTGATTTGCCTCTGTGTGCTCCCGGGTGTGTGTAAGAGCATGTGGATCAGCTATAGTGTATTAGTTCTCCTTGATCCTGATCTGGAGATGGGTCTCTCTGGGCCTAAACCTGCTACTCTACACTGCTGGCTTCTTGATACTGTGTCGAACCTGATGGACAAGAGACACTGAGACTGTCAGTTGTAGGAGAGAGACAGTGAAACATGTTTGAGATGTGTTTCACACTGATGGTGGACTGATGAAAGTGCCTCTGTCCTCAACAGAAAAGAGACTGGGGACAGTCCTCCACAGAGGATGGTTCCAGTTCATTACTAGAGTAGCTTAGTGTTTTTAGATCTGTTGGTTCTGAGATCAGGAAACAGGGTGAGGTCCAGAGACACGATTAGTCAGACTGAATTGAATTGAAGAAGGTGAGGAGTGAAACATCATCACTGCTCACAGATCCACTTTCTGTTCCTGCTGCATCACTGTAGTTATTGTCAGCAATGTTTCAGATCCACTCAGTGGATAAACTGACTGATCCTGTTTCTGGACCCATTCCTCATGTCAGTTATATCACCATTACATGCGACCTCAGAGATGAAGTTGGTGTGAACAGATCACTAAAGGATACAGGACACATGATCAGGTGTCCCTTCCATCACTGCACAGTGGACAAGAAGACAATTAATTTCTGTCAGGGTGTAATTGTAATTGGTGTCATTATGTGAGCTGCACCTGTACACTGGCAGCTGATGACAGCTTTGGAATTCACACCTGGAGAGAATTCACAGGTATTTAATCTCTGCCTGGTGTCAGATCCCTGCATGTGTTAATATCTCCTAAGATATGTGTGCAGGTGAAAGAACTCATATAAGGTGGGCTCTGTGGACTCAGACAATGTGAGGTACTCTACCTCACAATGTGAGGTCTCACCTCTAACTCAGTCCTCTTGGTCCCTCTACCAGAGGTGGAGGTCAGGTGGAGAGATCAGCTGGTGTGTCAGTGTGCGACAGAACTAAAAGTGACTCACATAACATAACATGAAGTCCACCATGCAGGTTTTAAATCCCATTGTGCGGGTCTTGAAGTCCATCATGGGGGATCTAAAGTTCACCATATAGGTGCTGAAGTTCATTTTGCAGGTCCTGAAGCAAATTGTGCAGGTCCTAATCATAGAGCTGGTTCTTAGTCACAAACCTGAACTTCAGACCTGACTCCCCTATGGTTTGTGTTTGAGATGTTTGAGATATTTGACTGACAGCAGTGATGTTCAGGGCAATGAGTAGGAAGCAGCTGGACTGTGTGTGGTTTGGGGAGAGTAATAAGGAGCCACTGCTTTTTCCTCTGCTGATTGTACAACCCATTAAAGTCTGTAGAATGGGATGGAAGTGCAATAGTTTCTTCTTCAAACCTGATACTCTCCTCTTCAGGAAAGGTTCAATCATTCCTTCCCCTTTAATTCATATTTTTATAAAGTAATCTTTTGTTGTCTTTAAAGAAATGAAAGAGGACGTGTGAAGTGTGTCCTTACTGTACATAGAGTTCAGACTGTGTTTAATGGTCAGATTTATTTATTGGAGATGACAAGGATGTTGTCTCTTTTCTTATACTGATGTGAAAGTGCCAATGATTCGGGAATGGTTTCAGATGAAAAAGCCTCTACATGGACCACGGTTGTTTTCTCTCCTCTCCCTTGTATTTCAAAAGAGTCTCAGGCTCGGGAACAATTAGCACTTTGATACTGTGTCAACTCAGTATTTGATTCCAGGTTTTGGTCGCAAAATTTTTTGAGCTAAGTTCCACTGTCTGGAGAGCCCAGGCCAGCTGGGCCAGCTGACGGCAACAAGGCGATTCAATCATGTGGTTGTAGTTGTTGTTACTGTTCAGATCCAGACTGCTCCTCAGTTTTGTGGACTGACTTAGACACTGTAGGTCTCCTCAGCCTGTTCTGAGCAGCTGATCCTAGTCCTGGTCTTTAAGTTGAAGAATCTCTTTCAGTGTACCCTCTTTCATTTCAGTTGTTTGTCATCATGAGGTGAGTTGATTAAAGATATCTAATAAAATCAAGCCTCAATTTCTACATTACTACAGAGTTAGTGGAAACGACAGCACAGTGATTCAGGAAGGGCTCAGTAGCTCTACGTCCCTGAACACACCTCCAACTCTGACCTGTTGGTGGGGCTGGAGCATTTGAGGCACAGGCCGAAAGTTGCAGAAAAGCATCAGAAGAATGTCTCCAATCAGCGTGACTCACTTTTGACCACATGAATTCTAAAATAATCCAGATGATAAAAATATTTTATGTACAAAAATCTTACTCAGCTGCATTTAATGACTATTCCAACTCTGCTATTATTAATACTTCCCCACATAAAAAGTAAAAGGAAGCACATTTGCACTTAATTCCTCATGAAAAAAATGGAAAAATTAAAATGTGGATCTATTGGGCTGCAATTTATGGAGAAATTAAATGAAGAAATTTGGATAGTTGGAGACTAATTTGTCTTAGAAATAAAATTGAGTTCAGTTTTTGAGTTGATTCTTGTAACTACTGTGTAAAGTAGAAGACAAAACATGTCGTCATTTGTTTCATTTTATTATCATTGCTGTTACTTAGCTCTTACTGCTGTTGAGCTAAGAGAAAAAAGTTTTTAGTTGATAATTTAGAGTATAGTTGCTTTTCCCAACCAAGTAAAGATCACTTGAACTCAACAACAAAAACGATCATTGAAAGTTATGATAATGCCTAAAATTTATGACAGCACTGTCAGCCCCAAAGCTTCCTTGGTTCTACAGCAGTTTCCAAAACCTGCCCTGTCACAGCTCAGCTTAATCCAAGGTGTTTGCTCCAACATGAGATGTGTAAATGGCCCAAAATGAAGAAGATGTTAGACTAAATACAGTTATGTGAGTCACATTATCTAATACAAGAACAGCATTGTAAGAATCAACACATAGCAGCTTGTGCCTTCTTATTAGGTGAGAACAGACAGAGTGAGGCTCCGAGAATCTGCCTGTCTGCTGATGTGTGATGTCATGACACATGACACAAAGAACAATTCATTCATTACAATATGATCAGGATTATAAGTAATAATGCTTTCACATTCTTATGTATCAGAATTTCCATTACAATTTATACCAGATTATTCTGGTTGGATGTTGAACACAAATATGAAGAAAAACTTGACAATCAGAAATGGACAATCAATTTCAGAACAGAGACATTTTCAAGTATCTTTATTGTCATTGTTTAAAACAACAAGACAGTGAGGCATTTCCCATAGCAATGGAATCCAAAAAAAAAAAAAAAAAAAAAAAAAAATTAAACATGAATAGTGCTAATAATAAATTAAAATATGTATAATAACAGTCATAGTTTAGGGGCAGATTATGGTATCCACGTTACTGTATGTTGTGTGTGTAATGTATACAATTTCATATATTTTGAAGGTGAACCTATGGATAAAGGTATTTTTTGTGCAGCTGATTTTATTGGTGGGTAAATTCCTCATGGGAAGAAATTGACTCCAAACCAAACTATAATATGGCTCAGCTACTTATGGTGGGAAGAAAAATAAAGTGAAGTCTCTGTTCACCCTGTATATGGTGGACTTCAAATACACTGAGTCTTGCCATGCACTGTAAGATGCAGGACATCTTGGACAACATTCACAATGTAGGTTAGTAAAAGTATGTGAACCCCTCACCTAATGACTTCAACAAATGCACACACACAATCCACATCAAAGTTATCTGATACAGTTTATTCTTCTCTGGAGGGGACTAATGAAATACGTAAAGGTACTTCATAGTATTTGTGCATGTAATAAAATACGCACTAAGTCCAAAAACATTTTCTGTTGAGAGTTTGACATTTGATTACTCATTAAGTTCACATTAAAGGTAGTTTAAAGTACTTGTGCCAGATGCAGTAACTCCAGCAGTAAACGTACATTGAACCACTTATTGAGGAAATGTTCTCTATCCTACATTAAATCTACGTCAGCCAATGTGTTTAACCACCGACTGAGTTAGTCCACGTTGTTCTGTGCCTTAATACAAATGAAAGAAGTATTGGAAATGAAAGTGAATGTTTTTCCTTGATCATCCACTCATTCACTCCACTCACTATACAGAGCCTCAACACTGAGACCATTCAATCATCAACTCAAGAACAGTTTCGGGTTCTAGTGGATAATCTTCTGCTTGTTGCCTTTCTATCTTTCACTTTTCTATACAGTCTATACTTTCACCCCGTGTTCCCACTACGAGCGCAATGCATTGTGGTCTATATTGCTTGGTTAGTGATCATCGATTGTACACTACTTTTCCTGATGCATCGTGGGATACTATGAGCCCACTATATGGGATATAATACCTCACAGTAGAGATTCGCACACTAGTAGGAAATGGCTAAGTCTTTATGTGGTGGACTATAACGGAAGCAGGGAGTGAGCTCGGACACAGTCTCTGTTGTCATCAGGTCCTCAAAGCTGGGTAATCGTTACCGCCAGTCTTACAACGATCGTACACAAACACGGGCGGCCGGTTCGACCACGGAAACACGGATGGCGTCTGTCTTCACCGCAGTCCGTGGCGCTGAAGGGAAGCGCAATGACAGGAATACGCAAACAGGTCAGTAAATGCTCTCTGACACGTTAGCTAAAGCTAGCCAAGGCTACAATAAACTGTTGTGAATGTGTGTCAGGTTTCAGCTGGTTTCAGGCCTGTAAATTGTCAAACCAAGCGTTAAAGCAGCCTCTGACCGGTTCCCCCTGAATTTTATATTTCCAGTATAATTTTACTTCGCTACTGGCTTGTTTGCCTTGCAACCAGACAGAAACGTTTCATCCATTGGAATAGGGTGAGTCAGTGTGTTTTTGAATCTGACAATAATAATAATGTATTTGAATCATATCACATACCATTACTCGTCGTAATAGAGTAGGGGTGTGTATTGTGTTATAGGGTTAAACAGCAGTAAACGAGTGTTATAATGCACCTACCTAATGTTACGATAAGCATGGGCCCCAGGACAGATACCTCGCAGTGACCTCTCTATCCAGTGATCTGTCATACAGCTGCAGTCAGACTGCAGAGGCATGCAGCAGCTCTGTGCAGCTCACATCTGTCTGACCTCTGCAGCATCAGGTCAATGCACCTGCCCAGCTTCCTGTCATGACTTGTCTGTATATGACCAGATGGATGGCAAAAGACTCTTGATTGTTCTCACCCCGATGTTTGTCTGAACACTTTGTTTAGTTACTATTTGATATAATACAATATCACTCTAGTATTGAACTGTGGCGTTACTTCATACATTTGTACCCTCAGACTAATCCTTTACTGAGGTCATAATTCTGGGAGTTACAGGGATAGTTTGTGTTCAGTGTGAAGAAGTTTTGTTTGTAGCACAGACATGTTTTACTGTAGAAGAGGAAAGTTCAGTTTCAGTCAGCATTTCCTGGTGGTTTTGCCATTGATAAATTTACTTTGTCATATTTGTCATTTCAGGTATAGCAAAAGCACAGATAGAAAGCACTCAGCCAACTGTCTTCTTTGCCCCAAGTTGTGCATGTTTCACGTGTTCAAAGTTACAAGTATACAAAGAGCTGTTAAGGAAAGAATTTCATTTAATAAAAGTTATGTATATTTTACATATGAATATTTGCTTGTCTTTCTATTCCTCTATGATAAAACTGTTGGTTAGACTAAACAAGATGTCAACTTGGGCTTTGTAAAACTAGATAGAAAACCAGTAATCTGAACAGAGAGCTTTGTCAGTATATCTTTGAAGAATGACCTGAAAATATTAACCAATGTATTAGAATAGTTACAGATTAATTTTCTGTCTATCAAATGATTAATTAATGGTCTTATCCTTGCAGCTCTAATTGCTAATTCCAATTTTCAAAATCACATCCCATCTTCATTAAATTATTTGTTCAACCAACTCAAAAAAAACCAAACAAATATATTCAGTTTCTAATCAGTCAACACAAAGGGGGAAGTTCTTAAAGTTGATCAGAGGCATATATACACTCAACCATGGACTCTAACCTATTAGCCTCCTGCTCCTCTCCCCCAGCATGCAGTGACTGAGGTGTGACGGTGCAGTTTGTCCAGTGGCAGCAGCAGGCGTCAAGCTTAGATGAAGGATGAAGAGCCCAGTGCACAGATGCAGGGATGTGGAACATGGGCGTGGTCAGACCGGGGATGGGACAGGAGTCAACTGCCTACAGGCTGAACAGCGCATCCCTATCTCTAAAGATGTTATCACTTCCTCCTCGGCCTCTGCCATGTGGTTCATCAGGGATGCCTGTGGCATTATATGTGCTGTCATCACTTGGCTGCTGGTGTTTTATGCTGAGTTTGTGGTGCTGTTTGTGATGCTGCTGCCCTCTAAGAATCTGACATACAGCATTGTAAATGGGACCCTGTTCAACACTCTGGCCTTCCTTGCTCTCGCCTCTCACCTCAGGGCAATGTGCACTGACCCTGTAAGTAGGCCTTTTTTGGGGTAATTTATGCACACACATTTAAATGAGGCAACAGGCTGTTTTTATCTCTCTTGCAGAGAAGATTTCGCTCTTATCTTTAAATAGTCCTGAATAATAGACCAGAACTTTCATAGAATTACAGTAAATTTAGCCTCTGTCTATTTATTTCATTGTGCTAATTACTTAAATGAAACACCCTTAAGTCATCCTCTGTCTAATGTTTCCTAATAGGGGGCAGTTCCAAAAGGGAATGCTACTAAGGAATACATAGAAAGCCTTCAGCTGAAACCAGGGCAGGTAGTATACAAATGTCCCAAGTGCTGCAGCATCAAGCCTGACCGAGCTCACCACTGCAGGTAGGGCAAGCATATCAAATACTCATTGTAGCATTTGGTATTCACAAACCCATGTTTACAGCTGCATTGTTTTTGTGCTACCATGATGTCGAGCCTTTCACTTTCTACTAATGTACTTTTGCACAGTGTGTGCACTCGTCTTTTTTTTTTTTTTTCCCCTTCTCCTTTAACATGAAACTGGTCTCTCTCAGTGTTTGCAAACGCTGCATACGGAAGATGGACCACCACTGCCCCTGGGTCAATAACTGTGTTGGGGAGAACAACCAAAAGTACTTTGTGCTTTTCACAGTAAGTTCACTGCAGCAATGAGTCTCTAATGTATGTCGATCAAAAACATAGAAGACCATAAGAAGCCAAGTTTCGGCCTTTGAGAGTAAGAAGCTGTGTTCACATTGTAGCTAACTGGGAGGTGATACTTTTTTACCAGCTTCTTTGTGTAACAATGAAGTGGTTGTTGTGTTTAAAAGTTGGTCGAAGTTGCCGGTGTAATGCAGTACAGATGCAGATCAATTCCTCAACACTTAGCACTCTTTTTGCAGGTTCTCTATGCAGTGACTTGTCCTTCATCGTACCCTTTTTTTCTTTCTATGAATCTAGATGTACATTGCACTCATCTCTCTTCACGCTCTGGTCATGGTGGTCTTCCATTTCCTCTACTGCTTTGAAGATGACTGGACAAGTGAGTGCTTTTAAGGCTTCATAGCCCTCAATTTATTTCACTTTTTCGAAAGACAACAGGCTTGTCAGTTCCCAGAACTGTACCTAAACTGGCTTAATATTTAATTGTAGCTATTTGTGAAATGCTTTTATTGTGATGAAAATTAATATAAATTAAGCAACAACGCAATATATATAAGGCCATGTTTTTAGCTAAAACCAAGATTTTTCTCTGAAAGGTTGCTTCAGAAAAGGTTGTGTTAGTAGCAGTAGCACAAATTCAGTTTGTACACATCATATACACAGTCTGGGACCACATCTGGATACAGCTGATGGAAGTTGTTCTAGACTTTTGGACTCCACTGTCCCCACTTTTCCACCTTGTTAATTAAATTGACATAATTCAATGTCTCTGTGTTTCTGAAATTAAAGCATAGAACATATGAAGAATTTGAGATTTTAAAAAGGTGGAATCACTAAATTAGATTTAATTCCAATTCTTTAACTCATTCAGCATCTTAACACACTTGTAACATGAAAATCAAATATTGAGAGTTTGTTCCAACAATCTTGTCAAGGTTCCTACAAATGTGTTGTACCTGCAGGTTGGCTTGTTTCACTTTGTGTATTGTGGACTGGAAGCCAGATCTGTGAATAAAGCTCTGGATTTCATTTGTCAGAGATACACTAGAGATGAAAGTATAACCGCATGCTAAATCACTCTAGAAATGCCAGACGGTTAGTATTACCATTAAATTTGAACGATCCCTATAACCGTGGCTGATGACTGTGGTTAATTACTGTGGTTAATTTAATTTGTGTATGGTGTCAAACAGCGTCTATCTCCCAGACGCAATGTGCAGCAGCAATGTGGGTTTGTTGTGTGTCAATGAAAACACGGCGAAGAAAGTGACGAGATGTTTCAGCTTTGTAATAGTTTTGCACAAACATTAGCTTAGGGTATAAGCAGGTTTTTTTAAACACGAGTAAACCCACGAAAAAACGACTTTTACACCATCAGATGAGTCTGTCTTTCTGCTGGGAGTGATAGTATCACATGACCACACAAACACACACACACACACACACACACACACACACACACACACACATAATATGAGACACACCGTGGACTAGCTGCTGAGCCTCCATGTTGTGTGTTTTTGAAACAGGGCTGCAGCTCAGTGTAGCTGTGGTGTTTTCTGGTTCAGACATTTTCTGTTCTCTTGTTTAGAGAGTGAACAGACAGCAGGCAGACCCTGTTCTGTGAGACAGATGTGTTGGACATTTTATTATGCTAATAGAACGTTCACTTGGTGAAATTAGTGCAGGTTGTGTTTCATTACTTTTATCATAATGATCATTTTAAGTACATGTTAACAACACTGATATTCAGGTAACAGATCATTTTGGCACTGGCAGGGGAAACCAGTTGTGTATGTTATTCTGTCAAACTATTAGCAACCTCAATTATACAATTTTTCCACTGAAATTAGCAGTTATAAGCAGGTTTTTTTAAACACAGGTAAAGCTGCTAATAAAAGCTGATTGACCCTTTTTCCACTGCTGAAGAGTCAGCCATGTTATCAGAGCACACAGATACAGGGGAGCGAGAGTGAACTATGAGCCACTGTGTCTGATATGACACATCTGTCACATTTCATCTCCAGGTTGTGACTCCTGAAAAGTATTCTTTGTGAGGCACTTCCGAGTTATTTATTTGAAAGTAATTTCAGAGCTTTAGCTCACTCTCAGAGGAGGGTGTAGCTGTTGTGTTTCTGGTTTAACAGCACCGTTTTCAATTCACAACAATAATGCTGAAGTTGAAAGTTCAAAAATCTACCACTCATAAAGCAGCATCTCCAGACGTTGATGAAGATTACTGTTAATCACTGTCAGCATTAATGACTCCATCAACATCCCCTCCATGTTAATAAAAATAAAAAGAAGGTAAAAGTAGAAATACTTCCAACAGGTAGATTTTTCTGTTAAAGACAACCCAGCAGCATGAGCAGCAGCTCTACTTTTGAATGAATCTATCTTAAAATTACCGTACAAGTTTATTGCAAAGTTAAAATTTCATTTTAAAATAGTTTTTCCTTGACTAAACATTAATAATCACAACGTACAAACACCTTCATTCCCTTATGTTGAGAAGGTGAGTAGTGAACAACCTGTAGACCTAATTGCTTCGAAGCTGTGCATCCTTACTGTAGTGCTGCTGATGATTCAAGAGTAGAGTACTGTAGTGCCTTTGATTGTAGTGTAGCAGTTCCTCATATGATCCTCTTTGCCCTTTCACTTTTCTTCCTCTATGTCCTTCCACCCCCCAGAGTGCAGTTCCTTCTCCCCCCCAGCAACAGTCATCCTCCTCATACTCCTGTGCTTTGAGGGTCTCCTCTTCCTCATCTTCACCTCTGTGATGTTCGGCACCCAAGTCCACTCTATCTGTACCGACGAGACTGTAAGTGAACCATTTAGTGACCAACAGTCCTCCTCCAATCCCTCTAACTCACTACTTCTGTCTGCTCTTTAGATTTTCTGTGTGATATCATTTTTGTGTTATAAAAACTGTTTTCAGAGCATATTCCTTCCACTTGCAATCAAAAATCAGGTTTGTTGATAAAGTATACAAATTGACAATTGAAGTATCAGAACTGCAAACAAAGGATCAGTTTTGTTGTTTTGGTCACAGACTTCAGAGTTTTTCTTTTGAAGCAGGCGTCTTTTTTTCATTATAAAATGTTTTGAGTGCAAATGCCTTCTTTTGATTGCAAACTTAACTGGACGTAATGAGTGGGGTCTACACTGATGGTTGAGAGAAGTGTTTCTATTGGTGGATTTGGCTTGGATTGACAACATGGCTCTGCACACATTAGTCTTACATTATACACTGATGGAAATTAGATATTGTGTCTTGAGCTACAATGAGGCAAGCTGACATTTATGCTGCTAGTTTTCTGTGACCGTGGTAGTTGATGTTGGCTGAGAAAATACACAGAGGTCTATGTTAATCATGTCTGTGTACTAGAGAACAGTTTATGCTACAATAATATCAACCGGATGCTACTAAAGTATCTCTGGTGAATAATAAAGAAAGATGCCATTCACATGCCTAGGTAATGTGTCATAGTAATGTTATAGATGACATCACACGTGTACCCCGTTAACAGAACAGATGAGATGTGTATATTTAACGGTAGCAGTGACAGTCTGACAGTAGCTCATCACTGTCAAGCAGATGTTGAGTGCTGTACCACTAAACATCAGTATATGCTGCTAATGGGATCAACATTCAATGGGATCACAACACTAGCAGCATAACAGTAGCCACTTGGCAATCACATTGGAAACATCCGTTTAGGCAGCAAAGCTAACAGGCTGAAAGGCTAGGCTATGAAAATGTTGCTAAACTAGCTCTCATTTCCAGCAGTAACTTAACTTCAAGTGTAGCATCCTGACATTGTCAATGTTTCAATCATGAATGTATTATTAGAACTCATAGGTCCACTAATTAATCCATAGTTTCAATACACCTCTAATGTCAACATAACAACTGCAGATAACATGATCGATGATGATCCTTGCTTGCACAAGGAAGAGTATTCACCTGTGTGAATGGAGAGTGAAAAAAAAAGAAAAATAAATCAGTGCTCTGACAAAATTTAAAAATAGGAAGTTAGTGGAATTTATTAATCAATTTGAGATAGATTGATAGAGATAGTGACTAATGTGAATTTTTTTGCACAACTCTAAACACAATTCTAATTAAATAATCCCTTTGTCAATACCTCAGCAACATCAACAACCCTGGTCACAGAAAACAAGCAACAATAATATCAACGTACCTCCATGTAGCTCAACATACGGTCTCTCAGCAGAGATTAAACTGTATAAAAATCCAATATATATGTATGTACAGTACTGTGCAAAAGTCAACCACAAATCAGCAAACAAACTAGATACTTTAAACTTGGATTCATAATACTCCATAATACTCTTTTCCACTGATCTTCCTTCCATTTTTTGTGAGCTTTAGCATATTTTAGCCTTTTCTAGCCTTCTGAAAAAGTGGTTTCTTGGCTGCTGCCCTTCCACAAAGATCATTCCTGATCAATCTTCTTCAGACTATAGAAGAGTCAACTTGGCTTCATCCTGATGAAGCTGCCAGAGGCTGAGCCAGGTCCTTGCTGGATGACTTCTTCTCTCAAATAAGAAACTCACTGAAGCTTCTCATCAGATTTTGAAAGTTTTCTTGTCCTTCCAGTCCTTTTTTTGTCCTTGACCTCTCCTGATTCTTCAAATGGCTTTATAACAGCTTGAACACAACATCTTCAGTATCCAGTTTGTTTGCTGATTTCCCTTTGACAGTGGCCTTGATGATGCAAAATTAGGATTTTATGAATGTCAAATTCTGTGATCTTTGGCATTTTGACTCAGAAATAATTATATATGGTCATTATAGCATTGCTAAAACAACAAATCTAAGGGTGGCCTAAGATTTTGCACAGTACTGTATGTATATGCATATGTGTGTATATATATATTATCTGGTCTGGCTGTTTTGGAGAGGTTCCCTGTAAAGACTCTCTAAACCACTGACACCGAAGGAATCCAATCCACCTCTCATGATCCCATTCTACTTCACAGTGTCACCAAACAGGTTTGACCAATAGATCTCTAGCTACATAAGTTACATACTATGCTTTTTATGTGGCCCTGCACAGTGCTGATTTAACCTGATATCTGCTGCATTGTTTCTTATGTATTGATTTGTTTGTGGTTACCTTCCACAATATCAACATTGACTGCCACACATTGATTTTCCATTTTTTCAAACTACAAAGGGGTAAAACTTATTTCATCAGAGCACATTGATTCACTCAGCCCCTCTGTGCTCTGCTCTTGCTCTTGTGATCTGTAATATTGGACCATTGTGAGCACAAGGAGAAATCCTGCTGCAACAGTGGACGTGGACCTTGAATGCATCCCTAAAGTTTTCTACCATCCCTGCTTGTCACTCTATTGGTCTTCTCTATGTGTCTGTCATTTGGGGTTTGTAGAGCTTGAAAGGCAACCCCCTTAGTCATGAAGAGTGATTATTGGTGCACAACACTGGGACTGGGCTTACTGGCCATGTACAATTTACATGACATTGTAACATTATACATTATGACACAGTCACTGTGTGGAACAAATGTTGTCTATTGAACATTGCTGATCCACTTATCAACACTGCTGTTCACACTTGTCAAAGGGTTTGTGAGTGAAGAAGCTGAACTGTTTCTTCTAGTTCAAACTATAAGATCTTCTTTCCCATTATATCACTGTTAGGAGGTGGGAGAACTTTTTTCTTCTAACAGTAATTTAAGATTATAGGTTTTGTATTGGGATTGGCTTCAGCCTCCCTGCTACCCTGCACAGATAAATATATAGATAATGGATGGATGGTTGTGTAGTTCCAAACCATGGCCTTCAGTTTTGTTAAGTAACACTGTGGTGACTCATAATTTCATAATTACAGAATATATCCTGAAAGGACTTTTTGTTCAAGTTAAATAAATATTTTTCTTAATAAAGTCTCCTCATATCCCTTCATTGGGGAAAAACACTATCTGATAAATTTTCATTGCACCTTGCAAAAAAAGCCCCATTGGAAGATATATTTTTCTTCTTTGACAATTGGATTTTAGTTTCTGAATTCTAATAGATTGCATATTGTTTTTTAACACCCTTTAAGCTGTTTTTTTTAAATTGTATAATGTGGAGACCATTGTTTTGCCACATTGTTGTGTTTTTTAAAAGAAAACTTGCTTTATGTGGGCTAAGATGTAAAAAAAAATGTAATTCCAGGTGTGGCTGGTATATTTGTGGTATGTCAGATCATAGACGATCATATGGCATCTTTATTTTAGTGGTGAAAACACTGAACATGAAAAACAGCTAATACCTAAACACCTAAATATAATTTATTACTAAGACCCAGGTTGCTCACTTAAATCTAAAAACAACAGCATCTCTGATTCTACTAACGCTGAATACATTTCATTGCTTTTGTTCTTTAACCTCCACAATGGAGCAGGCTACCACTCCCAAAACACACAAGATCTGTTGCTTTCTGCACAGATCATCACCTGAAGCATTTTAACCTGGCTGCTTTTGTTTTTTTTGTTTTTTTTTTTTTTACATCATTATGTGCCTTTATTATTATACTATTTATGTGCGTCACACACTCGTGGACACTAAAAATCTCTCATTTTCAGACAAGTCAGCTGAAACACCACAGAGTGTAGAACAGAAAGAGTCTGACCAACTCACTGCATTCGTGTTAATTAGCTTGTTAGCAATAGTTTATACAATCTGCTGACAACAGATATGAAAAGTGCTGCTGATGATTCAAAATGAAAAGTAAGAAGGTTGTCTCTCTTTAAACAAATATCTATTTCAGAGATGACATGTCTAGCTGATGTCATTGTAAAGTGAATCTTGAATTCAAAGCCGGACACAAATAGTAATACCTATTTTATACAAGACACTGACATGATGCAGCTACTCAGATCTACTGAATGTACATTCATTGTCTGTTGGTTGTGTACTGATATGGTCTTTGTATGAGACCACCTTCACAGGTTACTGTCCATTCTGCAGTGTAGCTCCATACACTTTACTACAACAGAGACTTGCAGAGTAATAATTACATTGAAGATACAAATTGAGTTAAAAAGAAGTAGTCCCTCTTTGGGAGAAAGGCAACCCCTCCTTTCTTGTTCAACTGTCTATCTCTTTCTCTGTTTAGTCAGTTCCATGATCTATCAGTAAGTTATAACCATTCACATTAGATACCATGTTACCAAAATGCCTGACCAAGAATTTCATCTCCATGAAATAAAATCTAATATCTGCTCTCTGTGGCACATGTATAGGGGATGTTTCTGGTGCAGTGGTATGTCTGCAGTGATGATGCTTAATCCACAGTGACCACTCCTTAGGTTATGTCCACACTACTACACTTTCATTTTAAAACAAAACCGTCTCCATTTAGATCCACACGAGACGTTGTAAACAGGAAAAAGACTCTGAAGATAATTAGTCAAACAAAATACTACAAATGAGGAACAACAAAGGGTTTGAAAGCTTTGGAGTCGTCTGGATAGGAGGTAAAAATTAAACAAAGCGATGGTTTTTAAAACGAAAACAAATTAGTGTGGATAAAGCCTTAAGTTAAAACTTTGATTTAATGCTGTTTGTAGACCTAATGGCTTTTGCATTAGGCTACATAACATTTAAGCTGCATTTCAGCTGCTGGTGACAGTCTGATGCCATTCTAGTGTGTGTAGGTGTACGTGTGTGTTTACTGGGAGAGAGAGAGTCATTAGTTCAAATCTCCTTTCAGCCGCACTATTATCATTTAATCAAAGTGTTAATGCTTTGACATATTGAGACTGAACAACATAGCAGAGGGAATGTCAACCACACAGGCAGGTTTATTAAATATCAGTCAGCCTGAATGACTGGGTTTGTGGCCCAGACAACTTTCAGAAATGGCTGAAGTTTTGTTTAATTACTGACATATTCAGTGATGTAATAGGAATGGATACTTTCTTAATTTGGTTTGTGATTGGGTCACAAAAGCATACCAACTCAAGTTTGGTTATCTCTTGTTTTCAGGGTATAGAGCAGTTGAAAAAGGAAGAGAGAAGATGGGCTAAAAAAACTAAGTGGATGAACATGAGGGCGGTATTTGGACACCCTTTCTCCTTATTGTGGTTTAGTCCATTCTCCACCCCTGACCATGGGAAGGCTGAGACATACCAGTATGTGGTGTGAGAGAACGAGGTCCAGCCCAGCCCCCTGAGCAGAGCTGTGGCATTCTGTTGCTCCCAATGCTGAACATGAACTCTGTCTACCACTCTAGCCATGGACATCTTTTCATCTGCTTTTTGTGTTGCCAGACTAAGTGGTATACATCAATTTTGTGTTGCCGTGAGTGAGTCAAGTTGCTGAGAAAAAGAAACACTTTCAGTTTGTGAATCTTATTTGCAAACACTGTGATGAGTCTGTTTTTTCTGATCAATTTCTCTTTCTGTTGTATCTGAAGCTTTCTTTTTCTTACTCTGTCTTTTCTTGGTTTCCCTTGAAGGATTTCAACTCAATTACAAAAAATCATATTTTATTACTTTTCCCTGGTGGTGTTCATCAGTGGTCATGGAGATAATTTATAGTGTGCTCAGGAAGCGTTCAGCCACCTCCAATTTTTTTTCATGTTTTACTGTGTTGCAGCCTTATGCCAAAAGTAAAGAACTTTTTTTTTCCCTCTTTAATTTTAAACTTTTAAAAAAGGAAAAACTGAAATATCACATTGACATCACATTCAGTGAATGAATGTGAATTCATGGTCTCGCAGCTGACAGTTCAACATCAGAGCAAATACCAAGCTATGAGTTCAGAGGCTTTACTGTGTCAAGGCACAGACCTGGAGAAGGTCACAAAACATTCTTCTGAAGTGAAGGTTCCCTAGATGATCACTCTGAGCTCCAGAGATCCTGTGAAGCCCTTACTGTCATATCTTTATCTTTATCATATCTTTATGGCAAGGCTCAGAAAAACAAGACTCTGGTGTGATGAAAGCAAGATTGAACTGTTTGGCCTAGAATTGTGTGGACAGCTCTTATCCTGTCTTTGTGCCCAGTCAGAAATGGAGCTAACTCACACGAGCTAACTAAAGTGTCTAAGCAAACTGTCTGAATCCTTATGTCAATCTGATGTTTCAGTTTTTCCTTTTTAATACATTTGCTAAAGTTTTTAGCAAGTCATTATATGGTATTCAGTGTAGACTGAAGAGAAGCCTCACGGCTGCGATTCATGATTCTTTCATTGTAGATTTATCTCCCAATCTTCTTTAAATTCCATTCCAAAGCAGCAAATGTTGTCAGTAACCAGGATATTGTTTCTGGAAATACGAGCTACTGTTAAATTTTTCAGATTCTTCAGATCAGTTATTTTTTTGAAGCTCAGATGCACCACAAACATGATACAGTTAGAGGTAAGTTGTAAAATATCTGTTTTGTAATTTGGGTGTATCTTCCTCTTGCCAGATGGCAGTGATGACTGACCAAATGTATCCACTCTGGAATGAAAATAAGGATCGGTCAGGGTTAGATTCCGGGTGTTGGTCTTTACAATCCTCCCTCTCGTGGGAGCCATTCTGCCAAAGGCATCAAATTATCACATGAAGGAACAGGTTGCATTCATTATTGTGGATAATTGGTTGTGAAAATTACACCCAGTTAGGCAAAAAGTTACTTTTCTATTCTTTCCATAAGTGGCCACTTTTACTCCCCTGAACTCAAGGTATCTACCAAGTCACACCTGCCTCTAAACTTTGTCTCCAGTGATCAGATCTCACTCTTCATATACAAACGTGTTTGTGTGTATGTGTATTCACACTACTAAAAGAATGTGGCTACATGTGGCCTGAGTGATCAGCTCTAAATGCATCTTGTGTGTGTTCACTCCTGAGCTGTCCACCTGTGATCAGATCACCTGAGACAGATGTTAAGACCAGGTCTAAACAGGGCCAGGTCTAACATCCTTGATTCTGATGGTGTGCATCAGAGTGGTCCTTCCCTACTGAGAAAGCCCAGAGTTTATCACAGATACTGTGACCCCTACCGATGAAACACCCAGAGTACATTAGGCTGCAAGTCACTGATTGGAGAGAAAAATATCCGAGTTGTCCTTTTAAAACTGTTTAACAGTTTAAACTATCGTTTGAAGGAGAGATTGAATCATTTCTGCCACACTCATTAAAGAAATGAGAGGGTTCTAATGCAAAAGTTGTTTTCAACAGCAAAACAGGAGTTGTTGCAATGTTGTTGACAGTCATACGGTGCATTCAGAGAGTATTCAGACTCTCACTTTTTCACATTTTGTTATTCTGCGACCATATAAAATCATTTAAATCCATATTTCCATCATCAATCAGCAATCAATATGACACAAGGTGTGGACACAAATAGTTATAACCATCACCAAGGTCCTAAATTTGGTGGCCCGGGGTCCAGTGATGTTGCACGCATGTTTCTGCGGTCCTCTGCAGATCTGACAGGGTGGACGGGGTCTGTTGCTGGAGAGTCATTTTCAGGTTTCTCCAGTGATGATCAATTCAAGTCAGTGCTCTGCCTTTGCCATTCAAGGGCATTGACAGGGTTTCTCCTAAGCCACTCCTGCACATTCTTGGCTCTCATTGTCCTGTTGGAAGTCGTACCTCAGAGGCCTCAGTTCATTCAAATGGTGGAAACAGTTTTTTTTTTGTTCTAAGGAGGACCATTTCATCTCTGTCCCACAGAATCCTTTACCCTTCACCATTTCCCTGCCCTTTTCCCACCAAAATCCATCCAAACAACAACCAACTCATATTTGTCAGTGTGACATGTGACCCTTGGTGTCATCTTTGTTTGTTCTATGACTTTGAAGCAGCTGGGTGGGGAGTCACCATACCCCAGGTTAGTATTGTTGCTACCTGGAAACTCTACACTCTTTCTCAACCACAGCAAAGCAAGTCCCTGTCTAAGATTAAACAGGAGTGAGGAATTTGAATTTAGTGCCAGAGGCTATGACAGAAGTCTACCAGCTGAAGAAACAGGAGTGGCGGAGCCAAGTTAGCAAAATATGAAAAAGGTGAAGGTCTGAATACTTTCCACATGCAAATCATGTGTGCATGATCCATTTCTGGTGAAACAGGTCTTGTGCGCTAAGCACACATGGTGTTTTGATGTCGCAAGTGAGGGCCAAATTTAATAAATGATAAACTTGGAAAAAAGGGACACTGACTTGGTTTGAAAATGTCTTCAAACTGTATAAAGGTGTAACTCCTGTAGACATACAGCAGCTGGACTGTGTTTCTGAACTCTTTCAAACTCCTGCAAAGGATTTAACAAAGTATTAGCTCACGAACATTTACACAAACAGTAACATGGCTAATTCACACACTGTATTTATTGTTTGAGTTTCTCCTCTGTGAACTGCTCTGTTCTACAGTGTGCATTTTACTCTAATTTTTATTCACATATTTTATGTATCCTTGGTATGTGAATGCATGGCACAGGGGAGGCTAGTTTAGTAATGTATGTCAAACACAGCTGGTATGACTGTGCAGAGTGATGGTGGAGATGATTTGGTTTTTTTTTTTTTTTTACAGAAGTCTTTCTAAATATTCTGTAGATATTTCAGCAGATGTGCAGAGAATAAATTCTTCTCAGTTGCAATGCAAAATCTGTGTTTGCTTGCTTTATTTGGATTGGTTGATTGTGGAGCAATTACCATAGCAACGTTCAAATAATTAAAGAAATGTTTCTACTTTCCCTGCATACAGTTCTCTTCTGGTTTCTCTCATGCCTGGCATCGATATGTTTCCCTCTGTCCTTGTCTTTCATTCTACTCCCACTTTGCTGTGTGTAACCTGGTTCTCTCCCATACAATGTTCTCTCCACACTCATGCATTTACTTTGGTTGAACTCACTCTGCCAAAAGCTTTCTGAAGCAGACAGCCTTTTATAACCTTGACAGAGGTAAGCTTGCAACAGAGGTCACCTGAATCGTCCCATCAAGCTTAGCACATCACAAAGCATGCTGGTTACAATCAGAGGACCAAAGTGAACTTTCATTTCTTCCTTACTGTTTCAGATTCAACCAAATGTCATGAATGAATGCGTGAGCTTTGTGATGCATGAACTGTTTCTGAACATTGAAAATGTTTCCCCCTTAGAGGGTTTGTTATTTATTTTCAGTGCATGTGTATAATTTTGTGCTGTTTTATTAACAGTTGGGCCTGTTTCTTAGATAAAAGAAGAGAATCAGATCTGAAACAACAGCACTCTTGAAAGGCCACACAATACAAGTCTTTGTTAATACAGTACTCATACATCTTATATACAATGGAAAAATTAACTCCTGACCATGCTGGCCATAAAGAGTTCCCTTTTCAACTAGGGTAAGAAATAGGCTTTAAGTACAGAGCTATTTTTCTGTATACATAAATACATTCCAGACTTTAGTTGAAGTCAATGAAGCTTCAACAGTCTGAATTAGACATATACTGTGGGGATCTTCAATAGGCTACCATTTAAAAAAATATATATTCATATTTATTCAAAGACAACCCTTGTTGCCCAGTCATTAAATACCAGCTGGACACCCCATCCCTGCTGGTGAACATGACGAACAGATCGATTACAGATCAACTCTCTCTCACTCTTTCCATTTGACTCCTTTTCCTCACCCTAAATGAAATAAATGACAATAAGTTAATGGTCTGCTTCATGACAGGCTAGTGGGAAACATCAAGTAAATCTTGTTGTTGCGCTGACACAAGTAAAACCTTGTTTGTTAAAAGTAAAATCTGTGGAAAACTATTTTAAGTATATTCTGGGGCAGTCACCAAATTTTAAAATATTTTTTAATGAGCTTATTAGATTTGACAAGTCAGTCTATAAATTAGGTTTTTATATCCAGGTTTTTTGTCTTAGAAATAACTTCTGCCTGTCTGAATATAAATCTAAAATAATCCCAGCTAAGGATAGCTGCTGCTACAAGAAACATTGTTCAACAAACACCAGCAATCCCTTCCAGTGGTTGTCGAAGAGACTCACTCAATTTGTCCAACTCCAGCTGCTGAAGACTTAGTAATTGCTTCAGTTTATATGAAGCGATTGCTGTTGTTCTATAATCAAATATCTCGACAACTAGATACAATTACAATATGTAGACATTCATGGTCCACATAAGATGAATCTCAATAATTTTCATGATCTATTACCACCACCAGCAGCTCACATTGGTCACATTTTTTTGCCTAACTACAGTGATCCACAATGATGATGTAATTTGTGGTTTTAAAACAGGATCTGGATGGATGACCATGATGTATCCTTCAGATACTTAAATTTATTCTGTTATGTACATTATTGTGCCAGAACTACTAACATTCCAATCAGCTTTAACTGTTGTTTAAGGATAATTAGAAAATCTTCACTAAGAGCAATTGCTTCTTGGTCAAAATGGACAGAGATAATGAACAGCAACAGATAACTTCCACAAAATCTTTAGCAAATGTGTGTGTATTTCATTTAAAACTCAAGGGTGTTTTTATTCTGGTTAGTTTGACCTGTGTCTGAGAAACTAGCCCAAAAAGTTTAACTGTTGTGCTGCTGTGTCATCCAGTCTGTGTCACACTGTTGACTGATGCATGGAGATCCAGTCCTTTAGACTTGTCTCTTTTCACTCCAGAACTTCACTGTGTCTTCTCCAGGGAATCGAACGTCTAAAGGGAGAGACGGGGAAGTGGGTGAAGGTGCCATGTTGGGAGGCTGTGCAGATGGCATTTGGAGGACCGTTCTCTCTATCCTGGGGCAGCCCCTTCACAGGGCTGAGCTGCAAGAAGAGTCCTCCAAGGCATGTCACCGTACCACATGGGGAAATAATTGAGGAGGATATAATAGAGATACCACTCGACTAGTCCTGTCTGCAGTTAGAGGAACATTCTGTCTCAGTCTGACAGAGCTTCTACACAAGCTCATTAAAATCTTTGGAACTTATGGACATGGAGACATGTTTCCAGGCTTTTCTACATAGCAAGAAATGACATGACCTGGGAATTTATATTTATATTTTATTTTTATCTCAGACTTTATCTGTGTGAACATATCACATTTGACACATCCACCTCTCCCAGCAGATTGCAGCCAGTGCAGGGTACATAAATAAGCACTGTTGGATTTTGTGAATACATTCACCAAATCACAGCATCCTCTCCCTTTACAAATGTACACACTGTAAAAACAATCTAAGACCATGTGGAAAGGGTCTTTTACTGCAAAACCTATTCTGCTAGTATTTCCCTGAAACCATTAATATATCAGAACTCTGAAGTAAAGGACTAAGAACTCAAGATGAGTGATCTTACAGCAGTCTCAGGAGAACATCACTGTCACTGACACAGTAACACTACTCTACTGCCTTCCTCTAAGGATTTTAGTACACCTTGTGCCTTATCTGTGTTTATGAACAAATGTTTTAGTGTGACACACTTTGTTTACTGTTCAACTGCCCATTATAATTCTGGGATCAGTTTTCATCAAGTGGAAAACAGATGGTACCTGACTTCATGTTGATTCAGTGAGCAGCTAGATAAGGGCTTTATCTGCTGTATGTCATGGGGCCAAGTTTATATGTTTACATTATTTCAACAAACTGTGGGTTTCATTTTAAATTATTAAATAGAGAGCTCATGTGAAGTCAGTACATCACAGACAGCACTGTCTATTTGACATGTCCCTGATGATTATTGTTCATGTCCATTAAGCAGAAATGAAAATGTATGCTATTTGACTCATCTCAAAGTAAGAAAACACAGAAAAAAGAGTCAAAACTCTTCAGTCTGTGTGAACCAAACTTTGAATAATTTTTGTTGCTTTTATACAAAATGCAATGCATTTCCAAAACCATGAACTCTTCTCATTAATACTCCACTCCATGTGTGTATTTGCAGCACATTTTTCAAATGCTAACACACTGTTTTCAAAACTGTTAAAAACAAAATTATGACATTTCTGAGAGCCATGTTGAAATATATAGCAGCAGAATATTAACAACAAAATGACATAATCATCATTCCAAATACAGCTGATAGCAGTTGCAGCTGAAAGCCTGCAGGTGTCCTGTTTTTAATCTTGTCACCAAACAGACAATGGGTGGTGGCTGTGCGAGAAAGACCAAGAGCAGTGGTCTCTGGTCAGAGAAGGACTACAATCATCTACAATGTAGTAAACCATTATCTATCTTTAAGAGGCTGGTTTAAGGGGTCAACCAAATCTGTATCTGTCATTAGTAAGAATATTCCAACAAAACAGGTGAGATGAGCATCCTTGATGATGTTACAGTACAATACTCTGTGTTTACATTGGTAAATGTACAGACATTCTGAAAACCAAAGGTTGTCTCCTACAGGACAGTTAAGAATTTATCTTGTAATTATGATTGCAGCCCTGGAATTATTCATTATATATATACACAAACACACACACACATATATATATACATATACATACATATGTATATATATACACACACACACACACACACATATATATATTTATCAACCACAGCCTACAAAAATCTACTGCTAGCCTGTCCAACAAAATCCACCAACCAGGACCTCAGAAGCTCACTTTACCTTTGGACAGAGTCAAGCTAGCTGTTTCCCTCTAATTGCTGAATTTATGGTTATTGTAATGATCCACCTCTTTGTTTTTCATCTACCAGACACATCCATCTTTGCCTCTAATCCTGAGCAAATAACTGAATAATTTCCCAAAATGTTTAACTATTCCTTTTATTCAATGAGATATTCCACATGGACATTAAATGAAAATAAAGTGTTTCTGTGATCATATCATTCTTTTTCATCATCACAACTTTCAGCATTCGACTTTCTCAAATTGTGGATGAGAGTGGACCTGATCATAGAAATAGGACAACTCGCACACAAGTGAGCAGTGACCAAGATCTATTATTATGTACAATGCAGTAATGCAAGCCATCTTAACTTAGTTATTTGGTTACTTTATTTCTGTTCACTGTTACATGGTCTTTTACCTTTTTGTCTTTTTAATTTGAACAGAGGAACACTGGGGTTTGGTCTATTGGTGTGAGCATTCTGACAAGTATGTCAGACTCTTTAAAACATCTTATATTAAACCTTTAAATATACATTTTCTGAAAATACCTCCATGGGCTTATAAGAAAAAGTGCAAAGTTACATGGACTCGCACAGGTACAATGAGTATATCCACTAGAACATTTAGAGCTTAAAAAAAAAAACACTTTCCTGTTTTCATTTCCATGTCAACTCCATGTTTGTAAAAGCAGCTAATCTCACATCAAAAATCCACCAATTCAACCTCTATAATTCTCGAAGGTTACACATAGTAACTCATTACAAAATGACCTCACTGGCACACATCTGTCATAGTGTCATCAAGGAATAAAAATTGGGCCTGAATGTTACTTGAGAAGACATTTCATGAATTGGGCAGGACGGTGGTCTAGTAAGACACACTCTTTTTTAAAAGTAACAATTCCACTTTCATGCACCTGTCACAGTTTGTTATGACCACGACTTCAGAGCACACAGAAGAAAGTCAAATACACATCACTTGTCCTTTTTCCCTTCCTTAGTCTGTGGTGTGGATCCATGAAGCACCAGCAGTCCACACAGAGTGAGAAAGATACCCACCCACCATACAGCTGTGTGGGTCTCTCCAAAAATCACCCTCCCAAGGACAGCCTAGACGCACAGAGAAAGTAGGCAAGATGAATGTCAATGATTTTACTAAAACATTTTGAGTGCTAGAGCACCACAGGTGATTCACCAGAACTTACTGAGGAGATAAAGTTTGATGCTGTAGTAGTGACAGTGGCTCTGGCTGAGGAGGAGCTGTGTTGGAGAGCCTTAGAGAAGAAAGTCCACATGACAGCATTACATGTGAACAGCAGGCCTCCACACAGCAACCGCAGGGGAATGTGGAGCTGAAAACACACAGGTAAACATGTAAGTCAGCTACAGATGATGATGATGAATTAAAGGAAAGTCTCCTCTAGGTGTTATTATAATGACATGTTGGAATCTGTGTAACGACTTAATCACAAATCTAGATGAAAAGCTATTCATAAACAACTGTTTCATAGAAGACAGGAATTATGGGAAAAGCTCAGGTGTAGCTAATACAGTTATGTGTTAACTTGACATCAAAATAGCTGCTGGGAACAAGGCTTTTGTCAATGAATGTGTCCCATATTAAATTAACAAATTGTTATTTTTTTTTAATTATTTCAACATAAAGAAATTGAGCAGCATGATGTTGCAGTGGTTAGCTGCAAAAATAAAGTTCAGGGTTCAGACCCAGGGCTTGGGACCAAACCTCCCACAGTCCAAAGACATGCAAGTTTTGGTTAATTGGTGACTCTTAATTGCCCGTGGGCGTGAATGGTTGTATGTCTCTATGAGTCGGCCCTGTGACAGACTGCTGACCTGTCCGGGATGTACCCCTTCCTCGCCCAATATCAGCTGGGATTGGCTCCAGCCTGCCCCCTCGACCCTGACGGACAAGCGTATAGATAATGGATGGAAACTGTAGTAAAAGTTTAGTTCAAACCTTTTCCTAAGGTTCTGAAATAGACATGTAACGATCTGTCACTTACCTCATAGCTATCCCAAGGTCTTAAAGCCCTCTTAGTTTTGGCAACTTCAGTTTTTACACAATTACAAAATGAGAGTCTGACTTCCTCCTTTACATACGTCCATTTTACATGAACACTGAGTGTTTAACTATAAGGTACTCCAAACTACAGCAGCTAATAAAGCACAAAACCAAATCCGTCTCACCCAGTCACAATGCGTTTCCGTCCTGGACTCACACATCTCTCTGAGGTGGTCTGCACCGAGGGACAGCTTGGCGGAGAAGGAGGCGAGCGCGCTCAAAACACCCGCGACCAACGCGTCAAAAGACCCCGACAACATTATTGAAGAGAGTGAAACTACAGACGGAGCCTGTCCACTGCCAACTGACGCTAATGTACCAGAGACAGTTGAGAAAGGAGTCGCTTCATTCTCATTATTTCCTATAACTGTGTCACGTGGGTTTGTCCACCTCCCCGCCCCTTTAGGAGACCAACGGAAGGTCATTCCAGTGGGAGTGGGTGAGAGTGAGAGTGAGAGTGAGAGTGAACAGAGCGATTCTTCTGAGCATTCTTTAGCTCGTGAGAAGATGAACCCAATCCGAGGCACCTCTCTGTCTCAACAACAAACTCTCGCGAGACGTTTAGCAACCATATATTCAGTTTAAACAGAAAAAGAAACTTGCATTTCTTTCCTTGATAATACTATTACTATTGTTGTGACTGAACTGTTTTTGGAGGGAAAATAGAGAGATTGATGATGATTAGACTGATGACCTTGTGCTGGGTCTTTTTCATAGGATAACAATAATACAACACCGGACACAGGTCCGGTGTTGTATTCATACCATGTATCTTCTGTCTGTCTTTGCCGTAAAGTGGCTGCGGTGCGTGACGTCCGGTGACGCCACAGACACTTAACGGAAGTAATTTAATGGTTCCGTATCTTTTGTCGCAACAAAACAGAAATTAGCAGTAACACGTTTTACCCCATACACGTTGAAATAAGGGGTGACAACTCGTCGGCTGAGCAAGCACCCATTCCTCCAAGGCCATCCCGCGAGCGCTCCCCTAATAACTGATGTTCAAGTTTAACTGGTGTTCATGGTATCTGGCCATATTTGTTTACATTTTCCACTTCTCTGCTCATGGGCCGCAGATTCGTCATTTTCACCACCGGTGGCCAACCTGTGTCTGTCAATATTAGTCTACAATTGACAATTGAATGACCACTCGTCAAAAAACAAATAAGCAAATAAACGAAGACCCACGACAGGATTCGAACCCTTGAGCTACAATAATATAACAAGACTATGCGGCAGCAGTTAACACACTGTGTCAACGACTGATATGGGATGGGGTGTTTTTACAGGTATATATTATATTATTTTGCCACATGTTTAAAACCTGTCTATACACATGATACGTACATGTTAAGTGGTGATAATCATGGCACAGGTTGACTCTCGCAAACTAGCGTCAGAATAGCAAAACGATGTGCGCTTTGCAATGCACACAAGATGGCAAGTAACTTGAAAAACCTGCCCCAACGCAAATTTCTTGCACAACTAATTACTTTACACGCAATAACGCAATATGAACTTCATCTCTTCGTCGTGGGTCAGGCAAGTTCATATAGCATTATTGTGTGTAACGCCCACTTGTGTATAAGTAAAGGCACACTGGGAGACCAGCGGCGGTGGAAAATAACGAATCTGCGATCTGCGAGCACACAAGTGTAAAATGTAAACAACATACAGTACATCACCAGATACCACGAACACCAGTTAAACTAGAACACCGGAAACCTCGACAGTGTGCTTTGAAATATTTGTTCAGACCGCTTGTATTCTTTTACTGCTCTGTAATGAATAGAAGTAAGGCCAGTGGCGTGTCGTGGGTGAAACCAGCGGAACCCTCATTTCTGAAGAAGTTTAAAAATGATGTCGGTTATAAAGAAGGACCGACAGTTGATACAAAGGTATGTGGCGCTTTTGGCTAAGTGTTGTGAAAGCTAGCATCTCCGACCAGGATAACGATAACGATCTTTATTCAGTGTTTGAAATCTTCCCGTTAGCTGTTTGCCTGCCTGTTTAGTTTATATTGGACTACGTTTGGTGGCCATTTGGTAACATAATGCCTTTAAAATAAGACACAACTTTCACATTGAACTCGTTTATTCCCACTTGATCCATCCAGTCAAACTCTCCCCGCGGTTGTGATCGGGGTTACTTCATTCAGAGGCTGAGTATCTGTTTAAGAAAATCGCTTTTGTCTCGGTTCTTGGTCCTCAGCGTCACGTGATGCCAACACTGGAGGATGACAGCGGAAGTGATCGAGAGGATGAGCTACCTCAAGTGGTGGTCCTTAAAGGTGGAGACCTGACTGCAGAGGAAGTCAAGAACATCAAGGATAAAATACGCACTGAGAAAGGTAAGTTTGAAGGAGCAGGTACCAGCTTTTTTGTCTTTACTTCACGTGACATGGAGAATCTTAGAGTCCAATTTAATGTTTTAATCACGTCACTGCTTACAAACCGGTGGTTGCTCAAATAGTGATTCAGAGTAGGGTATTTTTTATAAATCTTGGAGCATGCCTAAGGGAACTTAAAATTGATTCAGCCTATTTTCTCAAGGCAACAGCAGCATCTAATTTGGAAATCCTTGTCTTTGCTTTGATTAGTTTGAATTACACTTGTCTGTCTTGTCTGCAGATGATGGACCTCCTCCTGATAAAATCCTTTTCAAGAAACCAGCGAAGCGGTCCTCCTCAGACAAATTCCAGATCACTGCCAGCTCCAGCAAAAAGAAGAAGAGTGATGGAGGAGAGGAAGAGGAGAAGAAGAAAGAGGTGAAGCCTGGAAAGAAAATAAAGAATAACAGCCTTCTGTCGTTTGGAGGGGATGAGGAGAACGAGGAGGACTAAATGGTAGTGGTTAATAAATGATAATAAATAATATTATAATAAGTTGTTTCTATAATAAATTATAGAAACAAGGGTAAAATGAACATACAATGTGCAGCCTTTTCATTCCAGTATTTTTGCATATTTCAGTCCACTAACTACAAAGAGTCTGATATCACATCTTGTTCATTGACTTTAGTAAAAGTTAACTAATCACAGGGTTCAATTCAACGCCCTTTTTCAAACACTGTTGTGCAGGAATGTTTTTCAATTTGACTGGAGGACAATTTAGGATTTTTCTGGCCAATGTTGCCATTGTGATTGACATTACAAGTATTTTCATTGAATCAATCTAAAAACCTATATCTGGAGTTCACATGGTCAAAAATGTAGTTGTTTGAACATTAACAGAATCTGAAAATAATTCATTTTGCTTTTGTTAACATAAGTGTTTTAACATCTGACAAAAAGAGATTAGATGTTTTCTTTTTGACATAATAAAACTCAACAGAGTAGTTTTTTGTCCAAACAAACCATTTCTGACAATGTTCAGAGACTGGCATACTGAAAGCAGATTCACGGGTATTTGTAAACATGTCTCAAGCTTTCACTTGTTAATTTTGTAAGTGATAATATAAATAATGGCTTGATCATTTTGAATATTGGAAAACACGTCTTTGGAGCAGCATTTAATGGATGTAGTCTGAAAATCAAATCCCCAAGGATAAATTAGTAAATATTGTGAAAGTAGAGGATTAATTTAGTCTTTTTATATCAAGGTTTTCACAGGCATGAGGGATTCTAAACAGACATAATGCAGTGGCCCAGCTTCCATACATGTCATATTATTATTCAAAAAATAATATTCACTGTGATGGTGCACTGACTTTACTGATTTGATTTCACTGATTTTATTAGATTATGGGGTAAACAACAAAGTGCAGTTGATTTTATTGGATTCTGAAACAGAAAATTCGTCTTTGGTCTGCTCAATGTAAAATTTAGGTGAACTGTTTTATGAACATATAGCATGTCTGTTTAAACATATACCAATTGAATATTAGAGCAGCAGCAGAGAGCTCAAACACAGGAAATAAGGCACCACCAGGGAGAAAAACAGTTATTAGTTGGATTTTGATTTATTTTCTGTGTAGTTAAGTTGGATTTTACACTATTTGTTGCTTTGTGTGAATACTTCTTTTGATTCCTGCTAATCTTGCTTCTTCTGTGAAATCAGACCTGTAACAGGGGAAGTGCTCATTGCAGGATTTCCGATACATTCAGTGATGTATTAAATATTTTGTAGCTTCGACAAAGGAGCTGTAAATGTTTGTGTAGGAGCAATGCATTGTTGTCAATGCAACAGGATGATATTTTTTAGTGTGTCTTTTCATGTGTGAATTTGTTATTGTTGTTATGCCTGACATTTGAAATAAACATAATTAATTTGGCTCATGTTTGTATGCAGCTGGGTTAATGGAGTCACTGCTACCAACCGTGACAATTCATGCGTCAGTGTTTGTGCAGATTAAACAAACACTGTTAATTACTGAGGTCTTAAGAAGCTGGGGGCCAGACTGTTCCTTTGTTTCCAATATTTCTCTAAGCTATATTAACAGACTGCAGCTTTATCTTTACTCTGCAGCAAAGCAAAGCAAATAAACATATTTACCAAAGTGACCTGCAATCCCTTTAAGTATGACATGCCATCGTCATATCAAGAGCTGCACAGCAGTGACACTTTGTAGACAATGAACAGATTACCACGAGTACCATGTAGCGCACTGTAGTGATATAAGATTGGTACAAATATGAAAAGGTCCATGAAGAGTGAATGAGCTGAAGGAAATGAAAACACAGTTACTTCAACCCCTTTATTCAAAAAGGTATGTTTCACTCTCATACCTGCATCAAGACCATTACAATTGATGGAAAAAAAACTCAAAAGAAAAATCAAACCCTTGCACTTTGATAGGACTTGAGTCACAGCCACCATTGTTCATGTAATAAATTAACTGGCTGTGTGGAGCTTAATGTTCTTCCTCAAGGCTAACGTGATCCTCAGCGCCCAGATTGTCTCACCAAGGTGTTCTTGACTAAAGCTCACAACAGCAAATACAGCTCATGCAGGATGGATATGTTTATTACAATATCTTCAAGAACAGGATACGGTGGATTCAGCTTTACAGAAGGAACTGCTGACTCTGAATGACAGAACTACTAATTAAAAAAAAAAAAAAAAAACACCTAGAAAAAACGATTAGAAAAAAACACTAATAATGTAATGTGTTTTGCAGCCTCTGTAAGTCTCTTCTCCTGTGGAAACAAACTGTGTTCCTGAAAACATTAACTCATTAATCACCAGTAACTGATAAAATATAGGCATTTGTTCTGAGGCTTCCCTGGAGCTTCTGATGCAAAGGTATGCTCATGTTCCAGCCACTGAGCTGCAGCCAGACACTGGTTATCAGAGCACTGTGCTGTTTGGATTCAGTGTGGTTCAATGATGTACCAAGGTTACAGTAATGAGTCAATTACACGTCTTAAAAGATTGTTCTGTTATTTTAATTTTGGTAACTGTAATGGGTAAAGAGTTATTGTGATGATCAGAGAACCAGATTACCTAAATAACTTTACAGGGACACCACTGATTTACTCTACCACAAGGAGAACTGCTCAGCCTGTCAAACAGTTGTATGAAAAAAAAGATGCCAAAGGTAATTTTGATGTGGACTTGATGGACTATATGTTTTAAAATGTAAGCCTGGGTTACAGCCTTTAAGTACGGAGTTTGAGAGAAGTGAGAAGGAGGGGAAGGTTCTTTCCAGCTGTAGAAAACGTAGGTTCCTGTGTTTGGCTCATACTACAAAATAAAAGTCTGGATATATCAGCCTTATGAGATTTTGACAATTCGTTTGTAATACCTTGTAAATTCATCAGTTTTATGGAAATGCTAAATTAACTAGAAGACCCCATCAACTGCTGCTGAAAATGAAAGTGTCTACACCTGAAATGTTGGGAATAATCCCTCACTTTAGAGAACTGTGTGTGTGTGTGTGTGTGTGTGTCAATAAACTGGGATGTTTGGGCCATGATGTTAGAGTTCACCTTTCCCTGCTTGTCCAAGTAATAATATGCTCTGTCTCACAAACTGCTGATGGTTCCAGTTTGTAGACTTCTTTATGACGTTGTTCTAAGGTCTCAGTTCGGTGTTATTACAGACAAACCATGAAAACCAATTCCAAGTGTTAATGAACAGGAATGAGTCTTTGCAGCTTGGTTCTAAAATAAGACATCCAGTCAGTGCAGCAGTATGAGGCTGAAGAAGCATAAAGGCTTCTCTTTGTTGGCACATTAGTGAACATGCATCTTTCTGCTGGTCATTATCCTCAAGAGAAATGAAATACATTAAAAGACTACTCTGCAGGTGTGTGCTTGCTGTGATCTGAAATTCCAGCTGTTAAAACTAAAGGAGCAGCAGTTTGTTTCTCTTTCCCCTTTCCCATGAAGCAGTCATTAAGTCTGAAGGATTCTCCAAAAAGGAGAAACAACCATTTCATCCAAAAGCCAGCCTTTGTGTCAGTGTGAGCAGCTCAGCTCAGCTCTGGTCTTGTAACGTAGTAACAGTGTTAGATTGTGTGTCTGTTTGAATGATGCACAGAGCCATCCCAAACTAAACCCTGGATTTAAGAC
Organism: Rachycentron canadum; assembly: GCA_038496675.1. Lineage (NCBI taxonomy): Eukaryota > Metazoa > Chordata > Actinopteri > Carangiformes > Rachycentridae > Rachycentron > Rachycentron canadum. The sequence continues at coordinate 13,928,202 of CM076653.1, forward strand.
GTATAATCTCTCTTTCCTGTCACTCACAGCATCTTCAAGTAAAAGAAAAAAAAGAAAAGCAAATCAAAGGTCACAGTTCCTCAGTTAAAATCAGTGTGGGGAGGATCTCAGGCTGGCCGACATCGCCTGCTTCAACCTGCTGATCAGGTCAAAGGTCAGCTGGGGTTAAAGCCTTCTCCTCGATGATGTAACACCTCCAGCCTCTGGGAAAGGATACTCTGGATGGCAGATGTCGGGAAGCCTCATTAATTCCTGATTCATCTTGACAGATGGATTTTACTGTTGCCACTTGTTTTGTTGAACATTCTGTGTTTTAGATTTTTCCTTCCTCCTTTCCACAATGTGCCTCTGTTGGTTGTGGGGTTTCTATAAAGACCTTGCGGTCAGTTTCTTGCCCTTCTTGAGGGACAGCTTGTTCTTGATGTATCCCCGCTTCCTCTTTGCTGTCTGCAGAGAGAAACCACCAAAATACAATGAAGATTAAGCCCAGACTGGCTTACTGGCAGGACTCTTTACTACCCACATATTTCAGTAGGCTAGTAAATGATGTACATAACTGGATCAAACTTTTTAAATTTAGTCTCTTACAGTCTTACTTCAGATCTAAGTATATGTCTACTGAGTCTCAAACATATCTGTACCTAAATGTAGACTGACCCATGAGGCCTACATCAGAATAACATTAGAAGTTTGTGTTGAATTGTGCTGTCATTTCCACTCCCTTATTTGTGAGTTTATCCACTAACAAATTAGACACAATAACATATTTAAACCATGTATCTACATGAACCATTTTTTAAAAATTTGAATCTTACATTCAAAAGACAGACAATAACTGTGAGTCTGAATAAAGCTGTAGCTGCTAATGATCCTGGAGTAAATTAATAATGAAGCTTCAGTTCATACTACAGCCAGAGGTGTGTGTACATAGACACGTTCCTTCTCAGGCATTCAGGCAACTTCCTGCTAGAAGGAAGAAATCCTTTGTTTGTTGTAAAGCAGTGTGGATAGTACACATGTGCAGTCAATGCAGAGTAGTGTGGACAGACCTTCTTTGTCTACAAGGGGCCATGTAAATTTTGTCATCTGCCCAAGTCCACAAGGGCCCACCCAAACCCTGTACTGACACCTGGTTACAGTCTAACCTGGTTACAGTCACACAGACCAACACAGACAGTCCAGAGGCTGAAGATTAGCAGCTTACCTTTTTGGAGGTGTACTTCTGCTTAACAGTGTCAGTGCTTCGCAGCTTGTGCTCCAGACGGTCTCTGTTTTCCAACTTTTTGACCTTATAAATCCTGACCAACCAGTGCTCTGAGGTGAAGGCTTCCTCAAGGTGTTTCAGCTTTATGTCCTTGTTGCCAATCTCAGCATTGCGTGTCCGGTCAAATCCAGGCGGAGTCCGGAAGTCCAACTTGACAGAAACAAAGAGATATACTCATCATTCCTGCCTGCACTGTTTCACTGAGCTAACTGTGTTTACAGTGTCCTTTAAAATCAATTACATTGAATGTTGCACACGGATTATTAAAAATGACACACCTGCATCTCTCCAAAGCGATAATAAGACATTTTGTACATAAGGCAGTTGAGTAAGGTGGGGGAGCCGGCTTTGTCCACTCTGAACTCCCCCTGTGGGGTAAAGTAGTCACTTTCCTGGGAGGAGAGGGAAGGAGACAGAAGAGAAATCCATGATATTATATTTGCAGCCAAACATCCTAAAGTACTCTGTATGATTCCATCAGTGGACCTCAAGGGACATTAAAACATCACCATGACATTATTCATCATTTGACTGTATGTGTGTGTGTGTGTGTGCGTGCGTGACTGTTTGTATATGCATGTGTGATCTCTCTCACCCTGATGTCCCTGGGGTGCTCTCCCTCTGCGATGCGCACCATCCACAGGAACTTGTTGATGTCATCACCTGAGTAGCCAATCACTCCACCAAAGATGATCAGGACATAGTCAACATCCAGTGACCTCATGATCTCATAGGCTGCAGTCTCATTAGATGACATGGCTTTGCCCACCTGTGTACATGACATGGCTGTTAGAGCGTGACTTTAGATGGCATGCTGGTCATGTGGAATGACTGAGGCATTTGTCCTGCAATGCTGACTCATCTTTTTACACTATGTGACCACCTCTCCACTCTGATGCAGAATAAAGACAACATCCACTGCTTTGAGCAGGTTGTGTTATCAGGGTATCATCATGGGAAAAGATGCCTCCAAAGCAGTGTGTCTCAAACTTTTTTAGACCAAGGACATAGCCACTAAAAGGATCATCTAAGTCTCAAACATCCCCAAAACCAACAGGGCTGCGACTTCAGTAGCTCGTAGTTCACAAACTTATTGAGACAATAAGTGGTGCTCTTCCTGTGACGTTATAGTTGTCAATCAAGTTTCCAAACACTGTCCAGATGTCACTGAATGCACCACAAGTCTAAGTCATGGTGATGTCCCTTGTGTCAGAGGTTTCAGATGATTCTCTTTTAGTTGACCTGGTCTTAAGTCAATGATTTTGTCCATTGTCAGTGTTTAATAGTTAACAGGCTGATAACCGGTGAAAATTAGCTCAATCCCAGAGATCTAGGATAACAACAGGCTAACTGTTAGCTGACTGTTAGCTTCATCCACATTTCCTCTCTAATGTCAGCTGATCATTTCTGATGTATATGGTAAAACATAAACTGTGACTGATGAAGCTACGTGAGAGGACAGTGTCACAAAACAGTGGGTCACACTGAAGAACAACAACACTGGAAAACAGACAAATAACATACGAGTTGGTTTAATATTGAAAACTGAAAAAAGGCTGTTCTGTACTCTGTACCAGGGAATAAAAAGCAGCATGTGTTCATTTTATTCAATGTCATTATTTTCACTGGTCACTATCATTATAACCTCAACTTCACCTCAGTGTACAGTGTCACTTTCACTTCTTTTTTAACTGCAGATCTCTAAATCCTGACAAATGAGGGAACTCATGGCTTAATTAAAGGTTGGAATAATTAATTAGTAATACAACATATATCTACTGGTGCAATAGACTAAGGCAGGAGCTGTTACTCTATGTAACCAATGAGGATCCACAGTCACAGAAAAACAAACAACAACAACAAAAAAAAAAAAGACACAAACAAGGCTGTGACTGATTTCCACTAAGACCACACCAGTAAGTTAATTGTAAAGTTGCTCCAGGTCCAGGATACATCAGTGTTCACAGGCCCCACGGTGAGTAAGCCCATGGGTTGACAAACTGGTGTACTGCTCCTTTAATCAAATCTGATCACATGTAACTGAAGTGGAGGGTAAATCAGAGTTGCTCTCACCAGTGCTATGTGACTGTTGTTCCATGTGTTGTTGTCCACCAGTGTGGTTCTGTTGGCCATGCCTGCTATCTGGTAGCCATAGTCCCACCAGGACATCACTCTGGCATGCTCGTCTGTGTTCTGCCTCAGCCAATAGTAAGCCTCCCTGAAGTCATCCAGGATGTTACGGGAGCTGGCAGAAACAGAAGATAAAACAGTAGATGAGAGTCATTCGTACAGAGTATTAATATTATTTCACAACAGGCATGAGCTTCCTCCTTAGTGAAACCTGCAACACTGTGCATTATAGTTCACTCAAACTACGAATAATATGTTCACACTTATATTCAGTGATCTCTCTCCATGTCATGTCTGTTTATAATGAACCAAGGTCTTATAATATCCATCTCTGATTTTTGCCTCCAACCTAATGTCATTTAGATGAAGGGCCTTGGGGCCCTGAGTGATAGCCTATCAAAGAAACAAGTATCTCCTGTGAGAAAGCCTCAGGGCTCAGGCACAAGTAATTGTTTTAATCCTGGTCTGGCATTATTGAATATTTCCTTTTTTCCCCCTAATAGAAAAGGTAGAAAATAAGCCTACATTAAAATGATCATTCCTATACTATTGATTACAGCAGGCTGAAGTACTTGGTTTGCTTTGATGTGATGTGACACTGAACGTTGAGAATGAACAGAATTGTTTAACACAACAGAACTTCACAGTTAGCCTTTAATTGCAAAAAACTAGAATGACATGGTTATATCCATCCACCACTCAGACTAGTTCCAGGTTACATCCAGTGTCATATATAATTTTATCCATGTGTGAAATCTTGAGTTATGGCTAAAAATCATTCTGTGAGGTCACACTGACATTTGACCATTAAATTGTAATCAGTTCATCCTTGATTCCAACTGAACGTTTGTACCAAATGTGAGGAAGTTCTATAAAGAACCATCCTTATAATTTGGGTGACTTTTTGCAGAGCTGCTAAACTTACCACTGAAACAGTTTTCATTCAACCACACTGGTAAAAGTACAGTTTATGACACATGGTGTATTATTCTCACCCATCATGGTTGTATGATGCCAATACTACACTGGGGCTCGAGTAGGCATTGCTGGTGACCCAGGTGCAATGAACAGCAAACATCATGAGCAGCATCAACATCAGCATGGTGACTATAGACTTGATGTTGGGGCCCAGGCCCTCTTCGGCCTTCTCTGGCTCTGATACATGTTTACGCACCTTACCAGCCTGCAGGGGGCAGCACATTGAGCATTAATGTTAACATTACTGATAGGCCTGTGAGAGGTTAGGGATGGTTTATTCCACATATTTTGATTTGGAGGAAAAACAGCAGTAGGAGGAGCAAGAGAATGAAGATTAAACATTTTTATGCTAAAGTTGCTCTCCTCAAGTTGCCTTGTGATTAAATATGACATGGCTGTATTCTATTGTCCATCAAGAGGAGGTTTATCTTAATGCCACATTGTGCATCTCCTTCAGGTCAAATGTGTTGAATGCATTCTGCTCCACATACAACACCTTTTACAGAGTTTTCAGTTTTTGGTGACTCCCTCAGAGGAAAAATGGTGTGACACTTCATTTGTACTTTTCTATTCTATTCTATCATTGAAGACAAGGGAAGCTAAATATTTAAGAGAAAAGCACGTCTCCAAATATTTACCAGCTCTGAGCAGCGGAATTGTTAATGTTTTCAGCCTCTGAGTCTGAGTGTGTTTGACAGAGTTTGTCACCATGAGAGAGTCACAACTGTCAGATCCAGTCCTGAAACTTAACAGATGTATCGCTGAGATCCAAATGAAGGCATGATCTGATCATGATCTCTCTAGCTTTGCTGTTGTCCCAACAAACTCTATTGAAACATTTGGGCCTTCAGCTGGTATAAATGCTGACTTTTTTTTTTTGGGGG
>CM076653.1:13933853-14108712 GCA_038496675.1 Rachycentron canadum
GATTAGTTAAAACACTGTATAATCTGTGACATGAACGTTAATCAATTAATCAAAGACATGAATTTTGCACACTAATAAATCTGGTCAAACATGACTGAAAGCGGACATGACTGACCTTGTCATATAGATTGCTGGCGTTTTTCCTGTCATCCTCATCGCTGCTATCCTCTGCAGGCGGACTCTGACGTTTCATGTCATCGCCCAAGTAGTGTTCAAAGACACTGGAGAAGGCCACAGCTGACAGCATGCACACCACCGGAGTCAGAGTCAACATCAAACGCACCATCACGCCAGCAAAATACACTGCGCTGATAGCATACAGGGCCACTGGTGAGGAAAGCACAGAGAGAGAAAGACAGAGTGAGAGGACGTAAGGAGTTTACAGGAGACCAGGATGTTGGGATCTAATTCTAAATGTAACTGATTTCTTCAGTTTATAAATAAAGAGCTGTTTATACACACACACACACACACACACACACACACACACACACACACACACACACACACAACCCCCTAATAGCTAGTGTTACCCCCTTTGGCTGAAATAACTTCAGTGAGACTTCTTGTAGCCATCTACCAGTCTCCGACATCGTTCTGAGGCGAGTTTGCCCCACTCCTCAATGCAGAATTCTTTCAGCTGTGAGATGTTTGAGGCGTTTTCTGCATGTACAGCCCCTTTCAAGTCACCACACAGCATCTCTATAGAATTAAGATCTGGGCTTTGACTCTGCCATTCCAGGACTCTCCATTTCTTAATTTTCAGCCAGTCCTTGGTGGATTTACTAATATGTTTTGGGTCATTGTCATGTTGCAGGGTCCAGTTCCACTTCATCTTTCATTTTTTTTTACAGATTGTCTCACATGTTCCTCAAACACCCTCTGATACACAGAAGAATTTGGGGTGGACTCTATGATGGGGAGCTGGTCAGGTCCTGTTGCAGCAATGCATCCCCAAACCATGACACTTCCACCTCAATGCTTCACAGCTGGTATGAGGTTCTTTTCCTGGAATGCTGTATTTGGTTTATGCCAAACATGTCCTCTGTTCTGGTGCCCAATCGTGTTTCCCCTAGAGAGCAAAGGTTTCCTCCTGGCACACCTCCCATGAAAGTTAAACCTGTGCAGTCTCTTTCTGATTGTAGAGGCATGCACTTTCATATCAACAGTGGCAAGAACCTGCTGTAGGTCCTGTGATGCCATTTTAGGGTTTTTGGAGACTTCTTTTAGCAGCGGTCTGCTCTCGGGGTGAACTTGCTTGGACAGCCAGACTTGGGCATGTTGGCAGTTGTTTTTATTGTCCTCTACTTGAAGGCCTCAGACAGCTCTTTGGATCTCACCATGGTGTTCACTCTCACTTCAACAGTCAGTAGCACACCAAACTAAATGTCTGAGGTTTAGATAGGGCAGGCCTCCTTCAAAATGCTGAGTAACTATGTTCTAATCATGTGACCTGATGTGATGCACCTATGTGTGATTTTAGCCATTTCAAGTGGGAATAAATGTGGGGGTGTCCTAATTAATTCCTCACCAGAAACTGCATTTTTTTAAATTACATTTTACAGAAAGTTTTAATTAAGTCTTTTCTTCAGTTTTTAAATTGTTTAGGTATATTACTTGAATCTCTAAGTATTGTTAAAATTAATATTAAATATCCATGTCCAAATATGTAACACTGCTGTTATTTTCTGAATGTTAGACATTGGTTCAATGAAAAAAAAAAAAAAAACAGTAGGTCGCATAAATATACCAGAGAATAATAGGGTTAATAAGATGACATAATTAAAAGAGTGTCAGTCAAATCTAAAGTGGAGGAAAACAACGAATGTGTTGGCATGAAGAGTGAGATCCACCCAACCCTGGGGAAAGATGAGACAAGATGCAATAGTTGGGGGGTGTGGAGTGTGTGTTCAGATGGCATTTTTGTTAAACAGACACTCTACTTTTTGTTATTCCATAACAGAGCACTTACCAAAGACACGCTCATCATTGATGTTCTTAACACAGAACCAGAGGCCTGCTGGGAAGGTACAGACCAGAATGTGCAGGTCAAAGAAGAAGGACACCCAGGTGGTGGGCTGGTGTTCAGATACTGATGCTATAATGGGAATGTGAATCTTAGCATAGCTGTGGATAACACAGAGGACAGAGAGACACTTAGTTAGCCAAAGAAAGTAACAATAATAATTATAATAACAATGATAGTAATTAGTGTTAAACAATCACTTTATTCAAGATAATGGTTCATTTAGTTCATTGAGTTTTTTTCCATGTATTATTCCACTTACTGATCAGAAAGCACAGACGTTATTCATAGTGGAATGACTAGCAAAATAAGGCTGGCTGATGTCAGTTATCTTGGGTCAGTGAATGACCTTATTTCTTTTACTGCACTGCAGCAAAAACCAACTTCATTTTTAAGAAAAAATAAAAATACATGTGCAGACGTGTACAACAGACACACATATGTACACATATAGTCAGAGTTGGCTCTGGCAAGGGCAACATAATCTGTTCAGGAACATTTTGGCAGCTGTTAGACTACATTATTGTTAATTACCTGTCCAAAACCTTGGGAAATAAAGTAAAAAACATTATTCTAGTTAGCACTGAGGACTTTAAATGCAGTGCAAAAGTAAAGCACACCAATTATGATGACGTACCCAGTATCCCAGAGGGAGTAAAAGCGCCCACTCCATGGAGCGATGTACCCTGGGGGTAAAAAGCACAAAACTTATCGACTCAGAACGAACTACAAAAACCTACAAAAACAACCAAAACACCAACTGCATACACACAACTAATGGGGGGTGTCAGTGATCAGTGCATGTTGTCACACTTCAATGGAAGAGCGTGAACACCAAACACTGGGTGAAGCGTTCATTCATTACAATCAACAGTAACTGTAGTTTATTTCCTGCTGGAAATATAGAAAAGCAACAAATGTATGGAAACTTTTATGACAGGATCATGTGTCTGTCCTGTGTCATGGGTCTGAAAAGTGAAGCCAATGCTGAAGAGCCTTAAACCTTCATTCTATCTAATGACCATCGGGGGCGACTCTACTGGTTGTTAAAGAAGTCAGATTGTATTGATGTCTACGTGAAAATCACCCTACTTCTCACTTGATTTATTAACTCAGTGTCTGACAGTCAGGATAGAGTACAGAGGAGGTCAGATCCACCCCTCACTCCTCCTCACCTCCTCCTTCTCCTCTAACTATGGTTTCTTCTGATTTAAAATAAAAAAAAAAACAAAAAAAAAAACAAGATTACAACAGACAAATTAAAAACTGGAGGCTTCAAAACAGCAGCTCACAAATCATGGTTGACATCATAGTGGGTTAACACTTGGACAGGAGCAATCACAGCTCTTTCCAACTCTGATCCACCACAATTTTAGGACTTTGTTTGTTAGAAATGTATTGAATATTGCACAAATATAGGCACCTGAGGTGCAGTTTGTAATCAAGAACAAGCAGCTAGTCAATTCAGGTATAAAACAGTGATATCCCAGCGTATGTTTAATTCTCCAACTGAATAATTGTGGAATGAAGTGAGTAGTTAGCTCGACCGTCACCTGAGTGCACAGTTACTATGTGGTATCCATAACCAGCTTTTTACTGAGCATGACAAGTGCAATCTTGACATAAAATAAATAAAATTGTGGTTGGTTCATTATTTAAATTATTTTAGATTAGTCTTCCTGAGATTAAGATGTTTGACAGCTATTTATTCCACCAACAATGTGAACCAACCTGTGTACGTCAGATAGATGACAGAGAGGAAAACCACTCCAGCGGCCAGCGAGACTCCAAGGAAGAATAAAGTCTGGAACTCTTGCCTGGTCAGTCGGTCCTTAAGATACTGCAAGAAGGCATAAACCTGAAGTAGCACAAAAACACCTGCAGAGACACAGAGGGTCGAGGTTTAAAATAACCTCTGTTAAGATAGTAAGTGATGTACGCCCTTGTTCAATTAGCCATGAGAATAGAATCATTGTCATTGAAATTACTACTACTAATGTAAAAGAGGAGGGTGGTTTTGCAGTGACTTTCAAAATAACACTGCAGTGAGCAGAGATTAGCAGCCTCCACTGCCATTTTCCAAACCCAGGTAACTTGTTACTGACCTGCTGCAGCCATGTGTTCACTGGTCCTGATTGGCTGAAAGCCCACAAAGGGGATCTGCATGGACAGGACCAGGCCAATGATGTAGAAGGTACTATAGGCTGCAGAGAGATATCAACCAGTTAAAACCAGTTACAGACAAACTACAACTTAGAGTAGTACAGAACATGTGAGTAGATTTTTACTATATAATGTGCCTGACAATCTTTCTGCCTGATTTCAATCTGAACATACTAAATCATTCTCTCAACTGTATCCAACAGATCCATGTGAAGAAATAAAAGCTCTAAAAGGGCCCCCTTAGCCACGTGCTATGCTGAGGAGCCAGAGGCTGTGTTGTACTTGGCAAAACAATCATGGCTCTTCAGGGTGAGCAGCAAAGGCAGACCACTACAACAGGGCTATATGAGACTGTCAACCTGAGTGCAGCTGCTTTAATGTATGTTTGTAAAAACGAACAGGCAGCCATTTAGGTACAAAGCAATGAAAATTAATGAAAAATAATTTGTAGACATATGCACATTCAAAATGGATGGACATGTTCCCACTGAACTCAGCCAAGACAACTGACCACCAGCATACCAGCTGCAGCAACCATGGACTACCTGGATTGTTTGTGCAGACAAACCAGTGCCATTATTAGGAGGATGGAGGAGATAGTAGACCAGATGAGGACGAAGGAAAAGTCAGCTTGATGCTCATTTTTTCATTTTAGCAATAATCCTATAGGTGGATGCAAAAGACACACCACCACATAGGTTCTGTCCTCAGTCCGGGTTCTCTTCTCAGTCCTCAGTTTGGGTTCTGTCCTCAGTCCTCAGTCTGGGTTCTGTCCTCTGTCTTCAGTATGGGTTGTCTTAAGTCCTCAATACAGGTTCTGTCCTCTGTCCTCAATCCGGGTTCAGTCCTTAGTCTGGGTTCCATCCTCTGTCCTCGGTCTGTGTTCTGTCCTCAGTCCGGGTACTGTCCTTGGTCCTCAATCCGGGTTCTGTCCTCAGTCCCCAGTCTTTCCGTCCACAGTTCTCATTATAGGGTCTGTCCTCTGTCCTCAGTCCTGTTTCTGCCCTCAGTCCTCAGCATGGCTTCTGTCCTCAGTCTGGGTTCCGTCATCTGTCGTTAGTCTGGGTTCTGTCCTCAGTATGAGTTCTGTCGCCAAGTTAACGTCTACTGCTTGTGTACTTTTTACATCCTGTCACTGTTTCCACATGACTATGAACAGGTATGTTATGTATGGGCAATTGATTTGAATCTGAAACAGTGGTATCATGTTGCAGCACTAGAAGCTCAGGGAGCTGTGAGCTTGGGGTCACAATTTGATTCATGATCAGTGAGGTGAGTTCAGAATGTGCAAAGAGACAGGTCTTTAATGGGAAGAGCTCTTTAATCTTGTTTTTTTCTTTTCTTGTTTCCACTCTTCATCACTGCTTTTATCATTCTCCCTTCTGCCCTTTTCTGGGGATTTGTGTGAAACCCATATCTGTCTCATTGCAGACACAACATCAGCTGCTAATCAATGTTATTAATCATCAGTAACAGTGTTTATACAGTGAAGATGTGACACAGAATAACAAACATCTCTGTGTGCATGGCTTTGAGTCTTGTCAAAGACTGAGCTCTGTGTGTGACTGGCTACCGACTGTGCTGTCAGCCTCTTTATGTTGTCTGTTTATCCTGGATGTAACACACTGGATGTCAAAGAACAAATGTAAACCTCCATGTCTCTGTTTATGCCCTTGAATTAAATTAAAGATGAACATAAAGTTCTAATTTTTATGAGCGTGTGTGTGGAGGTTTGTGTGTGTGCTGCATCTCACCTATGTAGACTCTCCTACTGAAGCGCTGCATAAGCAGCAGGACAAACACATGAAGAGGAATAAGGTTGATGATGAACACGTAACCTCCCCAAGCTGAAACCTGTGAAACAGACAACACATTTAATCAGTTCATCTTCAATTCAAAACTATTGGTACTTCTTGTCACGATGGGATTTTTGTCCCTGCTAAATCTGTGCAATGTTGTCATGTAATCAACCCACAAGGCCCTGGAGGCTGGGAACTGTGGGGTGGCTGTATTTTATCTTTTTTTTTTTTTTTACAAATAAACATTCATAATGAAACAAGTAGCAAAAAGAAGGAGAGTGCAAAGCCACACGCCACCCGAGAGCTGTGACATCATTATGATATATGCTACAGTGTTATAAGGCTGCCATTCAGACTATGTTATTGCACCTGGAGGTTGATTCTTGGGTGCTACTGAACTGAACTGAAGTTTGATTTATTAATGCTGAACTGGTTGGTTCTGACAGAATCATCACTGTTGCATAGCTGCATTTTCCCTGTTACAAAAAAGCAACATTGATTTCTGAGATTGGTTCCTCTCATTTCCTTGGCTAAGAAGACTGATCAAATCCTTTCATCCTAGAAATAGGACCAGAATGCATGATGCTGGGCCTTTCTGACAGTTAGGAGTGATTTCCTATTCTGAGAGGCTTGATGAATATAGGCCAAGGTGGGTTTAGTTAGTTGCTAGCATTTGGGTCCCATTAGAATGTGCATGCAGTTCCCAAACACTATCACTACAAACATTTGTGTGTGTTCTCACCATGTAGAAATAGGACAGGCAACATCCGATAGTCCAAAAGACCGACCCCGTCTTCACCGACTTCACCTGCATTAACCAATGACACAGACACACAGACACACACACACACACCAAGAGTGCAGTGACTTCCCTGTTGGTCTCCAAAATAAAACATTAGCTGCTAAGATTACTTCTAGCATTAGGAAACATCTTAAACAATTAGCTTTAAGGAATTACATGTATGACTGTTTCTTTTGTCTAGTTTTACACAAACATTTAGTTTGGTGACTATGTCTATGACCACATGATTAATGTTCATGCAAGTCAAATATTCTCTCCTTTTAACTCTGGTCTTATTTAACAACAAAATATAATGTTACAACACATGTTATTTGCTACTTCTGATTAAGGCAAAAATAACCCTTCCCAAAAAGATAAACAAAACACACAAACACAATGACAGGCTGGATAATGAAGTGAAACAAAATGGCTGATTATCTGATTATCTATAGTAGTAGTCGTGTAGGTGAACAAGAATAGTTCGAATCCTAATATATAGCTGGGCCGCCAACAGTCATATCCCGATGTTAGGCTGATGAAGCCTTGTTTTGAATCGCTCCCATTTGCCATGTTTAAGTTACTTCACACAATAGTTCCTGTAATCATTTCAAATTTAAAGACCTAGAAACTGCTACTGTTGTGCTGCATTGAGCATATTGTCTGATTTTCTGTTGCTGTTGTTAACATTTTATTCAGATCTGCTAGTTTATTTTGCAGTTATCCATGACCCTTTCCCTCTCTCCTTCCTCTCTGCTCAGTGTTTAGTTCCTCTGCCGCTTTTATTAGTAATGATACATGAAATAAAAATAGTTAATTTGCTGTAACAGAGGTTAGGCTCAGTGTAGTGGAAGTGCTCTTTCACTGCAGTGCCCAAGCAGCCAGAGCAGCCAGGAAACTAGAGCACCTCAGTAAACTGTCAAGAGGTGTAGCCCTAAGCCTCAGGTCAGCATTCATACATGGTCCATGGTACCAAAGCCTTACACCCAGTCTGTTTGAAAAAAAAAAATATATATATATATATATAATAATAATAAATAAATGAATAAATAAAAAAATCTAGAGACAGTCTGCCAGTTAGCTACACTGCAAACTGTAAACACCGTGCAAATACAATCTTTGTACCATACACCCCAACTCAGTGACGAGGCATTTGGCTGACTAGTGGTGGAAATATGATCAGTCAGTTGGTGACATTCCGGATTATAGGGATGACCCTGCTGTTGCAGTCTAGAGTTTTGTATTTCAATCTATTTAACTTTAACCTCAACCCTGAACAAAGAGCAGACAGTTAAGGCAGCATTGAGACCTGATGCAGAATGGAGAGATCAGACTTCAGTATGAGCATACCCATAAGTAGTAGGTGAACTGCAGAGCAAAGATGGCGATGCCTTCATTGTCAAAGGAGCCAGCCACAGAGCGGGAGATGTAGCCAGGAACAATAGCTATGAAGCAGGCTGCCAGCAGCCCTGCCCCCTGGTTCCACAGCTCCCTTGTCAGCAGAAAGGTGGAGATGGAGGTCAGGCCACTGAACACTGGGGCTAGAAACACACACACGTCCCGGATGTGTACAGTGATGTGAAGCAAGTTGAGCACATAGTGGATGAGGCCTGCAGTGACCATCAGGCCAGGATACACCTACAGGAGAAGGGGAAAAGGGGTGTGTGTGTAGAAAACCAAATAATTAATTTAATATATATATATATATATATATATATATAGATTATTTGGTTTTCTTCATGAATTGGTTATAAAATGTGATCTGTTCTGTTCTTCATTTCAGTCCAACGTAATGTCAAAAACAATGTGCTGAAGCTAATACCACACAATCACAACCTTTCATGTCAAACATTCACAGTGGTGGTGGAAAAGTGAACCCTAATAACAGGTAGAACCTGCTTTGGCAGCAATAACATGAACCAAGCTCTTCTGGTAGCTTTTTTTTTTTTAGCTTTTTGACCATTCTTCTTTTACAGATCCGCTTCAGCCCAGACATATTCTTCAGATATCTGGTGGGTATAGCTCTCATCAGGTCATTCCACAGCATCTTAATTGGGGTAATGTCTGGGTTCTGACTGGACCAAAAAAGTGGATTTTGCCATTCTGTGGTGGATGTACTTCAATGTTCATAGTCATTGTCCTGCTGCATCATCTACTACATCATCATTCTACTGAGCTGACAGACAGCCACTATGAAATTATCATGGAGGATTCTTTGATAAACTTGGGAATTTGTTCATTTTAACCTCCATGATGATGAGCTGCCCAGGATCCAGGTCCACCGTACTTAGCTGGGATGATGTTTTCATGTTGGTGTACACTGTCTTTTCATGCCATATATAGTGCTGTGTGTTCTTATTAAATAATTCAACTTTAGTTCCATCAGTCCACTAAACATGTTCCCAGTAGCATTGTGGAGGGTCAAGGCATTCTTTTTCAAACTTCAAGTGCACAGCCATGTTTTTGGAGAGCAGCAGCTTTTTATCTGTCCTGTCATGGACATGCTGTCTGGTCAAAGTTTGGGGTAAAGTAGACTCCAAATGTTTCAGTGTTTTAGAAGTCAAAGTAGCTCTAATCCACACCTTCAAACTGTTCATTGACTGGACTCCAGGTGGTAACTCCTGACTCAATTTGCATTTGTTGAAGTCATTAGCCAAGGGGTTCACATTACTAACCTACATTGTAAATGTTTGAATGATGTATACATATTGCATAAATAATGAATAAATTGCTACTTAGAGAGGTCACGCAACACTGGTTCAGATTTCTTAAGTTGGATAAACAGAACAATATGAGGATGGAAAACAACAATTCCCACCGACTTTCAGTCTGTAGTCCCAAACTGCTGACACCAGCATGAGCATCTAACTTCACTAACAAGTCTCTTGTGATTATACTGGCTCAAACCACTCCAGCAGCTTCTCTCTTGGACATACATAGGCCTGCCTATCTATCTATAGATAGAGTTAGATAGAGATAGATATAGGCCAAAACTGTGATATTACTATTGCCCCATTCACAATATCTCTTAAGAGGCAGGAGAAAGGTATTTGATATAGGCTGATATGTATTTATAATTAATAAATAATTTTGATCAATCACACAATCTTCCCTTCACCCCAACTTCCCAAGTGGAATACCCACACAAGCTCAGCAAAACACTCACCGTGCCCCCTACTATCCTCCCCAAAGGGTACCAGGCTCTTTCATCAAACCAATTGAGGAATTCATAAAAGCCATTGGTGGTGAGGTGGTGAGTCGACCTGTAGTTGAACCTGCAATATTTGAGACAGAGGCAGAGAGAAAGCTGTTAGATAGCACCAGAACAATCTCTCATCTTTAACCAAATCAGTAAATTCTTTTTAATGCAAATGCTCCACATGTGACGTGATGTTCTGCTGTCTTTAATATGCACTTCTGGAGTCATTTTCCTGATTTTGCTGACTTTACCTGAATTTTTGGCTTCAGTTCAAACCATCATTTGGACAAGTTTTCAAGCATTCAAGCTCACGGAATTGCCGTTTTGAGAGTGCTGTTGCTTTGGGATGGTTTGAGCTGAGACATGTTTCTGCTTAAACCAGAGAATCAGCTCTTTCTAACAAGCCCAGATTTGTCCATGTTTGAAACATTTAAATTGCTGCTTTACATCTGCATGTTTATTGATCAATCCTCATCCAGTTTCTTGCTTGCGACGTCTAGAGTCATGTCTCCACAACGGACACACCTATTGGCTCCAGTGGGTGATATCACAGCCAATCAGAGTGTCTCATTCAGAGGCCTAGCTGTCAGCTGCTTGTAGAGCCAAAGTCAGTTGGAAATCAATTCTGTATTTTTTTTATCTCAGAGTGAGGAGAAGTTGCTCTGAGTTTATTGTAGTGACAGAATAAAGACAGAGAGACATGGACAATAAGAAATTTAGAGCATTAGAGGCTTTGGAGCTGATTTTTCATCATTACTGCTCCAAAGAATGAGCAGAACTCAGATCAGATAAAGAGAGAAACTTCAAATCAGCTCTAGAACAACACAAACATGTGTGTTGAAGTTTTCTTTGGTTATTGTGGTTTACAGTGTTTTTAACCTCTCAAATAATTGTTTCATGAGCTTCTACCCCCTATTACAGTGAACCGTCTTTATTGTGTGACATATATATACCTGAGGTTGTGCTGATTCTGAACATGTGGAGCACTTGGTGTCATTTTTAAAAATGACAACAGACAAAAGGACAAAGACAACAACATGAAAAAACAGAAAAGCTTTCATGTAGCTTTACAGGGGTTAAGTGAAAAGTTAATGTCACTGATGTGTCATATTGGGATTTGGTAGTTTTAGCAGTTGTGTACACAGCAGTGGCGCTGTGATTTATGGTGTTAATGCCGAACCTAACAGGATTAAATATTGGCCATTTAGCTTAGCTTGCAGCAGTGAACACAGTGCAACTGTTATTGGTTAGGTTTTGGTGTGCATAGAGCTGAGAATCTGGTTCGAAATTTCATACATACATATGTATAGCATCAGCCCAGTGCCCCCCAAGTTCATGTATTAGCCAACATTCAGTCCTTCAGCAAGAACTTGTGAGTTGAAGTGGTCTTATTGGGGTGGGTTTGCCTTTGCCAAAGTTTTAGAGGGACATGGAGAGTGTTCACTGTTTTATATTTAGCAAATAGATGCAGATGTTTTAATTCAGCCTGCTCCAAGTAACAGTGGAAACCAACCAAGTCTGAAATTTAAGACACTTTAACTTAAAGCACATCTACAGTGGCTTACAAAAGTATTCATACCCCTTGAACTTTTCCATATTTTGTCATGTTACAACCACAAACAAACACATTTTACTGGAATTTTATGTGAAAGACCAACACAAAGTGGCACATAATTGTGAAGTACAAAGAAAATTATACATGTATTTAATTTTTTTTATTTGGTCAACATTTGATCACTCAGCAATCATCAGGCAACTTCTGAAGGCAATTGGTTGCACTCAGAAAAAAAGGGGGCTGAATACTTTTGCACACAGCACTTTTCAGTTTTTTATTTTTAAAAAAATTTAAAATCATGTATAATTTCTTTGTACTTCACAATTGTTTACAACTTTGTGTTGGTCTTTCACATAAAATTCCAATAAAATATATTTATGTTTGTGGTCGTAACGTGACAAAATATGGAAAAGTTCAAGGGGTATGAATACTTTTGTAAGCCACTGTATTTATGATGGGTCTCAGCCTTATTTAGCTGATGGGCTGCACTGGTCTGCTTGCCTTTTGTGGTGGGTCCAGTCACCGTGCATGAGCCAAAAAAGTTGACAACAAACACGCTCAAACCTGGAGCAGTGAACATAATTTAAAAGTTGCTGCACTGAAAAAATCCAACAGAAGAAACATCAAAGTCTCAGCCATGAAAAAGGCTGGAGGTCCTCACTGTCAAAAGCAAAGTAAATAGATGATGAAAGACATTGGAAAATGGTATTAATACTATATATTATATGTTTTCTCTTGTGTGTCCTCCTACAGTCCAAATTCAAAGATAATCTGTTCATTATCATATATCAAATCTAACAAGGAGGAAATGGCAAGGGTATGACATTGTTATTTGAAAAATGGCAGAATGAATGAATGACTCAACTATCAAAGTCATTGCCGATTTATTATTTGAGCTCTACTGAGCAGGAACAGATTGTGGAGAGAGAGAAAAAGAAAGTAAAGCTGGTATCTGGTATCAGCTCAGGTTTAAGATGATGACAGGTTGGCTCATGAGAGGTCATCAGTATAGGACATCATTACAAGAGGTTGGCACTGCATTTGACCAAAGGCCCACAGCAATGAGGATCTTAGATTTTTCAGTGAGAAAGAAATTCTGAAATGATCATTCCGACTGAAATCATGACTCATGTTGCATCACAATAGCTACAAAATAATCACAGTATGATTTTCATCAGTAAACATTTCAGTAATCTACTGAAACCCAATCACTTTTCACAAGTGTTGGGGAAACCTTCTGTGATCTGAGTTGACAGAAACATACGTAAGATTTTCCCTCCTTCTCTTTAACACTCTTGTTACCTTTCATCTTCTTCCTGATCTCCAACATCCTGATGGGATTCAACCTCAACTTGTTTACATCTACAGAGACTTTAAGAATAACAATCCCACAACAGCTTTCTCTGCAACTGGGCAGGCGGGTAGATAGATGGCAGCTATTGCTGCACAAATCATGCAGCTAGGTATCAGACAGTCCATTAGTCTGGCTGTCCCCTGAGCTCTGAGTGCTAGATCACTGTTAGATGCATCGGTGCTTGTGCCCATTGTCTGTTATTTGATTGAAAGAAAGAAGAGGGGAAAAAAAGTGTCATACTATACACACACCCCAAAATCCTTTGAGTGATCTGAGTCCCACTTGGTTTGACCAAACGCCTCTCATCCCCTCTCCTGGAAAGTTAGCAGTATCCTTAAGCTTTCAGTCTACTTGACACACTGGATGATTGACTGTTGAACCTTTTTCAGCTCAAGTCTCAGATGAAATACAACTGTGCCTCACACATGGGCTCAACGTCATCACCAGATAGGACAGCTCTTTTCATGCAGACTTCACCAAAAATAGACACTAACTAGTCTTTTTGAGTCAGACAAGGACATGAAACTCACTGCAGCTGCCAATCAAATCCTGCTACATTTAAACTGTGGATACTCAATACCGGTTCCTTTGGCAATAAAACTCTGTATTTGACTAAAAGTTTGGGGCTTGTCACTGTGCTGCAGTTTTCTGCAGTAGTCCAGATCACAGAAGTAACTAGGGCTGATCATTAGAATTGGGGATGCAGTGAGGCATCTCTGGGGCTCATAGTATCTGAAAGCTCAAAAGGCCTAATGTTTTAGTTAAAGTGTAATCCAACTAATTAGTATTGGCAAGGGTTTGACCTTAAAAGGCTAGATGGCTGAAAACATTAACTGCTACAACAAAATCTATTCACACTTATGAAAACAATTATTGGCTGCATGAACTATTATCAACTCTTTATTAACTCTTAAATAACTGTAGTGAGATTAGTGTAAAATATTCAGATGAGAAACCAATGTGTTGCACACATCACTTACAGTATCTCAGTCTAATGCATTAATAAAGCCATACAATAAGAACATTATCAGGCTCATAATTGTATTGTAGAAAGTTGGCTTTTATTTCTATATTAATCATTTCAGGTAAACAATGACATGAAAATAATATATTATGCTCTTTGTTCATTAGATAATCCATTAATGCAAAGCATCGCAAAATAAGGAATAATTATTCATTCAATTAATTGTCTTGTCTCATACATTCTTTTAACTACATTGATTACTGCAATAATGTGCTATACACTTTTAATTGCAGGGAAACTGGTTAACCACCTTTCAGACTTCAAGTCTCAATGTAGATGAACAGTGTATAGATATTAGGATTAATATGCAATATTTGAATGTAAGGACATGTCACACTGAGGTAAGCCTTGGGCAACATAATGATATCTCTCAACTTCTGAAAGTAATGTCTGTAGATGAATGTACACACAATATGTCCTTTAATATCAACTGCATGACTGAGAAAAGAAACGGTGTGTCAGGCTGTACCTCAAGCTCAGGACAGAGACAGAAACCCAGGGTTTGTTGAAGAAAACCTGACAACAAGCAGGTTTTCACTAAAGCTGCTTTCTGGAATAGACTGAGACTGCCAACAGAGCTGACCACAAGCGCAAACTGTCCCCTATGCCGGGCAGAGTGCACCACTGAAGGCAACTAAGAGGAAACCATTGGACTGTACTTGGTCACATGAATCATCAGACACACTCAAACCTAACTTTGCAGTACACTAAGACTTCAATTCAATGTTTTTGTTATAGTGTTTCTGAAAGGAAAACAGGTTTTTATTGTCATCTCAGAATGATAAAGAAGTCATTTTGGTTCAATCCTGTCAACAGGGGGGTGGGGGTTATAAAAACCGAAACCTTGTCCAAGCCAGAGCTGGCATTAGCACAGTAACTTATACTGTGTCAGCTACTGCCAGTTACAAGTTAACAAACAACATAAAAAAATGAAAGATGCTAAGTGTGCTACTTGTCATACATCTGCTGGTCTCAGACTCCTCATCTGAGTCTGGATCTCTGATGTTTTCCCCTCTAACACTTACTCTCTGTTCTTTCATCTGTCAACCTGGAGAAAGCAGGTGGTGGGTGGGCCTTAAGGTCTAATTTTTCAATAAGGAAGTGAGCGTAGATGTGCTTACAGCCCCAGATTTTCTGTCACATTTTATGTGTGAGTGCTCGTGTTGGCAAAGTTACTGTGTATTCTTTTACTCATCACTTTCTGTGACCTGTACTGGTAAAACACCAGGTTCACCTTCCGTGCCTGTTAATGTCAATGTCATGCTTGTTGGGTAATTGGGCTCTAAATCAAAACTACTAACTGGATTATTGATGTGATAAGAAGAATCTTTAATACAATCTTCTTAAATACAAACTTCTATATTTTGTTACTCTGCAGAGTTAAATAAAAACAGAATTTTCTTTATTCCCACCAAACAAAAACATTCCATATGGAATTTGAAAGGACTCAGATTCAATAACCAGAATGAGAACTGCATTAAGATTTTATACAATGTTATCAATCTCTAAAATTGTCCAAAAATATTGGAAAAATTTATATTTTGACCAAAGGGAACAGACTTCCTCTGGAGACCATTGTCTGTAGCAATTTTCATGACAGTCCATCCATTACTGGACCAACTGACAGATCATGACTGCCATCCTTAGAGACCTCCTGTGACGACCCTATCCAATTTATGCTGGTAGTCTAGGAGCTGTTGACAATATGAAGAGGGACAACTGTGTGCAGTCATATCAACACCAATTTGACCTGAAAACATCTGTTTCTTTTTAGCCTTTTGGATACATTACAGACAGCATCATGTAAATTAGCCACACCTGATATGATGATACAATCTTCCAGGTGTCAAAACACAGGCAGTCCCACAATATCTTTGTCTAAAGAAAATACTACCCAATATTTATAAAACGTTTGATTCAGAATTTAAAATTACAGACTCAAAAATAAACAGGATTACAAATTAGACATCCAATACCAGCTTCCTGTACAATTTTAAATATTAGGTTCTGGAGGTTTGAAGCATATATGATGGCCTTTGAAGTCGACTGAACAGTGTGTGGATTCTACCTCATTCAGTCTACCCCTGCCTGGAAGGTTAACCCTAGCTACTTAACATTGAGGCCTTGTCAACATAAACACTGCAGATGAATTAGTGAGCTTTTACATGGCCAAAATCTTTTTTCATGGTATATGTAATTTTATATCACAGCAGAGACTTCTGATTTGGACTGGCCCATTGAAACCCACCTGGTGACAGATATGACCACTCAACACTAACAACCTAGTTAATGACATTGAGTGGGTCTGGAGGTGAATATAAAGGGTGAAACAGTGAGAGTTGGGCTTTCAGTGAAAAGTAAACACACAGGTAGCAAACTGGCTTCAGTCACTGTGGCCATATAATGTTCAGATCAGGTTGGCTGCTCCCATTGTTGAATAAACACTCGGTACAGTAGGCAAATATGCCAGGTGTAACACACTAGTCTGACACTAGAAACTTGTAAACTTCCAGCACTATACTGTAGACTTTAATTGAATTTATTTCAGATTATGAACACAAGAGATGTTCTCAATGTCTCTTTTTTACTACAACTGCAAACAAAGAAACAAAAAGACAGGATTTTCTGTCTACATGTAAAATTAGATACACTACTAAAAATATATCATTAAAAAGGAATTAAAAAATAGACATAGCTTGATGAGAAAACACTTTAACCCACATTAGTAATATTTAATATTATTAGTAATATTAGTAATATTTTCCCCTAGGTAGATTTGGTCTAAAGAACCATGCTGACAGAGGTCCTGCAACCATTGACTTGATCTGTTTTGTTTAAAAAGGGAAACACTGACATGGATGTTTAGAGGTCACTTTATAATTCCAAAATGAGAAGGACTTTCTTCACCTTTCATTAACTATTTTGTGCTGCATTATGTGGTTGATGTATTATTGCTCTATTTTGAAAGTAAGCAATAAATAACATTAAAAACAAAATGCTCGTGAATTTATAAATCAGCCTTGATAAGATGAATAATAAGCATGAAACTGTGATTATTTCTCAGACTATAACTGTACCATCAAAATCTTTTAGAGAAAAACTATGGCTTCCCTACCAGAAAGTTAAAAGGCAGATGTGTGGTAGCATTTTGGATTCAAAAGACATGACGATAGCACAAGAGAAACACAAAAAGAAAAGCCGGCAAGGTGCAAATGTGAGGTGAAGTATGACAAATATCTAAAACTGTTTAATGAGATGTCATCTGGACACTGCAAACCTGCAAATACAGCCAACCAACAGAAAACCCACTGGAGAAGGCATTTGGATACAAGTTACCACACACTTCTTCACATGCCCAAAAAATAACTTTTTATTGAGTCTTGAGTAGCAGTTTTATACACCTGTACAGTGTCCCTGGCTTCCACAGCCTCATTAATACCCGACAACCACAATTAGTTTGAGGATATTAATGAAGAGGCCATTCCAGACACACAGAGGCAGAGCAATGGATTCATACCCAACTATCACATCTCATACATGGACAATGACTGGAGACTCATGTCTTATGTGTAACTACTAACTAGGGGAACTGAAACAAGCACAGAGTGAGTGACCTTGTAAAATCTGGGCACAGTTGCTGGCACCTGAAGTGCAGAGGAATAAAAAAAACTACCCCTGCACACTGTCATGTGGTGAAAGCTCTGGAGCCATTGAAGACAGCCACATTGACAACGCCTGGGGAGAAGTCCCAACTCTATCATTCTCTGCACACACAGCTGCTGGAGGAGATGGGACATGTCCCAAGATTCCAGTCAATAAGGACCTCAAGACTTCTCTAAACAACAACTTGAATTCA
The DNA here is from genome assembly GCA_038496675.1 of Rachycentron canadum. NCBI lineage: Eukaryota > Metazoa > Chordata > Actinopteri > Carangiformes > Rachycentridae > Rachycentron > Rachycentron canadum. The sequence continues at coordinate 13,951,608 of CM076653.1, forward strand.
AGGTGTGCTTACCTATGCGTGTGGCAGAGTTATAATAGACAGACATAGACACCAAGCTTTGCTCATTAAAAGATCGAGCAATGGATTTCCGGCAGCGGATTGTTTGTATCCCCTGTACTTGGTGAGTCTACATTATACAAAATATTGAAATACATCTTGTGTGTCTGTGTTTCAGTCTGTGCATGGTTGTCTGTGGAAGGCTGCAAGCATTTTTGTGTATATGTGTGATAAGTGAATATGCAATATGTCTTTAAGATGTGACCCTGACAGGCAAGTTGTATCAGATACAGGTTTCAGGCCTGTGACAGCACTTTTGCTTCACTGATGAGTGAAGACGCCACTCTGGAGCAAGTGGAGGCCTCTAATGCAAGTGAAATAACTGAAAAAAAAAGTTTCATTTGTTATCATTATTAATAATAAGATTTCCTCAGTGAGTCCCAAAATGATATTTCAACAGAAAGATCTGATTGTATGCTCCTGCGCTACCACAGAGCTCAGAAGAATCTTCTACATATTCTGGGGTAAACCTACAGGCCAAAAGCTACTGCATCACAGAAAACTCCAAGTGACAAATCAGAGAGAAGTGAAGAGATTCAAGGGAAGTAAAACCTCTCCCATTCTGACAGACCACTGACCTGGTGGAAGGTGCATGCTTGCCAAGCAAAGTATCTTGGCATCCCAGGAAACATATTGCTTCTGAGAGAGTTTTGTTACTGCACTAAGAAGCTGCCTAAGTCAGCAATATGTAGATCAGGTCCTTTCTTACACTCTCCAGAAGTGAGAAAACAGTCAGGGAGGGAGTTTACTTTTGTTTAGTTTCATGGGCTTCACTGTGAACAATGTGCACTCCAGTGGTTTTCCAAGACTGTTTTTCAACGTGTTACAAGTTCAGCGCTTTTTTTCACTTTATACTTTGACTGTTTTCTTTGTTTACTTTTTACTCATCAATATTTGAGTATTTTCATTTATCTTCTGATACCTGTTGGATTTATTTAGTGTGTATCCAACCACCATGATTGCACAAAAGCATGAAACAATCAATCATAGCAGAGTGTATGTTTTCCAGTGGTGTTACTTGACAAGATATAAAGTGTTAATATATGAGATCAGTTAACTCTTCTTTACACCATCCTCTGCTCCAAAGAAAGCACTGATTGAAACTTGGATATGTTATTAGATGTTATTATGTTATTATTATTTTAGAATAAAAAGTGCAGATGCAACTGCTTTAAAGGTCCATTGTAAACACTCATATTTTTAACGAAGAACCATGTTTAGAGGTACAGCTTAAGGTACCTGAAATATTTCTAACTGAATCAATATCAGAACATCAATCACTTTGTGAACTGGAATTCAATCGATTCAGGAAATCTGTTGCAATACCCAGCCCTAGTATTAAGTGTACATGAAAAGAACAAATTTTTATGACTAGCTTAAAACAAAATGTGAAAAACTTGAAGGGGTCTGACCACTTTCTGAATGCAATGTAGATGTGTCATGTTTACTCATCTTGCATTTGCCAAGGAAAATATGTTCCCAATTTTTGCCAATAAAGGGCACTTTACTCAAGGAAACAAGTGTTGCTGACTTGCTGAACACAGAGCAAATTAAAGTTTCAGATAAATTTTAAAATGCACTTAACACAACACTAGTATTTCTCTGATGTAACTCGAGCATCAAAATTCAATTCAAATTCAATTGAAAATTGATGATAACAATGACAACAAACAAGAGAGTGTGTTTGTTTTTATGTCGTGCACACCATTGCCCCTAAAGCTGAAGCTTTGAACAAAAGATTAAGGATGGGTCACATGCTGTCTCCTTGTGAGACACGGTAGACCTCACTAGCAAGCAACCTTTAGTGCATCAGATTGAGACATAAGAACTGATTAAGCAGTTTTTAATTCTTTTTTACCTGAGAAATTTTAATCTCGGGCAACTGGACTTAGATGTAGATTACTGAAGACGTTTCACCTATCATTCAAGAGCCTCTTAAAAAAGTCTTGAAGAATCTACAACCAAATCCAGTTGCCCTCGATTCAACTTTCTTAGAGAACTATGACCTGGATGACTGAGAATCTTCAGACTTCTTTTTTAGTTCTGATGATGTTCAGTGCATGATTATCATGGCCCAAACCCAAAGCATAACTAAGCTTCCATGGGCCAGATCTGTGCTGCCAGTCCTGATATGTTTCATTGTCAGATGAAATAACACAATCTCACAATTCTCACAAAAAAAAAAGACTATTAACTAGCCACATCAAAAGGACACATCAACCTGTGAAAGGAAGAGAGGGGGATAAAAAGAACAGGACAGGAGAGGGGTGAAATGACAGTTAGCTCTCCTGCGATCCTCTGTTACACATAAAATACAGAATGACTGAAACTGTGCCGTAAGGTTAAACTGTCATGAAAAAATGGTCAGAAAAGTCAGCTGCCTTTATCCTCCAGAAAGCTTAAAAGCCTTCAAGTTTCTTTGTGTGTGTGTGTGTGTGGGGGGGACTCAAATGTCTATTTGGCTGAAAAACAACAGATTCAAACTCAAGCCAGTTATACATTTATAAAAGTTGGGCAAGATGAGCGACTTCACATTGCAAGTGCACACACATGCACACCAGGGTTTCCCTGCAATACAGGTGAGGGAGACTGATCTGCAGTAATAATTACTTGAAAACTGATTTGATACTAAAACATCAGTAGAAAATATGTTTTGTGCTATTTTGTAATCCAATTTTAAAAATATAAAAATAATTTCATTAAAATGATTAAAATTATTAAGAAATATTTCCTGACCTTAAACATATTGCATCATCTGATCACATCCTGCAAGAGAAATGCTGACAGACACACACATACACGATTCATGCATCTACACGTTATGCTGTCAGCCTGATAGCAAAGGGAGATTGATAAAACAATGAAGCAGTGTATGAATAAATTTTACTCCATGTCATGTCAGTCATTCAGACATAAACATAAACTGTAGAGAAGTTTCCTCTTCTGTTCAGCAGACAGACATGAGGCTGGCAGTTTAATCCACATTGCTTTCAGTGATGCAATGCAGACTTGGGCTAAACAACAGTCCCTTGGTGTAAAAATAAAAAGCTTGGACAAACTTTGGCATGAGCCACACAGGTAGGGGTTTTGAAATGAAACCAGCACAATATGGCCAATACAAAAAACAACATCAGCTCAGGTTAGGTGGAGCACTGGCCTGTTTAATATGAGGTGCTACAGTATTTGACTGTTAAGATAGGCCCATATATCTGATATAGCAGTCTAACCCTAACCCATCAAGGCTGCTAATCTCACAGTCCAACTCTCTGGCTGAACTGGTGGCTGAGGTGTAAGGAAATCCTTTTCACATTTGAAGCCAACCCAGTAGCATGTACCGCAAACCACACAATACTGCAAAAGTATTCAGTCAGTCTGATGGAAATGAAACATTCAAAGTCATATTTATAAATCTGAAAACTGAACATTGTCCTGTAGAATAAGCAGCACATTTCCATTTGAGGACAAACTAGAGTTTTATAAAATTCCCAAGGATACTAAGGAAATGTCATGGCAAAGAATAATCTGTTGTCTAAGGTACAATGTGATGACTGTAAAGTGACTTTGCTGCATGATGCGCTCCTATTGAAATAAGTGCCTGGCACGTGGCTGTCACAGACTACACTAGATCCTGCAAGTGGTGCTGCTGCTGCAAAGCAACAAAGCATAGCAGACAATCAGTGTTAGGTGTCACGTGAACTTTAACCTCGTGGCTGCTTCTTTCTGGGATAAACTTGCGTCAAGATGGAGCTGTCACTAATGTCCCTATTTACTCTGCTGTGATATCCCCACCCTCTTTTTTCCACTGGCTGTTAATTGTCGCGCTTATAGTTAATCATAATAAATAAGTTATGTCGCCACGTGGTACGGAAAAGGTACGCCCAAATTAAGTGGCGTGTCAGCACAATGGTCACCTATAAACCATATAAGGAAGCAATGACTTCGACGAAATCAAAGAAGTCCACGCTGAATGAGTGCTGGCCCCGGTGTAAGTAGTATGAGCCATGAAACCAAATAGAAATATATGGTCAAATATTAGTCTTTATATAAGGCAGGTTTTCAAGGTTTCAGTGAATGAACCAAAAAGCTAGGACGTCGTGTTTGTAAGTTTAGGCGCGTGATAACTTGCACTACAAACGGTTCTCTTGTCAGGTTTTAAAACATCTCTTCCTCAGTGTCCGTATGTATGTCCTTTCCTATCTTAACAGAGAGCTAAAGGCAGTTCGTGTGTGGAAAAACAAACTCACCAGGGGTCAAACTCATGAATGATGCTCTCGAACCGAATGACAGCGAAGAGCCTTGAGCTGAAGCCGGCCAGCCACGCCAGAAACAGGATGGTGAACGACAGCAGGGACTGCCACCCGGCCGGCTGCGACAGGCCGCCGGACAGACCTCCTCCTCCGGTGCCGGCATTACTGTCTCTCTCCGCGACCGCGGTGCTGCTGCGCCCGTTCCCAGAGTACGATGCACCAGAGTTCGGTGAGGATTTGTGTTTGTTGTCGGACACCGAGTGATGCTCCGCCATATTCTACGTCAGTCCCGTCGATGCAAGCAAGCGAAGCAAGATATCTGGTATCACACAGGCAAGACACCCCCCACCTCCCCCCTCCTTTTCTCTGCCACGCTCCACTTCCGAAACCACTTGCACCAGCTTCACTACGCGCCCCACACCCCCTAAAATACCAGCTATGATTTCACACTTTAGAACCTTGATTCCCACCGACCTCACAACCAGCTAAACAATCCCATGGAGTCACGCATCAGCGCGTCTTTGCTGCATACTGGAAGTGATAACATGCGTCTCCAGTTCCTCCTTCCTTCCTTGGACTAGGATGAAGAGGCGGGGCAGTGCGTGGAGCAGGAAGAGCTGTTAGCCTCTCACAGTGAGACAGGTACAGTCAAGAGAGGCACAGCTTCGGGAGATGCCCAATCCCACGACACAGCGCTTTTGACAGACAACCAAAGTGACCAATGACAAAAGAGCAACCTGACCATTGGGTTTCTCTGGCGCGGAACGGCAGAGGCCAAGTGTGACACATTCTACTTCCCGTAGCGTGAGAGAGCTCAGTTCACCTGTGACACGTACGGCAGAAGGTTGTTCACCAAACGCATTGCGTAAAAAAAACGGCGGAGCTGTTATATTTTCTTAATTGAAAAAATTAGGACTACCCTGACGTCAAACTGCTGCTGAATCTGAATCATAATCGCCCAGCAATACGCTGTTATAAATATTCAGCTCAGACAGATGTTTAGTTTAGTCTTTTGTTGTAAATAGGAATAAATCTGAGTAATGTTTTAAGACATTGAAAGGGGTGGCTTAAGGTCACACAGTCAATACCAACTGGAGAAACACTTGTAGAATGATCACAATTTGTATTTATTTCTGCTTTATTGAGAACCATAGACTTCAGAATATAATATATATATATATATGTATAAAAAACACAGGATAGCTTTTACAGCTTGACTTTTTTCATAGGTACAATGATGAGAATGAATGAAGTCTTCATCATCATCATCATGTCAAGTCTACGTGACCTGACTGCAGGACTTAGAACCAGTAACGATCTGGTCCCTGTTCCCTTCTCTTACCCACTGTCACTCACTTGTATTCTTACATGGAGGGACTGCCATAATAAGTGTCATTACAAGTTAATTAGCCTTAAGTAGGAGGGGGTTATAAAGCCCTCCAACACTGAGTCTGCATTGATGCAGGCTTACAACCAAAGTCCCAAAGAAGTGTAGCACCTCTTTGAGTCCAGGATGTACATTTGTTCTTAATAACCCTTATTGAGGGACCCTTCACAGCCATGAATGTAAGACAGAGTCCTACACTACATCACAGAGAGGAAAGGATTGGAATCGGGCTTTAGAGACATTGTGTTTCTGTGGAGATTAACTGAAATGTCTGATCCAGACATCCCACAACACTCCACCTACAGATGAAAATTGTTATAACATGCTAATAGAAGTATGCTATGAATCACAATTTCACTAATAGTTATGCTACATGCTTTTACAGTGCCAGTTAACAGAGTAATTCATGAAATGGCGCATTGTAATTTCTCTGTACCATGCACTCAAGTGCCACAGAGTCAGCAAGCATCTTTTTCTTTCAAAAATACAGGAAGCAATTTGTGGTGAGCTGTGTCCTTGCTGCAAGCTTGGTGGCAAACCATAAATGTGTAAAATTGAGTGAAGGTGTGATAAAGCTTTCATGGTTTCAGTTTTGAGTACACATATCCAGTATAAATAGATGTAGATTGTGTCATGTTTTACCTGTGACCGAGATTTGCTATACACACTGTATGTTGATTGATTCTACAGACGTTCAGATATGGTTAAAATGTGAGTGACTTGTTTAACTAAAGCTGTCAATGTTCTGCATGTTGATGAAAATGTGTCTTTATTAAATACTGTATGACACAGAATATATATTTTTGTGACAAATGAAATTGGACAAACATAGGAAACAGCAGATAAACAGGAAAGATGGAGCCAGTAAAGACACTGATGAAACCGATAAATACACTGATGGGGCCAGTAAATTGCTGTTGGAGCAAGTAAAGACTTTGATGGAGCAGGTAAAGACACTGATGGAACAGTGAAGGGGCAAGTAAAGACAGTAAAGGAGCAGATAAAGATAGTGATAGAGCAGGTGAAGACACAGATAGTTGTTACCTGTTGTATTATGATTTATTATCTTCAGACCCTTAAGAAAACGCGTGCAAATGGACAAAACACTGGAAAGTTTAGAAAACATCATCAATTTTACAACACACGTGCTGCAAATACTCACACACCAAACACTTCACAATAGAACAGTGATTTAGGCAAGCATTCAACTGCCCCCATTCAAGGTGTGGATTGGGGGCAGTTGGCTGCTTGCTGCTTCTCAGCTTTTATATGGACCAGAACAAAAAAAAAAAAAGACCTTTTCATTTCAGCAACAAATCAAATCTCTCTCTATTTATCCTTCTGTACAGAAACGTCAAATGTACAGTATAGAGAAAAAATTATATAGCGCTTTTCTAGTGATGTCTCACTGACTCACATCGCTTTTCAACAGAAGCCACATTCACCCATTAACACAGCTTGCTACTGCTACTCATAATGCACTTCTACCACACATACACACATACCACAATCAATCGGAGGCAATTTGTGGTTCACTATCTTGCCCAAGGACAATTTGACATGCTGATTAGTGGACCACCTCCTCTACCTCCTGAGCCACAGCTATCCCTAAAAAGTTCTTCTATAGTAACCATCAATACCATTACAATTAACTGACAATGACACAGTAACAGTGTAGAATTCTCTATTTTTCTGCCTCAGTGTTGTGAACCTTTTCTGGTTCATGGCATGGACTGGAGGTGAAGCTCAGAGAAGATGAGGGAGTTGTAGCTTTTATTTACTTTTATCAAGTTTGCCACATTTCTGGAAAGAGATGGCAGTTTATCATTGTGGTACAAAATTATGTACTATTTGTCAGTGACAGAATCACCCATTTACCTGATCAATCCATTCTATGCAAAGCAGAAAGAATGTTCATGTTGTCTATGTGATGTTGATGTATATACAGTAACACAGTTGGGTACAATGCTCTGTAGTCATTGTACCTGTTCTCTCTTTGGACATAAGGCTGTGCCCTCCTGTCTGCCTCTGACCATCATCACAGGTGTTGCCTTTGTTTTATTTACTTCACACACCAGGTCTTTGAGGGTCTTGTCAGCTTGAAAATACTGTGAACAGAACACACTCAAATCAGCTCTGTTGTCAGGTAGTAAAACTGTGCTCTCTGTGAGAGCTGCATGAGAAGTAAAAAGAAGTCTTTGTAATTATTACAAGTTAAGAAGCATTTAAAGGAGTGATGAATGAATTTGCATCACTGTACACTAACCAGAGCCCATGAACTGCTGTACTACTTAACGATAATAGACAACACTATAATAAAGCAGTACAATTCTTATTACTTCATGGATGCTCCCACCATACGCATGCACACCCCTAGATCACATCTGCAAGTGTTGAAGAGTTGTGGAGTTTGGACAAGTGTGGACTCATGTCATATGATAGAGCAACAGAGGATTTAATCATCAGTACATCAAATTGTAATTACTGCCATTAAAGCTGGGCCCTTACAAATTATACAGTAGTTTTTACATTATGAAGTTACTTTATAGTTTATGTTTTTAGTATTAGTATTAGTACTATAATTTAAAAAAGAATGTAAATAGAACAATATTGCTTAACAATAAATTTCACTTATAATTGATAATTCTTCTTATTGGTCTATAATGACTCTGCAGGCACATACTGGGCTCCTCACTGCTGTATTTAGACAGTTTATTAGAGTCAGTGGAAAAGTCATGGGATAGTCATGGGATCATTCCTGTGTGGCAGCAACTGGCCTATAACACTGAGGCATTGTTTAATGTTTCAAAGGATATTTTGGTTCTTGTATATTCTGGAAACACACTGATTTCATGAAACGGCTTGTGTATCTATGACATGAGGCTGAAACTATTGTCCAGTGAAGAAAACATCATGGTGATCATTAAAGGTTAGGGGTTAGCAGAAGTTCAGTGTAAGGTAAGAGCATCACTCTGTGCAGGAGATATCAGGGTATTGACCAGATTTGTTTAGTAGAGGGCCAAATTGGAACATTCTGGTTATGATAAAATTATTGTCTCACCAGATTTGTGTTTCCCATTGACCATGAATGCAGCATCAAAGCTATCGTGGGACTCGTACGTGGACGTGTGACGTCACAGATGGGCTGGGTGTGCTAATTCTGATTTTACAACATTTCTCTGAAGCATTTGGAGCAACAAACGCTGTGGACGCTGTTTCAGTCAAAGTAAGAGACTCACAGTGAACACTGATACTGTATTAGTGAAGCTGCGTTCACTGTACCCCGACAGACTGGTCATTAAGGCTGAATAACGGCCGTGCATAGAGGTTTATCTCAGTTCATCAGCTGTCTGATTCATGTAGGAGCACGGGTAAGTCCGTGTGTTAAATCTTGTGTTAATTACCTCTAGGCTGTTGCTTTATTTTCATTTCCGAACTTTGTGTGAGAGGATTAATCTTTATGATGTCGAGCTTTGTTTGTCCCAGGTCTCAGTGTTTCTGTTTGTGGTACTGGGCATCTCTCTCCTGTACAGAGGGAGAGGAGAGCTGTGACACATGCTGTATTCTTTTGGCTCTGTACCACATATTTGATGAAAAATGAAACAGTAACTGTTTGGGTTTTTTTCAGATCCAGTAATCTCTTAATCTCTTTGTGAAGGTTTATGGAATTTAATTGAAAAGGTTTTTCAACAAATTCTGTAACAATTTTAAATGTATTGATATTATATTGCAACTAAGTGTATTTACTCAAGCACCTAAAGCTCAGTTTCATGTACTTTACTTGACTCTATTTGACAGCTATTATTTATTGTGTGGTTACTTTGCAGCCAATTTTTTTCAAATCACTTTAAAAAATAATTATATCTAAAATATAAATATATATATATATAAAAATATAAAATTATTTTCTAACTGCTAATCAAATAATTAACATATCAGCCCTGTGAATGACGATTTACTGATATAAATGAGAATGCTTTCCACTCCACTAAGAATCGTTAAAATTGACTCAACAACAATAAAATATTGCAACAAGTTACAACAAATGTAACAAGCTTTATACAGCTTTTGATAAGATTGATTCAATAATGACAGTTTTGTAAAACTTAGACAGTGTAGGAGGGGATGACAGGAGATGTCACCAAATATGGTGGAAAATCTATCATGACGAGTCAATCTGCCAAACTGTATAACGGGCATGGTCTTAAAAATAGTGCTCCATTTTGGACAACTGGCCTAATATTTCTTGTGAAGCACATGCCCATCATTTTAATTTAATGGGTTAGGTTTCAAGTATCTGGCTCATTTCAGAACAATTCTAATAAAATAATTTGGAGTTTGAACATTAGTAATGATATAACAAAACAAATGGTCACTGAAATAGGAAAGTGGAACTTAATGTGTTCTATTCTCCTCATTGTAACTGTGTTTAGGTTAGTGTGTGTTTCACAGCAGTGACGGCCCGTGGGCTGCAGCCAGGATGTCCTACATGAGAACAAATAGCAGCTCGTCGCAGCCAGGGGACATCAGCAGCCTGATTCACACATGCAGTCTCAACAGTCAGATGATCAGCCAAAACTGTGAGTGCTTTGTGTGTCCAACACATGCATTCACACGTGTGTTGCACGCTGACACGCTATAAGGAGTGAAAAGGGACACAGAGGACGAGATGGACATACTGTGTATATGCTTGTGTGATTATTTACTAAAAGACCCACATGTGTTGTGTTTTCACCCATCTGTTTGTTTGTAAGCAGGATAATGCAAAATGTTATGAACTATTTTGCATCAGATTTGGTGCATTGTTGGAGCAGGGGCCAGGGGACGATCTATTAAATTATGGGGTAAATCCAGATTATTCAATATGAATGTTTTTTTTTTTCTTAGAAGTCTGGTGTGTGTTTTTTGACAATGGCCATGGCAGAGTTATGCACTCTGAATGATATACATACACACACATATAAAGAATAAAAATAAGTAATAATAAGTTAAGAGTCTCATGTGCGCCTTGTTCATCTCTCATACTCACTTGCTGTCTCTGTCACTCACATACTCTTACAGCTTATTATGTTGCATCCTTTTGCCAATATAAAATAAAAATCTTCTCTCATTAGTCAATACTCAATACCTCACAGTGACAAAGTAAAATCAGAATATTAGCAAATTTATTAAAAACAGAACACTGAAAATCATGCCCCAGGTATTCAGACCCATTGCCATGGCACCTGAAATTTAGCTTAGGTTCCTCCATTGCTTTTAAACATCTAAATCTGCAATGGAGTGATTTGGTAAAGCATACTGCTGTCTATAGAAGGTCTGACAGCTAAGACAGAGACAGGTACTGTCGGTATATGCGGACAGATCTATGGAGGGCTACAAAAAATTCTGGTGCACTGAAGGTTCCCAAGCGCATACTGGTTTCCATAATTCTTAAATGGAAGAAGTTTGAGATAAACAGGACTTCATAGAGCTGGCTGTGTAGATCAATAAGGGAAATGTTTCTATTATTATTTATTATTTTAGAATAAGGCTGGGACATAACAAAAGGTGAATAAATGAAGTGTGTAAACACTTTCTGAATGTACTGTACTCTTAGATGCATAAATAGCAGGAAACAACCTGTTCAAACCAACATCAATTGTAAACCTTTCTACACATTGAATAATTGCCCAGACTAACTGCATGTTTACTGCAGTGGTCAGATGACAAACCGCCTCCACCAGGTGGGCACAGGGCAGGAAACCTCAGAGCTCCAAGAGATGCTGTAAGTACAGGCCTCAGTTGAACAGTATGCCATATAATCTCACATATCATATTGTATGATTCACTTTGTATCAGGTAAAACCTTGTATGTGTGGTCTCAGCAGTGCTTGTGCTCTTCTGCAGCCAACAGCTCCAGCACAGCACCAACCAGCTGGCAAAAGAAACCAACAGATACCTGAAGGAGATGGGCTCACGGTCCCCACGACTGTCTCCATCAGAGCAGGTCAGTCTGGAGACACTTATCACTATGTCAAGCAAACTATATGCTCAGATATACCAACTTTTAAATCACCATACATGTTATTACAAAACATTATCTACTGTACTGCTATGAAAGCCTCCTGTCAACTTATCCCTCCCGGAGTAACCTCCCCTTCTTGCATTTTAACTAAAAATAACAATAATAAAAATGTCTGTAGCCAATACAAAACACACACGGGAAGATAAAGTAAAACTGAAAAAAAGTAACTTCCCGGTAAAGTAACTATTTGCCTTTGTTAATCTGGTTTGACAATTTTCCAAAGTTTCAGAACAGGGTAACCCTTAGTTGGAGTCTTGAAGCAATCAGACATATTACAGCCTGGCAAACATTTCTATAGAAATGGGAGAAATTTTCATAAGAAACAAATTTTCATAGGAAAAAAACCTTCCTTTGACAGTTTTTACATATTCATATTGATAGACATGACTAGCTCTGATCGAGCAATGATAGCTATTTATGACATGATCAATTACAATCAACCTCACTTTGGTTCTCCTTAGAGACATCTGGTAATATGGGGTATAGATGTTCATGGATGGTATGACCGCACATAACGCGCTATCTGTGGATTTTAGATGTCACATGAGGAGTGTAGGTGGAAATGTTAGAGATAAGTAACCTCTCTTTTGATCACCAGGTATTCCAAATGTGGACAGAGCCAAAGGTGAATCAGTGATACTTGAGGTGAATCAGTATCAATTAACTTTCATATTATTGATTGATATACTGAACCATACTAAATTATTGTAAAGGATAAGAACTGTGTTCATGATAGATAACAGTGGGTTATACAGTGGTTATATTAGGCTATGATGTTATTGTCCTGTGGTTGTTACATTCTGATTAGATTAGTTATCAAAATTTCTCAGTGTTCACTTTAAGTTTGTCTTGTGGTGCTGTTTCTGGTCATTTTCTGAAGAGGTGCTCAGCATAGTCCTGTGCTTTACAAAAGCTGTACATTGTTGTAGGTCACAGGACTCTCCCTGGGTAGTCTGCCATATTTGACGCTGGGCTGGTCTCATGGGATTTCCCTGGTTCTGTTGTCACCTGTTGCTCAGCAACAGCAGGTGGATATTCATGGAAGATTTGAATCCTTCTAGGTTGTGGTAGTAGTGTAGAAATATGAAGGGTTGTAGGTGGCTGTATCAATTAGTGACTTGTCCTCAGGGGAAAGTACTTCCTGCAGTAGTTGAGAGACAACATCCCTTGGCTTGGGCTCTTCTTTCCCCTCTGGGGCTCAGGTGATTCTGATGTTGTGTCATCTTGAACAACCTTCCAGATTTTTTTGAGATTTTCCCCATTTTTGAGACAAGTCACCTGCCATTGTAACACTATTGGTACCAGAGTGAAAAGTGGCTGTTATTTCTACCTTTCTGATAGTGTTTGTTCCAGCTTGTTCCAGTGTCTTTTTAAATCATGTCTGCTCCTCAGATGGTAAGGTTTGGGTTACTTTGCTGTCAGCCTTCACTTTCTTCCTATCCCCAAACTGGCTAATCCCTGAGAAGGAAACATTGGTCTGGGAGACCCCAATCGATCCCCCAATCTTCCCAGATCAACAGAGACTGAGCTGAGCCTCTTCTGTCAATCACAACAACTCAAGCCCCTCCATCCACCCAGGTCAACATCCCTGGGGCCTCCTACTCATTGGCTCTCCAGCCCTCTGCCATCTGCCTGAGGTTTACACCTCCAGGTGGACCATTTGAGGTCTGAGCTGCCACTGCCCAGCCCTTTGGCTCCCTGCCCACCTCTGGTTTAATGTCACGCACTCAATACATGATGGTAAAATTAAGAATTTTACTTTATTTTTATAAGAATGACTTTAAGTAATTTTAAGAAAAGTAAAACCTAAAACCAGTGTCTGTGACATGTTTCCTCTCGTGTCACCTACTGTTGCAATCAACTAAATGCAAAAATGATCAACAAATATTTTTGAAAACAACTCAAAACAACTTCTGTACTTGTTCCTTTTGATTGTGTTCTGTCCAGAGAATCTCAGGAGACCCAATACTGCACAGGTTTAATATTTGTCCATTGGTGTCTATGACATGAAAACATTAAAAAAACAAAACAAAACATTGAGATAGTCTTTCTTCTGTCCTTCTTTCTTTCAGAGGCAGCAAAACCTGCAGAGGGAAAGTTTGATGAATGATTTCTCTGCTGCCCTCAACAACTTCTAGGTTGTGCAGCAGAGGGCAGCTGAGAAAGAGAAGGAGTCAGTGGTCAGAGCTCATATTTTTATCTCTCTTCTAGGACCTCAATGATGGATGTTCCATCTCTCTTCCTACTGCTCCTATGGCCTCAGGATCTTCAGCCAGTGGAGCTGCACATTTACGGATTGCCACAGTTTCTTGTGTGAAAAAAAATGATTTCAAGAGACGCCAACATGTTTTGTACACACAGATTTATTGTTACTGAATTAGCTTGGACTTGGAGATCATTAGGGAGAGAGAGAGACTAACATTGAACAGCTGGAGGTATAAACCTGCAAGATATCCTATAGAAACAGGAACACTGATACCCTGACATGTAGTGTTCACCTGCTATCCTTTCCAGGCTGACATTATGGATGTGAAACAGATCTTCATGGACTTGGCTCTGATGATCCATGACCAGGGAGAGATGATTGGAAAGAAAGAACTCAGGTTAGCATTGAGCTGATTGCTTAGACATGTCACTTGGGTGTGTGTATGTGTGTTCTAATTGAAGCTCTAATTGTTAGTCTCTCTCTCTCCCTAATGATCTCCAAGTCCAAGCTAATTCAGTAACAATAAATCTGTGTGTACAAAACATGTTGGCGTCTCCTGAAATCATTTATTTCACATTGAGGCCAATGTGGAGAGTGCTAAAGTTCATGTAGACAGAGGGGTAGTCCAACTGCAGAAGGAACCCTTTTACCAGGTATGATGGAGGGGATTGAGAAAATAATGGAAACACCAAAATTAAAGAGATCATTAGTTTTTTTTGACAGCGAAAAGTATAGAATACCATCAACTTTATAGTTTCATATTAAGATTAGTAAAGTTTCATCTGATGTCCTGTTCTCAGCCAGTGTTAAAGGCTCTGTAAAGACATGCATCATCAGGCACACCTTCATTCTCTGCTCGAGATGCCATTACTCCAATATATCTATACATAGAAAACAGCTGTTGACTGCGGTGTTATTGTTTTAAGTCTTGGTTAAAGAACCATTGAGCTCATACCACTCTAATGTAAAACAATGATGAGGAGTAGATAGATTATATTTTCTTACTCTGACATGTTATGTGTTGTGTGCAGACAAAATTCTGTAAGAGGATGTGCATGCTGGCCATGGTGCTGTCGCTTGTGCTCAACATCCTTATCATCTCCATGTGGCAGGCCATCAAATGAGAGGAGAAGCACAACCCAGTGATACCTTCAAAGGACTTCTTGCGCGTGTGTGTGTATTTATGTGGGATCACTCAATGTAAATAATTAGGTTTTTTGAGGGAGAAGACAGTTTGAGTTGTGTGTGTGTGACAGAGAGAGAGAGGGTGTCTGCGAGAGTGTGTGACAGAGAGATACAGTGTGTGCACGTCTGCACTCATAAACCCTGCATCCAGACACAAAAGTTTTTTGACACAATTTGTCCACAGTTAGTCCTGTCTTGTTTAAATATGAAGTGTTATTGCTAATGTAAGGAGTGTCTTATTTAAGGAAATGTGTGAATGGAGTAAATTTTGTTTCACTGGATTTGTCCTCCTGAAAGAGAATGACTACACCACCAGAAGCACAGCTGGTGTCTTGTCTCATTTTGTCCACTAGAGGGTGAAATAAACTTGATGAGTAGTATTGACACAGAGCTATCATCAACTTATTCAACTATTATATACACTAGTAAATGTGAAAATAAACCACATCCTCCGATAAAAATACATAGGTACTACCAATTAAAGCTGAATATCAAAGTATAACACATTCTCCTTTTTAGTGATTCAAAAACTTGTATAAAGTGATGTGTGTTGAGGGCAGTCTCCCCTACACTGCTTGGGATTTAAACTTACACTCTCTGAATGCTAAATGTTACCCATTAAATATTGACTGTCAGGTAACTAGTGGAATTAAAGGTACAGTACGAAGCACTGTAGCCATAGCTACAACTCCAACTGGTCTTAAAAAAAGAAATAATAGGGGGGTATCCACAGAGCAGGACAGGCACACAGAAATCCAAAGAGGCAAAATTTGACTGGGGTGAGCGTGGCAGGTAGCAGGGTTGAAGGTGTGTGAACCTGAAGCACAATGACCAAAGAGAATCATCAAACAGTCCAAAAAGACTACAGGCAAACAAAGAACCAGTGATTATACTAGAAAGGACAGAATGATTTGGTGAAGAATAATGAGTTGAACTGGTCCTTTGTACTGGTACTGTGAGCACCACAATTTACATTATGAATAGTTACATTTCTCCCTTAAAAATGTTCTTCGGATCTGTTTAATGTGAACATACTGTCAATAACTTTCATCAGAACAATAAGAGTAGTAGAATGGGTGTTTATTAATAGGAAAATTCAATGTGAGAATGTTTATAAACTTCAGGCCTGTGATCTCTTCTCATGTTTGCCACTGCTCCATGCATCTTGCCCTGTGGGTTTGGCAAGCATTTCCACATATACAATGATAAAGTCCTTGTTATAAATTATACACATATTCCACTGGCCTGGACCTTACTAGAGGTAAGTAAGAGAATGTATTTTTGTAATTTGGTTGAACTAACCCTTGAAGAAAAGTGCCATACTTTTTTGAAAGAAAAAACATTCTTAGAGCTACATATAAATACCAATGAATTAATAAATCTGACCCTGGTGAGTTCAGATTCATGGAGAAACTACAAGGTAGTGGCATTGCTCACTGAACATTTGATGTGGAGTGCACATGTAAACACAGGATAGAGAACGATACTCAAAACTACACTTGTTTGGTGGATGGATGGGATTTTTCGACACATAAAAAGCGATATCAGTATCTAAAAAGACAAGTACAGCTACAAACTAAATGTCAGTGCTATCAATAGTTGAATAAATAAAGTACATCTGGCCAGTGTGATTTCAGGTACTGCGGGGTACTAACTAACTACTAACTTATTGGTGCAGCACATTTTCCCAATGGTACCTCTTGTCCTTTAGGTCAGCTAATCACTTGGATGATTTGATTGCCATGAAATCAGACCTGAATTGTACTTGTGGCTACTGCAGCAAAAGCACTGTTTTCTGGGGGATTGTGTTTATACTGTAGATATTTCTCTTTTATTTATTATTTTGTTACAGACAAGATGCTCAAATGGCAGCTGTTATTGAAATATCTGAATGAGACACTTGGTATCATAAGTGTGGACAGAATAACTAATTAATGAGAAACAAGTGTGGTAGGATGTATTAAAGCTAACATTGAGATTGTCTTGGTTACACACCGACTTGTGGGTGTGGAGGAGTGCTAAGTGGTCCTTAGTGGTCCTCTGTAAGATCATCAGCACCCAGAAGCCCTGCTGCACCCCCACTACCATGACTCAACATGATACTGATATCTGGGGCTATAAGCACATCTACACTACCTCATTGAAAAATCTGGATCAGGCCTTATACCTCACCCAACACAACTGCTTACACTAGACTGACACTAGGTGAAACAGAAGAAACTATAGAATTGATTAGCAGAGGAAATGTCATTTGTGAATCTTAGTCAGACTCAGGAGTTTTTTAGGGGATTACTTTGACCAAAATCAGCTAGCAGATGTATCCAAATGCTAAGTATGGATAATTGGTTAGGTTGTCTGTTAGCTTGTGACTGTGACTTTATACAAACTGAAAGTTGACAGGATTGGTTCTTCAGGTAAGTTATGTATGAATCGCTAGCTGTCTGAATCAGTTATGAGATTGTCATTGGTTCACTGCACTTCAAGGTGGAAATGCACAGCCATGGTGTTGAAGAGATACAGGTTTATTGTTATCTTCCACTTCATGTGGGATGAGTCAATTGGCTGCCTACTTATAGCCACTCCTATTTCAGATGGTTCCTCATTATTGGAAAACTATTTGCTTAATGAAGGTGAAGAATGTCTCAGTTTTTTGAAAGAATAAAAATTGATGAGTTTACTTTTTGACTGAGAAGGAGTTAGACATGTTGTCACAGGGTTTGAAAAGTTTGTTTATTGTGGAGAAGAGAGTCTTGGGGTTGGTGAAGTACAGTGTGAGGTATGAGTAGGTGGAGTGAGGTGTGTTGAGAGTGTCTTTGTACTGTTGAAGGTAGTCTGTATAGGTTTGAACATACACCTTTTCAAGCTTGCTCTTCCAGGATTTCATCTGGTGGAGTTCAGGCATGTACCAGGAAGCCGAGTGTGAATAAAACTGTTTTAGTTTTAATGGGGCCCAATAATTAAGACAAGAGGAAAGTGTTGTAATAACAATTGCCAAGCTTAGATGGACAATACAACAGTATATAATAATACAACAGTAAACTATTTTCTATGTAACGATATAGTCGAGTAATGGTGTCCTGAGAACAGAACGTCACACCATCCCTGTGTGTGTAATCTGAGTGTATCTGTTTTATCTTTTGCTAATCAGACTGATAATAGGGAATGTTCGCAAGTTTCAGTCCCTCCTGTTGAACCACTTGCCTTCATCATGTTATAATACACAGGCACTGCCAACACTTGATTATGGACATGACATGACATGATGCAGGATGTAGCACTCAGGTGAAACGCTCACATGGGGACTACTGGCTCAAATCCTGAGTGGTGGCTTGTGGACATTTATGCAACTGTGGATAAATCTTTCACAGGCAGACTGCAGTCCCATCTGTTTATCATTAGGAATATAACATTAGGAAGGTAACATATTTGCTCACTGGCCACTTTTACACTTTTAGTACACCTTGCTAGTATCGTGTTGGACTGCCTGAATTCTTTGTGGCATAGATTCAACAAGGTGCTGGAAAGATTTTGATCCATATTGACATGATAATGTCACACAGTTGCTGCAGATTTAACAGATGCACATCCATGTGCAAATCTCCTATTCCACTACATCCCAAATACACTCTATTGGATTGAGATCTGGTGACTGAGGAGGCCATTTGAGTACAGTGAACTCATAGTCTTGTTTAAGAAACCAGTTTGAGACGATAAGATCTTTGTGGAATGGCATGTTATCCTGCTGGAAGTAGATGGGTATACTGTTGTCATAAAGGGATGGACATGGTCAGCAACAATACTCAGGTCAGCTGTGGTGTTTAAATGATGCTCAACTGGTACTAAGGGTACATTTGAGTGAGCATTTAGTGCTCACGACAAACAGAAAATAGGTGGGAGATATCTTCACACAAATCATTACCAAGGTATACAATACATACTATAGAACACAAACTAAGAGATAAGAATACATGATGTCATAATTACAAATGGGCTGTTGGAATTTTTTTATTGTTATGAAAAAAGAACAATTAAATCAATTCATTTTTTCAATGAATTGAACTAAAAAACTGTAATTGATTTATTATTACCTGATCATTGTTTATATAAATATATATAATGGTCATTATATGAAACAAACAAAGCTTATAGTCTGTGGTGATTTGAAATATTGTGACTCTGCATTGAAGTGACAACTGGTGTTAAATTAACACATTCAATATAGGTCTCATCAATTAGGTTGTTACAATATAGTTCTCTATGTTTCCTTTTCTATTTTGATGCTCATCTCTGGTCTTATCTCTGGTCCCTGCACTTCCTGCCCTCCCGTGCTTCCCACCTGTGTGATTACCTGACTCTGCCCCATAGCCAATATTCCTCAGTGCTCTTAAATGTTTTCCATGGTGTTTGAGTTTTAAGTAGTTTCAGTAAAATTTCAGTAGAAATTTATGACAGCACAATGACATAACTAATATTTTATGATATGAGATTATATGAGAGATAAAGTTTTACCAGTAAAATGACAGTTGAACTATAAATGATGGTGTGGTCTTTGGTGGATCAATGTGAAGTCTTCTCATGATGCCTAAAACCAGTCAGTGAGTGGTCATGGCAGTAAAATTGCCATTGGAAAAAGGCTGCCTTTGCCATTGTTCTGTCTGCACATTCTTCAGTGTAATATGCCAGGAAGTTAACTTGTTTCCAATGCAACAGCACATGGTTACAAAAATGATATGGGTTGTTTAGAAAAGGGTGAAAGTAGACAAAGAAAATAAAAAAACCCTCTAATCTAAAACAAAAACAATTATCTGAGTTGTATGAATCCAAATAGACCATAGTTATATTTACTAGTTAAGTTGGAGCAGAATATAGGGTAGAAAACTTTAAATGTCATAGAAACATCAATGTCATTATTATGTTACTAATATAATAGTAGTAATCATAATAATACTGTTATAATAGTAATTATTATGTGCACTCTGATTTACAGTGTGGATGTGCTGAAATGAAAACTCAAAACAGCAGCCTACACAGGAATTTGTGCTCTGCAGCCACTGGCATCTACAGTTTTGTTCCAGTGAAGGAGTATTAATTTTCAGTTAACAGTATAATGTTATCTGTTAACAAAAGGTGTATCTGTTTTTCTAACTCATGGTCAAATTAGATAATAAAGTAACTCTATGGCATTCATGTATACATGAAGTAGGCATCTGGAAATTTAGACACACATTAACCTCAGCATAGGCAAAATATGCAAGTTTTTAAGTAACAGCAACATTTTACATGTGTGTTTAGCTGCTAAATATTATTGGAACATGTTAAATAATCATGTATTTGCCTGTTGTTATATAACTGAATTTGAAAATAATTACTGCTTTTAGATATTTTAGGGCTTAGCTAGTCATCACATGTACATTATGTGTTTTTCTCTCAATCTTTCAAAACCATTAGTTTAATGTCTGAATGTTTTATGGTGTATGTGTGAATAACTCCTCTCTTGTCTTCAGAAACAGTGTTAGTCTTCTCTGTCTCTTTTTCCCTGGGCCGGTGGAGTAGAGAATGTCTGTGTTTCATGAAAGAATAGACTTAATCTCTCCTGTGTAACCTGGGAAGAAAGGAAAAAGAGCAGATAGAAATCGCTTGTCTGCTCTTCTTTCATTATGCAGGGAGGATAAAAAGCGAGTGAATCTGGTTTCCATATTTTTTGGGGGGCTGCTGAGCTGAGCATCCATGCTCATCTTTCATTTCCTCTGTTATAAAGACTTGAACATACATCATCAGCACTGATCTGTCTCACTGATGGACAGATAACAAGCAAGAGTGACAGTGACCCCCCTCTGTATATAAGACACACAAAGATATACAGAGACCTGACCTGAGGCAAATGAAAGGGAGCAGATTTCATGTCTCTGGACAGTGGTTTAATGGGTGGGTCAGGATGTGAATGACTAAAGAAATTGTTTGGACATTAACCTCATGCTAGATGATAAACAACCTCTTCCTGTGTGCTTATCCTTTTTCTCACACTATGAAAAAGAAAGAATTAAGGCTAGTTTATGGTTTCTTCTTGCCCCCACATGTTGATGAAGGGCTCCTTTGTTTGTTTTGTATTCCACTGAACAATATGAAAAAGTCAAAAATATAAATAATAATAACTGTTATCACTTAACAAGGACAGGACCAGGAAATGCAAACAAATATTTTATATAGTGAGCATGAAACAAGGGTCCAGGTTGCTTGTTTGGGACATGTGCAGTCAGTGTACTCACAGTGTGGACACACATGGACTTTACCAGATGATGAAATTCACATTATACAACCCACAGGGGTGCTTGCAGACATGTAGATCAGGGAATCATGAAGTGGCCTTTAATTGGTAGTCCACCACCACTTTCCTGTCAGCTGCCTCCTACTGTCTGATTTCACCCCCATGTCTTGTCTGCCCACACGTCAAGCCCACCTAAAAAGGCAACCTTAACCACAGAGAATGTCTCACCTTTGTGATTGGCACTCTGCCTTCCAACTTGGACACTACTACAAGGACAAAAGACCAGGTTAAATCAAATTTAGTATTGACAAATCTCTATCCAGTCTGACAGCTATCCATCATCTATATTGCTTATTCGTCAAGGTTCCAGGGGGACTGGAACCAATCTAAGATGACATTGGCTGAGGAAGGGGTACATGCTGGGCAGGTCTCCAGTCTTTTCCAGGGCCAACATACAGAGACAAATAACTATTCACACTCACCGGCAATTTTAGAGTCACCAAATAACCTAACCTAACCTGTGGGAGGAAGCTGGAGTACCTGGAGGGCACCCACACAGACTGAAAGGCCCAAGGCCTCCGGGTGGTATTCAAATAGACAGCGGTACTTGAAATGTGCTGCTGTTATAGGGCCAATCAGTGTGGAAATTGAAGTGCTTTACTTCACAATATTGAAAATGCAATGTTGCAATGCCAAAAGCTTGACACTCTCCCAACTGCCCATAAGCCAATCTACCAAACAATGAATAGACTCTATTTTTTCCATTTAGTCAATTGAATGTAAGTTTCTATTGTCAAATTAATCTTGGCAGCCTCGAACCAACAACTGAATCAATTCTGTGCTGATATTCAGTGCAACATCCCTCCCTCTCATGTGATATTGCTGATATTGTGTGCAATACTTAGTCTCTACCAGTGGCCTCCGGTGTGGTGACTACATAAGCCTGACATTTCACCATAAATATATCAAATGTGCAGTATAGTATTCAAATATCTAAAGATTGTGTCTATCAGAAATATTTACCATTAACGGTTTACCCGCCAGTGTTGTTAACCTGTCCGGTCATCATCTGGACTGCAGTTAAAGCTCAGGGGAAAGGGGGGAACGGGGGAATATCAATCATGAGTACCTACAGCTATAGATGTAGCACAAACAGCCCAAAGTACACATACGTTGCCTCACCCCTCTCTCTTACTCTTTCTCTCTTGTACCTGCTATGGACACAACCTACACACTGAGCTATTCCTGCGAGTAGCTGCTGTAACACAGTGGACAGAGATGATAAATTGGTGCAATTAGCTTATTTACTTGCTACTGCTGCCTCTTAAAAATAAAAGCACAGGTTTAGTTTCCACACATCTGTGCATGTGTATGATGCTGCAATATTAAAGTAATTTCAGAACAGAGGAGGATCAGCCAAGGGCAGTTTGATAGGCACACTTTGGCTATTGCTAATCACTCATTAAGATTCCAGGATTATCCTTAATGCACATCCTAAACCCTCCAAAGAAGACTGCCGTCCTCTTGCTTGCCTTGAGTCTTTGCCAAAGAGACACAAAAATGGCAGTAACAATAGATACAATGGCTGGAAGTCAAGCTAGCTTCAGAGAAATTGCCTGCTGCCACCACAAGATGGGGGTACCATCACATTTATGGGACAAAAAGCTGTAGTGAGATCAGATGTCGCTCCCACTTTATTATTGTTTTAATTGGTGTCAATTTTTAGCTTTAACTGGGCAGGCAATGCCTGTGTTGCTTGCCCTGACACCACACCACTGGTCTCTACCTTTGTACTTGTCAGTTTGTATGTTGAACTGCGTGAAGTTTGTTTTCACTGAAAAGAAAGCTGCAGCCAGAAAGTAGTGATTGGAGCAGTGAGACTGAACCTAAGCAATAGAGTTGCAGTTTAAATGAAAGAATGTGCTGAAAGACCATAGAAGTCACTACTAAAGACTCCTTTCCTGTTTCATATAATTTTGCCTTGTTAATATTATTATGAAACTCAAAGCAGTTCACAACTGAGTTTAAGTGATATTATTGTCAGCTGAGATGAAATTTGGGGATTTGGTTGCTTGCCCTGACTGTGTTATTTGCAGTCAGGGCAAAATCAAGGAATTAAACTTTTGACTTAATAATGTTTTTTTTGTTTACTTAAACCAAATAGTGTTGTGATCTATGAAAAGCTGGGATTGGTCCAGTCAGGTTTTAGTTTGTTATTTAGGACAGTTCAACACACACTGAACCTGAGATCTGGCACCAGAGAGGATTCCTGTAACTGCTACCCTGCCAGTTCTAGCCAGAGACACCTAAAAATAAAACAGCAGATAAGACCAAAGCTTATCTTCTGAATCAGATTCAGTATTGTTATTTGTTTCTTGTGGGTGTGTTTTTGGCAAACTGGTGTGTGACTGGACATGTGCAATTATCACACAGCCCTAAGACATATAGGAAAGTATGTCTGGTCTATACTCGGACCACCTGCTTGTGTTTCTTCTGGCCCAGTACATGCTCTGGTAGTCTGGCCCATATACAGCATGATGGTCAGATGATACTTCCACATCTGGACCAATTCTGGCACACATACAAAGAAAATCTCCTGGCTGTCAGCCAACACCAGAGGATAACAGATGGAATCTATCCAATGTGAAAGTATATTGACCAGACTTGGGCCTGAACTTGAACTTGAACTGGGTGTATACTGGGCCCTTAGTTTCATTTTACTATTTGGATTATTTGATGATGATTTCAGGCTGTTTACATACACCAAAGAATAGGTATGCATGTATGCACACACATTTCCCTATGCACAAAACATACAGACCCACACAGACCGCCCAGGGTGAAAATGCTATATAAATAGATGATGTTAGGTGTCTGGGGATGTGTAGGCTCAAAATTTCCTTATAGTGCTTTAGCATGCCATTGGACATTTTGTTCTCTGCTCCTTCATCCTTTATCATTAACAGTGTGTCTGAAAAAACTGGTTCGGACCTGGTAAGAATGTTTCTGCAGCAGCTCCTTATGTCTGACATGTGAAATACACCCAGGGGTTCTCTGTCCTTCTCTGCTGCCCCAGATATGCCACCCACCCTCACTTTCTCCCATCCAGAAAACAGACACAGTCACCTTGACCAGGTGCATGGGGGGGGGGGGGGTGGGCCATCCCTGCTATCCTAGTCCACAAAGACAACTCATTCTCAGGGGTCTCCATGGCTCTGATTAATGAGAGCATTTGAAGCTTCTGTCCACTCACCTTGTCTCTTACTGCTCACTATTAATCTATTTGAATAATTCCATTTTTATTTATTTTTTTACCCCACTGTCTCGTTCCACATTATATATTAGAAATGGCCATCTTGCCAATGTCAAGTAAAATATCATATAGAGATGTTTTACTTGTCAAAATAAAAGCTCTGCTATTTTGGTTAACATTTAATGTACATCCCACAAACAAACTAAAAGCTGTATGCTTACATGGGATGTGAGCTTATAAACAGTTCTGATCCTGGTTGTGCTTTAATCTTGAGCTGACTCCTTTGATTGAGAATCTATATATAGTCAGAATGATATTTATATCTGTTTATATATCCGGCTGCAGAGCCTACTGCCAAAGCGAGTAAGTTTAATATAGCTATGTTTTATGTTTTGGTCGATCGATATTAACAATTTAGGATTGAATCAGAATAAAATTATTAATTATATGGATGGGTAAATTTGATGAATCCATTTGTTGGTCCCCCTCACACCTGTCCTGACTAAAAGACTTTTTTAGGCAGCAGAGTTTCCGGTCGTGTTCTGGCTGACCCGGTGCTCGTCACAGTCCGGTGCCAACGGGCGGTGATATAATGTCTATATGCGTTCCTGTCCCTCTGCTGTTTTCTGAGCATTCCGCATGAGAAGACTCGGACCGCCGAGTTAACTATACCGGTAGTTTCATTAACTTCTGTCACACATGGAGCCTCCGGACTTCGAAGCCATGAATTTCACGTTGGAGCAGGTGGCGTCGACGTACCCGTTGTGTGAGGATTGGAGAGACGGCTCGGAGGGCTCCGTCTTTCACCTCGCCAATATCTTCCTATTCCTCGGCTTCATGGGCGGCAGCGGCTTCTATGGTCTGCTCTACCTGTTCACCTTCCTGACTCTGGGCTTCTTCTGCTCCACTCTCTGGGCATGGTCCGACTCCTGCACCACGGACTCCTTCCTGTGGAGTTTCGCGCTCTTCGGCGTGTGTCTGGGACAGGTCCTTCATGTTGCATACCGGCTCAGGAGCGTCTCCTTCGAGAAGGACTTCCAGGAGCTTTACAGCTGCATGTTTAAAAAACTGGGGGTGTCGCTCACACACTTTGGGAAGATAGTGACCTGCTGTGACGGAGAAATCCACACCATAGAGCAGGACCACTGCTTCGCCATGGAGGGAAAAACCGCCATAGACAAGCTGTCAGTGCTGCTGTCCGGCAGGTGACTAAACCCCCACAGTAAGACACGTTTAGCTGAAGGATACGATGACTTTTTATCAGTCCATTTATCACTGACATTCAAGTGCAGCTATTACAACGAGGAGAAAAACAAGCACATTCAAAATCTAAATTATTGAAATGTACAAGGGCTCATATCAAAAGCCACAACACATAACTTAACACAAGTCTGCTCCACGTAGGCCTGGGTTTGGTTGACATGGCATCAGTCATCTCATATTCCCCCACAGGCACAGTTATTTATTATTATAGTAGGAAGAAAACTGAGCCCTATAAATATAATCCCACCATATTGAATCCACCTGTCATATGTCCAAATGCAATATCCAAATCTCAGGAGCTACTATTTCTTTGATAAAGGTAACATTGTTGTGCATTGTACTCAAACTTTTAAGTGGCTTTGGATTAAAGCTCCAAATGAATAAACATTGTGTAAATTGTTAGCACTTGAAGTGTTGTGTTGTGGTTCCGGAGGCAAGAGAACAGGGAAGAGAGTTATTCAGGCCATCATGAGGGGAGAACGAGAACTCATTAGTAATTTATTTCATATACTTTACACAGATGGGTGGATGAGTCAGTTAAAATGGTTACTGGTGCTCTAAAACTTTTTCAATAATATAAAAATCAGTCAATCAAATACTCAATATATCAGTTTAACATAATTAAAGAAGAGGAAGTCTCACACTGTGCACACAGGACAGACACAGGAGCAGTTTGTCTATGTTAATAATAATAGTCCTTGATCTGAGATAATTCAGGTTCAATACCTGCTGTTGAATTGATTATTCATTTGTTACGACACCAGCTGCAGCAGCTAGTGGACTGACACTAGAACCTGTGAACAAAATAAACAGCTGGCATTAGTCTTAATCCAGGTCAAGTGGTGTAAAAATTCAGGAAATCTGTTTTAAGTCTGTTTTTACAATACCTTTTCTGGCCTTTCAATGGCCTGTGAGATGTTTGCCAAATCAATGGATCCAGTTGTGCTCAAAGGAGGGGGATTTCTTTTCTTAGAGGTCTGAGCTTATTGCTTATTGTTAGCCCAATTCCACCACACGCACCCAGCACAGGTACAGGTACATACAGGACTGGTAAAGTGACACACATTGCCACCAAAAATGAGATGGATTTTTTATGAAATATTTCTACACACAAATTAGAGGCAGGCAAGTAAGCAGATGTGGGAGGGTGGAGAAAGGGTAGCTTGTCATTGTCGATACACTGCCAAACCATGTGGAGCTGTTTCACTGCAGTAGGAAAGAAGCCATACATCACAGCTGGCCTTATTAGGCCTCTAACTCTAAAGGGGCAGAACACTAATGTTTCTGTGTTGATCGTAATTATTTTTTCAACAGCAGTAATGATGACTTTATGAAGACCCAAATATTTATAAAATTTATAAACAATAATTTGTAAATGTTATGCCTCTAACACTGCAACCCAGCTTGAAAAAGGCTCATGCACCATCAAGATTAGCTACATTCAAGAAGTAGCAGTAGTTCTACGGACTACTGGATGTGGTACAAGTATGTGTGTGAAATATAATTGAATGTGTGTAAACATCTTATTGGTGTGGTTAACTAACAATCTCAACAGACATTGTAACAATGGAATTCATTGTTGTTGGATACATTAACCAAATCCAAATACATTGGCAAAGGTTGAACAGTCTTGTGCTAAGATTGGTTGGTTAGGCTCAGTCAATGTCACCCAGTCCATGGAAAAAGAGAAGTCCTCTCCAAATGGTAACCCATTAGTTACAACGTCACTCATTGGTTTGTGAACTGCCATTTTGAAGCCTCCAGTTTGTAATTTGGTTTTTGCTCATCTCGGTTTTTTGAAACCAGAAAAAAAAAAAAAAACATATATGGAGAAGATGGAACTGAAGAGGAGTGAGGGGTGGATCTGACTAATCCTGATTGTCAGGCAGGTCACCATGTGTGGTAAAGTCTGTCAGTCTGTAATAGTAAAATGTTTACTGAGCTTATGAATCAAGACACATGACTTCTTTTCCAACCAGTTTTACATCACTAGATAGAATTCAGGTTGAAGGCACTTCAACATTGGCATCACTTTTTTAACTCACAGTCTACATCCACTATTAAGATACAGTCTATGGTTGTATCCTTTTGTGTTAATTGTAAAGTCCATTGATCTGCAGGCTTGTGCATCTTGTAGGCCTGTCTGGCTGTGGCTGTGTCACTAAGAAGGTTGCTGGTTACGCCTTTGTTCCCTATTTATTAGTTAGTCCCTGTTATGTTAGCTCTGATTACTGACTCATGTTGCTTGTAAAAATAAAATGGCAAACTTGTGTTGTAGCACTGACGTAATAAGAATTTATTGTCATTCTCTATATACAATGTTCAATATACGGAGAAATGTACTGTTTCTTCAGTGGTTTACATTCACTGCAAGAACAATACAAAAAGAAAGATGTGAAGCAAGTACTAGAAAGTAAAGTATATGTTTATTCCCTGTAAAAATATCAAATATCAAAAGGCTTATGAAGAACCTAGTAATGAACTGATTATGAAATATGTTGCCTTATTTAAAAGTGGCAAAACCCATGGTGAAGGGTGGTGTTGCTGATGTTTGATGATTGAGGTGCTGCTTCTAGATGTCCAACATGAGGGAGTTAACTAACTCAACAATCAATTAGACTAAAATGTATAAAATCCTTAATAATAAAATCCATAATGTGAAACTGTCAGATGCAAACTGATACAAATGTTTCCCCCAGATCTTCAGCCAGGGCATATGCTGCAATGCAGTGTCACTCATTATCATGTTAGCAGCAGATTTTGTGTCCTCTGTCATTTAGTGTTGATGTGTATGTGATGTTAAAGAAAAGAAAGTAATATCAACTTTTCATCCATTCTACAGAATCCGTGTGACGGTAAATGGAGAGTTTCTTCATTATATATACCCTTTCCAGTTTCTGGATTCACCTGAGTGGGACTCTCTCAGACCATCAGAGGAGGGTGTCTTTCAGGTAAAGATGAAGATGAAGTTGTTCTTCTTAGTTCTTAGTTCTTTTTAGTTGTATGGCTCAGTGCAGCAGCCATGTATGTCACTGTTGTGTTAGCAATCATTGTATTTAAAAAAAATAGAAAGTGCTGCTACCTCTTATTCACACACGTGCTAAATACGACTTATATTTTGCACAGATCTATTTTTAGTTATAAATAAAACACTCGCTCTGACAAGCACTAAAATTATTGTCCAAAATGATTAAAAGCCATGACGGCTTAACCTAATTTAATTAGTGAATCTGTAAATTGGTTCAACAAATCCAGTTGATGATGAGAATTTGTATTATTGGTCAGTTTGATTGACTTTCACTGGAGTACTGTACTGACTTCCTTCTTTATTATTACACAGGTCATGGGTGTCTATAGAAAAACAACAAAATTTTCCTAAATTTTATCTTGATTGAAATTCATCTAACCACACAAAAGGCATCATTCAGTTTATCACATCCTACTTTAGCTTTATAGTTTTAAAATTAAATTAATTTGCAGTCTCAGCACTTACTTCCCTTATGGTCATTGATAGAAATGATGGGCAAAACTATAAGATAAGACCTGAGTTGTAGTAACTGGAATCATCCTTTAATTTAAATGAATACCAGTATCTGTTCTTTCAGTCTCTATTAAATGCTTCATTCTCCACAGGTAACCCTGCGTGCTGATAACCCCTGCAGATATGTGGCGTGGAGGAGGAAGAAACTCTATCTGCTTTTTGCAAAGCATCGCTATATAGCTAAGATTTTTGCTCTGGTTGTGCGCAATGACATTGCAGAGAAGCTGTACTCCCTCAATGACAAGGCTTTCAATGGGCCCAGGCACCGCTGTGATCTACGCCTACCAAGTTACTGTCACATTCCAGGGACCGAATTAGAAAAGGCCAATGTCCTCCTCCAAGTGCCAGGACAGGGTGGAAGGACTGCCTGAACACACACACACACACACACACACACACACACACACACACACACACACTCTCTGACTCAGTGTTTATAGAAATGTAGTAGTGACATTTTGTTTGGGTAAAGTGTGTAAAGTAATCTGCCCATGTATTTATATCTCAACATACAAATCAGGTATGTGGAGCTGGTAGATCTGTCAGCAGTCATGGGGTGTCAGGAAACTCTTGAGGAGAGGAAATGCTACCTAAGAACAGAGTCATGTGACTGACATGCATAGGCTTCTTTATAGTAGTCAAGGAGTCAAAATATACCATGGGACACTTTGGTAGGATTTATGGTGACTTTAGGCCTATACAAGATTTATTCTTCACATAACCTGACAAATGACACATTGTTTGAAAGCTCTGTAAATGAAAAGTATTTTAAGAACCACATATCACTGCACAGCTTTGGACACAGAATGACAAGAAAGTAAATAGGCAAAGCAAAACATCTGCTGCTGTCAGTTTGGTTCAGTATCTCTTGCCCTCATTCTGATGGCTCCTTGGCTGTAAAATGCTGTTGACTGGTTGAACTGGAGAAGAACTTCACACCAAAATCACTGAACCCAGAGGAAGCCTGAGAACCTTTTTCAACACATGAGCCCTGCAAGAAAGTTGAATCAAAATTAATGGGATACCATCCTGGACTGTGCAATCCATTTCTCTTAATACATTCATAGTGGACACTTGCTGTGACTGGCTACTGTCACTATTCAATGAGGGAGGTAGCTTGGTAAATAATTTGATGTCTCACTGTTGTGACTTTACCCAACAACAATCTCAGATCTTTGATTCTCTGATTCCTCCAGTCAAGATAACATCAATAAGATGGATCTACTTTTGACTCCTTGAGAAAAGCTTGTGTACCTGTCTTAAAATCTCATGTAGCTGCTAGTTTCTTGTCATTTGTCTTAACAGATCTTCAAGCATTTAATTTCCTGTTTAGTATAATTTCGCTAAGTACAATGTATTGAAGCTGCCATTTGCCTATATTATAATTGCCTACAATCTTTAACTGCCATTTGTATGTACAGATGTGCTGTTTTTCAATGGAGGATTGTCTGTTCCTGGTCTGTCTGTAAAGCTGAAACATGACAGGGGTTTTCTGTTATTATGGGAATCCAGGACTGGAGAATAACATATTGAACCGTCACCTAGGCAGTTCTTACAACAACAACAACAACAACAACAACAACAACAACAACAACAACAACAACAACAACAATAATAATAATAATCAGAAAAATAATAAATTGTAAATTTGACTCCATATTTTCAACTGAATGTAAGAAAGTGACACAGCAGATCTTCACAGATTTCACAAACAGTCTAATGTTCAACATCATCAACATTCAAACAGCACACATCCAAGTAGTAAAACAAACTGAAATGCCTGAAGCTTTGACTGAAGAACTGATTAATCTCTGAGGATCTTAATCTGACTGTACATATGACTGAAGATAATTTCTCAAGGGTTTGTGTCCATATAGAAACAATTGTAAGAGCAGATCACCTTCGATTTAGCAGTTCAACTAAGGTTAAAGTGAATTAAAGCAAAAGCTACTTATCTGTATTCTTATAGAAACATTAATTCGTGGTTAATTAAAAGCAGCTCATTACTTGGTGATTGTACTGTGATCAGTGGATGACTGACCAGCCTTTGGATATAAATAGTCTGTTTTTAAGTTACTGTAAATTTCACTGTGTATATTTTTTTATTTTTCTTACACACACACAGTCAGAAGCATCAGAGTCACTACACCGGTGTGTTATGGTAATGGCCCGTGCTCCGTGTGCTCCGTGTCCCCCGTGTCCCCCTGTCGGAGCTCTCTGCCGCTGCAGGACTCTGCTCTCCGTCTCTTGCCTATTTTAGTCCGCGGCTGTCAGCTGCATGGAATGTGAGCCGCACATTGTGCAGACCCCGGTGTGAGGGTCCAGGCTGCAGTCCAGGAGCAGTGTCTCCAGTCGTTCATCGAGATCCTGCCTCCCCTGCTGATCAGAGTCCAGGTCACTGGCAGCGGCTGAACTGGTAAGTTTCCTCTCGGTTCTTTGACAAACAGAAAGCAGGATGGAAGGGAAACGTTAACGTGGAAGAGCATTAAGCCGCTCACAGCCGGGAAGTAAAAATAACTATTTCAGTAAAACGTGACCAAGCTGTTAGTGAGATCTGACAGGATGTAAAGCAGGACAGTGAACGGCTCTGTCCTTTTTGTAATGTGTCCAGCCCACTATATATTATCTGTCTACATCAAGGTCAGACAGGCACAGCACATTCAGATTCAAATAAAGTAAATGATGATGATTAGGTATAGCTAAAATTGCATAAATATGAAAAACAAACAGGTCAACATAGCATAGCATGTATGACCCCCCCCAACAAAAAACACAACAGAACTTGCTCAGTATTTGTCATCAGTCGCTTCTTTATCCACATTCAAGAGCTGCGCTCAACAAACAAGATGGTTTTTGTTTTTGTTTTTTTTTTTTTAAAAAAAGGTTCCCACTGTCCTACAAAGACAGTGACTACAGAAAAAGGTGCAAGTTTTCAAAAGATAATAATGAAAATGTGTTGTCTGAAAGAAGTAAGAATCAGTCCTCTGCAGCAGCTTCTCAGTTATGTGTTCCAACTACGACATCTAGCGGCCGCAGGAGCTGTGAAAGGAAAGGAGAGGAGCAACATGTCCCCCTGGTCATCTGTGCTCGCAGCTCAATTATTATCACCCACAGCTTCATTTTATTGTTAGCAGCCATAGTAGTTATGAAAGAAATAAGGAGGAAGCCAGGTGACAATAGGGAATGTGAAACCTTTAGTGAGCATTGTTTCTTTAATCCATCACCATTCCATGTTATTGTTATGTCTATGAAGGTTTGTTAGGATCTGTACAGTGGTTTATGTTGGAGAACTTCTTTCCCAAGTCAGTTTGTTGAAGAACATTAACTTTAATATAGATTCTTTATAATTTTATAATTTAATCCATGACAGTATGTGATTTAAAGGTCGTTTTTATGTTGCCTAAGGAATTTTTTCCCCTTTTTTTTTAGCTAGGGATAGATTAGCTTGATAGTTATCAAGCTAGCTTTCACTTGATATAGCCTTAATAAGTGATTAGTGCAGTAACTACAGCTTTGGCAGCAACACAAATCCAAAAACTGCACAGCCAAACTGCACATACTGCATTTTACCTTTATTCATTTATTTGGAACTGCTGCAAGTTAAATAAGATGAAATTACATATTTTATGTTATAGAATTCAGGTTATAACTTCACCAACTAGCTTTATGTGTACACCAGTACAGCAGCTGAAAAGTGATCACTCACAGTCTGAAGAAATATTGAAAGAGACGAAATACTTGCACACACTGGTATATTTATATATCATCAGCTGTTCAAAAAAATAAAAACAGTCACTTAAAGTAGTATACACAAGTAGGAAGCATTCATGTTAAGTTACTTCTTCTAATCTTAATACAGACCTGACATAAGTGCAACAAGAGCAATATAAAATAAGAAAACACATTAATGCACATGTGCAGATGACAGCCTGTCTCCCAGTTTCTATTTAAAAATCAGTAACTGCTGTTTTTTCCCCACCAAAAACAATGTCCTCTTCTTCATATTCTCTCTAACCTTGTCCCAGTTTTTAAGGTGACACTGCTGAAGGATGTCTTCTACCTCAGAGCACCTCCCACCTCTCTATGCTACGCTGTCCGCGCTGCCCTCAACCACTCCAGGGGTCCAAGATGTTTTCAATGCTACTTTGTGCCAGGAATGGGAACAAGCCCATCACCTCCTTTTCCATCTAGGGAACCTGTCCCTTCTTTTGGGCCTACTCATCCCCACCACCCTGGGTCTGCACATGATCCTGCTGCGCCTCCTCCTCATGACAGGTCAGTGAACAGTGGTGTAGCTGCTTCCTGTGGTCATAATTCTGTGCCTGGGAATGTTGGAGAACTAATAATAGCACCAAAATATGTTTTTATTGTGGTCCAAACTGTCCTGTACATCAAAGCTCATTCAACTACGACTATCCTGCTGAGGGTTTGGATTGGTGTAGTTAATGTGTGGAAGATTTGTATTTTTAAATTCTAACATACTGGTCTGTATGGAGGGATCTGTGTAACAGAGCTGAGGCCCTGAAAGCCTCTGATGGAAGATAAAGGAAGGAGAGAATAGAAGATGGAAAAAGCACTTCCAACATGTTTATCTTCTACTTGGAGAGAGAGTGGAGACAGGAAGCAGCAGATTTATGGGAAATGTGGCTGTATTTTTGACAGTTCATTTATTTATAGTGACCCCTGGCCAAAGCTAATCTCAGGGGGGTTGAGAGAGAAAAAGAACAGAGTTAAGAGGAAGAGTAAACTAACACAGCTACAGAAGTCACTTGGATTTTTTTTCTCCTAGTATCGAAGTCCAGATAGTAATTGTGATAAAATTGACAAGTAAATAAATAGTTTGATATATCAATTGATTATATTTATATTAATAAAAAATAAATAGATAATTTGAGCTGCAGCTTAATTATATATTTTCAAAACTAGTAAGTTCAACTTTTATGCAACTTTGATGAGAACAAAATAATCTATATATGAAAGCTTTTGCCTTTTCCTAAAAAAAATAATTCTGTTTTAGCAGAGTTCAGGGATTAGTTTTAAATAACTGACTTATACAATTTATAAATGACTCAAATGTGAAAAATGTGTTTAATGTATGCAGTTTATACTTATGATATAACTATATTTCATGCATTTAGTGAGAAATATGGTCCCATTGCTGTAATAAATCTTCATGTATAAACAAAATTACAATTTATTTTCCTCACAGTGTACTGGTTTTGTTTTATTCTATTGCCTTTAAAAGACAAGGACAAAGTCACGGACAAAGATCAGGGCCCTAGACCACTATGAAAATAAGTTAAATAGTTATATAAATGTAACTGTTCTTAGTATTATAAATTATTTATGTAACATGCTTTTATTTTATTTTATTTTGTTTTATTTTTCATGTCAGCGTTCCATGCTGAATTGTGTCTTATTGTATTTTGTTTTTTAACCATTCTTTAGTTTTCTATATTGTCTACAATAGTACTACATAATTTTCTAGCAACAAACAAAACAACAAATTAACTTCTGGAAATCGCAATCACTGTTGCTATAAATGATGCTGAACCAGAAGTTTTCAACATTAGATTTTTAATCTTTTAATGAAATTTGAACATTCAGTTTGATGTAACTTCTCCTAAATCCTCTTTCTTCTGTGTCTTTAACCTTTAACCATGACAGGATGTGGTCTCTTAATTTCCTGGGCGACTTTGTATCGGTGCAACCTTGATGTGATGGCTTGGAACGTGGTATTTCTGGTGGTCAATGCCATGCACTTCTTCTTCCTCCTGTACAAGCGAAGGCCAGTGCGTTAAAAACAACATCTGCTTCATTTCACATTCAGACCATTTCACATTCAGACCACTTTATTTTGACTACAGCAGCACACAGCTACTGAAATTAGCTTTTTATGTCAGATATTTCATTGGAAAGATGAGGTAAGATTGTGGCCCTGCTTTGTCAGATTAAGATTGACAGGGAGCTGCGGTCAGTCTACAAGCGGATGTTTGAGCCCCTCCATGTGAAGGAGGCTCTGTTTCAGAGGCTGACAGGACAGTTCTGCACCATCCAGACGCTGAAGAAAGGACAGGCCTACGCTGCCGAGGACAAGACCTCTGTGGATGAACGTCTTAGCATTCTCCTGAAAGGAAAGTATGTGGTCTTTGTTTGACTCCAGGTGCAGCTGTTCTTCTGTTTCAGTCTTCTTTTAATGATGGATAAGTCTTAGTGATTGATTAGTAATTTAGAAATATCTAATCCCTCACTGCAGTGGCATGCAATGACTTTTTTTTTTTTTTACTTCTTCAGATAGAAATAAAACCGAACAGCCAACTGATTTTTACAACATTGGCAATAAGAAAGACCAAAATTAGAGCGTGTGCCTTTGAAATAAATTTCCATAATTTGCCGGCATGAAATACATCAAATATGGAAATATTGAATAAAACCACAAAACCACAGTGGCTCCTTGACAATATCTAAAATATTCAAACATCCTCATAGGTTTAATATACAATATACCTTAATATCAAACTAATGACAAACATTCTGCAGAAGTGATTTTTGATTTTCCAGGATTTTTTAAATCTGAAAAAACAATGCCTTATCAATTTTACTTGTCTTTCAGGCTTCAGTATATTTCACTGTATCTTTTTAAAACTTTTGTTACTGAATTTATAACCTTTTTAAATACTTTTGAGAAAGGTTTTGAGAAATTAATTTTAGATTTTTATATCCATTCAGTGAATTGAGAACTCCCAAATCATTTAGCCCTCTGAGAGCCAAAGTCGCACAATTGCAACAAACAACAATACTGAATATAACAGACAATTCCAATTACAGTCCCACTAGTTAGCAGACATGTTCTACTTTGATTCTAGCCCAAAAATTTAGCATTGTTCCTATTCAAAGTGTTCAAGGAGATAGCAGAGGAAAAATGCCCTGAACATGCTGTCCATTGACTGGATTCTGTCCATTGTGTTTGAGTAAATTGAAGCAGAAAAAAAAATTCACATGTGATTAAGTTATGGATCTATTATTCGCCGAATCTGATTCTGAAGGAGATTATCTGCCTTTAGATGAAAATCGGTCGTGTAATAACAGTGATAGTGACGATGCATCAAAAGATTGAGTATGACCACCGCCATGCGGCCATGAGGTGGTCATACTCAATCTTTTTCTCATTTAACGTCGGCCTTTATCTCTAACAACTTTCAAGCCACAGCCTTTTGAAATCTTGATGTCAAAATCTAGTATTTTTTTAAAAATAATACCCTGGCAGTTAAAGGGTTAATTTAAGACCTTTACCTTCTATAAATGATCATCACTGTTACTAAATGTCACACTAGACCATCACCATCTCAGACCAAAACAAATAATTGGTATTTAAATGTGGGGAAGGCAGTTTGACAGGAGGGACTTAATATCTGGCCACTTTCTCAGACTGGTCACCACGCATTCACACAAAGAGGAGGTGTGACTTCATTGAGGACACCATTACTCCACATAGAAAATAAATGTTCGCTACTATATTATTGTTTAATATCTTGTTTACAGAACCTTTAAGATGTAAATTTGAGACAATTTGAAATGCATTAAATCATTTTGAAGGGTTAATTTGTGGCTTTTCGAGTACTTCTGAGAGTAATGTGGGAACTTTCTCCTTCGACTTCAACTTTACCTTCAACAAATGACTGCCCCTTTTTAACACAACATGATTTAAGTTTTAAAATCATTTTAAACTGGTAGAATTTTTCTTTTCATGATTAATCAGAGTTTTGACTTCAAATTTTTTGTGTGACAGGATGAAGGTGTCATACAGAGGCCATTTCCTCCACAACATCTATACCAATTCATTCGTTGATTCTCCAGAGTTCAGGTCCACTGAGATGCACAGAGGAGAGAAATTCCAGGTAATATGAAAATCACATAAATCAAAGCGATGAACAAACCCCATCATTGCGTTATTGCATTAATAAATAATTTAGGTTTTGACTGTAGGGTGAAATTAATTACGGGTCAGAGCTTTATTTAACCTAATGCTCCTGCCATTTCAAAAATAGGTCACTAAACTAATTTGTCACTGTGTTTGATTGATAGGTGACCATCATGGCAGAGGAGAACTGTAAATTCTTGTGCTGGTCTCGAGAGAGGCTCACCTACTTCCTGGAGTCAGACACCTTCCTCAATGAGGTCTTCAGGTACCTCATTGGCAAAGACATCACCAATAAACTGTATTCTCTGAATGACCCCACGCTGAGTGACAAGGTGGGTCAACTTCACTCTCAGAATATAGTGACATTTTTAGAAGCACAAACACTTGAAGCATT
This sequence comes from Rachycentron canadum, assembly GCA_038496675.1. Classification (NCBI taxonomy): domain Eukaryota; kingdom Metazoa; phylum Chordata; class Actinopteri; order Carangiformes; family Rachycentridae; genus Rachycentron; species Rachycentron canadum. Next base: position 13,989,391 of record CM076653.1, read on the forward strand.
AACAGTTTAACATCATACTATATGATAGCAACAGCAGTTCTGATTGTATGTTGGGTGTTGATGCGTCCCAGGCGGTGAAGAAGATGGACCGTCAGCCTAGCCTTTGCTCCCAGCTGTCTATGATGCAGATGAGGAACAGCATGGCAAGTACCAATGACACTGACGATGTTCTCAACCAGATCCTACGAGGAGGATCTGCTGGATCATCACTCCGTGAGTAACAATATCAACCAGCAAGATTAAAGCTTTTAGAGGTGTTATGTGTTGAATTTCAAAGTGATTTCAAATTGGCAGATTTCAAAATTTTCTGATAAACCACCAACGTGGCAACTTACCTCAAAGGTTCAAAAGTTACATTTATTCATCAATGGAAACAGTTAAAATGCTTTGATCCTAATCAGTCAACACCAAAAAACACATGACCAACAAATTGAAACCCTTTATTTGAAATAAGTTTATTTCAGAGACAGGCCTTTTCCCTTATTTTCCCTGTTCCATATTAATGCAAACCTAAAAAGTCCTCTGTCTTAACCTGTGATCTTTATCAGTTCAGTCTAATGTACATTTCCGCAGGACTAGTTTATCAGCACAGCAAGTCATTTCATACTCAGCACTGTCTGGAGGGTAGCTCTGCACAACCTTCTCCTAGGATACTTAGGTTACCTGCAAAGCGAAGAAGTCTTTAGACATAGATTAGAATAGAATCAAATACAACTTTTGTACTTTTTCCCTAAGATAGAAAAAACATTTTCTTTAAATCTAGACTATGTTTATGATTTATACAGTACAGATTAATATGGTTACTTAGGTCAGATTTGGGGACTATGAGGGCTGATGCTGGATCTGACTTGGGGGCTTTGGTGACTAGTCAATTAAGGCACATGCCAATTGATTTTCCGCTGCAGTTTTTTGCTTCTATTTTGATTCTTACAGTCCCACCAGGAAAACCCCCAGTACTCCAGTGCTACTAAGAGTTAATCAGCCCCTGTCTGTTAGTTACAGTTAACTACACAGTAAGCCATTTATTTGTCCAACATTTGCATGACACAGTCTCTAATAGACACAAACATTATAAACACTTCTGAGAGGTGACTTTTAGTGGCTCAAAGCAGCATTAGGATGCCAACAGCAGACAACTAATGGCTCACTATAAAGCAGCTAGCCAATTGTAACAGCACCATGTGTCCCTCTAAATGGCCACACTCTCACTTATATACAACTTTAAACCTTAATACAATGTATTACATCACCCAATAAATGGGTGATTTGTAAAAAAATCAACTTGTCACGAAGGAGGAAATTATCTCTAGAGACCCCAGGCATGGGGCAAACATGTTTATTTATTTCTGCTGTGTAGTTGGACATTTTTTATGTCAAGTTTATGGGAACTGACTCACTGTTGGCTAGCCTCAATTTGAGGAACTGAGCTCCTTATCACTTCCCTGCTAGATTCATTTTTCAGCCCCAGAGGCTTGTATTTTTTTTCTAAACTAGTTTGGATGAAAACACTCCTCTTCTCTATTGGTTAGGGCTAAGGATAGAGCTTTGCTCATCTAAACAGGTTTGGAAAAACAATCAATATGTATTGAAGGTTGGAGCTCACTCATCCCCTGTCTATTACTTGGCCCAGGACTTTTCAGGACTGTGGCCAGGCTGACAGAGAATCATAGCTCTGTACAGCCATGTATTCCTTCCTCCAGCCATGTTGTCCTTTGTATTCCATATATCATGTATTTTTCATCCCTAAGTGTATATAAACTATTTATATAAATATATATAAACATCTAATTGATTTAGTAATGTTGAAATATTTTTGTATGTTTAGAAAAATCACCAGGCACCAAGACGTCAAAAATGAATCCCATAGAAGAAGGCATGGAGGATGACGTTTTCAAAGAATCTGCTTCCCCCGAGTCTCTCCGTATGACCAGCACTTCCACTGAGGAAGTGTAGCCAGGGAAAGAATACATGCTATCAGTTTTATATCATGCAAGTGTTTCGCAACATAGCAATGATAACCTTATTGAACACCGAAATGGCTGATGCTAATTAAGAAGTTTAGTTTTATTCTGTAAAATGTTAGTTGATATCTTTATGACAGTTCTTTAAAAACAATTTGGTATCCCCTGAATTTACAGTCTCTTAATTATGTAGAAATTACATAGTAATTATGTGACATTTTGAGACATTGCCAAGAAATAACAGTCACGTAGGCCAAACAAACATAATCAGTAAAATGACAATGTTGTAGTGCTACAATTACTGGAAAATACCATGTAATTATCACATAATTAACAACTTGTAAATGAATGGGTTACCAACAAAAGTAAATGGGTTTAAGTAAACAAACAATGCTGAAATAATAATAAGCAATATGATCATCATGAAGTGGTGTTTGTGATTTCCATATGAATGTCAGTCTAATATTCACTCTGGTTTTAGCTTTACCAACACCTAAGAATGATATCTGGCTTCTTTGCTACTAAATGCTTCACTATGTTCCAAAGCTAGAAACATTGTGTGCTGTTTAGTGCTAAACAGATAGTGTACAGTGAGCTTTTAGAGACAAGGATGATGAAAATGAAAGATCACCTGTGGGGTTGCTGGGTGTGTGTCACATTGTGTGTGCCTACAACTATTGTATATAGGTCAGATTTGTAAGAGTGTTAATAATAGTGAAATATACAAAACCTCCATAATGCTTTGAGTACCCGAGCTACCGGTACTATTGAAACCAAAAAAATAGGTACATGTTGTCAAGGTTGCCAGTCAACAAGAGCTGCACTTTGCGATGCCACAGTAAGGATGGGAACAGTTGATGCAAAGAATAAATCCTCCGTAGACCAGACTGTCTCATTTTGGTTCAGCCTTTGCAGTGTACAGCGTCCACGAAGGATCACAGCTTCACAGACCACGTCCTCTGGAGGATGTAGCCCCTGAATTGGGACACAGCTTGTAATTATTCTTTGTAACAGTGGATGCATTTTTCTCACAACACAATCCTCTAAAAATCTCAATTCCTATAGGGCAGTTTCTTTAGTTTCACCCATGGTTTAGGATTGTGTGAAAGTGTGTGTGAACAGAACAGGTCAGATTCAGAAATTAATTTTATTATTTTGTGATGAGTAAAACAATATTAATATCAGAATATCACCTTGGAGGATTTTTCTATGAGTTTTTAAAGATAAGTAAAAATGTCACTTACTGATTACAGTGACACATTGAAGAACTTGTGACATTGTTGGTGTTGCTTTATGTGCAGTTGTAATCTTTTGTTACTTTTGACTGTTATTATACTCATATTATACTCTATAATCTACTATTATACTAGTAATTGAAGTATGATGTATGATGAATTTTAATGAGATTTATTTTGAGAATTTTGTTTACATGTTGCATAGTAGTTCTTTTGTCCTTTTTTGGTCACCATTTGTTGTTTAAAATGTACCTTATAAATAAATGGCAGCAATTGACTGAGATTGTTTTCTAGTAATACATAAAGACCTTAATGAATTAATCTCACACTGACTTGTTGATAAGTTGGATGTCATTATGCACATACATACAGTACACACACCAACCAGCCATAACATTATGACCACTTACCTTCATAATGTAATGGCAGATCGGTGTATGTGTGAATTTTTTTATAGGGTGGTCGGACTCCAGCAGAGTGGGTGGCGGTAGTGCACCTTAACGCTGGCTGCATCCCGCCAATAACCGAAAGAGAAAAAAAAAGCAGCGGCAGAAGAAGAGGAACAACTACAACTCCCACAATACAACGCCATCATAACAGGAAGTCGTAGCAGTCGTAGTTGAATGGGCAGAGTTGTGTGGCAGGAGAAAATGAGTGTATCGTAAGTGACTGTCTGTCAGAGAAACAGTTCCCTTCCTGCCAGCGCCCATGGACGACGAGGAACAACACAACCACAGTAGGAAGAAGTAAAACCGACGGATGAGCCTTTGTTCCCGACGTTCATTCCGCTGGACCGCTCTCCTATGATGGAACGGGCGATGGAGCAGCTCAACGTACAGCTCAACCGGCTGACCCGTTCCCTCCGCCGGGCCAGAACCGTGGAACTTCCGGAAGGTAACGAAACAGTCCTTAAGGCTTTACGCTATAAAGCATGCTGTTTGACTCAGTCCCTGCCTCGGCCTCTGTCAGCCACACACTGATAGTCTATAGACCAGTACATCCGTGTGTGTTTTCTGTCTGTGAGTCAGTGTTTTGTTGTTCACACTGACTTGACAGCAGGACCTGGGTTTCTTCAAACTGACCTGCTAAAGAGAAAAGTGGTTCCTGGACAATCTCTTGGTGTTTGTAACGACTGGGCTCATGCCTTTTACTGTGGTCCAATGATGATACCAGGACCTGGGGACTTCTGCTCTGAACAAATGGGCCACTGAAATGGATGAAAGATCTATATAAACACCTGCTACTCCTTGTTAGTTTGTGGAAGATTAAAATAATAAAAAAATAAAGGAATATTCATAGCACAAACAAATATTAGTGTGCTCTGAATATTCCTCTGTGAATTTGCTACAGTTTTTGTGAGTGTGTTTAAATACATTAAATAAACTATAGTTTAACAACAGCAATAACAGAACTCAGAAGACTGTCTTTCATCCCCTATATCAGGTTGTTGCTTTACAAAAGCATAATTCAATCCCCCTTCTGTACCCCTGTTATTCCACTATGTTGTTTCTAATGACAACATCAGACTCACCAGCAATGGTGCATAGCTACAGTGATTTTCTTAGACCTTAACAACAGAGCCATTCCTGTCATGTCACAGATAGAGAACAGTGAGTGAAGATACAGTGAGGGTCATGAATGCACATATGTATCCATACGCTTTCCCACTCTGGGAAATAAATTCATGTGGTACACACAAACAAAAAATAAACAGTGTACCACACAACATGGAATGACTGTGTGTTGTTTTGAAGACATCCACTGAAGGATTTATAGGGACTGTGGTCCACCGCCAAACATATCTTATATTGTATTATAGCTATTAAAATTAGCAAAAGAAATCAATGTGTTTTTAAATAAAAAATAAACATCTATGTGAAAATCAAAGCATTTTAGGAACAGTCAATAATATGCCATTACGCTGTTCCACTGAGTATGTCTAATGGCAGTTTACAGGACTGCAGAACAGAAAGCCACCTCCAGATCAGGCTCTGTTAAGATTTTTCAATTAAACATTTTCCTCAGCTGGGCTTCCTGAAACATCTATTTGTTCAACACAATTCTGCGGATTTTGTCAGTATGTAAAGGGAATCTGCTGCCTCAAATTTCATTTTTAATAGTAGAATTACATTTATAATTTACTTTGTATCACATGAGTTTTAAATGTAAAACAACTGTTATAACCACACTTAATATCCTGAGTGGAAGAGAAAATTGTTAAAATTGTAAAATTTGTTGATGTGTACTTGTTCCATCCTTCATTGCTCATGATAGATATGAAAAGATAAAGCTCAGCTCACATCAGCTGCAAGTGACTATGATTTTGATTGTTATTATTGTTATTGACTTCTAATTATTTCCTCAGTGACTCAATTGTTCTGTAAAATGCCAGAGAATATTGAAAAACAACCATGACAATTTCCTAAAAACAGAGCAAAACTCAAACAGAGGTTCAGGATTCAAATTAGAAGTGGTAGTTGTAGAAGTTGTAGTTTTTACTCTAGCTATTGTTATTGACGACAGAACCTAGTCATTATTTTCAATATGGATTCAATATGGATGGTCTGTTTTCGTGGGATAATTTCATTCCTCTTGTGTTTCTCCCCACAGACAATGAGACTGCAGTGTACACACTCATGCCAATGGTCATGGCTGACCAACACAGGTCAGTATTGAGGCACATTTGCATATTTTTGCCAGTGTTATCCAGTCTGAGGGTGTTTTGTCTGGTTCTTTATGTCTCTATTACTGCAGAGGTGTAGTGAGTATAGTATAGTTTATGTATATGGTATAGTTTATGTTCAGAAGAAATGCTACTTACTAATACTGTTCCATCCTGTGTCTAAAGGTCAGTGTCAGAGTTGCTGCTTAACTCCAAGTTTGATGTGAACTACGCCTTTGGACGGGTGAAGAGGAGTCTGCTGCACATTGCTGCCAAGTAAGCACACTCCTGTCATGGAGGGGTCATAGTAGAGATAGACTCGCCAATATTATATGTATGTATTGTATGCATTATGTGTATAATAAATATAGTAAATATCTCCAGTATCAGCTTGTTTATTATGCCTCCATGCTGAATTATTCATCTGTCCCATTCTTGAACGTGATATCTCAGTAACATCTTGATGGAACTTCTTTCAATCTGGCTCAAACATTCACTTGGACTCAAGGATGAACTGATTTGTTTTTTGTGGCCAAAGTGAAGCACTTTTTAGCCACAACTCTAGACTTTACACAGTTATGACAAAAATTAAGAAAAGTAGTTCATATTTTATATGATAAACAATGATATAACCTGAAACTAGTCTGAGTGGTGGACAGGCAACTGCGAGGTGGTAAATCTAGTCTGAGTAGTAATTAGTAGTCAACTGTCAATGTTGTAATGTTAATGATTCCAATGAAACTCTCTAGTGAGGTCAATGGATTTCTGTAAAGCAATGTCACTGTTGAGTTCTTTAAATGTAATCTTTCAGTGTAAGATACTTCCAGAGACAGAAGATAGAAAGTAAATTGTTATTGGCAACACCTGTTTGACCGGTCACATATGGAGGAGAGGGGAGTTAGCAGGACAGCTAATTTGCTCTGTTCTCTGTGTACAGCTGTGGATCAGTGGAGTGTCTGGTTCTGCTGCTAAAGAAGGGAGCCAACCCAAACTACCAGGACATCTCTGGCTGTACCCCTCTGCACCTTGCTGCTAGGAATGGGTATGAGCCTCATTATACATTTAATATCGCTTCACATTTTGGTGTTGTGTTTACTTTTAATTCACTTTTAGTATTACTTTCATGTGACAGATCATGTGCTTTGAGTTCACTTTTGGACATTTCAGAGTGTCTGAGCTGTCATCTATGTGTAGCTGTAACAGCAGGACAACTCCCAGTGCTCTTAGGGCTCCACAGGTGGCAGAGCTGCCAGCATCCTTGCCGGTGTTGTCAGATTGTGTTAAAACGTGATGGTTTTTCCTGACTTTTAGATGTTTGAGCTCTGATTTTAGGGGGATTTCTAACATTTATTGGGAAGCTGTCTCTGTCTCCTTACTAACTTGTGCAGCTTTGTGGAAGATTTCCATATCAACAAATGCCTTTGTTCATCATCTGCAATGTGAAAAGAAAGTAGTCTGCTCATAGGTCATTTATAAGTGCACTGCTGTGTCAGCGTGTCACTGCACTTTCTCTCATCCTTCTCAACTTTATCCATTACAACTAGTTTTATGGGTCTGTGTTTGTAGTGTTTACAGTCTGCCCTGCTGCTGCTACTGTGTTGTTCTGTGTACAATGATGTGGAAAAAAGAGGTTATTTAGCTGACTGGCAAACTGTTAGTGGACTCATGGTCCTCTTGACTGATGCATTGAGTCATGGTCTGTGAAGATTCTGATGCAAAATATTTTCTTTCACTGTTTCCTCAGACAGAAGAAGTGTATGGGCAAGCTATTGGAATATAACGCAGATGTCAACATCTGCAACAATGAGGGATTGACTGCTGTGAGTGGACTATAATCCTGGTTCATCTTGTACTGTCTCAAAATCATTGTATCTGCTACTGCTTATCAAATCATTGTTGTGTTGTCTCAGTCACTGTAGTCAATATAGTGCCTGTGTATTCAAACCTGTGCTGCAGATCCATTGGCTGGCAGTGAACGGGCGGACGGAGCTCCTTCATGATCTGGTCCAGCATGTGTCCAATGTGGATGTGGAGGATGCCATGGGGCAGACAGCTCTCCATGTAGCGTGTCAGAATGGACACAAAACTGTGAGCCAATTATAAATATACTTAGAAGGTAGAAGACCAACACAGGCTGACTCTGTGGGAAATGTACTTTGTAACTACTTTAGCTTTGGCATTGCCTTGCCTAATATTTTTGCACTGTATTTTATCCATATTTCTGGTTGGGCCCTGACATAGCCACAGGGTAGCCTTGTAGTAGACAGTGAAAAACACTGTATTGTTTTAACTGGTGTTTTGTAGTTTTCACTTTTAGTCTAGTCATTCTGAAATCTCAGCATCTACTTTGCTGAGTATGGTATTGTTATAGCTGATAGAAATGAGAGTCCAAAAAATATGACCCAGTCCATAATAATATTTTAATATTTTAATTTTTATCACCTTTTATCCTGAATGTGGAATGTAGACATCAAAATAACTCAAAATTTTAAAAACTTTATTGAAATTGTTGTACTTGAATATTGTTGATTGTTTACACTGTTGTTTTCTCTTGTTATTCAGTCTGTCAGTGAATTTATTATATTTAATTCCCAGTAAGCGATGTGTGTGCTGTGTTTGCTCAGACGGTGTTGTGTCTTCTGGACAGTGGAGCTGACATCAACCGACCAAATGTCTCTGGAGCCACGCCCCTTTATTTTGCTTGCAGGTGTTGTCCTCACTGATATCGTTGTAAAAATGATGGTTTCATTTCTGGCTTCATAAACAGTAGTTATTAATTCACATAAAATGTCCTACAATATTTGTAACATTTACTTTTGCATGTTTTACCAGATTTATTGAAAGGTTTCTTTCTTCTGCAGCCACGGCCAAAGAGACACAGCTCAGATCCTGCTCTCTCGAGGTGCCAAATACCTGGCTGACAAGAACGGAATCACTCCTCTGGATCTCTGTGTGCAGGTCAGTGTCTCACCAACTTTTGACCTTTCATGCTGTTCACCCTTGTTCCTCTTGGTGTTTTGTTGTTCAGTTTGTGCTGAGCTCCTGTTGTTCCTGCTCCTTGTCTGTTCTTAGGGTGGATATGGCGAAACCTGTGAGATTCTCATCCAGCACCATAACAGATTGTTCCAGACCCTCATCCAGATGACACAGAATGATGAGATTAAAGAAAATATGGTATAACCATGTTTTCTCTACATTCATTGATAAATCTTGCATGCATATTCTGTTGAGAGTGAGTATTTGTGTATGTGTGTGTAGCTCAGGCAGGTTCTGGAGCATGTCTCTCAACAGAGTGACAGTCATTACCAGAGGATCTTGACCAGTCTTGCTGAAGTGGCCACCACCAATGGGCACAAGCTTCTCAGGTGTAATTGTTTAATTATCTATTTATTTATTCAATATTTTGTTTTTTCTTATTTGATTTATGTTGCATGTGTATTGCTTGTTACATGTAACTTTTTTCAGTTATAGTTATTTATTTATTTTATGTTAATTTTTCATGTCAAAAAGCATTGTCTTATGCGTGTCTCATTTCTCAAGTACATAACTGTACTGGACAGCGTAGTGCAAAGTCACAAATGTACATTTCAATTATCTCCCTTCCCTATATTGCAGCAGTGTCATCTCTGTCAGTATGTTTGATTTTATGTAGTTGTTGAAAATTGATCTTTGAGTACATCTAACAATCCCTCTTCTCCCTCCATCCACCCTCAGCCTGTCCAGCAGTTATGAAGCTCAGATGAAAAGTCTGCTGAGAATTGTTCGTATTTTCTGCCATGTTTTCCGCCTGGGGCCTTCATCACCCAACAATGGCAATGACATGGGCTACAATGGCAACAAGACGCCTCGCAGCCAGGTCTTTAAGGTTGTAAGATAAGTCTCCAGACAGTTTCCAGACCAGAATGGCAAAGTTAAGAGTTTGTGGTCCTGTGATTGCTGACAAAGCAATCCCACTATATGTAGTTGTAAGGTCAAATAAATAAAATCAAATGTTATATTGTTATTTGTTATATTCTCCTTGTATTCAGCTTTATGATTTCTTTGATAGTTTTTATATTTATAACGGGTGGGTTAGTGGATGACATCACAGCTAGAGTAGGAGACACTGTTAAACCTGAGAATAGCAGATCAGGAGGAAAAAAGGAAGGCAGCCATTTTTAAAATTGCAGCACAGGCCACATTTCTGGCTCCACAGACAAATATTTTATATGACTGTTAAGCGGAGTCTCCACTCACAAAATACATACATGTATCTGTATGTGATAACAGTTCAGATGTTTTACTGGTAAGCCTTAGTTCCACTAGTGCCTTTCAACTAAAATCATGTCTCACTCAGTAGAAAGTAAAGATAAAGGTCAAGAGTTGTTTCAAATCAGCTGATTAGAGACTTCTCTGTGGTCTGTGGTGTTTATCAAACTCTTTACTGACTGTTGTCAAAGTCCAGCTACAAACTGCTCCAACACTATAGACAAGACAGATGAATGTAAACATTGGCAGTGGACTAAATCAGTGTGAGTCTTTCTTTAAATTGATGGTGTTATATATGATTATGGGATTGTCTGATAGACCCCAACTGTAATGGATATAGCATAGCATGAAGCTATTTTACATTACTCATCTGTTGCATGTGCTGTTATATTTGCATATCTGTGCTGCTGTCTGTTATCGTACTGATCAATTTGCTTTTCACTTAGAGATTCTAGAGCTTCTTTCAGATGATGGGTAATTAGCTCCCCAGTGTGGCTATCAGGGCAGTAATTTGTTTGATGACTAGCTCTCTTAAACCTCCAGTCACCAATATAAATGGATGGGATGACTCAGATGTATGACTGAACTATATGTCATTTGTAATTGCAAAAAATTCACCAAGATTTATTTGTGCAGGAAACCTAGCATTTGATAAACATGGGAGATGGTGGTGTTAGAAAAGGTAGCACATGGGTGCAGTGGTTAGAACCCCTGAGTAGGTTCCCTCCATGTGGCAGGCATACACTCAGTCCCTGTCACTCAAAGAGGCCACGGCCTCAATTATACAGAACCTTAAGTCTTAATAATATGTAAACAGGTGAGTTATATAAAGATTTAACTCTGTACAGTTGTCATTAAGGAGGAAATTGGCAACAGAGACCAAAACTGTTTTTTGTGCCAGGCTGTAAACATTTTTATTTCTGCTGTGAAGTTGGATATTTTAACATGGGAGTCTATAGGGACTGACTCACTCTCTCAGATTTTTGCTCATCAGCGCTGGCCTTATGTTTCATCCCTGGAGGATGCCAATAGGTCACATGTCATATGTAACCCTCATTAAATGGTGGTTAGGTCCCTAGGCAGTGTTCCCAGGTGTGAATATGAAGGATTGTGGGAATGGAGTTCAAATGAACGTGTGATCTCTACCATATTGAATGGTCCGAGGCCCAACATCAGAAATTAGCCTCTACAGGATTCTACTCGAGATGTTACTGTTTTTTTCCAAGTGTCATTTTCACTGTTTCATTCACCTCCATTGTACTGATGTAAAGGCAAGTCTGGGACAATCAGACATACAGATCCTGAAACTAAAAATGTATACATATACATAAAATATAAAAACTCTTGATTAGGTATCATAAGGAAGGAATGTGTATTTTTGTAGTTTGAATGAACTGATCATTAAATGATCTAGTGGCTTTGCTCAGTTGGACATAGATTCTCTGGAGCTTTGCAGTTCTTTGAAATGAATCTCGATTAAATCCCAGATCATGTAAATGAAGCTTCATTAAACCTGCAGATACCTTACAGGTCAAAGTCATTCTTTGAACTTTCACCTTCTGTCTGTCTCTCTGCAGCCATTGGAGTTGCTTTGGCACTCCCTGGATGAGTGGCTGGTGCTCATCTCCACAGAGCTGGACAGGAATAGGAAAAACCCCTCCTCCTCCTCCTCCTCCAGCAGCGAGATAGCCTCTCTGCTTCTCAAACAACGGGAGGTTGACCACTCAGCCTCCACACCAAAGCTTCCCTCCTTGTTGGACCCTCAGATCATCATGGAAACAGAAGTGTGTGCTGACCGGGAGGACGTCATATCCATGACAGCCAATCGGCTCAGTGCTGTGATCCAGGCCTTCTATATGTGCTGCTCCTGTCAGATGCCACAAGGGTTAGTTCTCCTCCATCAATTCCCTCATCATTTAACATAGAGAACATAAAGTATCAGCTGTGGCCTAAACAGACCTCTGGTATACTATAGTTACACTATACCATCACAAACAATGAAATACTTTTCAGATTTTCTGGAATCATTATTTTTCTTTAAACAATAACCACTAAAATCCTGCCCACAGAACCATCTGATTGGTTACATGTCATGGGTAATAGCCTCTGAAGTCACCACTGAAAGCTACTGTGAACACAGACTGGAGTGGCTGTAGTGAGATAGTGGAGCATCACTGAAGTTGTAATAAACATCACAATCCTCTAAAAATTACCTTTTTATTTATTTCAGTGAATATTTCCAAATACTACATTCAATTCCAGCTCTTTTTATTTCCACTGATTATATCCAAATGAAAGCATGGCTTCACAGTTTCAGGCAAAACAACTGCCCCTCAACAGCACTGAATCACACACTGAATGAGAATAAAACCTAAGGGTGTCAGTAATGCAGACGTTTGTGATTATTCAGTAGAGATGATACTACATTATTAGTGTGGTTGACAAAACTTGAAACAACCTGTGAAATTGTGATCCAGTTCTGTTAAGAGAATGAAAGCATGTCCTAATCACTGTAGCAGCATTACTTCAATCATGTCATGTTGACAGTATCACAGAAACTTTCAGGGTACTTGTACAGTGTGTGTGAGTCATTCAGAACATCCCACGCAGACTGTCATCTCATCAGCCAGACTTCTTCACAGCCTTTAGTGTTACTTTTTCTCCAGTTTCATCTCCCTGCTCTTCTTTGATGTATCAATCGATGCTGCATTACTGCCACCCTCAGATTTTATTCACGTTTAGTGTGATTCAGTTCTGCTCTGGTGCTGTTGGTCTGAAACTGTGAGATAACCACACCCCCTCATTTGAATATGTTGGATGGAAATAAAAAGAGCTGGAAACAAATTAAGCATTTAGAAATATAAGTCTCAGGAAATAAATAAATATGGAATTATAAAATAATCCACTGAAATAAATAAAAGGGTATTTTTTTTAATTGTGGCCTGACATAAAAAAATGTTATGTGCTGGTAATTATGTATGACAACTATTCATTTAAAGAGCAACTCAAGGCCACCAGGCATATCATCTCCCAGATAAAGACAGGCACTTTGCAGGCTGTGCTTACAACTGATAATTATTAATATACATTGAGTTGGCAGTGTTGTGTTTTCTGATGCTTCATGTTCTCCTGGACTGGCTCAATGACATTCAGGGTTCTGTGGGATCCATACACATGTATGTTTGGGGTCATTGTCAGAAGCCTCCTTTGTTGTATAGAGTGCTGCTGGAATGAGTCCTGTACCCAGCGTCAACTCCCGTTTCCCTCACCCTGAATTTTTTTTAAATCATTTATTTTTTTTTTTGTTAGATATCTGAAGTAATGTCTGCAGTTTAACATAATGTGTCAGTAAATACCCCAATTGTGATTTTTGTTCTAATGTGTCGTCTGAGTTCATTTATGAAGATGATCTCACTGAACTATATATATATATACATACACACACACACATACACACACGCACACACACACACACCATGAACTTTTGTTTTATCACAGATTTTCAATAGTAATCCAAAAGTCAATGTGAAAATCCCTTTGAATTTTTGTTAAGGGAACCAGGGTGATGCTAACCTGAATAATGGATAAGAATGTACTTTTTCAGTTTACTGTATATGGTTAATTTAAGGTGTCACTTTCTCTCTCTCAGTACTTTAGCAAGTACATGTTTGCAAGAACATGTGACTGCACCGATGAGGCATGACTGCCTCATCTACCTCCTTTTTGCTTCCAGACCTTTCACAGGTTCCTAATTATACACAATTTGACAATTAAAGATACTTAGTTAACTGAAGTGCTTAATCAAGTGTTATTATGCCTCTTATTATTGTGCTCTCTCTTTTCACTCTTCTTTCCATCAATACTCTGGATGAGAGATGTTGTCTATTGTGCTCCAATATCTTTTTCAGTATGAGGAATTTGACACATCTGTCAGAAATTAGTAATCTAGTTGTAAAACAAAGGCTGTCACTCAGATCCTGCTTGCTCTTTTTTTTTACCCAGAATGACATCCCCTCGGTTCATTGAGTTTGTCTGCAAGCACGACAGTGTGCTCAAGTGTTTTGTAACCAGGTGAGTTATGGTGGCCCTCTTCCATAGATCAACCTCCTCACATGTATCTGGAGAATGGGTATTGATCCAACACCTTCCCTCAAATTTTTGTTAGCTTACTCTTTGTTATCTTACTCTCTCTGTTTTTGTTTTGTTCTCTGTTCATCTCTCTGCATTCTCTTTTTCAGGAATCCAAAGATCATCTTTAACCACTTCCACTTCCTCCTGGAGTGTCCAGAATTAATGTCACGCTTCATGCATATTATTAAGGGCCAGGTAAGACATAACGAAAGGAAGCTAATTCTAATGCATTGTGGCATATCAAAGTGCTCTTAGGAAAACTAATCCCTAAGATGTTAATCTGCAGTTTTTATTTCATTCTGTGTTGTGCTTTTGGAGTCCTAGTGGGCGCCCACTTCTATCAAGCATAACCACAGAGCTAAATCAAAAAGTCAATGTAAAAATTGACTGGAGGGGACTAGAAGGGACTAGAGGCAGATACTGGTGGGCTCAGGCTAAGAGGTTTGATGTAGTTAGACATTTAGACAGACTATTGATGGTGGTAGAGCACTTTGATTACAGTATGATGATAGGTGGAAACTTTTTTTCACACTGATGTGTATGCATGGTTTGATCCAGTGCATTGCACTATACAGTGCAAAGGGCTGTCCTCCTTCCACATTGAAAATGTGCCTGCTTTCTTGGTGTCCCTTTTCATTAGAGCGGTTTAGAAAGTGTGTCCCCCAAGAGCCCCAAAAGCTCACGTCTTGTGACTTGTACCTAGTGCTGGATGTTCTGCCTCCACCCAACTGGTTGAGGCAGATGGTCGGGTTCTGCTCAAGGTTTCTGCCTCTTAAAAGGAAGTTTTTCCTGCCACTGTTGCCAAGTGCTGCTCATGGTGGGATTTGTTGGGTTCTATATGTAAAGTGCCTTGAGGTAGCTTTGTTATGATTTGGTGCTATATAAATAAAGTTTGATTTGATCTATGCTCGCTTGCCTTTATAGCTTGACGTAGGTGGAGTTGAGGTGAAAGATGACGTTCCTCCTTGCTATTACTTGAGCCATTGTCTGTGAACTGCATGCTCTGTCAGTTGGTGACTCACTGGTCACTTTGTGGCTCTTTGCTGGTCACAGTGGTCATGGATGAGGTTATGCTCTTTCTAAGCAGTGCCTTTTTACACTGGATTGTGTGATACTGTTAATGAGTATAGGGTAAATAATCAAATTCTGCTAGAGACAATGTAACAAGAACACATTTATATTCCTCTATAGAAAGAGTAAACCAGATAATGAAAATGGGATGTAATTCAGTCCCTAGTGTATGTTTTGTCTGTGTGTGTGGGTGTGTGTCTGCAGGGACACAGACAAAGGCAAGATGGCTGATTCAAAGTGGTTGCTTGGACCACATGGCCCAAGCAAGAAAGACTACAAAGAAGATGGTGATAAATAAAGAGATAACACAAGGTGGTGGACATAAAAATTGCCACTGAGACCACATTGCATGTGAGAGAAGGAGGTCAGTTCAAGTGGTCTAAAGGCTTCCAGGTGAAAAGAGTGCCCTGTGCCTGCTGTAGCCATGGTAGTCTTATGCTTTTCATTCTCAGATGTTTTTCTCCTCACTGCAGTTGTAAAGTAGTTATGTGAATTACCCTACCCTACCTTAATGTTTTGTTGTTGGCACCATTCTTAGTAAACTCCAGAGAATCTTGACGTTCTCAGGAGATCAGTTTCAGAAATTTGCCTGTCTGGCTGCAACAATCATGCAATGATCAAGTCATCACATTTTCCCCCATTCTGATGTTTTAAGTTAACATTAACTGAAACTTCTAACCTGTATCTGCATAACTTTATGCATTTTACTGCTGCCATTATTTACTCTTTAACTCTGTAGATTACTTTACTCAATTAATCTATTTCATTCAAACCAGTACTGTATGTAGGTATTTTGGCAACAAGGTGTGATTTCCACAGATGCATGCAAGTTGTTTAATAAGACTTTGCTCTGAGTGATATGATGTTCATAAATTTTGCAGTATTCATACAACATTTGGTGGCAGGCTTTAACCTGGTGAATTTGATTTCATCTTCTCATTCTTCTTTGTGTACCCAACAACCTCAGGGGAAATGTCTTTCTCTTTCCTCCATGCTAATCCTTAACTCTTCCTCCAATGTCTAGAGAACAAAAGCATATATTATGTAAATAGACCTTGACTTAATCTTTGAATTACAGACGACTATAGCACTGAAGGCTTTCCGAGCTGTTAGTTGAGTCTGAAAAATCCAGTTTGTGCACTGAAAACTCAGCAAAGTGGTAATTAGTTTAAGAAATGTGGAATTCAGTGTGGTGGTCTTGTTTTTCATCTCAGCCCTTTAAGGATCGCTGTGAGTGGTTCTATGAACATCTGCTAGCTGGCCAGCCAGACTCAGAAATGGTTCATCGTCCAGTCAACGAGAACGACATCCTCCTCATCCACAGAGGTACAAAATGTCCTCACCACCTTAGACCTCATGATCACTTTTCATGTATGTAATGCATTTGCAGTAAGTATAATTACTTACTGCAAATGCAGTAAACTCTACTTTATTGGGGAATGCACATACTTTGAGCTTCTGAAGGTTGATATGAAATGCAAGGGGCTGCATTAGCGTGGGTGTGTTTATTCAGATACTAGTAAAACTATGTAAAGCATTTCCCCTATATCTTAGATTTATTTCTTAGATTTGTGCACTTTTGGAAGCTCCAATATGTCAGTGGTAAAATGGAAATGAGTTCTTTCAGAGCGTCTCTTACATAGTGGTAGTATGTGTCTAAATAACTTAAGGAGTTTTAGACTCAAGACTTTAATCACACTCTTTAATCACATCCAGTATGTCTGTGTTGGTCTGTGTGTTGGTCCACCATTTGAGACTATATAAGAAAGGTGGACTCAACTAGTGACAATGCAGACTACTGGAGAGGCAGTGTGGGACGATGTATTGTTTTCCTTCTCAGTCCTTTAATGATTGCTGTGGGTAGTTCTATGAACAATATGTGCCAAGCATAAATAAGAGTGAATAATATAGTGAAGATGATGAGCATTGAAACTAAAACACAGTAAGTGGAAGACAAAAGGAACCTTCATCAATCATCAATAACAACAATCTTGAGAATCAAGATTAGTATAAAAATCTAGTGATCAGGAAGAACCTTGAGACATTAGCAGTGTTTAAATTTCCTTCCTTGCCCTTAACCCCCGGGTGGTGGTTATGAATGTTACTAATCAAGATGCTGCTTAGTGCAAAATAGTGTGATAATGTGACTAAATGTATAGTGTGTGGATTGTTGCCATTGAGTTAGGTAAGAACAAATTTCCTGCTTCTGTCCTTTTTTAGAAAAGAGTGAACTGGAAGTATGTACCTGCAACTCTGAGCTCTGACCTGTGTGGCCTCCATATCTTCTCATTAAATTTTTGTTATACACTACACTATACTGTATCTATTTTTCTATCTCACTAATAGACTCAATATTCAGGAGTAGCTGTGAGATGGTTTCCAAGTCCACCAACGAGAAACTCAAACAGGGTATTGCTGTTCGTTTCCATGGCGAGGAGGGAATGGTGGGTTTCTAAATTTATACAAAACTGCATGTGTGCAGGTCCATGTCTCATCTAATCCTAAACAGAGTCATCTTGTGGCTTTTGTTTAACTTGTTTCAGGGTCAGGGTGTGGTCCGGGAGTGGTTTGACATCCTGTCCAATGAGATCATCAACCCAGATTATGCTCTGTTCACCCAGTCAGCTGATGGTACATTATCATTTCTTTACTGCAATAATATTTAGTGTGATAAGCAGATGTTTTTGAATGTGGAATGAAGGCATGTCTATGTGTGTGTGTGTGTGTGTGTGTGTGTGTGTGTGTGTGTGTGATATTCAGGTACCACTTTTCAGCCCAACAGTAACTCCTCAGTGAACCCAGACCATCTGAACTACTTCAGGTTTGCAGGTCAAATCCTGGGTTTGGCTCTGTACCACCGACAGCTGGTCAACATCTACTTCACTCGCTCCTTCTACAAACACATCCTGGGTAAGAACACAGCCATGTGTGTAGACAAGGGTCAGACTAGTGTTTTGGTCAACAATATATAGGTCATCCATCATTAATCATCATCTAAATGCAGTCAAAGGGGAGCGCACACATCAAATACAAACTGCATCAATTTCAAATTATTTTCTGTGGTTTTAACAGTATTGCAGGTATCAGTTGACATCACCTGAAGCTTCTGAGAATCTCTGAATCCTAGTGGGAAAAAAAGATATTTATCCCAAACAGAAATAAGAGAATATATTTTTGTACAGAATATCCTATCAACATTTATTATGTCAGTAAAATACTGACACTCTTCATGTTCGTTCAGGCGCAGATATTTCCCCTTTGCTAAAGACATGTTTACATACAGGCAAAAAACATTAAGTGAATTCTTTCCTTGTGGCCTGTGAGCATGCAGAATATTCCTGATTTGCATGTCATCTCTCCTCTTTCTGTACAAACCTGGGAGGAATTGAAATACCAAATTCTAATGCACATGAAAGCTAATACTAAGTTTTAATTACCAAGTTGATAAAAATATGGATTTACTGGGGGACTTTACTGTGAATTCTACAAACATGAGAAGAACATCACATTTCAGAGGTCACCACCTTGTGACTTGTATTAGTAATTATTCGAAATTGCAATTCGTCATTAAACAAAGAAATGATTTTACATTTAAATTATGTAAGATTTGTCAAAATGATTGAACTAGATGAATTACTGTGAATTAGGGCATCAATGAACTAAAGATACACACTTAGTGTTTTCAAAAAATACAGGATTATTTATTTGACTTCCTTCATGCGTAGTAAAATAAAACCCCCTGGCTCCAGTGATTTAGGTGTTCCACACCATGTTTAATATCTGTGTATGTGTTGTCTAGGTATCCCAGTGAACTACCAGGATGTATCGTCCATTGATCCAGAGTATGCTAAGAACCTGCAGTGGATCCTGGACAACGACATCAGCGATCTTGGCCTAGAGCTCACCTTCTCTGTAGAGACAGATGTGTTTGGAGCGATGGAGGAAGTGCCTATCAAACCTGGAGGGACCAGCATCCTGGTCACCCAGGGCAACAAGGTTAGTCATGGCAAACCCAGTCAGAGCCATCATACAGTACAGTATCAGTATAATGCAAAATGTTTGGTGAAACGATAAAACTGGTTTAGATCTTGTTTAGTTAAGGTAATTCTTCTAAGTTTCCTCCAGACACTATAATTTGAAACTTTTTAATCCATACATCAACACAGTTTCTTAACTGGCAGATTGGAAATGATAAAACTAAGTTCAGGTACACAAAATTATGTGGGCAGTTACACTTTTTTTGTCCTTCAGGTTGTATGCTTGGTGGTCAGGTGATTGATCTTACTGGCAGTATCTCTGATAGATTTTTTTTCTTGCCTTTTGTGATTATTCTTCGCACAAGCAGCACAGGTTTGCTGCATGTCATCCTCTCTCTTATTACAATTACAACAACAATCACATATGTACTACTCACAAACAGGCTCTATAGTCACTCTCACACAATTTTAGAAACACTAAATTTAAAGCATGATGTTCCTATGAATTCCTATGAACCTACATAGGCAGGTGCACAATGTACATTCACTATGCCTTATGCGAAAAAAACAATATGCTGAAAATGCTTTAGATGTTTGGCTAAGTCAGGTAAAACACATGTGGAGCACACGTCTTTGTGGTATATTGTGTGTTAACACTTCCATGTATCATGGATGTCTCTTGGATATAAATCAGGCGACACAGACAAGTGGTCTCTCTTACTACCTGGTAAGTCTGCATCAATTTGCTCAGCCCTTCCTTGCCCCTGAGTGTGCCAGAACTCACTGGTCAATCACATGCATCAACTGACCACAAATACAGTCTGATTTTGTAGGAAACATTGCGCCATTATAATAGCAATCTTCCAGGGTTCCAGCATGCCTGGCTTTTTAAAGTTTTTTGTGATTGCATTCCAAATTATTTATTGCATTGTACAACCCTTTTCACCAATATGCCTGTCATTTCTGAGTTCCAATTTTAGTTATAGACCTAAAAGATTTTAATATTTTTAAGGTGTTAGGCTGAAGATCTGTGGCTGAAGGTGGCGTTATTGACCATTCCAGTTCATCCATAGTTGGTCTTGTACAATCAATGAATCGCTACCTCCAGGGTTTTGCTTGGAAGAGTCCTAATTAGAGAGTGTAGTGCTACAGGGTGTCTACAGGCAGATGGTAAATTATGTCAGATGTCTAGTGTCTAGTGATGTCTCTGAGAACAGGCTAACAGGAGCAGAAAGACAAACTAATAATTTTAAATAAAAAAAAGAAAAAAAAAAAACAAGACAAAACTAAGTTTTCGTTTTTGTGTGTGTGTTTCCTCTCCCAGGCCGAGTATGTACAGCTGGTAACGGAGCTGCGGATGACACGAGCCATCCAGCCTCAGATAAACGCCTTCCTTCAAGGATTCCACACTTTCATCCCCGCGTCACTCATCCAGCTTTTCGATGAGTATGAATTGGTTAGTCATCCTCCTCTGAGCTTCCTGTCGTTTTTTACATTTCCTTTTCCTTCTCTCTTCCATCATCTTTCTCAACTGGTATTGTCTTTGTTCCACTGTGCCTTCCAGCCTGTTTAGCTCTGATGCAGGGGTTTATTAGCCATTTCTGTTGTGGTTCACTTTGACCAGTTAACCTAACCTGCATGTCTTTGGATTGTGGAAGGGTGCTGGAGGGAACCCACCCTGACACAGGTGGTTCAAACCCAGAACCTTCTTGCTTGAGGCGACAGTGCTAATCAATGCAAAAGTCATATTTCTCAAATGTAGACTCTTTTCAGATGCTTTGTAATAATAATTTACAAGTTTGATGGTCTGGTTTTCAGAACTCTTTTTCTTTTAGGTAAAATCTCTGACTCCTTATCCTGTTTGGAATTATCCAGTTCCTTGTAACGTTCACTATTCTCCATGTCTGCACCTTCATGCAGATTTCCTGCCTGCATCCATATGGTGTGGAAGAATGCAAAGCCTCACCCAAATTATGGAAAATATTATATAAGAGTGTGAGAATGAACAAAATGAACAACAGAGCATAATATAAAACAACTGCCATTTTTTTTATTGTCACACAACATATCATATCACGTAGCTCTTGTTAAGGCGAAGCAAACCACCATTTTAGGACTGAAGAGAACCATGACTTCAGAACTGCTGAAGGTCACAGTGTAGCTGATGGATGTATGGTTTATAAGCTGTTTAAACCTCTTTCAAGCATCTCTCTCAATTTATAGTTTTTCTTCAAGCTGTGTTTGTGTGTGGATGTCTGCATGTGTGTGTGTAGGAGCTGCTATTGTCAGGGATGCCAGAGATCGATGTGCAAGATTGGTGCAGGAACACAGAGTACACTAGTGGCTACGACCCTCAGGAGCCAGTCATCCAGGTTGGCTCTTCTTTTACCAGTCTGATATGGACTGAATTGTTAAACACTAGACAATGTTGCTTCACTTCAATCATTCAGATTTTAAGTTTATGTTTAGGTCAGGTTATCAGGACCTTTGGCACTGATTTTTTTTCCCTTATTGCTTATATAGATTAGTTTTAAAAGAATTCAAAGAAACCAGCATTTATAAGCAATGATAAGCATAAGTAACATTATTTTTTATTGACAATGAACCTTTTAAATATTGGACTATGGAACAGTGAACTGATTATTCTGCACTACAAGAGCAGAATTATTCATATCATCAGGGATCTAATGTGCTATTAAAATTTAACTTGGATCTTTGGTTGACGCATAGCTGTGCCGCCAAGCATTGTGTAAAACTGAATTCTAAAATATACCGCGTCTGTGTATAAAATTGGTTTGGATTGTATTTAAACTCCAGTTTAAACTCCAGTTTTTGTTATATATAAGAACTTTCAAATATAACAAATTTCCTTGGGAAAATTTTGAAGAGAATGATGTTGAAGAAGATGGTTTGATGAGAAGTAGTTGGTGGCAGGACCTGTTTTACTCTACCTCAGCACAGGCAGAACTGCACTCAAACATCTGTGGACAAACTAAACAAGCTCTGTGTTATCTAATTTTGTCTGAGTTTCTGTTAGACATCAGCTAATGTGTCTGCCTTTCTGCAGTGGTTCTGGGAAGTGGTGAAGAGCCTAACCCAGGAGGAACGGGTTCTTTTGCTCCAGTTTGTCACTGGAAGGTTTGTCTGCTGGATTTACTAGCTAATAAAATAAAAATGTTTGCTGTACTAAAAAAGGTGTGCTGTACTAAAGTGTTATTGTCTGTCAGTTCCAGGGTTCCTCACGGTGGCTTTGCTTACCTGATGGGTGGCAGTGGCTTACAAAAGTTCACCATTGCTGCAGTGCCATACACCTCAAATCTGCTGCCTACATCTAGTACCTGGTAAACATTCTTTCTCTCAGCTTCTCTGTAATGACTCGGGTTTACTCAAGCCTGTGCTATGAAAGCCCTGAGCATGTTTATTTTATTATCTTTGACTTGTCAAGGTCTCCTGGGTGTGTTGACTCAAATGTGTCTTGTTACAGTCTTTTCATTCATTTAAAATAAGAGACATTACATTTTTACTGACAGGTGTAGGTACTTCATATTGTCTTTGTGTGTCTTCGCCTTGTAATTGCGATAATAATTCCCTGGGATTTTGAAAAGAAAAAAGAAAATACAATTTGCCTTCATTAGTTTTTGGAGGAGCTTCTTTGCATTTGTAAAACCTTAAAGATTGAAAATAACAGATCTATTTAAACCCAAGTAGACATTTTTTGTAATACTTGATTCTTTGTTGCCATTTGCTTGCCTGTAAACAAATGTAACTGTTTTGCATTTGCAACTGACCTGCTGTGTACTGCCTAGAAGAGAATTTTACACTTAATTAAATTAAATTTGGAAGGGAGGGAAATTTTAAGAAACTATGGGGCCGGCAAAGTATTGTGGAAAACTTTGTCTCAAATACTATGAAAATGGTGATACAGTATGAAAATTATAATAATATAAAATTATAACCTAACATTTGTTTTGTTTGTTTGAGTCATAACTGGTCTTACTGTCTCGGTGCCAAATATTCAGCGTGCTGGTGAGCATTACTCACTTACTCAGCATTACTCTATAGTAGTGGGCTTGTTCCTCACTGGAAAAAACTAACCTTGCCATTAAGATGAAGGTCAGAGAAGAAAAACGGACACAGCACCAGTCACTTTACAGCACTAGAGGGCAGTATGTGTCTTCAGCGTTGTTATCATTCTTGTACACTGGTGACACACTCAGAACAGGGAGACCTTTGCAGAGCAGACTGTGCATTAGTTAAATCATATCAGCACTCCAGCTAGATATGAGCCATTTTAACCACAATGTTATACAGCGTTGACCACACCCACACACCCTCTTTTTATTTTCTCTCCTATCCACAGCATCAACATGCTGAAACTTCCAGAGTACCCGAGTAAGGAGGTCCTGAAAGACCGGCTGCTGGTAGCACTGCATTGTGGGAGCTACGGGTACACCATGGCGTAAACATTAAATCAGTCACCACCAGTGTGAGGGTCTGTAGACTCACGGAATGCTCTCTCATCCATGGACACTTTTTGGAGTTAAGCACTGCTTTTGAAATAGGAAATTCAGATTCTTATGAATGACCTGCTGGAGAGACCAAACAGTGGTTCTAGGTCTCCACTCATGCCTGTGCCAGAACTTCTATTTTTTGACTGAAGCTGGTATCCGGTCGTGTATACATATTTTTACATTTTACTGTTTTCATGCTTTCATGCTATTTAAGCAAATAAAAACAACCTTTATAAAATGAACTCTAGTTCAGAACACAGGACAACAATCATAACAAAAAACTTAATGCAAGCTTTCTGAATGACAAATATTCCGTTTAAGGAGCTTTTCATATGGGAGCTGAGTTGGAATTGATCAGTTTCAAACATGCAATCAAACTGTATCATATTCTTATCACAGTTCACAGGGCAGATCCCCTTAAAGGGCCCACATAGCTGCACACTGGTGTAAGAGAACAATTTAGTTTTTGCCTCAATTTTAAGTTTTAAGATTCGTTTATTCTTTCTGTCTTTTCTGTGTCCACCTCCATATTTTATCAGTCATTGTCCTTTCATTTTGTTCAACCAAATAAAGACTTATCAGATGTTAGATCCTGGAAAAACACCCCATCATCCTTGTATTATAAATATGCATGTGTCATGTGGTTTATTGTGCATGGTGCACTGTCATTTAAAGTCAGTATTTTAGTGTCATCTGTATTTTGTGCTTCATGAACAGCAATTTTCTTGAGTGATAGTTTGACTGTAGGAACTGTACAACATATCTACAGGTGTTTTGCTGGCAGCGCCAAAAGGTAAAAGCTGGAATTGTTTTAAATATGTTGCTTTATTTCATGTATTTTTCCTAAATAATTATTTTAAGAAATTCATAACAAATATGTTGAAAATTGTGTATTAGTTCTAAAAGCAGGGAGGATCATGAATGTATCTGCTGGCTTGGTTTTCCTTCTTTAGGTTTGTAAAGGGAGTATAAATCCAATCCCATTATGGAGCAGTATTGTTTTGAATGCCTCAGCTAAAGTCTTTTGTAAACAGATACATACTCAAAATGTCTTCAGTGTCAATTGATGTAGTTTACCATAAATAAACATTGTGCTTTGAGTTTTGACTTTCCAGGTGATTCAATGACAAGCTGTAGTGAGAAAATGTCTAAGGACTTTGGAGGGAAAGTACAATACATACAAGCAGCTGATTTGCAGCTCTTTGGTGTGTGTGTGCATGGATAGACATATGTGACCACAGCTTGGCTGCTGTGTTGGGTCACCAGTTTAGAGCAGCAGGTCTACTACTGCTAAATGGCCCCTAACTAGTGTTTAGCGAGTCCAACATCTGCTGCAGCTCTGCTCTGACAGCACATTTCACTGGCTGCAACCTCTGCCTGCTCCCCACCCTGCTACAGTAACAGACCAGTATAGATAGCACTCCAGAAAACACCATCAAACGCAAATTCAGCCTGACCTAACATATATAAATATTGATTCTATGCAAGGCAAGAAAACCTTGGAGAATCTATACTGTTCAAACCTCTATAAGGAAAATGAAGAAAGGATAAAGTAGCTATGGAAGCAAATATTAGCACTGTAATAATCCTTATTTTATATTTATATATACACAGCTCTGGAAACCACTGCTGTGATCATCACTGTCCTCCTGCAATAGGACCAGCTGGATGGCAAAAGCAGTGTTAGTAGTACCTCAAAAGTTATTTAGAATAATAATAAAAAAAAAAAGTAACTTGACGATACCAAAAGAGTTGAAAAGAAAGGTTTTGGGTGAGGAAAATAAGGGTTCACTTCTGGCTTTACTGGCAGAGGGATACAGTTTGCGTCAGGTTGCTTCCATCCTTAGCAGCAGACATCGGGGACAACAAAGCTACAGACTGGCAGAGGGAGAAAATGACTCTCCACTGACCGGGATGACCGCCAACTCATTTGAATGTCACTCAACAACCGTAGGATGACATCGAGTGACCTACAAAAACAATGGCAAATGGCAGCTGGGGTGAAGTGCATGGTGAGGACGGTTCAAAACTGGCTCTTAAGGGCAGGGCTGAAGTTGTGAAAAGCTAAAAAAAAAAAAGCCCTTCATCAATGAGAAGCAAAGAAGAGCCAGGATGAGGTTTGACCATAAGACCATTAGGATTGGACCATAGAGAACTGGAGTAAGGTCATCTTCTCTGATGAGTTCAGTTTTCAGCTTTGACTAACACCTGGTCATCTAATGGTTAGATGGAGACCTGGAGAGGCCTACAAGCCACAGTGTCTCACACTCACTATGAAATTTGGTGGAGGATCGGTGATGATCTGGGGCTTCAGCAAGGCTGGAATTGGGCAGATTTGTCTTTGTGAAGGACGCATGAATCAAATGACGTTCAAGGTTATCCTGGAAGAAAACTTGCTTTTTTCTGCTCTGACAATGTTCCCCAAATGTTTTCCAGCAGGACAATGCTCCATGCCGCACATCCATGTCAATCAAGGTGTGGATGAAGGACCACCAGATCAGGACCTTGTCATGGCTAGACCAGTCTTCAGACCTGAACCCCACTAAAAACCTCTGGAATGTGATCAAGAGGAAGATGTTTTTCTCCTGATTGCTCCATGCGTTCTTGACAGAGATAGATTGACTTCTCCAACTTTTCCCAGTGGAGTACTATCATCCACACATACACAAACCATCAAACAAGGCTGAGCTGCTTGAATTCTTGCACCAGGAGTGGCATAAATTCACCCAGCAGCAATGTGAATGACTGGTGGAGAGCATGCCAAGAAGCATGACAGCTGTGGTTGAAAATCAGGGTTATTCCACCAAATATTGATTTCTGAACTCTTCCTAAGTTAAAACATTACTATTGTTTTGTTTAAAAATGATTATGAACTTTCTTTGCATTATTTGAGGTCTGAAAACACTGCATCTTTTTTGTTATTTTGACCAGTTTCTGCATTTTCTGCAAATAACAGCTCTAAATGACAATATATTTATTTGGTAGAAATGTTTTCAGTAGTTTAGAGAATAAACCAGATGTTCATTTTAATCAGACATACATATAAATAGTAAAACCAGAGAAACTGATAATTTTGCAGGTCTCTAAATTTGATTTTTTGGACCACTGCAAATTGTTAATGTTTTTGTCCGTTAACCATTTCTTTACCTCTTTTGCTGTGTGTTTTGGGTCGTTGTCGTGCTGAGATCACCACTGGTGCCAAAGGCCAAGTTTCTCTGCAGACTGCTTGATGTTGTTGTTGAGAATCTTGATGTATTGCTCTTTTTTAATGGTGCCGTTTACTGTGATTAGGTTCCCTGGTCCATTCCACCATGTTTGACAGTGGGGATGATGTTCTTAGGGTTGAAGGTTACATCATTGTGGCCAAACAATTCAATTTTTGTTTCATCTGACCATAAATCTTCTTCTTTGTCCAGATGAGCATTTGCAAAGGCCAAGCAGGCTTTTGTGTGCCTTATCTGGAGAAGCGGTGTCCTCCTTGTTCTGCGTCCATGGAACCTAGCAGTGTGCAGTGTCTGCCTTGAGACGTTGCCAACAGCAGAGCCCAGATTCACCAGGCCTTGGTGGTGATCCTTGGATTCTTTTTCACCTCTCTCACAATCCTCATGGCCAGTACAGGCGTCACATTTGGCTTCCGATCATGTCCTCTGAGATTTTCCACAGTGTGGAACGTCTTGTATTCTTTAATGATACTTTGCACTGTAGCCACTGGAACTTGAAAACATTTAGCTATGGCCTTATAGTCCTTTCCTGACTTGTGAGCAGCCACAATGCACAGCCACAGGTCCTCAGTGAGCTCCTTTGTCTTAGCCATGGCTGTCCACAAACCAACTGCAGAGAGCTGCTGTTTTTCAACTTTTGAGTTGATTAACACAGCTTTTCCCAATGAATCAGGGCAATTAGGATGCTTTAGAACAGCTTGGACTATTTGGAATGATATAGAACTTTGGATTTTCCCAAAGACTGTGACAGTTTGCAAAGGGTATGAATAATTTTGGACATGCCACTTTTTGTTCAAGTGTAAATAAAAGCTGAGAAATATATATTTTTTTTCCACAATGATGGAAACATGTTTAGGCAGCATGTCCTACATATATCTTGATGGCCTAATGGCCTAATTTATTTACTAGCTTGATTTAGTGCTTCATTATTTAATTTCTAATACTCTAGGTTAAGATAAGGCCTAACAGGCTTAACAGAGTGGGTATTAAAAGGGACCCATATATTACATGTGGGCTTAACATAAGGGAGTACCCCATGTTATGACTCATGTCCCCTGTATATGTTAGAGCCACACTCAGACTGAACAGATATTTATTGATGTCATATCTTCACATCAAACAATAAAGTCATTTAATGTGACTGTGCTCTGTGTGCCCTTCTCTTCCCTGTGCCTGAACTCTAAACTGCTTCTTTATCTGTTGCGTGGGTTTTTTCTCCTGATTGCTCCATGCGTTCATGACAGAGATAGATTGACTACTCCAACTTTTCCCAGTGGAGTACTATCATCCACACATACACTGATTACATCTGTTCAACTCTGCACTCTTACACACAGACACACACACAGACTGCTGCACTCCTGTACAACAACAACCTGCTAAATCCACAAAACACCTTATCCTGCCTCTTCCTCCTCATTCCCCAACCTCTGACTTTGACACCCCCCCCCATACACACACTCAGGGATTCATTGCACACATATGTCCCCTCAGCTTGGAATAGTGGAAAGCAATGAGGCTGAAAATGTAACTCCCTTGTCCCAGTAGCAGGACTAAGGTTTGTGAACTATGCCGAGCAGCAGGAGAGTCACTGCTTAAACAAGGGTTTGGCTTTAAAGGGGAATGTCACTGCTGGGAAAGGGGCTAGATGACCATTGGGTATGGTTGTTTTTTTCAGAGGTTGTATGTTTCTCTATCACTCTAAAGCAGGAAGTTCCTGAACAATCAGAAATCATTGCTACTTTACTATTGTAGATGCAATGGATGTTATAGAATCATTCAATCATCAAACTCATAGTTCTCTTCTGCTCATCCTGTAACACTGAACCGGATGAGCTGCTACCCTGAGCCCATTCTGCTGGTCTGTTCCCGCTCTCTGTTGTCTGCAGACTGCATCTCTATTTGAAGCATTTGGATTCTAACTTTTCTCTGAGCTTCTCAGGCACAATTTTTTTTTGACACACATGTAAAGTAAGTCAGCAATAGTCCACAGTACAGGACTGAATATAGTTTTCTGGGAAAGGCAAACAGGGAGATGATCACCCAGAACCAGTTAGCCATGCACCCTGCTCCAGTGGTCTGAGCTCCACATCACAGCACTATCCATCTCTTTCCAACTCCCTCCCTTTCCTTCTCTCTCTTTTCTTCACATTGAGCTACCACATCCTATTCAATACCTGTTGCCCTCTGGCAGATACTACAGGTCTGTCACACATCAGACACATTATTTATTATCTTCTATTATCTACCTTTATTATCTTATCAGAAAGAATCTATGTCTTTGTGTTTCTGATGTTGTTATTAAAGAGGACGACAACTAACTTTGTTGTATGTAACTTACAGAGCATCTCCAACACTGCAGCTCTGGGTTGTTCCCGGGCTGCAGTGGTCAGGACCTACAAGAAGTGGTCCAAGGAAAGAAAACCACTGGACCACAGACAGGGTCAGGGGTCAAGGCTCAGTGATGGTGGTGGGGAGTGAAGGCTGGACCGTGTGGTCTGATCCAACAGAAGAGCTACTGGAGCTCAAACTGCTGAAGAAGTTCATGCTGGTTCTGATAGAAAGCTATCAGAACGCAGAGCATCACAGTTTGTTGCGTATGGGGCTGTGTAGCCTCAGACCGGTCAGGGTGTCCATGCTGACCCCTGTCCACCACCAGAAGATCCTACAATGGACACATGAGGTCTGGTCTGGTCTGAGGGATCAAGTTGTCTTTACATCATTTGGATGACTGGGTGCATGACCGTCATTTACCTATGGAAGACATGACATCAGGATGCACGCCCTGCCACACTGCAACAATAGTTCAGGAGGTTTGAGGAACAACAACCAGTTCTAGGTGTTGACTTGGCTTCAAATCCCCCAGAACTCAATCCAATCCAGCATCTGTGGGATGAGCTGGATCAGAAAGTCTGATCCATGGAGGCTCCACCTCACCTCAGATTATTTACTGGATTTAAATGTAGATTTGTCAGAAACATTCATTCTCTTAACTCTATTTCTGCACGGAAAAACAGGACAAGTAATACTGCTAAATTCATTCCCCACCTGTTATGTCAATTTAAAAAAACATGAGACAATTTTGCCTCTTTTTAAGACAGGAGTGACAATTAGTCACTGTCAAAAACTGTTGTGTTGTGGTTCCAGAATGATGAATGAAAGAGTTGAGATCAATTAGATACAAAATATGGTGGAGTCTCTGTTTCTTTTTTTTTTTTTTTTTTTACCCTAGGCAACGATCATGTATTCCCCAAATGACTGACAAACGGGATGAAAAATAATATATCTACCTGCTGTGGATATGGCCTTAAGTTTTTTTCAAGGTTGCTCACTGCTTCAGTAGTAAGAACTACTTACAAACCAGAATAAGGTGTTGCACAAAATGCAAAGTAAGCTCACTGATGGTGAGCATGAAAATGTAGCACTTTCAATGCAGAAGGTGAGGAAGATTTTTCTGATGTGCAGCTCTTTGGTGTGTGTGTGTGTGTGTGTGTGTTGACATGCACATGTGTGGATAGACATATGTGACCACAGCATGCGTACTGTGTTGGGTCAACTAGTTTAGAGTAGATTTATTATTTCCAGTCTCATCATTTTTTTCATGGTTGTATGATTATTTTAAATTCATTCCAATTCAGAAGATGAAGGGCCATTCTAACAGATTCAATGCCAAATTCAAGGAGGAGGACACATTTCCTGACTTCTTTAACTATCACTATACACCAACAAGCACAATGTACAAAATGCTCAGCATGGAGAGGTCATGGATGTGTCAATGAACATTTCCTGTACTATTCAACCAAGATCTCTTAAGATGTTTCATGTATCTGCAGGAGGCTGACCACTTGTCACACACCAACATCAACCTCACATACACTAGCCCAGTACAAGTCGTTCTGGCAGAGAAAAAGATATCTGGATGTAAGATTGTTTTTCAGTGCATCAAAACAGCAAGTAAGCCCCCAGTAATAATCAAGGCAATTTAATGAGATCTTCACAAGAAAGGAATGATGTACTAATGGGAATGTTAACATAATGCTGTCATTAGGCAAAGGAGGACGAGAGAGAAAAGTTGGGCACAAAGAAGCAGAGAGACCAGGAACAGCAGGCAAAGTTTGTTGAGCTTTTGCTTTTTGTAAAGTGATAAATTGATATACAAGTACACAGCAGGGGTTAAAGTGGGCTGCAATGATCCAAAATGGTGCTCTGACCTCGCACCTTTGATTAATAAGTAAATATATGAGTGTCTGAATAGACAGAGGCAGGGGAGAAGGCCCTCCTGAAACCTATACCAGTACCAGTATACAAGAGACGATGTTCCGCCAAGCCAGGAACTCAAAAGCTCTACTTTATAAATTCACAAGGTACAAGAGATAAGCTCTGCATGTGATTAAGAAAGAGTAGAGGGGCAAAAGTGCTTGTTGACCAACAGAGACAAATGAACTTCTAGTGTGAACAGCTGCAGATTTGGCAACTGCACATACTGTAAACATCTCTTTGTACCACAGCACAAAATTGAATTGGATTCAGATGTGATGACTGGGGGGGCCACTGAAGTTCACTGAAGTCACTGTCATTGTTCATGAAACCTGTTGGTGAGAACCAGGAAAAAAAGGGCCCATGGTTAGGTTCTAGATGTTGACACTTCATGACAATTCAATTCATTCTCTCTGCTTGACAAGCTATGGTCTTTGTCAAAGGGACTGGGCACTGTTTGCCTTACTTACCCTGACAGAACACAGATGTTTTTCAGAAATACTAAACCAGTCAATTTGGCACCAAACAATCATCCCTTAGTGAAAATGGCTGAGATCACTTTTTCCCCCTTTCTGGTGTTTGATCTCGGCACTAACTGAAGTTCCTGATGAGTATGCATGATTTAATGCATGGCACTGGTTCCACTTGATTGGATAACTGAGTGACTGCAATATTAAGCAGGTGTTCCTTTTAAAGTGCTTTTTTAGGTGTATAGTAACTTGCTACAGTATATTCAAATGGAACGTTGATTACTGTTCCTATGTTTTTATGTACTAGGAGCAGAGGCTGGCTTACGTGGTCTGATCCAACAAAAGAGCTACTGTAGCTCAAACTGCTACAATCTTGTGTCTTGCCATCCATGTGGACTTTCTTTGGCATCTATCACCTACCTAAACGCTGTTGCAGACTATATTCGCCCCTTCTCTTTCAGCAGGATAATGCTCCCTGTCACTACAACAATGGTTCAGGAGCTTTGAGGAACAACAACCAGTTCAAGGTGTTGACTTGGCTCCAAATTCCCCAGATCTCAGTCCAATCCAGCATCTGTGGGATGAGCTGGACCATGTTTTGGCTTCAAAAGGGGAACTACACAATATTAGGCAGGTGGTCATATATTATTATGGATTATTGACAAGCAGACATTGGTAATAGCTAACCAGTCAATTATCCACAATTATTATTGTGGATTCTCTGATGCATCACTGAACCCTTTGTTGCTAGGAGTGCATTTTGCACACAGGTGGTATTTGCATGCCTCAGCACGTGTCTGCAAGCTTTCCTCCCTCCCTCTCTCCAGCTCCCTCACTCTGAGTGAGACTGCCACTCTCACTGCTACTTATCAGAGTCGGGCCGCAGCCTTAACATGCTCTGGCATCCTCGTTACATGAGCTGCCTTTCCTCATTAATTTACTCAGAGCCACGCCAGCCAGGCCTCAGAGACAGGGCAAGTGGAGGTGGAGGGGGGGAGTCACAACCCTACGAGGTAGGGTTGAAAAAAAAAAACAGGCTTTGTCACAACGTAGCGTTGTTAGCCCTACTGAATATTCAGAATTTGTCTGCACTCCATTTGCTCACAGTCAAAAGTATGTCTCCTACTGATACACAGGAGCACAGATCAATACCACTGCAGGGAGTTGTCTGTCTTTTATATGGTGAACCAGACACTAAGAATGTGGAAGCTAGTTCTTACTTACTGTACATACTGTACTGTAGATAATTTTCAAAAGGAAATGTGGGGTCTGCAACTTGGTAGAAGAAGCATCATGAGGAGAGGAAATTAGGTGTTAATTATTAATTAATAATTCTGCCAAGCAAATATATATATATATATAAAATATTATTCTTTTTGTCACATCAATGACTTTTGTCATTTTTTTTCTCAAATATGGTTTAATTACCTCCTCAGGCCTCAAAAATTGATTCAAGTGAGAATTCAAGAGTATTAGACCAATAAAATCCAATGAACCTCTGACAGGTCATAGCCTTCATAGCTCATAGTCATAGTCTCACTTTCTGATGATGGGTTACTCATAGACATGGTATTGTTTAATGTTTGCATACATAATTTATAGTTACCTTGCAAAAGGAATGTCATGCTAACACTGGGTGGAGGCTCCCTTTGCTCTCAAAATAACCTTAATTCTTGATGTTGGCCACATTCCTCTGAGAATCTGCAGTTGGACATACTGTGAATCTGCTGTTCTACCACATTACAGGTTTTATTGGATTCACATCTGGTAACCGGGGAAGTAATTGAAATATGCTGAACCCACTGTCATGTCTATGAAGCCAGTTTCAAATGACATTTGCGTTGTAACATGGTGCATTATCCTGCTGGAAGTAGCATGGTAAAATATGGCCATAAAGGAATGAATATGGTCAGCAACAATATTCAGAAAGGCTCAGATAGACACAAGGCTGGTTATTGCTAACAAAAATATAACCATTCCTCAGGTAAAGACTGTCACTCAGCTGCTCCCTCATGGCTCACTCACCACCAGATCACCTCATCAACCTCATGCTTGCTGGCTCATCTGCTGGGATGCCAGCCCACTCTGAAACCCCACCCAAGCTCATTCCTAATTCCTGCCATTGTCACAATTTCCTATTAAATAACTCTATTTACCCACTACTCTCTTGTCTGTGTCTGCTTTTGGATCCAAAGTGTAAAAGAACAATCTGTCCAAATATGGACCCAGAGGACACAGATTCCCTCCACCAAACCCTAGCCTCCCAGGAAGCGTGGGCGAACATGACAAGGCACCTTACAGCGTGATGGACACTTGGGAGAACAAATAGGCCAGATCTCTGTTCACCTTGTTAACTAGCAGACAGCCACAACCCTGCACTTCAACACCCAGGGACCTTTCGTTCCTATGCCAGAAGGTATGCAGGGGATTTGCGGTCATGTGGGCAGTTTCTGTTTCAAAGGCGGAGCCAATGCTGCTGGGAAGAGCAGAGACGGCTCCTCAAAAGATTGTGTGACCTGTGGATAAAAGACCAGGTTCCTAAGTGGGGAGAGTTCTAGTGAGCCATTCCACTGATCCTCATCCACCTCCAAAGAAAGTCTACAGTTTCATTCCACAGTTAACGTTAGTGGAGAAATTTATTCCCTTATAGCCTTAGTAGATTCAGAAGCAGATGACAATTTCATAGACTCAAATTTAATTTTAGCAAAATTAGCCTCCCACACTAACAGAGAGTGCACTGAGCTTCTTCCTGTACCTCATGCCATTAATACTTTAGATGGCTTTAGATAGTTAAGATAACCTATCACATCCTTCCCATCACTCTTTGACTCTTAGATAACCATAGTGACAGGATCACATTTTTCACTCTCTCCTTTCCATGGGCAGCAGTAGTTCTGGGCCTGCCTTGGTTGAAATTGCATAATCCCTACATAAATTGGTTCACTTGTTCAATAGTTAGCTGAACCCTTTTTGTCATTCCACCTGTATGCAGTCAGCTCAACCACCCACTCATTTCTCTCCTCCTGACCAGTCTCCCCCTGATCTCTCACTAGTTGCCCCAGAGTATCATGATTTAGCAGTATTTAGTAAAGAAAAGGCATGGACCTTTCCCCCACACCATCCCTTTGTCTGTGCCATCAATCTCCTTCCTGGGGCTCCCCTTTCCTCTAGCCGCTTCCACAACTTGTTCTGCTCCAAGAGGGTAGTAAAGGAAAAATATATCCATGACTCTTTGGCTTCTGGTCATTTGTCCTTTATCCTCACTTTTTCTGTATAGACTTTTGAGGCCTCAACCCTATAACCATCAAGAACATGTATCCTCTGCCCCTCAACAACCACGCATTTGAGCCACTGCAATGTCACAGTGTTCTCCAAGTTGAAATTAATGGAAGACACCCCACTTGGACACTTAAAATACTTGGACTCACGAATGACCCTGCTGTTTTCCGGGCGTTAGTCAAAGACATCCTGATTTTCTCCCAGAAACTGGAGGAACATTTTCATTAATAGAAAACAAAACTCAGTGAGTTTGGGGGCAGAGGAAAGCGGATCTAGCTAAGGGGTTGTGGCGGACTAGTGGATACTTCAAATACCAATACCAATACTTCAAATGCTGTCCTCTCGCAACACTCTCCCACTGACCAGAAACTCCACCTGTTCACTTTCTTCTCCAGACGCCTCTCACCAGCGCAGCATAATTATGATATGGGAAACTGGGAGTCGCTAGCTGTTGTACTGGCCTTAGAGGAATGGAGTCACCGGCTGGAAGGCGTGGAGACTACTTTTGTGGTCTGGATGTACCATAAGAACCTTGTATACATCCAAAATGCCAAACAACTCAACTCCTGGCAGGCTCAATGGTCACTTTTTCTGGGGAGGTTCCTGCAATGTCAAGCCCGACGCCTTATCCTGGCAATCTGACCCAGAGCAGGATAACACCAATCCAGAGACCGTTCTCCCTGCCACCTGTGTGGTGGCAGCTGCCATGGCATGTGAATATGCAGGTGTTGGAAGCGCACAGCCTCCTAACCATTTATTTGTTTCTGATTCTGTACCATCCCTAGTAGTTCAGTGGGTTCATTTGTCCAAACTCACATGCCATCCTGGGTTTCATCACACACTGGCCTTTGTGAGACAGCACACAGTCAGTCCTGACACCAAAGCGTTTGTTTCTGCCTGGTCCATCAGTCTTACTATCCACTTTAGTCAAGTATGCACACAACTCCTTCACTCGCTATGCCATAGGCATGTCTCCATTAAAGGTGTAACAATAAGTTTTACAATGATATGGATCATTTTCCACAGTTCCGATACGAGAAAGATATTTGTCTCATCTAGAACAATATGATACGATTCAATAGCTTGAAATTGATATAGTAACTTTTTTTGCCAAAAGATTCAACTAGTGTGACTGAAATAAATACCTGGATACTGGACAGTGCAGGTGAGGATTCCTACAAGTTTTTCTTGTAACGGAATCAGGGATAAATTAATTATAGATATAAACAAGTAAACCATGATTAATGGCAAATATATTTATCTTCTATTAAAAGTGCAACCAACATTTCTTCAGGTTGAATATAAAGTAGATTAACCTGCTACCACTATTCTCACATGCTGGACCTCAAATGTGGCTTGAAAATCTGCTGGTGCAGTCCGATGACGTCACATGCCTAAGCTATCCAACTACATCGATAGGTAGTATAGTATATACTACCTATCGATGTAGTTGGATCGTAGGAATATAAATCGATACATTAATGTAGTCGATGAATTGTTACACGCACAGTCTCTGTTCATGGTCTCTCTCTGGGTTTCCAACCACCCGTTTTCCACTCCGGAGAAGGATGTTGCTGCCCCTTCTGTACAGAAACATCTCCAATGCTACTGGAAGATCTGGCGTGAGTTACCGTTACTCTGCCCAGCAGCGAGGAGGAGCTCCCCCTTTGCATGAAAATACATCCCACATCTGTCTCCCTAATCTAGATTGTTCAATCAGTCTTGTACTACAAATTTTCTGCTATTACTTTCCAGAAGTTTTTTGACTTAGTTGTGATGTATTCCTTGTGTTGCTGTGCATGTCACAATCCTCTATTTTACTTATATCCAGGATTCCTGTGCTGTCCGCTCACCTGCAAGAAAGACCACTGATGTTCAACTGTATGTTTGTGTTTACGTCTTTCTTCTAACATAGCTGCTCTAATATGAAATATTAATAATAATAATTTCTGTGCAGTGGTTAAAAATTGGAGAGGCATGTCTTCCTGTCATAACATGGAATGAAACTACATAACAGGACATTTGATTTCTTTCCCTGTCTTCAGATCAGACCTGATAATCTATTTCTTTGTCTTAGAAAATCTTCAAACTACTCTCTCTCCTGAAGGGTTTGAGCAGTTCTGAACTGAAGCCTCCCAAAATGGACCCAGTCCTGTCCAGTCCTGACCCATTCTATTGAATAAAGGGGTTCAAGGCTACACCAGTCCCAGGGATATGAATTTTAGAACCATATGCAATAGCTTTGTTTTAATAATATGGTTACAACATGTACATTAGTACATCTGCTTTTGTTGCTCATTTATTTTCCAGATGGCACAGCCACTCAGAGGTTTGTGGTCAGCAGAGATCTGACAGAAGCTGAGGAATGTCTTCTCACAACTCGGTAACTTGAATTATGTTGGGTGGATGCCCATGGAAATGTCACCCCTTTATTGTTGCCTAAAAAGACCCCTTATGCCATAATGCCATATGGGGCCCAAAATCCACCCGTAGTCTCCATCTCAGCTGGCCCAAGTGATTTATTTCCCATGGACCTAGACAGTAGTTCATCAGGTGTATCTCCATACAATCCATTTTTTTGAAGGGCCTGATTGGAACACGACCTTTGTCTGTAATTCTGAATTCCAGCTTCAAACCAGTGATACAAACACTGTTGCTTTTGTTAGATATCTGTATGCAAGATTGCTAATATCAACACTGAACTTGACTGATGCAAAAATATGTTGTGTATGATGTTTGATGGATGGGAATAACAAGACCAAACAAGTCATCTAATTCTATCCAATACATTAATATTAATGGATAGCAACAGTTATAGATTTGAGAGACCATATTGATGGGTTGAATCCATTCACATTGATGGGTTGAATCCATTTTATCTATTTATTTATTTTTTTAGCGCACTGTAGGATTGTAGGTTGCATTATTGTGTGTAATGTAGTTTGCTGGTAATTGATCTGTTCATGCCACAAAGTCTGAGGTGGGGATCAACAACCGGGTGGTGGAAAACTGTAAGATCTGCTTCTGTCGGGAAAACCATGAATGCACCTGATTATGTTAAAAGTTGGATTGAAAATCTAATGTTCATATTTTGCACAGACATTAGCTGAACATAAAACTATTGTTTTTATGTTTTTTGAAGGCAGATATTGACACTTTTATTCTTATTACTTTAGGAGACTGTCAGAAGGGCAATTCTCATGTCACAAGTGTCCCTCCATGTACATACAGTCAGGGGTTAAATTGGGTGGGAGCCCTCTCAGGTTGAGCTTAGCCTCCTCTTAGTGATATAATTTTACATTTTTGTTGAACAGAAGACTTCATGAAAATGTATAATTATGCATGTTAAACAGTCTGATCATCAGAGCACAGCCTGTCTTTGATCTAAGATAATTTAGGTTCAATAATCTGCTCTTGATTCCTATGTATTACATCAACAGTAGCTAGTGGATCTGAGAACAGCTGACACTACAACTTGTGAATAAAATAAATACATGGTGTTATTGTAGTGAGGAAATTTCATTCATGCAGTGTTTGTACCTTGTTACCAATAATCATTTCCTCCTCTGACCCTCTCCTTCTTGGTTTCATAGCACCTCAGTCTAACTAATCTAGTTTTATGCGTAGGCTGCTTCTTAACTTGGTCCAAGAGATTATGTGATGTTAAAATGCAAAAAATCTATAAAAATTTTTTTTTAATTAAATTACTTATTTTCTTTCACACAGACCTCACATCAATTATGTACGTTTGCAAGTTTGCTCCCCTATTGTAAAACATTACCAGGCTAATGCATTGGTAATGTAATGCACTAATGCACTTACAACAAAACAGTAACCCGAAAAACTGTGTGCCAAGTAACATGAATATTATTCATGGTGTGAATGTTATTATAACACTTAAAACTAAATCAAATGTTTTGTACAAATGGAATACAGGGCATGAACCCTCCCGCCCCCCCACCCCACCCCTTCGTATTTGGATTGGTGGCTGTCTCACTCTGTGGCAACTACTTCATCAAAACATCAGCTAAATAAAATCATCATTTAGCATCATCAAGGTCACTCTCAAAGGGAAATAAGCAAACAAAGGGATACTTCAAATTTGGATGTATCACTTCATAATACTCTTACTTATTACTCCATACTTTGTGAGCTTTAGCATATCTCAGCCTTTTCACCCTGTTTCCCTTCTAAAAAAGTGGTTTCTTGGCTGCTGCCCTTCCACAAAGACCATTCCTGATCAGACTGTAGTTATAGAAGGTCAACTTAGCGTCATCCTGATGAAGCTGCCAGATGCTGAGCCAGGTCCTTGCTGGAGAGAAGAAACTCTTGAGAAACTTCTCATCAGATTTTGAAAGTTTTTTTTTTTTTTTTTTTGTCTTTCTAGTCCTTTTTTTTGTCCTTGACCTCTCCTGATTCTTCAGATGTCTTTATAACAGCTTTAATACCACATCTTGAGTATCCAGTTTGTTTGCTGATTTCTCTTTGAGAGTGGCCAAAATCAATGATTAATAGTAAATAAATAGAAAAAGGTAAATAAATAGAGCCAACAGAGAGAATATCATGTCATATTTTTATCCAGCTTAATATCTGATCAACCAAATACAAGATCATATCAGTCTAATCATATGCTCTGTTTGTATTTCAGTTTAAACTTTGAATATATGAGTTTACATAAAAGTCCCTATAAACTTCCCTAGTTCGACATTTATGTCTGCACCAGTGAAACTATACCAGAACTGACAGAGAGAAGAGAGATCATTTACATTTACTGTACATTCATCACTGTGAATAAAAAATCTGTGTGGAGCTTTAGACATGAGACTCTTATCAATGAAGAATCACTGTCATGTTCTGATAGGTTGAACTGATGATCATAGCTAATATGTCATATTGTCATATGTGAGGACGACAGTACTGAAGCTAAACATGCTTTAACATTTTAATGTAGTCAGCTGGTGTTTGAATACTGGCTGCAGAGTCTGAAACTGTTTTAATTGCATTTCACTTTATGTATATTAATCTACTATGTGTTGAAATCACTGGTGCTGTCCAGAAATGTTTTTAAATGTAAAGTAGGCATCTAAAAATGTACAATTAACCTTGCTGCTTTTTCCACTGAAAAATCACAAAAAACCACAAAGTCCGATTCAGAAGCTATGGTTATAATTACAGATCTATAAAAATCTGTCTGATCTGTTTATCTATATCTATAAATCTGTGTCTGATATATTTAATCTACATCCTTTTTTTATTTCATAGGTAAAAAACATTGGATATTGTAATGATATATCGACTTCAGTTGCCTGGTCACTTTCGCCTGGAGCCCACACACACAGAAAAAACTATATTGTACCAGTGCAGATCAATGATGAAACATGTCCATTAACCAGCTGATTGTTGTCTGGGCTGTGTTTCAGAAATTTACTTTCAGGTCACTTAGAGCGTGGGGTGGGGTGATGGTGGTTAGCGATATGTCTACTGCTAGTGAATTACTGCACAGTAAATACTGTCACAGAAAGTCCTGTTGTAAATCACTGTGTATTACATTTGTTTTACATTTCCATTATTACAAAATCAGTCTAGTGATCTGTTCAATACAATGGTATTGAAGCTTAGTTAGGTAGGTAACCCTAACCCTACTTTAGAATATGAATTGAGCACATGTTTTTTAAGGACATCATTTATTTATTTATTTTTTCCTACAAAACAACAAAGTTTAGAGCACTGTTAAAGTACTCCATCTATAACCAGTATCTGTAAAAGTAGAAGAAAAAGGAGAAGTAGAAGTAGTAGTGGTCCTGTTAAAATCATAACTGCTGCATATAAGCCACAATGTCTCAAGATCCTGATGTCTACATGAGTGATGTCCAGTGGATTGTGGAGGGCTGCCTGGGTCAATATTTTACTTTGTGAATACTAACAACACTGTACTATGCTAGTGTGCTCGAATGTTATGCTGTTTTCACATTTTATATTTTGACGTATTTAGCATGAATCACATTTCCAAAGCTTGTGTAAATTTGTTTTTGAATGTTTATCTGACTTAAATGTTTGAAGCAGCACTATATCTGCTGCACAGTGAATGAGTGTATGAATGTGCTGAAACTGACACAACATTTTATCTTCACAGCTAAATTTGTATTTAATAACTATATTAAATATGTAATAGCAGAAAACACAGAATCCATTGTAAAATTGATAGACAATTAGAAAACAAAGGTTCTCTGGGCCAAGCAGCTGTGTCTCTAGGAGGCAGCCTTGACCTTAGAGGATCACGTGTGGGCAGAGAGGGAGGGTGAAAACTTCAGGTTTTGTTTTTTATGCATTGATCTTTATTCTCCTTTTTCTTTGCCTCTGGTCAAGGAGAGGTCAGGGTTATGTTCAGGGTTACCCTCCTTTTTATCTTTTCCTGCCTCATGAAAGGGTGATCATCCAAACATAGATTAATCACTGTAATGTGTATGTAGGGGTGTATGGATTCTCCTGCACCCTGGCCTGGCCTTATTTTACTTGGTACTCATGAATACACATTAGTGAGGGATTGTGTTTGAAAAGTCAGTAGTTCAACACAATAATCGTGTTTCTGAATTTGAACTCTCTCCACCTCGGTTTGAATTTTCCTCTGATGTTGGCTCTTGTGGAGTGAGCTGGGTTGCCGATTTGTGCTGCCACACTTGCTGACACCTGCCCCTCAACTGTGGAGCGGGACCTCAGGGTGTCTAACATTAGGCCTGCAGGCTGCTGACATGCTATTTTGATTTTGCAACTCCTTTTTCCAGCTTCATGTCAAGCAGTCACATACTGCGTTGACCTTTGAGGCCAAAGTTTCTTCCCTGTGATTGGCAGCAGTCCAGCTTTAATATGATTACTGCTGACTGGTTATTAAACTTTTATTATTATATCCTTAACATGTGGAGTCAGTTTTTCCTTAGTCTTTTTCTTGATGAAACCTTACTAACTTAACTGTAATTTGAGATTTTCTCTTCTCTCACCAAAGACAAGGATGACATCAGGGACTGGGAGGCAGGTGCAAAGGCAGCCAGGGGCCAGAGGTTGCTCTAGGTAAAGGGTGCTGAGCAGGGATTGAGAGTGGAGGAGCAGGACAGGCAAGGTGGGGAACAGCAAACGAGACTGAAAGAGAGACAGAGAGCAGGATGAATGCAGGGAAACAACGAGAACAGCTTGAAATAAGATCTATTGTATTGTTTGCCTTCTTGTTTCTGCAGACTAATATGCTCACTACTGGAGAAACCCAGGAGATGTACTGTCCCATAATAGCCATTGTCCTCGGCTGTGGTCAAACCTTTAAGACATTGCTACTCCTCTCAATAAGGCGATGAGTAGATGGAGGGTGTAATTAGGCTTTAGAAAGAATAACACCTGCTCCTGCAGCCACACTTTTTCTCCCCCTCCTCCTCATGACTTCGGACAAGATAAAAACAAAATGAATTGGTGCAATAAACCACTGACTCCAAAGGTTTAAGATGGGTTCAAAATGGACACGAGAGCACAGGAGTGAGTTAGAGAGAGTTTTGTTGAGGTAAATCACCTCTGGTTTGTCCTATTTTTAGTTTCTCAGAGATTTTTTCAGTCTAATTTTTCTTATTACCTTATCAGTTTCCCTGAAAAAAAGAGGTCTATGGAGTTTTTGGCAGTCTCAGGAATTTTGTGTCGATTGTTTATCATGGGAATTGATTATATAGCAACCTTTATTATCTTTGCAGGGCGGTCTGTTGTAAATAGCTTTGTAGTTATCTGGGCAGCACAGTCACTCGGAAAAGAGTAATTGGATAATTAATTTAGTCCCCGAAATGTGAAACGCATTTTTTGTCTTGACTTCTTTTCTGTGGCTTGCAAGGTCCCATGGACCCCATGGTTGATGTGTTCCGCAACAGGATAATTAAAGGGCCTCATCACCCCCCACACAAAGCGGAACAGGTAATAAGTGCAAATGAAAGGTGATTAGGTTACTAGACAGATATACAAAATAACATAAATATATATCAAAATTGTATTATTGTTTTCTTATCATGCTTTTTTGTATTTATCAGGGTGTCTAATATCAGGCCTGTTGATACTGCATTTTGACGGTGCTTGGTGCTCTTTTTTTCAGCTTCAGGTCAAGCATGTGTGTTGACCTTTGAGGAGGAACTTTGGAAGAAAAAGAAGATCTATGGAATAGTGAAATAGGGACATCAACCTTACCTCAACCTCAACCTGCCCTCATGAGCTTCTTGGCTGTGTCCCCATAGAACAGGTTGGTGGAACACATCACCAGCTCACATATGCACATATGCACACCAGATCACGTATAGATCACAAAGAGAAGACTGGAGTCCCAGATCCACCTGATGGAACCAAGAGAAGGACCCCTGTTCCAGGCATAGCCTGAACTGGCGTCTGCAAGCACAAAAAGTTTGTAGCCACACTTTGTGGGTTTGTTCCAAATGCATTGTTTCAAATTAATGCAGGCCTTTGATGCTATCATCCTCTTGTCTATAGAGATGTTCTAGCTGGAAGTCGTTGAAAAAAAGTTGTAGAGGGTCTTAATCTTTGACAGGCAATCATAGTCAAGGGTCCAAAAACTGAATGGAATCAGGAATGGTTCAGGCTTGTTTGCATGTGAGTGCTGTGCACTCCACCAGTGTCATGTAGCTCACCATGCTCAGGAATGACATGAAGTCCTGTAGGGTGATGTTATGCCCTGCTGCTTTTTGGCACCATAGGCACTTCTGTTTGACAACAAA
Organism: Rachycentron canadum; assembly: GCA_038496675.1. Taxonomy (NCBI): domain Eukaryota; kingdom Metazoa; phylum Chordata; class Actinopteri; order Carangiformes; family Rachycentridae; genus Rachycentron; species Rachycentron canadum. Next base: position 14,033,164 of record CM076653.1, read on the forward strand.
CACCTCAGCATGGCATGTTTGAAGAACAGTTTAAGGAACTCAAGTGGAGTGATTCTGGTTGCCTCACTGGCAAGAACGTTATGGAGTGGGCTCCTCTAAGGTTCCATACTGATGTATCAATATGAACGTTTAGTCAATTCATTATGCATGTGTGTTGTTGCAGTTCCAGACTATTATGACCATGCCACAAGTGACCTTATGGTTTTTTTTTTCAAAGTTGAAAATCAAAATATTTGGTAAAACAGGGTGAGGGTTGAAAATTGGTTGTGAGTGAGCCCTTTCCCGGAAAATGCATGTGCACCTAGAATGATAGGTACACAAAGAGGAACAACAACGACACTGACTGTAAAAACTAAAAAAACATGGGGGAAGGGGAGGACTCACTTCTGTGGTGCCTATGATAGGGATGGATAGTCCAGCTTTCTGGTAAATAGTAATGCAGCCCCTTATTTACCGGACAGTTTGTCGATCCTTAGACATATTCCCTTTAAAATGTTCAGTAACAAGGCTTTATATTCCATAAATATTTTTTTGAGTGTATGGACCTTTTTTGAGCATTTAGACCAGACTTCCAAGAAGTCAAAGTATTAGATCTAGGATTTCCTTGAGCAATTCTGCACGTTGCCCATTTTCTGTTTTGGAAAATTGTAGAAATTGTCCAACACCTCTATTCTATTTCAATGAAGAGGTGTAGGAGAAGGGGATTAAAGGAGAAAGAACAAGAAGTTACGTGTGTTAGAATACGCTTGCTTGCTTGCTGGAACAGTGAAAAGCTGTCTTTTGTGTTTGAGACAGAACCACTACACATTAAAAATTACCAGAGCTTCAAAACAGGAAGTTAAGGAAAAAGGTTTGACATATTTTTGTGCATGTGACAACAACAATAGAGGGAAAATGATCATTCCAGTGCTCCTTCAAACTCATCCCCAGATCAGATTGCAGATACAAATACTTGATTTTGCTGAGCGTTCAACTTAAGTGGAGAAGACAGATTAATCCTATGAAAATAAATTTTTTTTTTTTTTTTTTGAAATTTAAATGACAAGACAATTTTCCACCCAAGTGGACTGGTACTGCAGTGGTGTAGGAGTCAGGCAAGGCAATTATACTTTCCCCTCTGTGGGTGCTGGACTGGGGGTGGCAGCGCTCCATATGAACACCATGCACCATCTGTTTAGCTGCAGTCAGAAGAAACAGCAGAGAACAATACAGAACAGACTTCCCACCAGTAACCAGCTCTGAATGTAGCTTAGATTCATGCAGCAAATGACAAATGATGACTCAGTGGAAGGACAGACCTTCTCCTGAGTCATCCTGAATTGTGGCTCTGCTGTTTATCAACTACTTGATATACACATGCAGAATGTTTTTACAAATCAGATGACCAGAAATTAAAACATGATGTAACTAGTCCAGAATATTTTCTTATGTCATACAGATTTTTCATTTGCTAACACTAAAATGAGACTGCACAACACTGCACCAGGACCAAATAGATGATGCAGAGCAGCACAGATGTGTGATAGTATGGGACAATGTCATCTATCTATCTATCTATCTATCTATCTATCTATCTATCTATCTATCTATCTATCTATCTATAGACCTAGTAGGCCGTTTGAAAGCTGGATGTTTTTAAACATTGTGGGTTCCAGGAAGGAGAGCCCAGGAGAGTCGGCCCCTTTTTTAAGGTAAGACCGATTGATAGTATGGTTGCCTTAGAGCTGCACACACACACACACACACACACACACACACACACACACACACACACNACACACACACACACACACACACACACACACACACACACACACACACACACACACACATTTGTGGCAGCCAGCCACTATAGAGGTACTAACTGCCTGTATTTATTTTCTATTTTATCATCTATAGTTGCACTTCTTCTCTGTCCACTGCTCTTTGGGATACACACACATATACACATGCACACGTGCACACATACAGTAAAGAGGTTGTGCTAAACACAGAATCATAAATAAATAAAGATAACTGGAAGATTACTCTTCATTACTCAACTTGACAACTATTACTGTACTTCATATTACTGTAAGTGCAATAAAAAGTGAATGGATAAGAACTTTATCAAACCACAAACATCTATAAAAGAGACATTTTGTCTCCGTGTTTCTTTTCCAAAACAACACTTTACTTGGAAAAGCTAAGGGGAAAACTGCTTGGATGCAAGTTTAACTGATCCTGATCAGGAACTGAGCAAGTGGCTGTGACAAACCAACCCAGTCAGTTCTAATCATGTCAATAATTTATTCTTTTTTGAAAATATAAATTAAAAGAACAGGTCTGTAATGATCATAAAGAACCAGTAACAGTATACGATAGATCAATAACGCTCCATCCCAAAAGCCGGAGAGTGACTTTCAGTTCAAATCCCTTCACGGTAAGCCATGTCACAAGATAACACTGGTTAACAGTGTTATCTTGTGACTTCTTATGATGCACGGTCACAAAATAAGTGACAAATTTAAAGGATTACTTCATTTGTAAAAAATACTAAATAGAGAAGTCACAACTGGAAGCACGAATCTTTAGTATTAGAGTTTCTCTGAGGACTGAAACAGAGACTAAAATACCATAAAGTGAAATATGCCTGATTGAGAGCTGTGACACTGTTTACACAAAGAAGGTGGTAACCTTTTTAAAGTAAAGTTGTTGACTGTTTGTCCACCTCAAGGTGTAACTGTCCATTACTAGCTACCTTAACTACTACTTATATGCAGGATCTTTTCCATAGGACGCATGCAGTATTACCTTCTGCCTCTGTAGAGCAGCGCTCCCCTTGCAAGGGTAATAAAGTTCAAAGACAATTTGGTTTTTATTGATTCTTATTTGAGTTCCTCTATAATTTGGTGAGCGTCAGCAGGATCTCTGTGTGAGGGTTTCACAGTGAGCCGCATATGCTGGAGTGCAACTTCAGCTAGGAAAAAGTACTGATATTTGGACTGATTGTGGCAGGCAGAGTTTATCTGTAGGGTTCTGTGAATCTGAGGAGATGATGCAGATAGAAAGCAAAATAAGATTGAAACAATGCTGAAATGTTGCCAGGCAGAAGTATTAAATATATATTGATATTCAGAGCTCTGCTTTGATATTGAGCATGTATTGTTGGCAGATATAAATGGTATTATTGGATAATTTTTTGCATGTGATGGCCCAACATGTGGGATTTCCCAACCTTTTGACTACCTGCCTTAGAGGCTGATGTGGCTTGCATAGAAGTTAATTTATTCAAGATAGTTTGCAAAAGCAAATGTTGACTTAAGTTGTTGTATATTGAACACCATCTCATCTTGTCCATACAACTGCCCAAAGTGTTCATTTGTGAACAGAAATAACAGGTGCATTCTATCAGAAATCAGCAAGACATTGTTGTACATCTCATTGGGAAAGCAATTTGTCAAACCAATAGGAGCCCAATACAACATGAAGGATTGTAGTGCTGTTATTAGTTAAAGGCATACAAGTACGTAGCATGTTTTTTTAAACTGTTGCAACAGTTTGGGAAGGAAGTCTTGTTGCCTGATTTTTACCCTTTAACCACATGTTCAGTAGTTTCCTTGTTACTCAAAGACAACTGAGATGCATGTAATAAGTTGGGAACATTTAAACCATCTTACTACACCATTTTACTACACTAAATAAAGGGCTAATGTTCCCAAGATGATATTACTATGTCCACGTCAACATTTGAGTCTCAAATATCTATTGTTGAAGCTCAACAAAGCAAAGAATCGGGAGCAGGACCACACCTCAACCAAACCTCTGTTCTCTTCATCTTCTGCTAGACAAACAAGTCTGATCCATGGAGTTTACACCTCGCATATATATGCAATTTTATGCAATCATGTGCAATTTTATTAAAACAATATACATGTGAAATTTAGTTATCATATGGACATCATAGGACTCCAACCATACCTCCTATTTATGAATATGCCCAAAACCAACTTCAGTTCTCCAGCCAGAAGAGATAAGCATGAAGACCTGCATCAAGTCCAGCAGTTCCTGATGAACAAGGTGGAGGGAGCAAATGGACCAACCAGTTCCAGTTCAGACCAACAACAGTGAAGATATGATATCTTGTGATGGCCAAAATTAGCAAACGCAAAAGAGTTTCAGGCAATGTCCCTATAAACAATGTCAGGCTCACAAACACTGACTATGAACATGGTGACATGGCGACAGACAGTTGACGCCCAATGCACCTAAATACATGAACAGCTCCCTGTGAGAATGGATGTTGGTAAAATATCACCCTGCAAGTAGATAAATGATGAAACAGTTAGTGATGACCTTACACACTTTACTGAAGTTCACAACACTCACAGTGTCCTTAAACATTTCATTTGTGAGCTCTGCAATAAAATAAGTGGGTGACAACATTACACTTACCACCCAGCCAGTGGAAGCACTGCTGAAAGTAAGAATGCCAAAATAAATAGACCAAATGTTGTGATCAAACAGGTTTGACATAGCCGAAGAGGCCGATTTGCGTCCTTTGAAATTCAATTTGGCAGAATTCTAAACACTTATATAGGTCCTGTAGACAGTTGCCTTCCACTGAACAATGTGTGGATGAAATGCTATCTTATTGTGCAAACCTTTCCACTGTGCTTTCTGATATTCACAAGCAGGTGAAAGAAGCTTTGCTAACTACAACAATTGGTCCTCTATACAGTCACCAGCCTGGAAATTGAATACTGGTTAAGGATCTCAGCCAAAACAACTAGAAGTCGAAGAGGCGTGCTAAGCTACCATCAGCACATAAAGTTGCCTAGCTGTTACTTTGAGACTTTTACTTTGTTTTGTTTAAACAGGGCACAGTCAAGTGTAAGAAACCTACTCTTGTTATTACCTTCTGCTTCTCCTCAGTAGTGGCCCCTTTGCCAAGGTTTTAGTAAACTTCAGACAACCCAGTTTTTCTTGATTCTTATTTCAAATTTCCATTAACAAAGCCTACTGACGAAAAGAAATGGACCAGACAGAGAGCAACTTTTTTTCATTTTGCTTTTATGATTTGAGTGAAAAAACTTCAGTGTACATTGTAGCATAGTCTGTTATAACCAACATGTATCAGTTTGCTGCCTTGCAGGGTTAGGAGTGGAGCTTTGGAGGGAGTTTAAGCAGATGTCATTTGGCACTGAGGGCAACTTCTGCAGAACTGAGCATCATTTCTGCCAGTAAAGTCAGGCCAGTAAAAATGATGTTTGATACTTACCTAGGTGGCCAACTCAGGGAACTCAGGGAACAGAGTGACTCAAGGTAAGCATGATGTCTCTAGCTTCTACTCAGCTCATGACTTCTTTGCTCTCTGAAAAAGAGATGCTAAAGATTGATCTGTTTTCTGCATAGGAATAATATTGTCTGGCATTTGAAACCCTATGAGCATTAATTGGTGGTTTCACAAATATGTGTTGGAATTTCTACGACCATCTCTGTCTGCAGGTTTTTCAAGTCTTCCTTCATGTTATTTCCAACTCATCATTGTAAAAAGTATTGAGAACCTCAGAGTGCTTACAGAGAGCTTTTAGCCTGTGTCCTGGTAACAGCAGCACAACATTTTCCTCCTGTCCTTAACAGTGGGCGTAGTGAGAGCAGAGTTCAAGGGGCTACATCCTGGAAAAACAGTTGGCCCACATGCTGTGTGTCTGAGGCTGCTTAAGGACTGTGCAGCCCATCTGGGGATCCCCAGTCCAGTGGAAAACATCATGTCTTGTTAAGTTTAAATATCTTTTTGTCAAACAGAGAAACAAAACAAAATATTCATAAACACAATTTGGCTCAGCAGCCACAGCTTTGGTTTACCAAGGCATTTCTGTGGAAAGGCATTCATATCAATATGCCTTGGGGGGTTTGGTAAAGACTACAGTGCACCACCACCAACTGACAGCTGGAAATACAGCAGCGCTATAGATAACTTCTAAGATATAATATACAATATAAAAAATAGAGATATAAAATTCAAGCGAGATAACACATGGAATTTGAAGAATATATTCCTGGATTAATTTATTAATACCTGTAAGAGAAAAAAAAGGGGATTAAAAGAGAAGTCAAAAAAATAACCATTCAATTATTTAACTGCTAAAATTGTAAAACAAGTTTTTTGACTGCCTGCCTGAGCAGTTTTCAATCTAATTACTTAGTATTATATTTTATTCCTATGTCAGTGGGAAATGCAAGATGACATTACTGTTCTGTCATACTGGCCATAATATCATCATGCAGGGTCAGGGGGTGCGTGTAGCTCTACTCCACCCCAGTATGTTGAAACAACTGGAGCTCTCTGAACTGCTGATTGCAACCTCTGTGTGAGACCTAACAACACACTTCGTGTCGCTCTTTGGTGGTGGGGGAATATTTAGGCAATTTAAGCAATACCCTGGGGCCAGTGATGTGTCACCAGGTGGTCTAATCCAACACCTCCCTGGTAAGGTGGGGAGCCATGCAAGGGTAGACCCATCAGCAGCCAGAGGTTGTATGCAAGATCTAGGACCACTTTGGTACAGCCATAGTTGATCTCGTCACCTCCATGGAGACAGCTCATTGCTCACTCCTGTCCTCATATGGACAGATATTCATCCCTTGAGTGTGGATGCAATGGCACATCAATGGCCACAGGACCTCCTGTATGTCTTCCCTCCTTTCATCCTCCTGCACTTGCTTAAAGAGACAGCCCAGATGATCTGGTTTGTCAATTGCACCCCTACTTTAAGGACTCTCCTTAAAGGATTTTCATGTGTGTGTATGTCTCTATGTGTTGCAGGGCAGTAACACTGAGACAACTTGTCCTGGGTGTACCCCGCCCTTGTCAGTTGGGATTGGCTTGAGCCCCCCCACGACCCTGATGAATAAGTGGTATAGATAATGAATGGATGGAACCAGTATCCAACACAAGGCTCGCTCATTGAGACATAAACAAAACACCAGGAAAGCTGTCCCCTGCAGGGTGCAGGGACATTCACATACAAGGGGCTTTGCAACCTCATGTGCATTATAACAAGGTAGTCTTCTAGCTGAGATTTGTGCAACAGCAGTGTTTGGAATGGTGAAATTCTGATGTTATTTCATCATGGGGGTGTGTGACAATCAGCCCACTGGAGCTGACTGTGCGACAGACTGTCTCTGTGTGGTCATCATCTTCTAAGCAGACTACAAGCAATGCAGCAGGCGACAGAGCGCTCATGCAAACCACAAGAGACTTGAAAGTTGACATGGACTCCAGCTCAAAGACCTGAGACTTGACTTGTAGAAATGACTAAGAACAAGTCTCTGCCACATATATATGGACTATATAGGGTGGAGATATAGTCTTGTAACAGTAGAATATAGTAGGGTACATGTAATCCAGGTTGTCTGAGTGGAGAGACGTTCTCTTCAGCTAAAAGCCACACTGAAATGGTTCCAATCAAGGTTAAATGAAGAGGCCACACTTGCAAGGTTTTGCTAATCAGTTAATGGCTAGCACAATTATCTTAGTGTCCATGTCGTGGATTGTAGAGATAGTCTCTCCACTCAGAGAACCAGGGTTACACAGTCTTCCATTTTGCATGACAGGGCTACAGTATGTCATGCATTAAATGTATAACATGTACATGTTAAAACAGTTAACACGCTGGACTATATGACTGTGTGACATTGAGGAACAATGTTTTGTCCTCCTGAGGCATTAACAGTGTTCTCTGACACTAGATGTGTTTCAGTATCAATGAAGGACTTATCTGCTGGAATAACAATTATTAAAGAGAACAATTATTTATTTCAACTCCTGCCAACCTCCCTTCACCCCTCCTGGTTTGTCTGTCCTTTTTGCATCATTCCTAACTACTATTTACATTTTCTTCCCTTTGTATTCTTTTTGAGAATGTGTTCTAAACATCAAACTGTTATGCCATCTATTCAGGGACAATCAGCAAATATGGGATAATTGGGTATTGTTTGAGGTTCCCCTCAAGCCAACGATGCCTTTGACTGGAAAGGGATATAAATAAAAGAAGAGAAGACTGACATGCTCCTAGCCTGAAGCAGAGGAATGACAAAAAGCCAAGATTAATGAGTGATGACATGCATATCAATGATGCCTCTGCAAGGTAAACAATGAGTCTTAATTACCAGGCCAAGTTTTAATTAAAGTGATGGCAGAGTAATTATTTCCCATGACAGGGATCATTGAGCTAGGGAGTCCATGTTCTGATTAGGGCCCTCATCTAGAGTTCTCCTGCCTTGTGGGGAGACAATAATGACCTGACCTCTTGTTTTTAAAGGACTGTTGGGAGACACAGTGAGAGATTCTTCAAATGCTCTCTCGGAAAAAAATCACACGTATCAGCAAGAGCAGCATAGGGCATAGGGCCAGAAAGATAAACTCTGCATACACCTGGGATGGCCTGTTTTATCACTCATCACTCTTTATCAATCATTTTTAGGTGTAGCAGGCAATATTGTGATTTTTTTGTTAAGTCCCCTGCACAAATGCACAAAACATTCATTACCTGTTAAGAATATTATTTCTCTGTATAAGAAAGTTACATTTTTGTCTTATAAATGTCAACTAGCCAAATTAAGCACTGTGTAGCTAATTGGCTTGCTTTTTTGCTTCTTTGAAATAACAACCTTTGCAGAGAAAAAATAGACTTCATCCACTGAATGGGGAAGTGGAGCAATCAGAGCAGTGCAATGCAATGCAACTTCAATGGTTTTTACACAGTTTATGTTTTGCGTTATACAGCTGTTACACTTTGAGAGTACTCACTGCAAATTTTTGAGGGTACACCTTATGGCAGTGACAATAATTTAATGAAAATATTTTTCTTATACTTTGTCATTGTACCTTTATGTGAACCTGGTATCATGCATACTTCTTATGCATACTTATTAGCTGCATGTTGTCATATTATATAATATATAAAATAAATATTTTGCACATTCTTGTTAAGGCTATTTTGAAAGCAGTGGTTTGTCATTAGGGCAAACAAAGTAAGTGCTTGCACAGCTGAAGCTCAAAATTAGACATCAGATATCTCTCCTTACATCTGATCTGATCTGTATTATCTGATCAGTATTACTGTAAGAGGCAGCTGTAGCAAATAAATGAACAAATTACAGTAATCTGTAATATGCAAGACCTGCTGTACTTTTATGAAGTTTTAGGAAGAATGGGAGAAGAGCAACGGCTTTCAGGAATAGTTCAGTGCATAGGTTGTGTGCATAGTGGCTAAGAGAAAGAGCAGTGATAGCTTATTTGTTAAAAGTTAGCAGTGTAGCTGTGAACTCACTGTGCAATGTTGAAAGTAGCCATCAGAAGATGGGTACACTATACACTATACACTATGAACCACACCATACACTGGTCATAAAGGGATGGACATAGTCAGCAATAATACTCAGGTCAGCTGTGGTGTTTAAACAATGCTCAACTGGTACTAACGGGACCAAAGTGTGTCAAGAAAATGTCCAGAACCATTGATACAAGGTATGCAACATGCTTTTATGTTGTTTAGAGCAAATTATGACACTTGACACTCATCAAACCGAGACTGTTTTCTATTGTCCAATTTTGGTGAGCCATGTGAATTGTAGAATCTGTTTCCTGTTCTTAACTGACAGGAGAGGTCTTCTGCTACTGTAGTCTATGTGCTTCAGTTTGACGTGTTGTACGTTCAGAGATGTTTGTCTGCATACCTAGGTTGTAATGAGTAGTTATTTGAGTTACTGTTGAGTTACTCTTTCCATTTCCCTTTGACAGTGGCCTTGCTGGTGCAAAATTATGATTTTATGTCTGTTGAATTATGTGATCTTTGTCATTTTGAGTGGGATGATGTGACTGAAAGTTGGTCTTATACATATTAGCAGCTTCCAGTGAGTTAACCTCATACAACATGTGTCTGTAATGCACAAGCATTTCATGTCCTGATCAAACCTGGTGTAATGGACCTTTTTCACAGCATCACATTGACATAAAATAATCAAATACAAATACAGGTGTTAGCAATGACATTAATTATGGCTCCATTCCATTTAGGTTTAAGAGCCAGGTTTCTGCTGTTGTTCAAGTGTTAGGGGAGGTCACACTGAATACTTTATTATACGTTCAAAACATATACATTTTGAAATATCTCAAATGAATAATGTGACATGGTTTAGGCTTGTAATTGTAATTGTTATACAACTGATGTAAATGTAAAGGCAATGCAGAGACACTTGTTTTTTGTTGTTCTTTTCTCCTTAAAGTAAAGATAAAAAAAAAAAAATCAATTGAAATGTACCAAATACTGCAAGAAATATTTGTTTTTGTTTTCAAAATGAAGATTGTTGTGGTCGCCACAAATGACTGACTAACCAAATACATTACAAAAAAAATATGCAAATGATTAAAAACAGGTTAAAAAACTTTATGGATGTTTTAATGGTCCACCGGTTGAATGGGATCCAATTACAGTCCAACTGGGAAATAAATGTCATACAATGTTTACCAGTCGACTAGGATTTATACCAGGGCCAGTCAGCTTGTGCTCTGGTCTCATCTCTCTTTGTCAGAGGCCTTTTTAGATGAAAAGTGGTTTCTTCAGTTGAGGAAATTCTGTTCCGTTTCACCTGAGCATTGTGTACTGTACTGTCACCGAGCAGTTATCTGTAGACAATGCCTTTTTAAACATTGGGGAAGGCCAACATTAAATTGTTCATTGGATCCTGTTGAACAAATTATTCAAGTTGAAAATCTTTACTGATGTACATGTTTGTTGAGAACAAAATTATGTTACAACAGTTGATGGAAACCAAAATCATCATCAATAAATCATTATGAATTCACAATCACAATGAAGTAAAAAACTGATCCAACATGCATGGATTTCATCACAGCAACTCATAACGTGACTCAGTAGTGGCCCCCACATGCCTGAATGCACTCCGAACAATGTCTGGGCTCCTGATTAGACTGTATGGTGTCCTGAGGGATCTCCTCCCAGATCCCTCCCTGTCACATGTGCTCAGGGTGAACCTGCTGTCGTCTGTGAAGAGAACGGGTGCCGATGGCAGGCCTGCCAATTCTGGTGTTCTCTGGTGAATGGCAATCAAGTTGCACGGTGCTGGGCTGTGAGCACAGCTTCCACTAGGCGGAGCTGGACTACCAGTGCAACCTGATTGGGCTGCAGGTACTGCCTCATGCTACCAGTTGTGACAAGGACACTAGCAAAACGCAAAACTAGGGAAAAATCACTCAGGAAGAATGAGGAGAGAGCAGCTGCCTATGTAAAACCATTTCCATTCCCTTTTTGGGGGTTGTCTTGCTTTTGCCTCTCCATTGCACCTGTTGTCACTTTCATTTGCACCAAAGCAGGTGAAACTGATTCACAATGAAAAAATATTGTGATGATCACTTGTCGTCTTAATTTTTTGAGCAGTGTATTTTACATGTGAGGCTCAGGAAGGGAAATTGTAACTAGTATAGAGCAACACAATGAAGAGAGAGCTATAGCAGCTAACATGCTGCTGTGGGAGAGCCAACCAGAAGCAGAAGCAACAGGTCAGTTTGACAGCAAACTTGCTGTAGATATTTTTTTTTTCACAAAGTACCTGTCAATTGAAATATTTGCAGTGCATCACTTTATATATACGATATTATAATTTCAAGTATGTATTATCCCTTTTAATGATTTCCTGTCCTGAGCCACTCAATTATATTATGTTGCATTCTTAGTTTTGAGCTTGTAACCTCAGTCTAACTGATTTGCCTAGGGATGCTGGGCTATCTTTCCCACAGTGCTAAACTGACCATGATAATATGTTTTCTAGCTTTCTCTCTTGCTTCTTTCAACACTCCTTACAAGGTAAGACAGAAATAACATGACAATAAAATATAATGAGAATACCAACACCAAATGCTAACATCACTAACCAGTAGTTGGTGCAGGCCAACCCAGTGTAGCTCTTCCGGTGTCAACCCCAGTAGCCCCGAGCAGTCAGTCTAGTCAGGAGGGCTGGGTGACGGTTCAAAGCCAGGGGCATGGCTGTAAGCAGAAACCCCTGGTTTGCCACCAACCAGTTCATGTTTCTAACAAGTTCTCTCCACTCAGCGACACACCCGCTGACAAACTGCCTCTAGTTATTGGTATCACATAAACCTGAAGTATTTTCATATTCCACACCCCTCCTCCTCGACCTGTGTTAATCTTGAGGAGGTGGGGTAGCTGCCCTATTTCAGTCCAGCTTATTAATCAACACTAGACCCAAACTTAGCTACAACTCAAAGAAAGCCTTACTCTGAGTCTTTAACACCCAAATTGGAAAATGCAAAAACCAGTATATCATCCACCTGCCCCTTACTCAGAGTTTCTATCTGAGTTAATGCTCAGTGCAGATAAAGTCATGATGGTGGGTGATTTCAATATTCATGTTGATGTTGGCGGTGACAGCCTTTGTTCTATATTTAATTCATTACTGGACTCAATTGGCTTTTCTCAACATATAAATGAATCCACTCACTTCACTCATGGTGTAGAAATTGAACATTTAATAATATTTCCTTAAAACCCTCAATGCTAGATACTGCTGCTCCTCTAAAAAGGAATGTAGGGAATCAGAGGAGGCTATCTCCAAGGTGTAATTCCCAAATTTCCAGACATCTTGGAAACTGGAAAGGAAGTGGTGTTTCACCAACATAGAAGAATATCACCTAGCCTGGAAGAAAGTTTATTAACATACAAGAAGGCCTCCTTAAAGAAACCAGAAACCCCTACTTCTCATCATTAATAGAAGAAAATAAAATACAACCCCAGGTTTCTCCTGGGGTTGTATTTAGCCAGGCTGACAGAGACTCACAGGTCTAGTGAAGCATCTATTCCTTTAAGTCTCAGTAGCCATTACTTTATGAGCTTCTTCACAAATAAAATTGCAACTATTCAAGAAAGAATTAGTCTGCCAATGGCAATGATCTACTGCCCAATACAGTAACTTTTGAATCAACTGCAATGCCTGTTTTGAATCCGGACTCTTTCTCACCTTTGAATCTCTCCGAGCTTCCTTAGTTTCATCATATAAACTATCAGCTTGTCTTTTGGACCCTATACCAACCAGGCTGTTTAAAGACATTTTACCATTAATTAACTATCCTATTTTAGATACATTTATCTTTATCAATTGGTTATGTTCTGCAGACTTTTAAGATTGCAGTAATTAAACCTTTACTTTAAAAAGCCAGATGTTTTACCAAGTTATAGACCCATATCTAACCACCTTTTCATTTCTAAAATCCTTTAAAAAACTTTTGCAAACCAGTTATGCAATCATCTGCATTGGTTTGTTGACTGATGAAGATTTTAGGTCAGGATTTAGAGAACATCATCATCAACATCACCAATAATCTTCTAATGGCCTCCGACAATGGACTGGCCTCCATACTTGTCCTGTTGGATCTTAGTGCTTCAAACTGCTCATAATAATATTTTATAACAGAGACTGGAACATCTAACTGGGATTAAAGGAACTGCACTAGACTGGTTTAAGACCTCACACATGTCTTAAAGACATAAAGGCCTGGATGACCTGCGACTTTTTACTCTTCAATTCAGCTCAATTCAGACAAAACCGAAGTTATTGTACTTGGCCCTAAGCACCTTAGACAAACACTATCTGATCATGTAGTTACTCATTACCTTGGCCTCCAGTTCCACTATAAGAAATCTTGGAGTCATTTTTGACCAGGACATGCCCTTTGTCCCTCACATTAAAGAAGGGTCTGGAACAGCCTTCTTCCACCTGCACAATATTGTGAAAATTAGAAACATCCTGTCTCAAAAGCAGGCAGAAAAACTAGTCCATGCATTTGTTCCCTCCATACTGAACGACTGTAACTCACTATTATCAGGACGTCCCAATAACTATAAATAAATAAAGTGAAAATCAGCCTTCAATTGATTCAAAATGCTGCTGTGTGATTACTGTGTGAGGAACTAGAAGAAGAAGATTTCTTTTGTGTTAGCTTCTCTGCAATGGCTCCTGGTAAAATTCAGAATTGAATTTAAAATCCTTCTCCTCACATAGAAAGCCCTTAATGACCAAGCTCCATCATATCTCAAAGAGCTGATAGTTCCTTTTTGTCCCAGTAGATCGCTTCTATGGAGGTTTATTTGTGGTTCTAGAGTCTCCAAGAGTAGAACAGGACAGAGCTTCCAGCTACCAGGCTCCTCATCTGTGGAACCAGCTCCCAATGTCCTTCCTTGAAGCAGACAACCTCTCTACATTTAAGATGAGGCTTCTGAGCACCTCTCTCTTTCTCTCTTCCTCTTTTTCTCCCCCCCTTACTCTCTCTTTCTCCTTCATGCATTTATATCACACTACTACATGTCATTAACTTTATATCTTCTTTCTCCTGTAGTTTGTTCCTGCTCAACACCTGCTGCTGCAATAATTATTATTAGTTATGCTACTATTATTGCTTACAGCTTACAGCTGTTTTTTACTATTATTATTAGTATCGGTCATTGCCGTCGTTGATAATACCTTACATCTGTATATTGTGCTTGTATTCTAGTGTGTTCGCATTTCTCCTGCTCTCATTTTCTCTCTCTCTCTCACACTCTCAGTCAACCAGTCAAGGCAGAAACCTGGAGCAGAACTAGGCCCACCCTGAGCCTGGAGGTATCTTTTATGGTAGCAGACATTTTTGTAAAGGCAGTGTGGAAACACTTTTCTCACTAATCTGACAGTAGCTCAAAGTACTCTGAAACGTCATTATGTCTATCCATTTTATCTTTCAATGGTTATTGTAGATGAGGATTTAATGGTGCACATTATCTTACAACCTATCTAGAATCAATATTATCTTCACTCCTGCTGTTATTGCCACTATTGTTATATATTTAGACTTGAAATTCTTTACGTTCTCTATGCTGATGGGGAAGTGATTGTGGCCACTACTGGGGTATGATGAGGATTTTAAAAGCATCTAGGTATGGCAATGAATGACTTTTGAGAACTATGCAGACAGAGTTGGGATTTACACAGGACGACTCAAACCAATGTTTGGTAAGCTGTGGGGTCCCACATACTCCTCCACAGGAAGAGAATGATAGTCATTTTCAGAGAGGTAGGAGGTGTCTTACTCATCAGTGGCACCACAGGTTTTTCCACCTGGACACCACTCAGGAAATGCATGAAGGCTTTGTGTGTCTGAAACTGATTCTCCAAGCCTCTCGATGATGTGGCAAGAAATATTCCAACAAAAAAAAAAGAAATACAGCAATGTTTATATGAGGCACGGTACTTTTGAGAATGTGGGCAGCGTCTTCCTGTGCAGCTTCTGATTTTACTAGTTTTCACATCTAAGGTACATAAAATGCTCAGAAAACAGTATTTAGTGTTAAAAGCCTTATTTGAGATTCAAGATTAAGTTCTGTCATAACATAAATTGTACTGTTTTGATCTAGTTTCTTCTCTGTTTTTGTCTCCCTTTAGTGGATATTTGCAATGAACTGTGATTCATGGAGAGGAACTCATGTGCTTCAATACCTGAATATCCACTATCCACGTGTATCTGCATGCATCCTAACCCTTTGGACAGTGTTGTAGGTATGTTCTTTGACTTAACTATCTGCTATTTCATTACATTATTTGAGGGAAGCTGATTTGTTTTGAGCATTGTTTGTACATGTTCACCTAGCTAAAGCTGGGATCCATTTTGTGTTAGCTCATTTAATCTCACCCTGGTGTAGGTACATATGTGTACGGTTTCCCTCATTGGTTTGTTGGTTGGATCAATGCTAAAGGAATTTTGATTTATGTTGTATATTTTTCAGTTTCACCCTTTCTGAGTCAATAAACCTGTGGACCAAACAGACTGCCTTCAGTGAAAGATGTTTGGCTAAATGTTAAAAAGTATACAGTGGACATATATAGAGAATAGTACACTAATTAATTCTAATCTGAATCTAGCAGTTCACCCATGAATTATCATTAAGGGTCCCTGGTGGTTCACCTGGTAGTGCACTTTCATTGTCCTAACCACAGTGACATGGGTCTGAATCTGACCTGTGGCTTGTTGCTGCATGTCATCCCTCTCTGTGGATGTCCAAATTCAGGAAAAGCTAAAAAAAGTCCCCAAAATTTACTTAAAAAAGAACTGTCATTCATAACTTTAAAGGCTAATAAACCAGCCCCTAAAAATATTGGTTTGAGAGTGAACATTTTTACTGACTCCTGATTATGTGACCTTTCACATTGGTGCAGTGAGAAACAGGTGCACTCTATAGCCATTGTAACACTATCAGTTGTAGTTACAGGTGCAACAAAGAATAAAGATGCTATGTGTGGTACGATCCCTTAGTCACATGGTAGCCATGCCCTTTATGGTCTATTCTCCTCTAAATGGAAAATGGAAAAGACCATAGACTCGTTAGTAAAAAGTATACTGAGATAATAAATCAAATGATAGTTGGGCCACTTTCACATCAACTTCAATACAATCTGACTTCTTTTTACAACCACTGGTTGTAAAAGTGTAAAAGTGACCTGATGGTCATTAGATAGAAGAGCCAGAAGAAGTTAGAAAAGTAACCTACACCCACAAACAGGAAACAACTTTTTTTCCATTTCTAATTCACATCCTTCGCATCTATAGTCAGGGGGTCTTGGTCTGCCCAAACTGAATGAGTTTCACCTCTGCACTCACTCTCACACTACCTGATCCTTGTCACCAGTTTGTGTAAAAAGTGAATGCCTCCAATGTTGGGATTGCAACAGCCCTTTTACAGCAGTCTTGTATTATATGTATAATATTTTATTGTAACCTGTGCGCAAATAAATTAATTTATGCTCCAAGGCCCAAAACACTTAAATGAAGAGAAACGAGCTGCATGTTCAAAAGATTTAAAAACACACATATGTCTAAATAAAATTGAAACTAAAATCAAAAATCGAAAAAAATAATGGAAATGTGGTGAAAATAAAAAACATTGCATATAACACAAGAAAAGTGCTACAGGCCTCTAAAGGGGAGTGCTAAGTGGAATAGCTTGAGACAGTTTTATTATTTGCTTTTTTAATTGACAATCTGATACCACAACACACACACACTGGGTGCACCTGGAGATCATACAGTTGACATGAAAAAACAGAAATTACTGCCATTAATACTACTCTGCAACAACAATACCTTCATACTGACTACCTGGCACAGCTTTAACTGCTCATTGTTTCCTTGTCTGTATACTGCTTTTTCTGGGACTATTACTGAACTGAGCTTAGTATCCTCACTATTAGTTTTTCCTGTCCGTGAATATTTTTAAACCTATGTTCACACCACCCAAATTACTGATCTTTTTGATAGTGATCACATGCAATTATCGTGTGTTCACTGTGATTGATTTTCATACCTTTATTTGTTTTTCGATTGCCACGACTACATGACTGTATTAATTATATCACTTTGAAATACTGAACCCACTGACTTCAGTGGGTCTTGTGAGAAATAAGCTTTAATACTTAATACTGATGCTTTTGTACTTAGAGGCAACTGTTGTGTGTAGTGCTCAATCTCATCCCAAAGTCAGGCCTGCTTTTCTAACTTGTCTGTCCAAAACACGTAGATTGTATTATGAATCTGAGGGAGGGTTTGAGGGGGTGGGGGTGGGGAAAACTACCTTGGTCTACTCAGCCTAGCCCTCGACAGAAACACTATACCAGCACCAATTTATGTTACTTAACTGTGGGCCAGATCGGGAGTGATTACCACTGGTGCCACTTGGATGGGTGAGCTTAGCCTATGGGGTGGCACTGGGCCTCAGCTGTGCCTGTAATTTGCAATGACACCTCATTTTAGGAGCTTTCGCCTCGAAGCCACAGTGGGAGCAGACTGTTAAGAAACTTAATTTAACCACTGAAGGATGGGAGATATTACTCTCTGAATATGTCCATTCTCTTATGTGAGATGAAATGAAAAATAGCACAATTTGCTCACAGTTACTGTTTGTCTGTGAATATGCAATTTTTTGCAGATTAATGATGTACATATGATCTGGCAAAGCATTGTAACTGCTGTTTACAGAGCCCTTACTGAATGGGTATCATGAGATAAAAGTGTGTACTGAATTCAATTTCTCTCGCACACCTGCACATACACAAACACAAAATCTAATTATCAGGGCAAAGGAGACAATAAAAGTGTGAGAACAAGGAAAGCACGAGGTAGAGAATTTTAGTATTTCTCTATAGAAGCATGAAAATTCAAGTTCAATATTTTGTCTGTTCATGACTAGTCCTATAATTTCACAGCAGAGGGACAAGTGCCCAGTGCCCACACAATCCTCATAAAACTAAAGAAATTAGAACCCAACAAGATGAAGGACTGCAAAAAAATTCTGATGACCTTGGCCTCAGCAGTACAATTTCCAGAGAGGTCAAACTCTTCTCTGTGAATTAAACCAGAGCTTTAAACTAACCTCTTACTCAGCGCATTGAAAAATACACCCACAATGCTGCTCTCTTTTCCCTTTTTATTTCTGCACAGCCTGATATCTGGAGGATTTATATATATCCAGTGGCTGTTTTACCTTACCTTTACCTAGCTAGGTAGGCATTTAAACTCCAGAAACTCTGGTCAAAATCAAACCTTTAAACCAAATGGCAAATCCTATCATATATCTTGATCATCTGTAAGGGTTTCACGGAATACATAGGAAGGCCTGCCAGAAGAGCATTGGAATAGTCAAAATGAGAGATAACCAAGGCCTGCACCAAGAGCTCAGGCGCACTGGGTCAGGTATGCCTGAGCTTTGAAGCTTCACACAACAAGCTAGTGCTGGAAAGAAATTAAGGTTTGTTATGGTGATTGCCAGTCCTGTAACAATAAAATCTATACCTGCCAGAGTTATGGTTTTATCTGATAGTGTTAAAGTAAAGAAATATTTCTGAATATTGTTAGATTTTGATAATGTTTTGTGGACCTGATTGCTCTCCACTCTTATAGGTGGGAGTGTGACATCCCCTTCCATTCTGCTTGTGGTTCTTGGTGTTTTTCTTAGTGAGTGAGGAGGTGAGTCAGGAGAGTTCTGTCTCCCCCCAAGTAGTCAGGTTTTTGGTTAAGTTGTATTTTAACCCTCTGAACGCCACGAAGTTGAAAAACTGTGGCAAACAAGAATACTGAATGAAACAAACGATAGTTCCAATGACTCATTGGTACTCTCTACCACTAGTTATCAGACATGCACTACATTGATTCCAGCCCAAAAATACGTTATGTTCCTATCCAAAGTGTTCAAGGAGATAGTGGAGGAAAAATGCTCTGAAAGTGCTCAAATGCATTAACACAGAATTCTGTGAATTGAAGCAGAAAAAAAAAAAAAAATTGCGATGAAGTTATGGATCTGTTAATCGCTGATTCTGATGGAGAATATCTATGTTTAGGAGATTTTAAGCCACAGCCTTGAAATCTTGATATTAATATCCAGTATTTTTTTCAATTAAAATCCCGGTGCTTAAAGGGTTAGGTTTTGGGTTAGCTATCGTGTTTCATCGTCCAGATTACACACTTTTACACATCAATGCACTCATCACATACATAATACATTCCATTGACTTTTAAACTTGATTTTTGTGAGGTCTCCTTTCTTGATTGTGAATTTGAGCTAATTCAGAGGTGAGGCTAAACTAAAGACTAGGAGATGGAGATATACGCCTTTTCTACAATTGATCCTCAAGGGGAATCTAAACTCCCTGGCTAACAGGTGTGATGATATGAAAGCACTATCAGGAGTATAGTTACATGTCTTTTACAAGCTGGTTAAACAACAACACTCCTGACCATTGTGCGGATTAACCCAGCTTTCACTGCAATAAGAGCAGATAAAGATGGAGGGCTGGTTCTGTTTGGGAACAATAGCTGGTACAACCCTGGTCATATCACAGTGGAAGATGAGCAGCTGGTCTTTGACCTCACTATTTACCAAGGGAGTTCAACCAGGGGCAGAACCTGTAGTCACATGTGACATCATTCACAACATCGTTGCGAGAATATCAACCCAGCACCTCGACGCATTCATATGCAATATTGGGAAATTTTAACCATGTCACCCCTGTTGACTGTTCCAATTAGATAATTAATTAGATAATTGATCTGTTGTATAATAAAGTCAAGGAGGCTTACCCTGCCTCAGCTCTACCACGACTTGGCAGATCAGATCATAATCAGTTTTTTTTCAGCCTTTTCGCAAACCCTGTGAATAGAGGTGGGCTGTAACTATCTGCTGGAACTGGACCCTGGAGGACATTGAATCTCTAAAGGATTCCAATCCTGTACACAGATTGGAATGTACTGTTACAAGATAATGATAACAGCAAGGACACTAACCTTAGCAGGATGGTTGACTTTACCACTGACTAGATTACCTGGTCCTACAGTATGGACACTGTAATATCACCAAGAATTGGACCTGTTCTGATACCTAAACTAGAGCACCTGGCTGATTCTCTGCCATCTGAGGCCACAGGTTGAACACATATCAGACCTCAGTTTGCATGCAGTTACATTTGGTTACTTGAGGATACTGTTAAGTGATTTTTCAAATGCATTTAACATCATCACACCCCTCCCCCACATTCTTAAAGACAAATATAAAGGGATGGAGGTGAATCCATCCTCTTGCAGCACTAGAGCTCCACAGGGGACTGTTCACTGTGTATACGGTAGACTCTGAATACAACTCACATCCAGAAATACTCGGAAGAGGAGTACAGGGATCAGACAAGAACTGCCTCCTTCTGAATGCCTACTAGACCAAGAAGATGGTCCTTGACTTTTCAGCGGGTGGAAGGTGGTGCATACTTATAGATACCTAGGTGTGCACCTGAACAGCAAACGGGAATGGACTGGACTTCCAATCTTGCACCTGGAGCCAGACTCATCCCCACCAAGGAAAAAATTAGGGCAAACGTCACTTGCTGTGTGCGTGTGTGTGTGTGCGTGTGTGTGTGTGTGTGTGTGTGTGTGTGTCAATTAGTGTGTCAATCACTTTTGTCTGTAGACATATTTTACTCCTAAACAGACTGTGGATTAGAAAGGTAAAAGATTATTATGTACCTAATATATGTGCTTTATATACAAAGAAACTGTTCCCTATATTTGTGTATGTGTGCTTTTGCACCAGGAAGCAGAATCCCAAAGTGGAGGGAATGAGGATTTTACTGAGTGCATTCACAACCATCACAACCCCTTCTTTTTACATATCTGAAGCATCATTACCTAGTTCCTCTACACTGGAGCCGATTGAAACCTTTTCTATCCTGGATTATCATGTGAAAAGCCACTATTTCTCATCAGGCAGGCTCTTCAATTGCGAACAGATGTTTTCCCTTCCCTAGGAAATGATTCACTCCTTAGTGACAGAGGGTGGTGGCCCCTGTTTTATTACTCACATAAAAACCTATTAAATGACAGCATTCAGAGGAAATATAGGCCTATATTCATTCTTTTAAATTGGGGCCAAGTGGTATAGAAATAATTACATGGAGCTAGACAGCCTCTGGCGGTGCTGTGAAAGTGTCTTCAGCCAGTCGCCAGCAGTGATGAATATCTATTCACCAATGTTAAAGCCACATGGCTCCAGGTACAATGACTATTCAACATGCATCTGGGGAGTGGATTCAGTCCTATGAATAGCAAACCTTTGAACAACTAACACTTGTGAGTCTGTCTTCACAATGATTATACCTGTTCTGAAACATCAGGCTGCTACATGACCCCTTTGCTGTCACTGCCAAATTCTTTCACCCTCTTAACAGATTTAATTATTTTACTGAAATCCAAAGTCATACAGCTACAATAATGAACGAAACATCCAGCTGTAGTGGAGTGAAGCAAGTTCAAATATATCATCTGACAGATTTTATTCATGTCAGTGATACAAAAAGTATACAACTCAAGTGGCAACCATTTGTGACATTTGTGAACTGCCATTTTGAGGCCTCCAATTTGTAAATTGGCTATGACCATGTAGGTTATTTGAAACTAGAAGAAAGCATATTTGGAGAAGGTGGAGCTGAGGAGGAGTGAGGGGAGGATCTGTCAATCACACAGCAACCATGCCCTAGCGTATACCCTGCTTTATGGTCTATTTTCCTCTAAATGGATCATCATTTAAAAAATGAACATCATATTATATTGAAGACTTGAAACTATAGACTGAGACCATAAACTCATCAGGAAAATGTTGCTGAGCCATTTTTATGTAGTCTGTGAAACAAATCTACTAGGGCAACAGTAACAATATTGTAGTATAAAAATATCAATATACAGGTAAAGGTTGAGTATGAATATGAATATATAGTGGTTAGTGTGTCACCTCACAGTAAGTGTTTGAACTTGCTGGCCAGCTTTGGACTTTTCTGTGTTTCTATGTTCTAATTGTACTGTGTGGATTCCAGTCCACTTGTCTTTTGTGTGTAAACCTTGTGATGGACTCCTTGTTCCTCTTAAATCTAGTTGTATCTGGGTTGTAGTTGATAATCACAAGGATTTAAAAATTTCCAAAAATATTTTAAATAATCTCTCTCAGGCAGTGCAAATGTGTTCACCAAAGTAATCAATGGTCCCTTTTACAAAAATATATAATCTCTCTTAAACTTTTATTTCTTTTTAAAATTTGCTTGGTATCCATTGGCCATATTTGGTCTATAATCATTGAAGGCTCCCCCACTGGTTTTCAGTGAGATATTTATGAGAAACATTTTGAACAAACATGAACATTTAATTTCACAGAGGACTTGAGGCAACTGGTTTGATGAGGCAGACCTTCAAGGTAGGATGGATCTTGAGGAGGGCTGGGAGTTTGAGACGGTCAGTGACGGGGTTGATGATCTTCTAAATATCATAGGGACAGATGACCCGCAGCATATGTGACTCCACCTGGAGAGGGAGGTCACAAGTGGTATGGTTCTGGCAGCTGTGCATACCAGTGCTGCCTGAGCTTCCTTACAGATCCACAGACAACGGCGCAAGTGATTCTGAACAGATGGGACTGCCACATATTCCTCCTGAGAGGGAAACAAGGGGGGTTGGAAACCAAGCATGACCATGAATGGTGACATACCTGTTGTGCAGAGCTGGAGAGTGAATTGTATGCATATTCAACCCAGGCTAGATGGGACCTCCAGGAGGCAGGAAAATGGCTGGTGATATAACGTAGGGCTACCTCTAGGTCTTGATTTGTCCTCTGCTTGAAGATGGTAACCTGACAACAAACTTGCTGAAGCCTTCCAGACCTGGGATGTGAATTGTGAGGATGATGGTGTTACCTGCTGATGAAGGGAGGTCAGTGACAAAGTCCACTGCAATGTGAGACCAGGGATAATGTTGGCAATGGCCAGCCACCAGAATTGCTGCCTGTGCGCTGAATTCCAGGGTGACAGGTCAGCTTTGACAAACAATTTGTTCTCAAGCAGTCTCTGTAGTATCAACTGCACATGTTACTCGTGTTCAGAAGGGGACATGACAGTTGAGCATATCTCTGAGTACATTGTTTACGAGATTCTAGAAAGTGGTAGGGCATTAGTGGGACAGGGAGTGTCACACTTATGATATACAAATATGGCAACTTCCATAAAGAGATGTTAACAACACTTGTGTTATGTTCATTATCTTTATGTTTTGTGGGGGAGGGTTTCACCCAGCTAGTAGTGATATCAATCCCTCTTAAGCCAATAGTTGCAACCCTCCAAACCAAAGCAATTTTTAGGATGAAGTTTTCCCTTAACTTGAATGATATAAAGTAGCTTGCAAAAGTATTCATACCCCTGGAACATTTCCACATTTTGTCACATTACGACCACAAACATAAATATATTTTATCGGAATTTTATGTGAAAGACCAACACAAAGTGGCCCACAATTGTGACGTACAAAGAAAATTATACATGATTTAATTTTTTTTTTACAAATAAAAAACTGAAAAGTGCAGTGTGCAAAAGTATTCAGCCCCGCTTGACTCGGGGGGCTGAATACTTTGTGGAAACACCTTTTGCTGCAATTACAGCTGCAAGTCTTTTGGGGTATGTCTCTACCAGATTAGCACATCTAGAGACTGAAATATTTGCCCATTCTTCTTTGCAAAAAAGCACAAGCTCAGTCAGATTAGATGGAGAGCGTTCGTGAACGTCAGTTTCCAGATCTTGCCACAGATTCTCCATTGGATTTAGGTCTGGACTTTGACTGGGCCATTCTAACACATGAATATGTTTTGTTTTAAACCATTCCATTGTAGCCCTGGCTTTATATTTAGGCTCGTTGTCCTGCTGAAAGGTGAACCTCTGCCCCAGTCTCAAGTCTTTTGGAGACTCCAACAGGTTTTCTTCCAAGATTGCCCTGTATTAGGCTCCATCCCTCTTCCCATCAACTCTGACCATCTTACCTGTCCCCCCAGAGCATGATGCTGCCACCACCATGTTTGACAGTGGGGATGGTGTGTTCAGAGTGATGTACAGTGTTAGTTTTCCACCACACGTAGCGTTTTGTATTTAGGCCAAAATGTTACATTTTGGTCTCATCTGACCAGAGCACCTTCTTCCACATTAGCTGTGTCCCCCACATGGCTTCTGGCAAACTGCAAACAGGACTTCTTATTGTTTTCTTTTAACAATGGCTTTCTTCTTGCCAATCTTCCATAAGGGCCAGATTTGTGCAGTTGACCAATAGTTGTCCTGTGGACAGATTCCCCCACCTGAGCTGTGGATCTCTGCAGTTCGTCCAGAGTCACCATGGGCCTCTTGGCTGCATCTCTGATCAGTGCTCTCCTTGTTCGGCCAGTAAGTTTACGTGGATGGACGTGTCTTGGTAGGTTTTCAGTTGTCCCATACTTCTCCATTTCCGGATGATGGATTGAACAGTGCTCCTTGAGATGTTCAAAGCTTGGAAAATCTTTTTATAGCCTAACCCTGCTTTAAAATTCTCCACAACTTTATCCCTGACCTGTTTGGTGTGTTCCTTGGACTTCATGATGCTGTTTGCTCAACAATATTCTCTTAACAAACATCTGAGGCCGTCACAGAACAACTGTATTTGTACTGAGATTAGATTACACACAGGTTGACTCTATTTAGTCATTAGGTCAATAGGTTAATTTGGTCTTTCACATAAAATTCCAATAAAATATATTTATGTTTGTGGTCGTAACATGACAAAATGTGAAAAGGTTACGCTACTCTGCATAACAAACTGTACCCCTTCTTTTCATCTCAGTTCTAGTTACTCACCTTATGTTTCTTTTGCTGTAACTCATACACTCATCCTCTCACATGCTTGCTTGTCCCTGAGTTCTGGTTGCTTCTGAGGTATTTACATGTACTGTTCCAATTTGAACTGAGACTTTCATATCACTCTCCCACATTTTCAACTTCATAGCCATGTTAATTCATGTCACTGGCTGCCTCCTCTGCGCTGTTATACACTTTCACTCTGGATGTGCATGTTGTTGAGAATTGTCTGGATATGAATACCTTCTGTCTTTAGCTTCTTTTTGATGTGGTTTTGTATGTGTCATTACAGGATCCCCACAGAGTAGTCATGGTCGACTGGGCAGCTCGGCCATCAGGCTGCTTTTTGACTCCTCATGTATGTCAAATACTGACCTGACTTCCAGATCATTTGGACCTTTATCCTTCCCAATTTTCTGCTTTCATTATTTCTTGCAGTACAGAATTTGCCTCAGAGCCCTACAACTGAACTTCTTCTGTGCATGAAAATGTGGCATCTATTTTTTAATTTTTTAATTTTGTTGCACATATTGTTTGTGATTTCCTCATTGAACATTTTCAGGTCTCTTTTCAGTTTATTTTACAGGGCATGAATTTGTTTGCTAATGCCATCCAAACTGATCTGAAATGAGGCCATGGTATTGCTAGCTTAAGGTGTTAGCATGTTTTTATTAATAACCGCATCAGGTGTCCATGTTTCTTTTGATCTTTGTCCTTGCTGAATCTCTGTTTATGCTTGAGGTCCCAGGTTAAATTCTTGAGTTGTTGTGGAGTTGTTGAGTTTATTTATTCCTTCTAAATTAAGACAAAGTTATTGTATTTGGCCCTAAGCTCTTACTCTTGATGGCATTACCTTGGCCTCCAGTTCCACTGTAAGGAACCTTGGAGTCATTTTTGACCAGGACATGTCCTTTGTCCCTCACATTAAAGAAGTGTCTAGGATAGTCTTCGTCCATCTGCGCAATACTGTGAAAATTAGAAACATACTGTCTCAAAACGATATAGAAAAATGATTCAATGCATTTGTTTCCTCCGAGAGTAGAACAAGAAGCAGAGCCTTCAGCTACCAGGCTCCACTTCTCTGGAACCAGCTTCCAGTGTCGTTCCTGGAGGCAGAACCCTCTCTACATTTAAGATGAGGCTTCAAACTGTCCTCTTTGACAAAGCTGATAGTTAGAGCTGGATCAGGTGACCCTGAACCATACCTTAGTTATGCTGCTATAGGCCTAGACTGCTGGGGGACACTCTGAGCACCTCTCTCTCTCTCTCTCTCTCTCTCTCCCTCCCCTGTGTATTTATATAAATATGTCCTGATTCTGCAGGTACTGAATCTCAGCTGCCCCCATGTTCCTGCTCAATACCTGCTGCTACAATATTTATTATTATTAGTTATTATTATTTTTACTGTCATTATTAACACAACTATTATTGCTTCCTCTATTATCTTAACTTACAGCTGTTATTTAATAATGTACTATTTTTTATTAGTATCAGTTATTGCCATCATCATTAATACCCTTTACATATGTACATTTTGCTTCTATTCCATTGCGCTCTTTTTTTCTCTTGCTCACGTTCTCTCTCTCTCCCTCCCTCCCTCTCTTCCCCCCTCTTTCTCTGTCTCTGTCTTTATCAACCCAACCGTATGAGGCAGATCGCCGCCTTCCCTGAGTCTAGTTTCTGCCTCTTAAAAGGTAGTTTTTCCTCCCACTGTGGCTAAATGTTTGCTCATGGTGGATTTATTGGGTCCATTTAAATAATTCTATGAAGAGTTTGGTCTAGACCTGCTCTAAATCTTAATGCCTTGAGGTAACTTTGTTATGATTTGATTTGATTGTGTTGGGGTAAGGGAGCTTACAACACAAGTGCCCATGCTGCTACACCAGTCTCCCTGTAGTCAACTTTTATGGCTTTTTTAACTCGAGGTTATGGCTACTGCTCATCAGCGTGGCTGCTCTGTTTGCTACTGTGGCAAAAAAGGAAGCACCTTGTGTATGTGTTTTGTCAGGCAAGGCAAGGCAAGGCAATTTTATTTGTAAAGCCCATTTTTACAGACAGTTTGTCTCAAAGGGCTTTACATAGCATCATAACAACATCCTCTGCCCTTAGACCCTCACATCGACTGAGGAAAAACTCAAAACAAAAACCCTTTTAACAGGGTCAGCTGACACAAAAGAACAAAAGATTGTGTGTGGTTATACACTAATACTCTTATATACCACAACGTAAACCTTTTTTTCCTGACTGACCAGTCTGACTTAGGTGTTTGCTCTGATAATTTCATCAGTGGTTGGGGACCGGTAGAAAGCTTTTTTTTCTTTCTCTCTTAGGTCTCTAACTTAGTGCTCGTCTTTGGTATGTGCTAAATTGACTTGTGTGAATTATCTGGCACGACTAGTACAATTAGATCTGGAGCTGAGTGTTTTCTTTCTCTATCATTTCATTGCTCTCTCTTTGATTTCTCAAGAGACACACAGCTGAAAGCAATAGACATCAATGAATCAATAAATTAAAGAATGTCAGAAATTATAACATTAAATATTACAAAAAATATTTTGATAACGACAAAGTAGAACTTGGATCCAGCACGAATTAAGACCAGACTGTGGTCATGGCACCATTTAAACCCTAATGAGTCGGATACTTGTAGAATTTGAGATGTCCTGACTTTTTTAAGTAAATATAATTTTTTATATCTTTTTTCTCCCCACTCTTACAATAATTATTGTTTAAATTTGTATGTGTATATCAGTGAATTACACTCATTGGATTAGGATTTTGGATTAACCAAACTTGTTTTACTAATATGTTAATTTCTGCTTATGCTATTGCTGTCAAATCAATCCATGAAGAAAACTTACCTCTCCTAGATGCATCTGATCCCTCTCAGCAGACAACACATCAAATGGACTGGGTAGGCTGGTTGAACATTTTCCTCCTGAACAGGCTCATTATTCATTATTTAAAATCTTTCAAGAAGAAAAACATTTTTTGCATGATAGTGTTTTTGCTGTTCCCATCAATCAATGGTAATCAAACCATAATTTTTTCCCCCTCTTGATTCACATATTGTTTAATCAGTGTAACGTTGCAGGGCTGGGAGGCCCAGGCTGCACTGGGACCTGCAGATCAAACAGGTTAGTATTTGCATTGTACTGCTTGGGATACAATATGATTCATGGAATGCAGCCTACGCTTGGCACAGTGTTAGAGATGTCTTCTCTCATTTAAAGGCAAACCTTGAAAACAAACAATACGTGATTGCCACTTACTTCTGTTTGAGGGACTGAAAACAGATTTTCATCGGGAACAGGTTTCTCATTAGCATAGAAATGAATATGATGACAGATAATGAATATATGCCTCTTGATGCTTTGCCACCATCCCAGAATGATCCAGTGTGGAGGCTGAAAAAAGAAATATAGCAAGATAGCCTTTTTTTTGCCAGAATGGATATGTGAATATTAGCATATTGTGAAACAGACAGAGGGTGGATCTGATGAAAGTAGGCAGAGTGGGGGAGAATACAGGACAAAGTCAAGGTCACCCTGTAACTCTCCAACCAATCCCTTTCTCTTTTTCCTCCTCTCCTCTCTGTCAGTCAATCAGTCAGACACATGTACACACATACACATGCACATGGACACTGAAATACAACTCTGTCACGCCTGCCCAGCTCTTTGGCCTTGGAATGAGGTGTCACATTTGGTTTGCCTGGGGTAAGATAAGCTCATTATTAAGGTCTACTCTACAGATAAACCGACAGAAATAGATTCCTGAATATGTAATTCATTCTGTTCAATCAGTGTGTGATATTAGTGTTTGATTCAGCAAGCGAGCGAAAATTACTATGTAAAATCATGCATTAATATGGAAAGGAAATGTAAAGGTAAATAATAAACATTCTATACCTGTTTCAAAATTAAAGTGTGCTGAAAGAAAGCAATGACAAAACCAACATTGCACACATTCCACTTGACACACACTACAAACACACTAATCACTATATGACTAAAACTCAACTAGCCAACAATCAACAAATCAGAATACAACTACAAACCAACAAATCAGAATAGTGCTATGAATCAGATAATTGCTAAAAACTAACCAACATAGTATAAAGAAAACCAAACCAAAAAGAATACAGCTCCAAAACCAACCAGCCAACCAGAATATGGCATCAGAATGCAAATACAAAAACAAACTAACCAACCAATTAGATTACAGCTACAAAAACACAGCTACAAACCAACTAATAATGCTATGTCTAGAAATCAACCAATCTGGATAGAGCTACAAGCCGTAACAAATAGAATAGAGCTGTAAAACCAATTAATCAGGATATGACTACAAAGCAACCAATCACAAAATGTATAGAAACTCATCAATAACAATATTGCCACAAACCAACTAATCAGCCAGAAGATTGCTACAAACCAACCATCAGAATACACCTACAATTTAACCAATCACATACAGCTAAACACCTACCAATCATAACACAGCCACAACTCAACCAATTAGAATACAGACATACCAACCACTCAGACTTTGGGTCAAATAAATCAATTGGCACTATACTAACAACCTGATCAACCCACCAGACTATGGCTACAACCCAACCAATCAGAGCACACCTAAAAACCAGCCATTTAATTAGAATATGGCTAGGAATCAACCAATCAAAAAATGGGCACAAATCAATGAATCACAATGCAGCTACAAACCAAACAATCAGGATATATCCACAAATTAGAATACAGCTGGAAAGCAAAAAAACAGAATACCGTGACAAACCAATCAGAATATCACTACCAACCAACCAACCAATGAACCAATGAGAACATGGCTACAAAATTAACCAATTAGGATACAGTTATAAAATAACAATCATAATATGAGTACAGTAAACAAATCAGAACTGAACTACAAATAAACAAATAGGAGGAATTAATTTAGTAATCAACGAAAAGGGATACATGTGGCTTTTGGAATGAATATTTAATATGTATAATGTAGTTTAAACCAGAGACTGTATATAAATATGGACATAGACAAGGGGGTTGAAAAGTGCAGCCAATGCTGAAGAGCCTTAAATCTGCATTCTATCTAATGACTATCATGGAACTGGTTTGTTTTATCCCCATATTTCTGGATTAGTTTACTTCAAGACATAAGTTTGTTATCAAATTGGTGATGGAGGTGCAGTTTTTTACATTTCAGTTTTTAAATTTTGCCCATGGACAACAATTCTCAACTAAAAGCGCATTAACAAGGTCAACAACATTTGAGTTCTAAATCTGTAAGATGCAAAAGTCGTTTACCCTCTTACTTTTCTTGCCACAGCCACTACAGTTAATGTACCCAAACTAAGTGCCCTGTGGAGCAGCATCCACTTCTCCCTGAACTGCTTTCATTGGTGACAACGAGGTAATGATAGTGTTTGCCCTAAGCCTAAGCATTGTTTGCCATTATTGTGAAATCAAAACAGTCTCATACAATGAACTGAACATAGGCAATAGCCCTCCTGCCAGGTTAAAAAAATATCTGGACCCAAATGCTGACACTGATCACTAGATGCTTTTCAAGAATTTATTCCAAAAATGAATAAGTCCACTGATAAAATTAGGAAAAAAACAAAACTAAGACAGGTCATCAATCCAGTGAAAGCAGGAGATAATCTAAGAACTGAAAAACAAAACATAAAAACTAACTCCATACAAAGAAGACACTAGGGAAACTGATGAACTGACAAGTAAGGGTAAGGGTAGTCTGAAGTAAGGGTAAAATAACATAGGTGAAACACGCTAGGACAGGGCAGACTATCAAAACAGAGGGAAACAGGACAAATACATGAGATAAAAACAACATTAGACACACAAAGAAAGCTACTTGAAAATAAAACAGGAAATGACAGTGACCGAACATAGAGTCCAATCTAATTTAAAAAGTCAGACTGTAAATTGTCCTCTATGGTAGCTCATAACACCTCCATGAAGCTTAACCACAAGATTAAAGCCTCTTTTCCACTGGCCAAAAAAGCTGCTAAGACCTGCAGACATCTCACTTTGAAGCAAAGGAAAAAGAGAAGAGACAGAATATATGTTGCACTTTGTCTCTCACAGAGCACAGCCTCATGAGGGATTCACAGTTAAATGGTTAAACTGAAAAAAGAGACTGGGGTCTTTATTTGAGATAGATTTGTATCAGAGACTGGGCTTTATCTCTGACTCCCTCTGACATGTAAGCATAATTGACCTGTATTTTAGTAAGAAGCCTTGTTTTCAGTCACTCTTGTTGGTTGTGTTAAAGTTACTGCATTCTGTGTTGTCGCACATGTTCACATTGTGATTAAAATATGATTTATTGGTCAGCACTACTTTGGAATGTTAAAGACAAGTTTGTCCTTTGTGTATTTGAAAATTCTACTGCTGTTTTTCCTGCAGCTCAGGTAAAGAATGTACTGGGGAGTAAAACCAAGTCTCCTGTTTGGTTTCTCTCCATGGATGACACTTCTTATCACACTATGAGCAAACTAATAATATTCCTCATATTTAGCATGTACCTTACAGGGCTCTATTTAGCGATCTGCGTAGCTGTAAGTGGCATTTTGTACAAGTGCATTTAGGACATCCATATCACTTCAACTGCTTTAATGGTGGAGAAAACACTGTGCCGGGTGCATGGTTCAAGAGAGTTGTACTGAGTCTCTAAATTATCCATCGGAGTGTTTTCAGTACAGCATTCAATAAACAATCAGAGGAATCTGCCATTCCATTTAAAAGGCAGACGAGCTTGCACCTTAGCAGATAGTTATTGACGTTGTGCAGACATGAAATAATGTAAATATATTTTTCAACTATTTTAGCAGCTGCATGTAATGTAGCTGCTAAAATGTTGCATATTATATATGCATATATGCATATATTATATTTTTGTGACATTTTCTTTCAAAAATAAATCAGAAATTCTTTTCAAATTAAGACAACTCTAACATTCAAGTATCCTGCAAACTTGCACATGGCACACATCCAGGGTGTTCCTGACATATACCATTTCCACCAAATTATAACAAAGTTACCTCAAGGCACTTTACATATAGAGCAGGTCTAGATCAAACTCTTTAGAAAGTTATTTAAAGGGACCCAACAAATCCACCATGAGCAGCATGAGTGACAGTGGCAGGAAAAAGAATCAGAAACCTGGAGCAGAACCAGACTCGGGGTGGAGGACATCTGCTTCGACCGGTTGAGTGAGAGTGAGAGAGTGAGTGAGAATGAGAAAGAAAGAGAGAGAGAAAGAGAGAAAGAGAAACGAAAACATAATAGAATACAAGCAAAACATACAGTTGCAAAGAGTATTTATGATAATCACAGTGACTGATACTAATAATAATAGTACATTACGAATTAACTGTTGTAAGGTAAAATAATAGAGGAAGCAATAATTGTAGCATATTTAATAATAATTATTGCAGCAGCAGGTGTTGAGCAGGAACAAACTACAGGAGAGAGAAGACATAAAGTTAATGACGTAGTAGTGTGATATAAATGCATGAAGGAGAAAGGGGGGGCGTGAAACAGAGAGCTGCTCAGAAGCAACATGGGGGCAGTTGTAATTCAGTACCAGCAGAATGAGAATTGGGTGTGTGCTAAATGTGTGCAAGGACAGACAATATCTGTACCTCGAATCCAATGTCCAATTGTCCAATGTGAAAAACGACTAAAAAAAAACTCAGAGACATCTGGCCAAGAGAGAGCTGAGTATTCTAAATATGAACAATAGCTGCAGTTGAGAAAATATTAATCAGACTGCTAAAAACTACTGAACTTTAGAGGTAAATGTAAAAGAAAAAAAAATTCCATCTTGACTTTTACTTCAACTCACAAACTGAAATTTAAGAGTGGTCCAGAGGTCAGACAGAGAAGAGCAATCATGTCACATGTCTTAGTGACTGTACAAAACATCACTGCTCATGACAAATATGTTAGCTCAATCAATATGTAGCATTAATAGTGGGGTAGTTTTATTCTATTATTTACATTTAAATTGAACATTAGATGCCAAAATGTTTTTTTTTACTTATCAAGCATGATCATTCTACACACTTTTCAATGTGGTACCAAATTCTCTATATTTCTCTGATGTTCCTGCCAGCAACATAATTACTAATAACACAAAATGTGAGTAGTTACTGAGAAAAGAGTGAGGACGAGTTAAAAATGACCTGATAATGAATCACCAGTTAGTAGTTTCACAATGCACAATAGATAATGATGAGATCCCAGAGAGCAGGCTGGAAGATACTATAATGATTAATAATGAATAGTTCATAACTGTCTGTGACATTCATTGATTAACTCTGAGGCTCTTAGCTATAAATTAATCCTACACAAAGCAAAAAATACCAAAGATTCAAATTTTGTGATTGTAAGACTTTACAAAAGCTTACAAATACTCTGACCTGAAACAAGTTCAAGAAAACAACAGAAGAAATGTGTGGCCTCAACACACATTACAATGATGTTGGGGCTATTTGTGAACTACTGCACAATAAAATACTCTAAAAGAAAAAGTCCTGTCATAAATGATTGTGTATTACATTTGTATAAAGTAGCAGTATACCCATCCCTAGTAGTATACCCCAGGATTAGCTACAAGATGAACAAATGACTGAAAAACCTCAATCCCTTAACACAAACAGCTGCACCTTCAGCCATCAGTTTGTCTGAAGCTCCTGAAGTTTGTGAATGACACCACCTTCACATGATTAATGGGAATGAGTCTGTCTACAGGTGAGAGATTCATTGTCTGGTGACCTTGTGAAGTCAGAACAATTTAATCTGCAACTTGGATCTGTGGTCTACCAGGATCAAAAACTCTTGCATCAGCAGCTGATTCACAGTAAAACAGATAATTTTGAACTAGCCTACCTAATTCATTAATATTGTATTTCATTAAAGAAGTTGTTCACTTGTTCATCAGTACCTACCAACGTTCTTGTGTGCTGTGCAATAATGTGCTACTGACATCAATATAAGTGAATAATTATGGACTTTTTAAAGAATGAATAACCTTGTGATCTCTTAGGGCTTCCTCTTGAAGCTTATCACTTCTCACTTTGCTGTGAGAACGACCAGGTGGTTTTATAAATGTTTTATTGTTCGCCCTGAGCAAAGAACATGTTTAATCCTAAATTGACTCTTTAGAGCATTGTTAAACATAATTCTTCCAAGTTTGAAAAATACAGCCCAGACTTTGGATATGAATACATTTTGAAATCTCCATACTAATAATACCTCAAGGACTATGTCATTGATGGATGTGAAAAATAACAAAGATTAAAATTACGTCTCATAAAACCCAGAGCAAAGCTTTTAGTCATAGGATGGTTATTATAAAGTCTTTCTTATGATTTTAAAAGAATGACTCCACTTAGCCTCTGACTTACATAGGCAGCCCTCACAAAAGCTAGCAGGAAGCTGAATTGTATTGATAAAAAAGAGAAACTTTTTGACATTGTGCAAAGTGCTTCAGTGAGTGGGCCATAAAGCCTTCTTCAGACCACAATCTTCAACTTTCCTCACTGTGGGATTTATACACTTTTCTTCATCATTTCCCATTTTTCCATTGTGTTTGCAGCTTGGTTGTGTGTGTTTTACTGTAGCCAGGAATGTGATCTCTGACCTCTTGGCTGCACTCAGCTGTGAGACTTATGTCCAAAGAGGGCATCTCCCAGCAAGTGCTCTGGACAACAAAGACTAAAGCATTCTTATTGGTGCAGGAATCATTAATATTTCAAAATAGTGTTTTGTTCTTACTATTAGATTCTCTCAGTGCTGCTTCTTGTCTGTATGGCCCCAGATGAGCAAATTTTGCAGAGCAGAGTTTTTCGCTGCACCTCATCTGAACTGTATAATGGAATGGAGTCTGCTGGAGAGTCATGAAGCCATCTCATGCTGCGTAGACATGTTCCCTTCTCCCTCTCACACACAAATAACCAGTCAGCAAGAACAACTTTGTTCAGAAGGGGACATGATATTTTGGTACATTATGTAATGTTAATCTTCTAGTCAGGTGATAGCATATTGTATCTTATTTTGTGGTCTTGTAGTCATTGTTCAGGTACAAAATATTAATACAGAATATTAAGATGATCTTTAGACCACCAACCCAGTTAACAAAATGCTCCAATCTACAATGAATGCTTTATATTATGTTCAAAATACTGCATGTTCCTATTGACAGGCTGTGTGAGACACAACAGGTGCCCAGTGACTTCCATGACATGCTTCATTTTCATTACGTGATCATTATCAGACAAACCTGTGGATCCAGAGGGATTATAGATTCAAGTTTGTAATCTTGTAGTTACTTCATAAAGTTTTGTAAAATTTAAGGTTTTCTTTCAGGGGGGCTATGTCCCTTTGCACTTCCACTTCCATCTCTCCAGGCTGTGTGCTAAACATAACACCCATGTTCTTTATGGGACATTCCCCACCAGCCTGAGACAACAATTGGCCTGAAGTAACATGACTGTAGGCCCAACCTATTTTTGAAGAAGCCTCATATGTGTTCACATTGTGACACTCCCTGTCTCCAGTGCTCCCAGCATTTCTCCCTGTTTCCTCTTGTGTCCCCTCTCCTGTGTTTCTCCATATGATCCAACGAAGGTGTGGCTGCTCGAGGAGCTCACTGACACACCTGCAATAACCCATAACCTGCAGTATTTCTACCCTGGTCTTCCCTCCACTCATCACCAGATTGTTCCTCTTTCAACAGTGGTTGAATCATCAGCCAGCCTGCTTAATGTTGTGATTTTTGAATCTCTTGTGCCTCTAACCTGTGTTCTCCTGTGCTCCAGTGTTCCATGTACTGTCTGCATCTGCTCACCTGTTTGACTCCAGTTGTCCTGCCAGTCACTCCACTCACTGCACCCTGCCATCACCCTCGCCACCTGGATCTTCCAATTTCCCCTCATTCAGTCCCTCTTGCTGCCACATTAGAGTATCTTTGCACCAAATCCTGCTGGTCTGTATCAGTTTCTACTCTGGGGTCCAAAAAAAAGCTCTGAACATAACAGAACAATCTGACCAACATGGACCCCGCCGAGGCAGACATGGTTGGCCATGCTTTAACAGTTCAGGGAAATGGTGGAGCAACATGACAAGACCCTGAAGGATTTAGTTGACTTAGTTAACTCAATCGGAATTATGCTTGCTCAGCTCCATGCATGATTAGATCAAGCCTCTGCACCTCCTGCCCCTAATCCCAGCAGCAGCACCACCTCCACAGCACCTGGTGCCCTCAGCAGCCCTAGTTCT
Source organism: Rachycentron canadum (assembly GCA_038496675.1). Classification (NCBI taxonomy): domain Eukaryota; kingdom Metazoa; phylum Chordata; class Actinopteri; order Carangiformes; family Rachycentridae; genus Rachycentron; species Rachycentron canadum. The sequence goes on from CM076653.1 coordinate 14,069,766, forward strand.
CTATATTTGGGAGCCTCACATTCCCACACCTGAGTGCTACTCTGGTGAGTTGGGGTTTTGTGGGTGGTTCATCCTCCATTGCACAATAGTGTTCAACCAGCAGCTTCACACATACTCATCAGATAGCTCCAAGATTGCTTATGTTGTGAGTCTTCTCTTTGCTCAGGCTGCTCAGTGGGCCACTGCCCTCGGGGAATGGAACTCACGATTTAGTGTGACTTTTCACCAGTTTCTAGCAGAAGTGTTAAGTGTTAAGTGTTTGACCATCCTGTGTGTGGCAAAGAGGCAGCTAATTGCTTGCTTTCACTCAAGGACTTTTTTCACATGAGTACTTTAAAGATGAACTAGCAATCAAAGATTAATCTGACTGTCTAGAGAGTCTTATTACCTTTGCCACCAGGTTAGAAAATTTGAATTGGAGAAAAACGCAGAGACAGAGAGAGAGCGAGGGAGAGATGGGAGCCCACAGACCTCTGTACCCTCACCCAGACCCAAGACCTGTGCCACTCTCATCTGTGGCCATCTCTCTCTTCCCCTGACATTTTGGTTGACTCTGGCACAGATGGGAGCTTCCTTCAGTGAACTGGCATTGCGGAGTAACCTTTTACTAATTGCACTCCGTGAGCCCAGGAATGTCAGTGCTCTGCCTGGCAGACTCCTGGCCCAGGTTACACACCAGACTGCACCCCTCACCCTCATCACTTCAGGTAACCAAAGAGAAAGCATTCAGTTTTTCATCTTTCCAGCTCCCTACTCTCCTCTGATCCTTGATAAATCATGGCTCCAACTCCATAACGCCCACATAGACTGGTCATGTGGTAGAATTATCGACTGGAGTGTTCACTGTCTTGCTAACTCCCTCCAATTTTCTGGCCCCCTCCAGAGTCCAAGCCACACTCCACCCCCTGAGCCTACAGATCTATGTCCCAGCATGGATCTAGCTGGGGTTTTTAGTAAGGAGAAAGCCCTCACCTTACCCCCACACTGTCCATATGACTGCACCATTGAGCTTCTCCCTGGTGCCCCTCTCCTTTCCAGTTGCCTATTCAACCTCTCCAAACCCAAAGCAATAGAAAAGTACACCCATGAGGCCTTGGCAGCAGGTTTCATCTGCTGTTCATCTTCTCCAGTGGGAGCAGGGGTTTTCTTCATTAACAAGTAGGATGGTACCCTCAGAACCTGCACTGATTACAGAGGCCTCAATAACATAACGGTTAGGAACAAATACCCACTCCGCCTCATTGAGTCTGGTTTTGGACCTCTCCACCAAGCCACTCTCTTCTGTAAACTGGACCTCTTCAATGCTTATCATCTGGTGCACATCACACATCAAAGAGGGAGAACAGTGGAAGGTGGCATTTAACACACTGTTGGGTCACTTTGAGTAACTGAGCACCATTGGGTTACTTTGGGTTACGTTTTTGCCCACTCAACCACAGCCTGTGCCCTGGTGTCCTGATGCTGCCAAGACTTTCACCACCCTCAAATCCTTGTTTTCCTCTGCTTCTGTGTAAATACCCCTGATTCCTCTCAACAATGCATAATAGACATGGATGCCTCTGAGACTGGGGTTGGGGCCATTTTTTCTCAGCGTTTCCTTGTGGATCAAAAACTACACCCATGTGCTTATTTTCTCCTGTCATTTCTCTCACGCTGACGCAACTGTTGTGGGAAACCGTGAACTTCTGGCAGTGGTCCTGGCTGTGGAGGAGTGGTGGCACTGGTTGGAGGTGGCGGAACAGCCATTCATTGTGTGGACCAATCACAAGAACCACTCATACCTCCAGACCACCAAAAGACTCGCCAGGCTTGATGGGCCCTTTTCCTCGGGAGGTTCATTTTCAGCCTCACACACCTTTAACATTAAAGTGGAAGCCCTCTCCCATGAGTTTGCCTCAGAAGACCTGTGACCCTTCAGAGCTCATCTTGCCTCCTTCATGCGTTGTGGCTGCTGCCTAATAGGAAGTGGAGCACCAGGTCAGAGCCTGAACCCCTGACTGTCTCTATGTTCCTCCCTCTTGCAGATCACAGGTGGGGCCACTCATCTATGCTCACCCTCGAGTACGGAGACCCTTGAATTTATCAGGCAGTGATTGTGGCCGACAATTGACCAAGACATAGACTGATCAGTCTATGCCCACAGCAAGCTCTCACACCAGTCTCCAGTGGGCCTACTGCACCCTTTGCCCATTACCAACCGTCCCTGGTCTCACATTGCAGTGGAAGTTGTCACTGGCCTTTTTCCATTGGCAGGTAACACCACCATTCCCATGATAGAAGACTGCTTTTCAAAAGGTGTGCATTTTATGCTTCTTCCCTCAGCACTGGAGACTGCAGATCTGCTCATTCAGCATGTTGGCTCCAAGGTTCGTGGGGCCAACAAAGTTCTCATTGAAAAGATAATCTTCTAAACTCCTAGCCCTCCTCAAGATCCATCCTACCTTCCACATCTTCCTCATCAAACCAGTAACTCCTCAAGTCCTCTTTCTATCCTGATCTTCCCTCACTCATTGCCAGATTGTTACATCTGCCACAGTAGTAGAGCAACTCTGCTTAGTAGTCTACTACAGAGTTACTTTTGTGATTTTTTTTTTTGAGTCTCTCCAGTCTCTTGAGCCTTTAACCTATGTTATCCTGTGCTTCAGTGTCACACCACACTGCCACCACCTCCTTACTCACATGTTTGCCTGTTTGCCACCAGTCATGAGCCATTCACCCAAACCCTGCCATCACTCTGACTGCCTGGATCCTCCAGTCTCCACCCATTTCCCCTCATTCAGTCCCCCTCATTACCGCAATAAAGTATATTCAGTCTCTGCTCTGGGGTCCAAAAAAAAAAAAAAAGCTCTGAATGTAACACACATGATTTTTCCTATTTGTTTATACCATTTAAAAGCTGCTTATGATATATGTTGTGATGACCCAGATAAAAGCCACAAGCCGTAACAACTTGTTCTGTTTACTTTTAGTGTTGCTGGACTCATGACCTCCCTTGGACCATGAAAATCTGCCATATGGGATTGTTTTTCTAATTTGGATTATAGTAACACAGTAAAATTGATGGATGGATTTTGGTGCTAGCAACCCCAAATTTGGTTTACAGCCTTGGGGACATTGATACACATGCAAATTAGCAAGGTTGGTTGAAGAACATTGCTGCCATCAAACAAAACATGCCATATTTGAAAACCAAAAATAAGTCTTTCTTAAGGCTTTCTTGTGGGGCCACTATTAAACAAAAATACAAGTACAATGGTGACAGGAGTAAATGTGGGGCTCTGTCATATATTTGCTCATAATTCTAATTTATCACTCCTGACTAAAATTACTTGTCATTCTATGTTATCTTCTGCCTATACACAACTTTTTATAGATAGAAATTAGCTAAATGGCAGAGCTTTAAGTGCACAGTCGCTGATAATTGTCAGGCTTTGTGATAAAGTGTGGGTTTGAAATCACTTGAATTGAAATAGCTGGTTACTTACATTGGCTTTCTGGAGCCTCAATCCTGCCCGTTGTTGTTATTGAGGTTTGTGTGGCTTTTCCTCTTTCAGCTCTAAATCACTGGTTTCAATGCTCCACACAGCTACTGATGATGCAGTCTATTTGAGGGAAATAAGTGCTTCTGGCACTCCCCTCTGGCTCTGATTTGAGCAAATTAATTCACTCAATATGACTGAATAACAACTGGCAAATAACTGTGCTTACTTGTTGGTGTGTTTTTGTGACTGTGTGTCTATTGTAATTGGGAACGATGGAGGTAGAGTGATGGGTAAGGTAAGTGATAGATGTTTACAATAATACTTTTTAGCACTGTTATCCCATTACTGTGTTTGCGCTTGCATTTCTTTCCATTATGTCTATCATGTGCTTCTGAGCACAGCAGTGGGTCTTTCTAAAGATAAACTTCAACATAATTAACTTGTGAGTGTGTGTTTGTCTGTAAATACATGTAATGACAGCTGATCTGCATATCTGCTTCACAGGTACACTGCTATATGTGTACCTGTGGAGTCTTATTTCTGCTGCTGTTAATTTCTGCTAATTAAGACTGATGAATTCATTAGCACCCTTGTAAACAATTTGTTTGTTTGAGCAAAAGTTGTCCAGAATTTAAACACCTTCTGTCACCCTCATTTGAGAAATAATGGGCTGGTTTGTGGTCTACCTGGAATATCAATGATCTCTCAGAGATCCTCTGGTGGCAGCCACTCACAGCCTTTCTGCTGTTGTGCAAAAACCAGACAGCTCTTTAGAGAAAATGGCATCCATCATTGCAGTCACAGCATAACACATATACCTATACACCTACCTATGTATACCTTTTGGGTTGTTTTTCCTGGCTTATTTCAATTTTCTGACCATTCATTTTAGGGGTAAGGCTATTTGACCTTCAGTGTCACAGAGTCACAAAATCTATAAATCTGTAATTTAAATAAATCTGTAAATTAAAATATTATATAATACCCAGTGTCATTAGGATAAGCAAGACAAACTGTGTTTGCCCAGTTAAAACTGAAATTAGACATCAATGATGAATGCTTAACTCAGAGCAGCTTTCTGCTCCAGAAAGGATCTGATGCCTTAGAGCATATATCATGTAATTTATTGCCCTCTTGTGGTGGCAGCAGAGTATTGTCTCTGGAAACTAGCTTGACTTACATAGTAAATGCATATGTTATATATGAAGCATATATATATGTTGTACGTTATTTTCGGGGATGTGCCCAAACCCACTGATAAAAGCTGGAGCTTTTCAAGCAGAGAGGACAGCTACCTCTCAGCCATTATACACATGCGCAGAAGAGTGTGGAAACTAAACTGCACCTTAAACAGGACCTATTATGACCATTTTTGTTGTTAATCATTTTGTGTACTAAAATAGAGTATTATTTTATATCACAGATATGTATATATATTTAGATATAATCATTTTTCTTTTCTGTACATCTTATACTATAGTCTATTCACCCTCTGACTGAAATGCTCTGTTAGAGCTCAGGGCACTTTAACCCCCCACCGCCTCTTCTGAAGCTGACCAATCAGAGCCCAGTGTGCCCTGATTGTGGCCATTTTGCTTTGGTTCTGCCTTATCAGTTTGAGCCAGTATCTGATCCTAAACAAAAATACAATAGACCTGATCCAGGTCCACAAATTTAACTGGATGAGGAAAACAAGGATTCCCACTGTCAGGCAGCCGGAGAGAGGAGATTTTAAATTAAAGTAAAACCTGATTGGTTGGTTGAGATCATGGACACAGTTTCTGTGCACTGCTTACAACTCCACATTCCACCACCTAACCCTGTAACATACATCAAGATCATCATTAGTCAGAGTCTTAAAGTTCAAATCTGCAAAAAGGATGTAAACAAAAAGGTCTGCTACAGTACCAAATTTCAAAACAAATGAGGAAAAAAAGTGCAGCTTAAAAGCTTCCACAGCCACACAACAAAAAAGAAATTTGACAACACATAGTACTCTAAAGCCTTTGAGTAAGTCAGACCAGGTGACCTCAATCCTCCTGACAACCAAACTTCACAATCAGGCTCACAGCTTATTGATGCATAAGTGATGCCCTCTGCTCTGGACTGACCAACCACATTTCCTGGTGCCTTTTGAATAAATTTAATTTCCGGTGCTGACCAAACTCGATGACATTTTTTTCAGTTTCACAATTCAATCAGTTTTAATCAAAACTAATGTATTCAACATTCTCCACAAACAACTTAGATTTACATGATTAAACCATGTTCACAAGTGAAATATAAATTAAATTTATTGTCTATACCAACTTAATGTTTTATAAATTCATAGACCCACTATTCACCATTTTCTCAGTGCAAATAAATTTTCCAGCAGCTTGCCAAGAAACCTTATGGTTCTCCTGAGGACCAATCCGGCATTGTGCTGTGGACCAGGGCAGCGTGCTTGACAGACATATGACAACAAACAGACAGAGGCCAACAGGATACATACATGTCCAGCACCTGAAAGAAATTACAGTGTTAACTAGTTTGTTAGAAGTTAGCACACCAAACCGGAGCTGCAGGGATTTTTACAGGGTATCACAACCACTTGTCCTACCCTGGACAAGTGGTTTACTTTTCTTTGGACTTGTGAGGCCTTACTTGTGATTCATTGTCACTAGCTGCATATATCTACTGACTCTGAGCAGTTCTTGAAGAGGCAAAATTATTAAATGAAAACTTGAAAATCCGAACATTTCTGAAAATAAATGTACTTGTGTCTGTGTGCACGCATATGTGTGTATCTGAACATGGGAAATATGATTCCAGCAGCTCCTCAGCATTGCATATCTACAGGGATGGTTAAAACTGGAGGACTCTTTACTCTTGGGAGCTCATTTAGAGCAAAGCATTCTGCTTCTATGTTCTCCAAATTGGAGGATTTACCACACACACTCAGGCATGCAAGCACACCACTACAAACCCATAAACACTCTTTACACTTCTCCTTCTTATTAGCTTGCATTTGAGTTTGTTGTTATGTTAGAATACTCAGTGCCAGCACAGGCAAGCCAGTCAGAAGCGCCCCATTATCCATTCATCCTCCAGCATGCCCCCAGCAAATCAAATTGTGAGAGAGCCAGAGAGGCTTCAGGGAAACCTGTCAGCATCTTCATACAACTCCATGGGTGTTGAACAGAAAGAAGCAATCTTGAGGTCTGGCGAGAGAATGTGACAGTAATCAATAAGTCAATGTAAAGGTGTACAGATAGAAATCAGAGGCTAAAGCTTTTTATTAAAGTAAACACACAGGTGGAGATGGAGCTAGGAGTGGGGTGTGGGTGGGGGCTGCTGAAGCAGAGCACAGGATCACACCTACGATCGATCTGCAGAGTGGGGAGGCATCTACTCAGCAATGCTGGGTTTCCATTGCCTCAAAGGGCCTCATCTCACCAATCCAACAGCTCACCACATCAGACATTTTAAAACTAACAGCCAAACATACAGCCACTGTAGCCTCAGTGTTGGGGGTTGCCACACTGTAGGTGAGCCTCAAATTTACACTGCTGAAAGAATGTCTGAAAGCTCACAATGGAGTTTTCAAGCACAAGAAATGTATTGTAGACAAGCTGAGAATTGGTGTTGCAGCACAGGGTGAAGGTCAATCTAATTACAGCATGCCAATATGAAAAACATTATTTCAATGTCTCTGGAGCTCCCGACAGCCTCTTGCAGACTTATTACATCTAAATGCTACTGTTTTTAGCTGAGTAGTCAGGGGAATCATTTGTAATTATGTGGAACAATAAAAATAACAAACCTAGCTCTCATGATCAAACCTTGGTAATAGTAATGGTATTTTATACAGTTATGGAAAGGAACATATATTACATGTAAAATTAGTATCTGACAAGAATATTATTTAAATATTCTGAATATATATAGTTTATTAACTCAAAAGAGAGGATTTAAACAAAGGCTGCCTCAACCATGGGCTGTGTGATTCAGCACCTTTGAGATGGGGTCTCTCAAAACTTCGAGGAGTGACAAACCTAAGTTTGTATTTGGTCTGTATTCATTGCCATCTTTGAGCCAGAAAATCCTAACTGACAGGGAAATAAAAACTACAACACTACAGTGATTCAGGTGTGGACCAGACCAAAACACCTGCATCTTGCTGCTCTCTGCTGGGACATCATCCCCTTTCTCCTTCCTGGTACTGAAAAAGATTTATTAGGATTAGGATTATTCTTCTGAACTGACACTAAACATATCAAATGTATAACGCTGAGTGCACTGGTGCTGGAACAGAAAACTATTTTTATAGGAACAACTGTTCCCATATAGTTGGAAGCATAGAATTGATCAGAATGTCTTGTTAAGATGAAGCATTAAGATTCTCTTCATTGGACCTAAGGGGCCGAGGCCAACCTCAGAAAAACACCCCCAGAACATTATCCCTTCTCCACTAAACTTTACAGTAGGCACAATGCAGTCAAGCAGGTAATGTTCTCTCTAACTCTCAGATAGAGAAGCGTGATTCGTCACTTAAAGAACATGTTTCCACAGCTCCAGAGTCCAGTGGGTGTGCTTTACACTCCATCTGATGCTTGGCATTGTATTTGGTGATGTCAGGCATCCATGCAGCTGCATGACCATAATCCTAATCCTAACCATAACCCATGCCATTGTGGTGACATTATTGCCAGAGGAGGTTTGGAACTTTGAGCTCTCTTTTCTCATTCTCATAATCTCTCTCTCTCTCTCTCTCTCTCTCACTCTCTCACTCTCTCTCTCTCTCTCTCTCTCTCTCTCTCTCTCTCTCTCTCACTCTTACTCTCTCACTCACTCTCTCACTCTCACTCAACTGGTTGAGGCAGATGTTTCTGCCTCTTAAAGGAAGTTTTTCCTGCCTCTGTCACCAAGTGCTGCACATGGCGGATTTGTTGGGTCCATTTAAATAACTTTATAAAGAGTTTGGTCTGGACCTGCTCTATATGTAAAGTACATTGAGGTAACTTTGTTATGATTTGGTGCTATAGAAATAAAATTTGATTTGATTTGATTTTGATAACTGCAACTGTTTTTTCAATCTGCTTTGACCACCCCAATCTGCTGTCTAATATAACTCCAAGGAACTTGGTTTCCTCGACATGTGTCCTGTTCACAGACAACTTTAACTGTGGCTTATTTTAAAGTATAAAATTTGATCTGAATACATTTTGTTTTTGATAGATTTTGATCCACTAAGCTGTTACTCCATGCCCACATTACAATTTATTTTAATTCCCTATCCAAAGCACTAGACTATTCTAGACAATTGAGACTGCTGGTCAGTGTTGCATCATCTGTATACATAACTATTCTTTCTTGATTCAGAACAAGAGGGAGATCACTGGTGAAGACAGAAAATATTAATGGCCCCTAACAATTTCCCTGTAACTCTGTACACTCTTCCATATTTGAAAAACTACCATTACAAATCAAACATTTTGAACTTGCGCTAAGAATTGGTCAGAGATGGATTTTTCTGACTGTTTGTATGACTAAATGTGGTATAAACTCTGCTCATAAACTATGCTTTTGCAGAGGAATAGCCTTTGTCTCTTTCCACACTGAAGGGAAGACACTATTTTCTACACTGGTGTTAAAAATGTGGCAAACAGGCCCAGCCCAAACCGCTTGCCACCAGTTTCAAGTGCCTTCTATCTAGATTATCACCCCACTTGATAATTGTTATTCCATTTATTTAGTTGTACTTTATTTAATTAAAATTCTAAAGAGGAATTTCATAAAATGTTTAATTCTGCACAAATTGTGAAGAGGTATGATTCATAAAAAAAATGTTCCCATTATTTCATTCAGAATGCCCCACAGTTTTTTTCCATCATATTGACACACTTTGAGGCTGAAAAACGCTTTTTCTTTTTCAATTAATTTAATGACTTGATTCCAGTCCTCCATTCCCCTTGTTGGATTTACATTACCCTTTTGCCACATCAAACATAATGCTTTTCAGCTCATAATCAATCCATGCTCCTCTGATATTTGTTACTATATGAAAAAAAAAAAAAAAAGTATAACTAAATACTATACTATACTATACTATACGTACTATTTGTAATGTATATTTTCCCACTACAGGGTGAAGTCAAATAATATTCAGGTCACCCATAAGATACATTTAATATATGTAAAAATGTTATCAGTCATGTCACACAATTCAGATACAAGATGTTTGAGCATGGTGACCTAAGAGCATCCAGCTTTCCCAGCTCATCATAGTTAGAGGGCCTGGGTATTGACAGTGACACAATTTTCATGATTTGGGCTCTGCATGCCACCACATTGGATTTGAAATGAAACAAGTGAGATGCAATTGAAGTGCAGACTTTCAGGTTTAATTCAAGGGGTTGAACAAAAATATCCTATAAAGTGTTTAGGAATTGCAACCATTTTTTTTTTTTTTACAAAGTCTCCTCATTTCAGGGGCTCAAAAATAATTGGACAAATGAACATGACCATAAATAAAATGTTCACTTTTAATACTGTGTTGAGAATCCTTTGCAGGCAATGACCGCCTGAAGTCTGAAACCCATGGACATCACCAAACTCTGGGTTTCCTTCTTTGTGATGCTTTACCAGGCCTTTACTGCAGCTGTCTTGATTCAGTGTTGTCTGCTCAATTGGGTTGAGATCTGGTGATTGACTCGACCATTGCAGAATATTTAACTTCGTTGCCTTAAAAAACTCCTGGGTTGCTTTTGCAGTATGTTTTGGGTCATTGTCCATCTGTTATGTGAAGTGCTGTCCAATCAACTTTGCTGCATTTGGCTGAATCTGAGCAGAAAGTTTATCCCTATCATCATCAATAAACTAGTGACACTAGTGACCCAGTGCCATTGGAAGCCATGCAGGCCCATGCCATCACACTATCTCTGCCATGTTTTACAGAAGATGTGGTGTGCTTTGGATCATGAGCCGAACTCTGTATAAACGTTATATAACCAGTTTCACCATGCAACCCCTGCAGAGCTCTCTTTGTATACTATTCATGCAGAAAAAGCTGATAGATCACATCTCCCTAGTCAAAACCCCTATAAAGGATAATCACTGATTTCAAGCCTATTCTGCTCCCTAAGTAGTCAGTGGACTGCTGCTGTTTAGACTGCTCAGTACTGCTGTGCTTCTGGGTGTCCTCCATCAAGATGACATGCTAGATGGAGGGGTCCGCTCTTTGTGCCTTGCACCAATCTTCTTTTGTCAATCTAGGTAAGGAATTTTGATCTTGATCAGAAAACAGATGGGCAATGATGACTTCAATGGCACGAGGCTATGAGAACAGGAAGTAGAAGTGCTGTGACCACGTGGTGCTGACATACTGCAGAGACTGCATCAGAGGGGACTTCTTGATCACCTGCCTCCAAAATGTGCCTTGTCAGCTCATTAATCCTCTCCTTTTTCTGCAGGACATCTTTGTCCTCCTGACACACACTGAGAAGGCCTAATCATCTGCATCCTTGATACTGTGTCCTGCTTGGTAATTAATGTTATCTGAAGGTTGGCAAGGCAACCAACCAGTGATGTCCAGCAGCGTCTAACCTGCAGAGTTGAGGACATAAGTGAGTGGTTTATTATCAGTTGGAACAGTAACGTCTGTGCCATAGAGGTAATCTTTAAATTTTTCACAGACTGCCTACTTTAAAACTAAATACTCTCACTTTTGAGTTGGGTAATTCCTCTCACTCTTAGACATCCTTTCTTGTTTTCTGTACCCTCAGGCTTCCACCATTAGCATCTGTGTGTAAAACCTATGAAAGCCTGGGATATGTGAATGCAGAACAGGAGCTGATGTTAACTTAATAATGTGGGTGTTAAAGAAGACTCACTCTGATATCCACTCTGCACCAAAGAGTGCTTGAGAAATAGTCCTCACAGAGTTGCTGGATCAGTCTCTCTTATACATTTTATCTATTTTTGATGCATAGTACCCAACAGTGAGAGAGTTCAGAGCTTGGCAATCTTAGAATAGCCCTCCACAAAATCTAAGGGGCTGCTAAAAGTTTAAAGATCTTTTGTGAGCTTCCTGTTGGGCCAGGAACCTGTCATGTTTGTCTCAAAGCTCTGCATTCTTCCTCTGGACAAGAGCAGGGTTTTGTTTGTTCACTTGGCTGCAATGTGGCCACCTTCTTCACACCAAAAGCAGAACAAAGACCTAGGCAGAGAAAAGGTTTTGGATGCCATCTCAGAAAGCAGTTCAGGGAAAGTTGGTGTAATGGTTTCTACCACCAGTCTACCAACCATTACCCCAATTAAGCTGCCTGACTCTCCCTGCCTTCCCTCCCACCAAAAACTGCCTTCATTAACTTCTGCACAGCATTTCCATGCTGTGCATATTCTGTATTGTTACCTGTTTTCTTGTCTGTATACAACATCTATTGCACATCTGCCCATCCTGGGTGAGGGATCCCTCCTCTGTTGCTCACAATGAGGTTTCTCTTTTTTTCCCTGTTAAAAGGGTTTTTTGTTTTGAGTTTTTCCTCAGTCGATGTGAGGGTCTAAGGGCAGAGGATGTTGTTATGATGCTATGTAAAGCCCTTTGAGACAAACTGTTGGGCTATACAAATAAAATTACCTTGCCTTGCCTTGCCTTTCTTGGTGTTTCACTTGAAGACCAATTAATAAGGTTAGTATCAGAACTCAATCAGACCAAGCAATGTGCATCTCATGCTAAAGCATATTCCAAGAGACACCGCACAAATAATTCTCACAGGTAACAGTGGACTCACCAAAGCAGGTTGCCTTGGTTAAGTATTCATTTTGAGTTTTCTGATTATTGAGTATTGTATGAGATTTTGACCCTTTGGATGATGTGGCTCTACAGGCACCCTCACTATTTTAACAATGCCCCCATTAACTTTAAGGTAGGTTTCTATTACCTTCTCAGTATAAGCTTCATCTGTGCCTACTGGGTGTTAAGAGATATGTGAAGTGTTGATGACATAGTCCAAGTGAATTCTTGCTTGAGTACTGTGTAATGATCAGAGCAAGTACATAGAAGCTGCTAATATTTAGGTTTAATAACCAGTCTCTTTTCCACTGATAACATGGCCAATGCATTCAGCCTCTCCTGGGTCATAACTTCTGAGAAAAATTTGAAGCTTGAGAAGGTCATGGGTGTGGTGATGAAAACACTGCTTCATTGTTTTACATAAACAATGGGAAAAGGTTCACAGCACCACAACAGGAGAACTTAATATTGATTATCTGGTTGCCATGGCACCTGTCACTCGGTGGGATATATTAGGCAGCAAGTGAACATTTTGTCTTGAAGTTAATGTAGTAAAAATGGGCAAGAGTATGAATGTGAGTGACTTTGACAAGGACCAAACTGTGATGGCGACCAGGTAAGAGCATCTCCAAAATGACACCTGTAAACTTGTTTATCTTAAAAATGTCTCAGCCAAAGATGGATGAAACCAGAGCACAGACTACTGGCTCAAATTCTGATTGGCTGTTGGACATTTGTGTGACTGTATTTGTATGATCGGATATATCCAATGCCAACTCTTTCCCAGTCAGACTGCAGTCATATCACATTCGCATGGTGGACTGCCAAAACATCTACAATGTACCTGAAAATACCTGGAAATAAAAGGCACCACATTTTAGGTTGCATTGTTAATGTTAAAATGGTAGGAAATTAGTCAAATAAACATCTACTATCCAATAAACCTGACCATCATGATCCCTCAAGGGACTGTTAGTAAAAGTAATGAGAAAATTACAATAATTATAACACAAATAAGTCAACTATCTTAACCAAAAAAACTCACACTCTCCATCCCCATGTGCCATGTGGTCACACTTATGCTGTGCTTATGCTTAGGCCGTTTTCAATAGGCCATCTTGACTTTGTCTGTGTCCCCATAGACATTCCTTATTACAAACATATAAAGCTGTTACCACCTTAGGGTGCCTGTTTTGAAACTTTGGTCCTCATAAGGATAAGAATACAAGAACACACGAACACACACACACGAACACACACACACACACACACACACACACACACACACACACACACACACACACACACACACACACACACAAACACACACACACACTCATATTATCCATAGGCAAGGTCTACATAATGCATGGCCCCGTGACATTGGAGACAGTTTGCCCCTACTATAAAGTACAGCCTCAATGCACAAACTCAACTTTACCTTTGATCAGTTTCCTAGAACTCTTGATCCTGCAGTTTGGAACTGGGTTATTTTAGGGGCACATGCTAAAAGTTGGCATACTGTTTCCTGTTTATAAATTTAGATTTCATGGGAGCTGTGTATCCTAATACACAGGGATGGGGTGGAGTCTTGAAGACAGGCTTTGAAAAGATTGCCATACTGATTCCAGTAATCACTGTCTGCAAGTCAAATTCTGATCACAGATACATTGTGAGAAACCTTCACATAATGAGCCTTCAGGGAATCATGCAGGTTTTTTTTCTCAATGCCCTGTCTGGCCCTCTGTCTCAATGAGGTTCTGATGACATTAAAATAAAAGGTTTGGCCACGTTGGTAATCACTGACATGAGTGAATTACTGCGATATTAAATCCTTTCTGAAACTTGTGGGTGAGATGTGAGAAACCTAAGTTCTGCTGTTGATATATATACACTAGAAACTACATGATCTCTAACTTTGGAACAGAGACATATCTCTAACAGCTGAACAGCACTTCCACCAATTAAATTAAGGCCTATGTTTGCTCAATGACAATTCTTTAACCCAGTTGGACAAACAACCAACCTATCAGAGCTGCGTAAACAGGATTAAGTGGATGTCACTATTGTGTTCCAGAAAAAAAAAGACCACAAAATGTTGATGATATATAGACAAGACAGAGAGAGACTGGGAACAGCTGTATACATTGGTGAAAGAGAGAGAGAGGGCAAGCACAAACTACGTAAGGGGTGAGCCAGCCGGGCCTTAGTAGAGATGAGAGTTTTAAGCCTGAACAAAAATGTAGAGAGGGCATCTGAACATTCAAGCTGAACCTGGGAACTCGTTCCACAGGAGAGGAGCCAGCTAGGTGAAGGCTCTGCCTCCTGTTCTTCTTTTTGAGACTCTAGGAACCACAGGAGACCTGCTTTTAGAGAGCAGACTGTTCTCTCAGGATAATAGGGAACTATAAGCTCTTTAAGATATGAATGTTCCTGACCATTAATATCTATGTAGGTGAGAAGAAGAATTTTAAATTATATTCTGGATTTTATAAGTAGCCAATGCAGAGAAGCTAACACTGGAGAAATGGGTTGGAGAGATGACTCCCTGAGTTGTTGGGACATGTTGAAAGTTTTTAGTTTTTCAGCATCCTTTTGAGACAGAATAACATGTTTCTGATTTTCACAATGTTGTGCAAGTGGAAGAAGGCTGCCCTCGAGACAGTTTCATGGGTCAAGTAAAATACAAGTCCTGGTCAATGACCCCAAGGTTTCTGACTATAGCACTGGAGGCCAAGGTAATGCCATCCAAGTGTGTTACCAGATAATGCATTTCTGATTTGTGTTGGGCCAAGTAGAATAACTTAATTTTTGCCTGAATTCAGAAGTAAAAAATTGCTGATCATCCAGGTATGATGTATTTAAGATAGCTTACGTTTGACCACTTGGTTTGTCTCACCTAGTTTCATAGATTAATTCAACTGGTGTATTTTTCCTAACAATGAAAATTATCTACTGCTTCCTAATAATATTGCCTAAAGAAAGCATATAGGGTGAAAAGGTTTGGCCTTAGCACAGAACCTTGTGGAACTCCATGACTAACTTTTGACTCATTACTAACATGGACAAATGCCAATGTCCCAGTAATATGATCTTTTAACTAAAACCGAGACAAACATAGAGAAAAGAATATTGTCAGAGGCTATGGGGAGATCATTGGTAACCTTAATCATCACTTTCTCTGTGCTATGAGGAAAAAATTCCATGCAAATAATAACATGATGGTTTGCAACTACTTCTTCAAGGACCCTGGAAATGAAGGGAAGGTTGGATATGCGTCTGTAATTTGTTAAAACATTTGGATTGAGAGTACAAGCGTAAGCACATTGTCTGACAATATTCATGACTCACAACAGATCATATTCCATGACCAATTCATGAAGAAAACAGTCATTCCAAAGCATTCATATACTTTATCTTTCCACTGTACAGTAACTTGTAGAAGTGTTTTCTTTTTTTTTTTTTGGGATTTTCAAGCTTTGGTGTGAAAGACCAAAAGAAGGTCTCAACTGTGGGTTGTCATGCCTTTGGCTTTCTAATAAATTCAGTCAGATTTTCACATATGAGAGCGGCTCCATCCAGCTTGGGATGTATACTGTCTCTTTTAGTCAGGTCCAAAGGTTTTGTCCAGGATTTACAGGATTTACAGAACCAAATGTTTTGTCCAGTACTTGCTGAAGACAGACTGACCAGATAGATTATCTTTTTTGCTGTGACTTATAGTACAAACCAAAAATGCAGCTAAACAGGAGTGAGAAATCCACAGAAACCCTTCCAGACCAAGGTGGAGACAACCCCCAAAGGATAAGGCTCTATTTTAGTCTTAGGGGTTGTCACAGTTGGGACTGTGCCTCCAGTTATTATTCCCATCTCCTCCCTTTGTTTTCCCCTCTACACTTGGATATTGGAGAAATAATCACCTTCATTTTCCAGCACTGGTATATACCTCAAATACCTATGTGCCTCATGCACCAGCACTGAGAGTGAGCACCTGTACTGCTCTGCACCTTACATCTTGGATGAGAAGAGTATTAGATAGGGATGCTTATCTTTCAACTTTCATATCAGTAATCACTGTCAGAGCTATGTATACTTTTTTAATTTAATTAAGGTTACAAATAAGTAAAGGCCTTTGTCATAAAAGTTAGATTTGTTATTGATAGTAATTGTAATTTTCTTAAGTTTGCAACATTTTACTTTCATAAAGCTGTGGTGATATTGGAATCAGCTGTCATGCCACATGTTTATATAGATGTGCCATGCTGAGGCAACTAAATATTTTGATCATTATAAGTGATTCTCTGAGCTTCCGAGAAGATGTTGCAGGCATGAATGCCTACATTTTGGATTTTCCACATTATGTAAAAGAAAAAATTGTCACATGCCCCTCCCATGACCATCAATGAGCCTTGGCTGCACATGACCCTGTTGATTCAACAGTTTTCTTGGACCACTTTTGGTAGGTATTGACCACTGCAACCTGGGAACATCCCACAGAGCTGCAGTGTTGGAGATGCTCTGACCCAGTCATCAACACATCACAGTTTGGTCCTTGTCAAAGTTGCTCACATCCTCACACTTGACTGTTTTTTCTGCTTCAACACATCAACTTCAGGACTAAATGAAGTAGTTATAATAAAACATAGTGAATTGAGCTGTCATCTCTTCTCTTGGGTTGTCTGTTGGTTGTGGTCCAGGTTTAGTCCTGTGGCAGACCTAAGAGCATAATGGAAATTATACACAGACTTTTGATGCTCTTATTTTACCATTTGTGGCATTTCAACATCAATACATAATTACAGAGAATACATACACCAGGAAAACAGTATGTTGAACATAGACCATAGCTGATATATTTGATTCTTGTAGATTTTTTTTAGACAACTTCAAGAGCAGTCTCTGTCAGTCTCTGGTGTGCCACAGAACCCTGTTGCACCCAGTCCTTCTCTCTGTTTCACCAAGGGGCCATAGTGACAGACACCAAAACATGGCCAGCAAGACATCAAACCCAGTTCATACACATATACTAAGTAAGCATGGTGACATTATGCAGAAAGTTTAATTGCTGCATCAAAAAAAAAAAAAAAAAACAAGAACAGGGCTGATATTTGGGTATCTACATGTGTACACATTTCTGTCACTCAGCTATTGGCAGTGTGTCAAGGGTGCACATGAAACTCTCCTTCTTCATGACAACATAGTTCCTCTGTTTCCCCCTTATGTCGATGTCGATGTGAGGGTCTAAGGGCAGAGGTTGTTATGATGCTATGTAAAGCCCTTCGAGACAAACTGTTTGTAAAGATGGGCTATACAAAAAAAATTGCCTTGCCTTGCCTTGCTTTGCCTTATCAGTATTGACTATGCATATGATCTGCTCAGACTAATGCACACCATTCCAAACTTAGAAACACACAAAAGCCTAAGCAGCCTGATCATCAGTTTACTATCAACTGGTCCAAACAAAGCTTACGAAAAACGAAACTAAATACAGACATTTGCCCTGGTAATAATGTCACTAGAGAACAAATTAGGTTCTCTGTTAGACAGTGTAGTTTGTATGTGTCTCTCTGTGTGTGTGTATGTGTGTGTAAAACTGATGCAGCAGGACAGACAACTCGCTATTTATACTGAAGCTGGGTGATGACTTTGGCTTGCTTCTCATTCCAGAAGTTCCCTATACTGTACAGACTGTAGGGTCCTGGAGTCCTGGACCCTGAAGATAGAGGACCTCTCATGCTTATATTCATAAATTTGTAGAGGGAAATCTTTCCATAATTCTCCCTAGAGAGGAGTATGTTACTGGCCGATAAGAAGCCCCCAGTGAGCCTCATACTTCAATGTACAAGGAAAAATCAGTTCAAAGCATGTGATGAAGACTCACCCATTCAATAACAGCTACAGTGCCCATGGACTTGACATTGACCTCCAATGGTCTAGGTGCACAGCACTCCAGGGAGAGATAAATTCTGCAAGTTGCTTCAGGTAGCAATGATGGATGGATGCAGAATGGTCAATTACATCATCCTCAACAAGGATTTATGCTTCTCTCAGGGGAAGGAGTTATGTTTGTGGTATTGGGGTCTTACAAGTTCTCTATGAGATTGTACACAGACATCCACTAATGGTTTGAAGTGCATCTAAAAAAAAAAATAGTCCCACCAGTGCTTTTGTAATGCAACAGCTGTGAAAACATGGTCAGAAGGTGCTGAACCTACCGCACAGAAATACAAGGCACATGTTCTTCATTACCATTGTAGTCTTTGTCAATCTTTTTTGTTTCATTGTCCTAACAATGACAGACTCACTGTCCTTTATCAGGACACTTGTGTCCCAATCCATACAAGGGATGAAAGATTAAATTCAGAGAACAAAGTCCACAAATTATGAGTTCCCTTTAAAAGAAAAGTTATATATTGAGTTGCAGTGAGGCTCTCAAAATATAACTTGTGTAGGGTTTTGAATTCATGATGATGATATCAATGTTTAAATCCAGTAAAGACATAATTAAAAAATAAAAGATAATGAAAGGGATGTTACATGACAAATACGTAAGAAGGCAACACCCATAGTTGCTCAATTAGGTCATTGAAACATCAGGGCCAGTCAATGGTATTAATGCCTTCATCGTCCAGGAACTGCTTACATACTCTGGCCACATGAGGCTGGGCATTCTCCTACACCAGGAGGAATCCAGGGCCCACTTACACCAGTGTAAGATCTGAGGATTTCATCTTAGTACCTAACAACAGTCAGGTATTGTTGGCTATCACATTTAGGTCTCTCCGAACCTCTAAGGATATGGCTACCAACAGTGTAGACTTTCCTGTCACATGTGCTCAGTATGAACCTCCTCTCATCTGTGAAGAAAACAGGTGCCAATGGTGGACATGCCATTGTGGTGTTCTCTGGTGAATGCCAATTGAGCTGGATGGTGCTGGGCTGTGAGCACAGGTTTCACTAGTAGATGTTGGTCCCTTATACCTGTATCAGATATCTGGATGTGTGAGTATACTCTTGAGAGAATTATATAGTTGGGAAATATTCAGACATTTGTCAGTACAGTTACTGTACCTTGCATCCCATTTTAAAGATTTTTGAGTTTAATTTTAGAGTCTGACTGATTTCTTTATAAAGGCAGTTTAGAGCCTTTTTTCACTTTTTACTTTGATTGTTTATTTTAACTCATTAATGTTTGAGTATTTTCGTTCATCTTCTGACACCTGCATGTATGCATTTACTGTCGCTACCAAGGGATACATATAACATATAAAGGGTTAATATATAAGACTCAGGTAAGTCCTGAACCATCCTTTAGTGATGCTTATATAGACTGCTTCCCATGATGCACTGAGCTCTCCCAACCCACCCTGAATCTAGTTCTGTTGGAGGTTGTTTTTTTTTTAAAGGGGGTTTTTCCTCTCCACTGATAAGTGCTGCTCTTTGTGGGAAGTTGGGAAATGATCTGTTAATTCACAGCAGATTGCAGCCATGTTGGGTAAAGATGAGGGATTGAGCTCAACTGTCCTTTGCTATCACCTCCACATTTTTTAACTATCTTAGCTTACACGACATCTCATTGATGGACCAAAACCATTTTAGGTTGTTTTGCTAAAACAACTGTGCTTAAGAACATAAATGGCAATAAGGAAAGAGAAAATCAAATAATTAAAAGCTCTAACATACATATTCAGAGAATGCATTGTACTGTGTGTAATACCCTTGCCTGTAGCTGCTTCACTTAATTACGTGACATTTCCCTCTGCCTGCTACTCTGCATATTGAAAGCATTTAGTCTCAAAAGCTTAATTACCAGACTTATGACATCATATAGGTGAATTTAACAAAGATTTAATGAAGGAGAAGAAGAGAAACATAACAATGATCTTTCTTAACCCAAAGTCTGGTTAGCCCCATAAAGGCTCTCATTCAAGCAACTGTAAATATAAAATGTAGGAAAAGCAGTAGCAACGTTTTTAGCAGGTGAGTTTTCTAAACACTGGTAAACCTGCTAAAAAAGCAATTGATCCAACATGTTCTGAAAGACCTCAGTGTGGAAAAGTAGAAAACATTAGCATGTTCTCCCAGCTGTTATTGTCATGGTGCCATGCACTCCGGGTTACACCCCAGTCACCAATTCCTGGATGCAATTTAGGTGTCACTCTTGTTTTCCTTTCATTCTATTCCCCTTTCAGTTTTACTGGATTCTGGTACAGAAGACAATTTCATAGATTAACTTTGCCTCTTAGTTCAACATTCCCTAAAACCACTACTCAAACCACAAAGTTAATGCATTAGTTGGAAAGACCCTGGCCACTATCACTCACCATACATTTCCCATCACCATGCTTATTTCTGGTAACCACCAAAAGACCACTTGTTTAGTGCTTCCAGCCCCAGTCTCCCCTGTGGTTTTAGGTTATCCCTGGTTAGAACTTCACAACCCTAATTTTGATTTGCCCAACTGTTCTGTGCACTTTGTCATTGCCACTGCCTTAAGTCTGCTGTATCCTTGTCTCCCCAGTCAGTTTCTCCTCCTCCAGAACCCCCTGACCTGACCTGACATCAGTCCCAGCAGTCTATTATGACCTAGATGTCTGTCTCTCACTGTCTGAGGAGTGGAGAAAGTGGCTGTGCCTTTCATTGTTTGGACTGATCATTGCCTCAACTCTTAGTGGGCCTTGTTCCTGGGGAGGTTTAATTTTAATCATGACTTACATTCCTGGATCTGGCAACAATATGCCTGATGTCTTGCCAAGTGGACCCAGAGATGCCAGACTCTGGGGTGGAGACTATCCTTCCCCTTCCTGTTTGGTGGCAGTGGTGACCTGGGAGTTGCTGGGGAAACGGGTACAACAGGCTCAACCAGACCCAGGTAACTGTCCTACTCACCTGTAGCCTGTTTGTTCCAGCGCAGTCAGGTCTCAGGTGCTCCAGTGGGGACACAAAATGTTCCACTGTATGCAGAACAGTGGAACAGAACCAGCCTCTGTCCAATCTCCATCGCTATCCTGCTCCACCTTCATGGAGTCTGTTTCAGGTGGTTTGGTCAGAAACATGCTCACTAGTAGCTTGCTGGAGGACATTTTGTAAAGCTCCTCTTGGTCCTCCTTGCACAAAAGATTACAACCATCCTTGCAGGTGAAAGTGTTTCACAATCACTTGTGATTCCTAAATGGACAGATTGATCCCTGAAGTTTCACTGAAGGCCTAGAGAGACTGAAATGTTATGATGCCCAATAAATTGTGATGCTGAGACAGAGTGGTGTGCGGGATTTTTTCTTTTGTTGGTAACACTTTACAACAGACCTGTATCAGATATCTGGATGTGTGAGTATACTCTTGAGAGAATTATATAGTTGGGAAATATTCAGACATTTGTCAGGACAGTTACTGTACCTTGCATCCCAGAACAGTATGCAGAACAGTGGAACAGAACCAGCCTCTGTCCAATCTCCATCGCTATCCTGCTCCTACCTGGTCAGAGGATCTGGCTCTCCTCTTGGGACCTGCTCCTCCAGGTTGAGTCTCAGAAGCTGGTTCCCAGTACCTCTGCCCTTTGACTTAAAGAAGGTAATCAATGTATTGTTACCTGTTTTCTTGTCTGTATACAAAATCTATTGCACGTCTGCCCGTCCTGGGTGAGGGATCCCTCCTCTGTTGCTCACCATGAGGTTTCTCTTTTTTTCCCTGTTAAAAGGGTTTTGTTTTGAGTTTTTCCTCAGTCGATGTGAGGGTCTAAGGGCAGATGATGTTGTTATGATGCTATGTAAAGCCCTTTGAGACAAACTGTTTGTAAAAATGGGCTATACAAATAAAATTGCCTTGCCTTGCCTTGCCTTCCTCGGTCAGGCTCAAGCTGCCCCTTTCACTCAAAGTCCATCCTACCTTCTTCATTTCACTCCTGAAACCAGTCTCCACTGGCCGTTGTTTGCTGTGAGGGTTTTTTCTTCCAGTTTTCCTCATGCCAGAAATCGTTCCCTGTTGACTCTGCTGCCTATCAACCAGCCGGACCATCTGCTGCCTTCCTCTGCTGTTTCACTGCTCAAGATCCTTTTCACATGAAACTGTTCAAATCCAATTCTGCTCTGCATCAATGTCTGCTTTTGGATCCAGACTTAGTCAAGCTACAACAGTTGTGTTTACATCAATGGCTACACTTACTGCAGAGTCATTTGACCTGGGTGTGAAAACCAATTGTATCCTCTTTCATTGTTGACAAATCAGATGATAGTGGGTCTTAAAATTCTTTGGTCACTATCATCAATGTCTACAAGAGAGCTGGACTGCAGGTTTTTGGGCAAGATTTTGCATAGATGCAATTTGTGTTCAAGTAACTGACAAAATTAACAGCTGACAGCCCATCACTACCTCTAAAAGAAGCTTTGTGGGTGGCATCCCACCTGTCTGTTGCACCTTTGAATCCAAACATATCCAACTGCAGAAGACATGAGTGCAGAAGAGCAGTGAACATGAGCAGAGGAGAAGCATGCAGGCAGACCAAGAACAGCAGGGTAAGGGGTGTGAACCTGGAGCACAGGCAGGGATACAGGCTTCATACACTAAAGGATAGAGGAACAATCTTTCAGAGTGGTGAGTAGATGCACATATAAGTACAGGGAGGTTTGCGATAAAGGAGCCAAAATTTGTGTTCACCCAGGTGTTTTTACACATGCCAAATGGAGCTGTCGAATATCTGTCTCTACAGCAGTCATTTGACCCAATTCTGGGTTACAGGCTTTTCCATTCCCAATAAAAGACTTACATTAGCAGGTCTTAATGGGTTTTTTAAATCAGTGGAAAAGGGGCTCAAGTACATCCAGTCACACTTGCGCTTTGTCAAATCTCACTACCTGCTCTGATTGAAAACAGACCCAGACTGGCTGAAAATAACCAATACATGTTTATTTGCAATGTGTGTGTGGTTGTGACAGTCAAAGAGACGCCTTTGAGGATAACCTTACAGTGGCTTGCAAAAGTATTCATACCCCTTGAGCTTTTCCACATTACGACCACAAACATAAATATATTTTATGTGAAAGACCAACACGAAGTGGCACACAGTTGTGAAGTACAAAGAAAATGATGAGATTTTATTTTTTTATTTTATTTTTTTTAATTATTATATAAACAAATTGAAAACTGCGGTGTGCAAAAGTATTCAGTCCCCTGAGTCAATACTTTGTGGAACTGCCATTTGCTTGCAATTACAGCTGCAAGTCCTTTGGGGTATGTCTCTACCAGATTAGCACATCTAGAGACTGAAGTTTTTGCCCATTCTTCTTTGCAAAACAGCTCAAGCTCAGTCAGATTAGATGGAGAGCGTTTGTGAACGTCAGTTTCCAGATCTTGCCACAGATTCTCAATTGCATTTAGGTCTGGACTTTGACTGGGCCAATATAACCCATGAATATGTTTTGTTTTAAACCATTCCATTGTAGCCCTGGCTTTATGTTTAGGCTCGTTGTCCTGCTGGAAGGTGAACCTCTGCTCCAGTCTCAAGTCTTTTGCAGACTCCAACAGGTTTTCTTCCAAGATTGCCCTGTATTTGGCTCCATCCATCTTCCCATCAACTCTGACCATTTTCCCTGTCCCTGCTGAAGAGAAGCACCCCCAGAGCATGATGCTGCCACCACCATTCCACACCTTCTTCCACATTAGCTGTGTCCCCGACACGGCTTCTGGCAAACTGCAAACTGGACTTCTTATGGTTTTCCTTTAACAATGGCTTTCTTCTTGCCACTCTTACATAAGGTCCAGATTTGTGCAGTGCACGACCAATAGTTGTCCTGTGGACAGATTCCCCCACCTGAGCTGTGGATCTCTGCAGTTCATCCAGAGTCACCATGGGCCTCTTGGCGGCATCTCTGATCAGTGCTCTCCTTGTTCGGCCAGTGAGTTTAAGTGGACAGCTGTGTCTTGGTAGGTTTGCAGTTGTCCCATACTCTTTCCATTTCCGGATGTTGGATTGAACAGTGCTCCGTGAGATGTTCAAAGCTTTGGAAATCTTTTTATAGCCTAACCCTGCTTTAAACTTCTCATCAGCTTTATCCCTGACCTGTCTGATGTGTTCCTTGGACTTCATGATGCTGTTTGCTCCCCAATTCTCTTAACAAACATCTGAGGCCATCACAGAACTGCTGTATTTGTACTGAGATTAGATTTCACAAAGGTTGACTCTATTTAGTCATTAGGTCAACATTCGATCACTCAGCAATCATCAGGCAACTTCTGAAGGCAATTGGTTGCACTCAGAGAAAAGGGGGCTGAATACTGCACACCACACTTTTCAGTTTTTTATTTGTAAAAAAATTTAAAATCATATAGTTTTCTTTGTACTTCACAATTTTGTATCACTTGTGTTTGTCTTTCACATAAAATTCCAATAAAATATATTTATGTTTTGGTCATAACGTGACAAAATGTGGAAAAGTTCAAGGGGTATGAATACTTTTGTAAGCCATTGTAACTAAACTCTTCAGATCACCACTTTAATGGCTTGTATGAGTTGGTCGTTTTGAAACAGTATATGCTTTCAGTGATGTACATTAATGAGAAAAGGGTCATCATGCCTTCTGAGGCTGTGTCAGCAGGTAAGTGTCTGCTATTAGGGAAAGTTTTAGAAAAAGCACTGCTACATGCAGTTACTTCAGGTGAAGAGGGGGTCATCCTGCACAGTGTAAGTTGAGCAGATGCAGCCAGAGAGATGGTTTGTTAAAGTCTGACCCCAAATCATGAGGAAACTATGAGTTGGGCTACTTCTGAGCTGGGAATGCTGTTGAACTGGAAGACGGACTGTGTTGCAGTATAAAAATAGAGTTGTGAAATCTAATATGAAGCCTGCTGCAGCCTTTGCCTCTACTGGTACCAGCTGTGTCTTGGTGGTTTTGTGGCACTGGCTGGAAGGTATGTTGAAGTCCTGATAGAAATCTTGATAGATACAAGTGTTTGACTCTTTTATAGAGGACTTTTATAGTGTTGTCTTTAACAATGGAGACTAACACCTGGGCTAACACTCCTACATCACCTGTGAGACACTGTCTGATTAAGGTTGTTACAGACAAAAGCTCCTTGGGTCATTGGAGATAGATTCAGTCTGTGTGGTCACATGCACCATAGGTGGGTCTGAGCTGGAAGCGTTGCTGTAAAATGAAACTAAAACAGCTCAATACAGTCAGCCTAGACAACAGCCCTCAATTAAGCCCAACAACAAAATGAATCTCTGATCAAATCCTCATTATATAACCACAATGTCAAACACATATCCACAACTTTTATTTTTCTTCAACAGTGACTGGGGCCTTTATTTAGCTCAACTAAGGTCCTTGTTAGAGGCAGCTCTTTATTTCTAACTCATGATGGTGGACACTTGTATGTTTGTACACTTAAACTATTACTTAAGTTCTTTTATTTTTGAAATATCTTTATTTCTCTCCTGTGTCTCAAGTTAGTTTACTTCTTGTCTTTACCCTGTTTCCCTCCTTGTTTACTTTCTTCCCCATGATTATGTTTTACCTGTGTCCTATTAATCCTCATGTATTTAAATCACGAGTTCTTTTAAATTTTCTGGTTTTACTCTGGTCTCCTTTTCCTTTCCACCGGCTTATTTTGTTTATTTGTGTTAGGGTCCTGTTACCAACTTCTTACAGTTATGAATTATCATGCTCAGAAATGGAGAGGAGCAAAGATACATAGGTCATATACTAAATTCAGGTTAATGAACATTATAATTACATCAGTACTCACCTCTCTCTTGTTCTGAATTTCTGTCTTTAACACGTGCAATCAATGAACGGTCAATGAATCTGAACATTTCCTGTAGATGTTTTTCTGCACTTCCATTATCTGAAGGGGGTGATGGGAGGGGTGATGGTTCGCAGTGTTTAAGAAGCAGCAAAGTAGAAGTGGTTTATAAATAAAATCAGCCTTTCTTTTAAGTAGATAACCTCATGCAACCACAGCTCAACTCTGTTATTAGTCATTATGCTGAATTTATCAAGGCACAGATGAACATGGATGAGTGTTTGACTTTGCATTAACAGCTAAAAACCAGGAGGAGGAGACCATAAAACAGGTGTATTATTAACTATACTAAAGGCTTTCTCATCTGAGGCAAACAAAGGCTCTACCCTCTACTTAAGAATTTATGGTATTTGATGCAAAAGACAACTCCTGACCCAACAGTTCCACTTTCAGGTAGAATTCATTATTTAAATTTAAGTGCATTAATACAGCTTTTAATTTTAATAGGCAGTGATTACAAACTATAAAAAAAACAAAAAAACAAAAAATGCAGACATGAAACAACCTTGTTGAGGGAAATTAGTACATTGTCCCCCGCTCAGCTCATTTCACAGCACACACCAGACTGGATTTATTTTAGATTTCACAGTTGCCATGACACTTAAATGATTCCACTGTATGCAATGTTTTAATAAATCTTGGCATTAATTTCTCAGGCAGTTTTGAATACTAGCTTAATGATTTGAGGGAATAACAATTAATTTACAGGACTGATTGATGTCAGGGAAATTCATTTCATCCTACAGGGAAAAGGAAACGTGTCCTAACATGTTCAACAGTAAAATATCTTTTCCACTGGCTTATAATCCAATTAGCAGAGGAACATTTCTGGTTGGTTTAGTGCAGTGAGGGCACCTGTTGACCTACTTTCACTCTGCCACAAACAAGGTTGGTGGTGGGTAGAGACTCTAGTCTTCGCCAATCATTAATCTCTCTTCAGTGCTAAATGCTACAGCCAATCCTAGGCCTTGTTTACTTGGTTTTCTGTGTAAACTGTCTCCTGCACTTCATGTTTGCCAGTTTTGTGAGGGGTGCAGCAACCCTATAGTCTCTGATGAACCTATGATAGAAATTGGAAGCCCAGGAAGCATTGCAACTGCTTATGGTTCTCTGGCATGAGCCACTGCACCATCGTTTTTCACTTTTGCTGGGTCCACTCTCAACTTACCCTCTTCCACTCTTTACCCCAGGAAGATGACAGAGTGGGAGTGAAATTCACACTTCACAGCTTTTACAAATAGTCTGTTCTCTAAGAGCCTCTGGAGAACTAGCTGCACATGCTGTTGGTGTCCGTTAAGGTTCTGGTAGAAAATGAGGATGTCGTCTAAGTAGACAAACATGAAACAGTTGAGGTTAGGTCATTGTTGATGAGAGCCTGGAACACAGCAGGGGCAAGGTTCTTTTTTATATATTAATAAACTATCCTTCCAGGCTTGACGGTCTTCCTCACGTTGGCTGGAATGTGTTTTCCTTTCCAGCCATCTGGTCTTCTGCTTCAAGGTGCGCAGGTTCAGGCTGTAACAGAGAGCTATTCTCTTGTGGTTGATAACCTTCTCTTTTAGAGGGGCTACGGCATCAAGCATCCCAAGGAGTGCTGCTGCAGTGCTATCTACAAGATAATCTACCTGCAAGGGAGTAAGATCAGCATAGCTGCCCATTGTAATGCTACTAGGTGTGGTGGCAAGCTCTGCTGGAATGAGCTCTTTAAATCTAGAGACAGCAATATCAGATAAACATCTACTGTAGTGGGACTTTTTCCCAAGTAAAGCATAATTTGATAAAGTAAATTCAAATATTATTAAAGAATGGTCTGACAGGACAGGGTTTTGAGGGAAAACTGTAATGTGCTCAGCTTCTATCCCATAGATTAGTACTAAGTCAAGGACATGATTAAAGGAGTTGGTTTATTTACCAAGAGAGAAGCCAATTGAATCTAAGAGAGACTTGAATGCAATAGCCAGACAATCATCTTCAACATCCACATGAATGTTGAAGTCACCCCCAATAATGACTTTGTCTGATTCCATTGCTAAGTTTGACAGAAAGTCTGGGAATTCTTCTCAGAACTTAGAATAAGGTGTGGGGGGACGGTACACAACAGCAAGTAAGAGTGGTTTCTCTGCTTTCCAGTCAGGGTGAGAGAAGCTGACAGTAAGGCTTTCAAATGAATCATAAGAAACATTAGGCCAAGGGTTAATAAGCAGATTTGACTGATAAACTGCAGCCACTCCTCCTCCTCGACGAGTGACACGTGGCACATGGTGGTTAATGTAACTGGGAGGGGTAGATTCATTTAAACTAACATATTCATCCTGCTGCAACCCAGTCTCAGTGAGGGTTAATAGATCAATTTGGTGATTTGTAATTAAATAATTCACTTGGAGAGACTTGGAAGGGAGAGATCAAATATTTAGCAAACCACATTTAATAGTTTTATTGGATTGGTTTGCTGGAGCAGTGGTTTTGATTTTTACTAAGTTGCTATGAATGACGCCTCCAGATTTGGGTTTAGGCTTCTGCCTCAAGGCAGACACAGTTTCTATGGGACAGAAGGGGGGCTGGGTGGGTGAAAGCACGAAGGAACCTGCAGAGGGGCGTGTAAGACTGCAGCTAGAAATAGTAACTGAACATGACTAAGGTTTTCCAAGCCTTAAGTTTACCACATGAAGAAGCAGAACAATCTGCTGAAGAATGGGTGCAAAACCAGGGTTAGGGTTAGTTGAGAAATTAGTTAATATGCTTTTGATTTGGGTATTTTTCTGATGAGTGAATATAGGCATACACATCACTAAAGATTTGATTTATCTGGTCTGGTGAATGCGTAGGCTTCCCTACTGAGTCCCTAATGACAGCGATTGTTGTTTTCTCTTTGTTTCTTTTAATTTCATTGAACAGGTATTTATCAGATTTATTGCTGTGGTTTTCTTAATGAAGTCTGTGTATTGATTATGACTGTTTTTATTTATAATTTCATTAAGTTGAAATTTGTATTTTCTTTGAGTTTCTTTTGATGGTTAGCTATCAGGCCTACATGGAGCATCTGTTTAGGGTGAGGAAGAAGAATAACACGGTGTAATTATTTAGTCAATAAAATCATGGTTGCTGAAGAATGACGAGAGAACTCAAATGGTCCACATCAGCCAGTGTATATGTTGTGTATATGAGTGGACAGTCAGGCTTTCTGCGCACAGATAAATAATTTTTGCAAACACACAAATTATATTTGGAAGGGAAAAGCAAAAACTTAACCTGAGAAAACGCAAATCTGTTCCATGCTCAATAAATGTATTTCTCTGTTTGCTTTTATCCACATGGTTACACAATATTAATACCTCTCAGTCAGTTTTAGTCAGTTGTTCTCTCACAGATCTGCTCTGTGTGCTGGCAGATACTCGCTCATGGTGTATTTCTGCTCTGGGTGTGCTCTACTGACTGCAAATAGACTCAACATTGCACATAAATATAGTGTGCAACAAAACCAGCCAATGGACTTAGAGAAAGTAATCATCATTGGTTATTGGTCGCTAGTAACAGCAACTATCAACAGAAGCTGTCAAAATTGTTAACTCAATCAAATGCAATTGTCTGATTTGAACTGTATAACTAATTTAGTATTGAATTATGTCACAGACACGCCTGTTCCACAGAAGAACATGACAGAATAATCCATTCATCCATTGCCTATACTGCTTATCCATCAGGATTGCAGGAGGCTGGAGCCTGGGGTACATCCATGATAGGTCAGCAGTCTATCGACACACACACAGAGACATACAACCATTGGGCAATTTAGAGTCACCAATTAACCTGCAACCTGCTTTTTGGACTGCGGGAGAAAGTACTCAGCGAGAACCCATGCAGGCACAGGGAGAACATGCAAACTCCCCACAGAAAGACCCCAGGCCCAGGGTTCGAACCCAAAACCTTCTTGCCCTGAGGCGACAGTGTGTCACCACTACTTTACCACTGTACGTCCCAGAATCAAATAATTATAACAACAATACAGCAAGTTCAGATTTTTCTGTTAAGTGTTTCCTGGTTCTTAGGGCGCCTTTGATGAAATGCAATATGAACTGGCTGATTAGCAGGAGTTATAGAGTGCAAGCTAATGTTCAGAATAATTGATTTTCCTTTATAAGTAACCTAATTATATGCTGAGTTTTATGTCTAATTGGTAAAAGTTCATCTGAAAACATCTTTAAACTGAATCTTGTGATTGTGCACTTGAGTCAGCAGGTGAGAAACCTGGTGTCTTTGCTGTTTAACACCTTGGCCAGCAATGGTGTACAAGGCCTCCAGAGACTTGACAGCCAGAGCCTAGATGTGTTACTGCTCAGCAAGAAATGACAAGGTTTCTGTTCGCTTATTCAGTCATATTTCTTCATTTTTCTTTTCATAAATGCAGTGTTCTCATTTGGTTTTGCTTTATTAAACAAGGAGAAAAAGTTGTTGAAGTCATACATTTTTACCTCACAGATCTTTCCCAGGATATTTCAAATTTATGTCCAACTGAGGTGAAAATAGGTGTTTAACATCCATGAAGCAGTTTGTTAAGGCAGCCAGTAAGACCAATGCTTTCATTTTTTATCTGCTGTCAAAAACACATATCACACAGCTTTACCAGCTGAGGAGCTTGAACTCCTCCAAGATGGCATGGGAAGACAAACGGTGTCTCTTCCAGAAGTAGGTGATAAAGCACAGGTACTGTTGACTGTCCAGTTGTTTGATTTAGTATTAAAGGTGGTCATTGGGGAACACATTAACCTAGGTTATATGCTGCTGTCCTTATTTTATATTTCTTTGTAGTGAATCATGATTTCAAGGCCCCCGTCTGAAAATTTTTCAAAAATGGAAGCTCTTTGTGGAGGATGACTCTTACATAAGGCAGTAGGTTTGTAAAACACAACTGTTTTTTTGTATTGACTGTGAATCACATCCCACTCCTCTGTATTGTTAATTTATTTTAATTGTACATGAATGCTTATGCTTTTTTCAATTTTTTTTTCTTTTCTTAGTTTTTTCTGTCGTTCTCTTAATAAAGGTGGCAGTAGTCGATAAAAACTCACTATAGTTCCAGCAGAAACACAGTATTCTATCAACGCTCTTAAAGCTGTGTCAGCAAAGCCACTGTGTGATGAAATGATACCTCTGCAAATGCTTGCAGTTCACATTCAGAAATTGTGTTCTGATGAAAGTGGTGATGAGGTAAGAGCAAATTGTTTTAGTAGTAGAGTATGATGGAAATGACAAAACATATTGTTTATTAAAATGACTGTTCTGTGAATCTGCGGTACTCTGAGTTATGCATTGTGAGATGACAATGAGATGACAGTTTGTGCTAGTCTGTATAGAGAGGACTGATCTTTAAGATCAGTTGTTACTCACAATAACAACTGGAGTGAATCATAAGCGATGCTGGTGGTGAATTACACAGTATATACTTTGAGTATAACACACAAAGTCTTGGTAATATAAAACAAAAAATGATGTTTCTAAACATCAACTGTTGGAATATGTGCATAGCTGTTTGATGAAACAGTGCAAGCACAAAGAGGTTTAATGTTTATCTGTAAGCCATATCTGTAAAATTCCATTCATACAGGATCCTCTGCTTGTATTAAATGGAAAGGTTTCAATGTCTCTCACATGGTTCGAAGATATGCAATCTAAAACAGCATGTAAAAGTAAGGCTTCATACATATTGGTGTGCACTTATTATTTACAAATTACAATTGTTACAATTTTTCAGTAAAACATCCCACAGCATCCTGTATTAGTTATCACACAAGTGCCTTTTTGTGTGTCTATTTGTATCTTATTTAGCAAAGAAGAGTCTGTATTTGTAATCATTTTGACTAGCTGATGTTTTGACTTAACAAGTTTATGTTATAATGTCATTAATGGATTGATACTTTATATGTACAAGTTGTGACCCTGTGACGGAGAATGTTCAGGGGATTGAGAATTTTCTAAAGTTTATCCACGACATCTTCAACATCTGCATACTCAACTTCCCGAAGTACAACTGTGCCATTGGAGTCCTCTGAGTAGAGCACTCTCCCAATCAATGCCAGGACCTTGAAGGTCCAGTGCAGGAAACAATAGGTTGCCCCCAACAGTGAGCAAAATGCTTTCCAAAACCTGGAGACACACTGAGGACCCTGATCTGGCACCACATCCCTGGGAAGTCCATGTACCCTAAACACATGTGTCAATCTTCACTGTTGGTGGAGGGGAGTTTGGGTAGAGGAACAAAATGTGCCATCTTAAAAAAATCTGACCACCAATGATAAGACAGTGGTGTTACCTTCTGATGCTGGGAGTCCCGTCACAAAGTTGAATGAAATGTCAGGCCACCATATATTTCCCCATCTCCTTCTCCATTGATGGCCACCCTAAGCGTTGTTGCACCACAAAAAGAGTCCTTCTGGTTACTAGGTGGCAGGAGAAGATGTCCTCCAAACAACTGGTTTGGAGGACATCTGACCAGAACAGATAAATTCTTAATAGTTCTTTTGACCCTTTCCTTCATCTCCCAAGTAACTGCCCCAACCACAGGAGGATTTGGGAATGGTCTCCGGATTAAATAGATGGGACAAGGCATCAGGCCTTGCATTCTTAGAGCCTGGCCCATAAGACAGAGTAAAATAAATCTATTTAAAAAGACGGCCCACCTTGCCTGATGTTTATTGAGCCTCTTGGCTGAGGGAAGGTTCTCCAGATTCTTGTGGTCAGTCCAGACCAGGAACGGCTACTCAGCCCCCTCCTCCTCCAATGCAACGTTGACTGTCACAAGCTCTCTGTTCCACACATCATAGTTCTTTTCAGCTGGGGAGAGCTTACGGGAGAGGAGGGCACAGGGGTGGAGTTTTCCATCTTGGGAACTTATGGCCATCTCTTTGGGAAAGGATGGCCATAACACCAACATCTGAAGCATCAACCTCCACATCAAACTGCCATCTAGCATCTGGTAGCACCAGGAAGTGAAACTATTCTTAGTCTTAGTCTTAGGCCTGATCATCTTGGGAAGTCCACTGAAACCTGAAGGTGCCAGGCAGTAGGTTTATAGCACAGTCATAGTCTCTGGCAACCAGGCAAAGGTATCCAAAATGAGAGGCAAAGTCTAAGTCCAAAAATCACTGAAATAGACTAGAAAAAACACTGGAAAAGACTGTCTGGAATGCTGACACACTGGGGAATGGTGTGGTATTTCTGCACAGAGAAGGGGAAAACAATAAGGCACGGGACAGTTGCCAGTTTATTTGGTACGCATGATAAAAACTGAAGCAGTGTAATCCAACAGGCCTGTAACATATCCTCCATGAAGGTTTTAATGTTCAGTTTTTATTGAAACTGCTTTTGAGAGGTGTTGGGTCAACTGTCATTTTGAATTTTACAGGGTATACAAGTATGTGTATATGTATGTGTGTGTATACACAAACAGACACACATATATATATGGGCTTTTTTTGCCTTCATTATTGCTGCAGTGAGAGTGAGCAGTAAAGGGTCAGAGTTCAGACTCCAACCTGGTCCCTGCTGTAAAGACTTATCCTTAATGTTAATTCTACCAGATGAGCCACATAGATGCCCCTTTGTGCTGCTGTTTAACTGGATTGCATTAGACTGAGTGGTGTTTTAGTTTAGTTATCACTGAAATGGATAAGGTAGAAAAATAAATATCAGAATAACACATTACAGTTCACTCATAAACTACATACCAAATGATCATGCAGTTGAAAACAACATCTCTATCATACACACACACACACACACACACACACACACACACACACAATGTATATACAGATAGACAGAGACGTTGAGTTACACTGAATTGATTTGATCACACAAAAATTAAAATCATGTAAAAACGATTCATGATAAATCAAGCATATGGGAAGTGTGTTTGTACGAAGACAAACATGACATGTAGTCAGTTTGGTCAAACACTTTGGCCGAAGTATGCTCAGCAAATAATTCAAGATGGTGGCAAAATGGAAGTGTCCACATCTATCTCTTTAGCATCATCCACTGAATTCACAGAGACCTCATGACTGCAGAAATATCACCTAAAACATTTTGTCATATTTGAGAGTAACTTTGTCATCACATGGCGCTACAGTTTGTATTAATGAAACACTAAAGAATAAGGAAGCTGTTCACTGAGTTTCAGTATTGGAGCCTTAATATTCATCATGTTTCATCTGGTTTCAGCTCATTCCTACAGAGGCATATTGCTGCCATTCATCATGTTATAGTGTAAAAAGGTCATTGTTATAACCAACATTATTATGACAAAAAAATGTTCATAACTTATGCTGTAACAATCTAACACTATAACTTGTTTTATAAATCATTTCATGTTATAAGCTAATGATTTATGTTGTTATGACTTAAAATGTTGATAACTGTAGACTGATGTTTGAATGAGGAAACGGTGTGCAGAGTAGTGAGGTAGACAACCAGTTACAACCTAGTTCTGTTGTGTGAGCAGCCAGCTGTGAGTCAAGTGTGCAGGGACCGTCTACAAAGTGCAACAGACAACAAAAACACTCAATAACTTCGCTCTTATGTACTGTAGTGTCACCACAATGACTTTACACGTGGGCATTCTCCTGTTGGCTATACTACAACACTCAAATTGGAAAAATGTGCTTTTACATAATTTCTGTTTCTATTTCTAAGGTATAATGCTTGATAACTTCAATCTTCTGCATCTTGGGACGAGAGAAAGAGAGAGCTGATAATGATCATAATAATAATAATAACGCTAATAATACTATTATTAGTATAATTATAACAGCAGGTGTAGCACTAAATGGTTTGCAGTCACACTCACAATCACAGATCATGAGTCCATAGCACCAGAGCCACCATGACCTGCAGTGAGAAACAAGAAGAGAGAGGGAGAGGATAGAGAAGAACATTAGAGAGAGACAAGGAGGGAACAGGAAAGACAGGAAGAGGGACCAAAGGGTAAAGAAAGAGGCTTTCAGCTTAGACCGAATGAACAGTTAGAATGATGCTGTGGTTTTCAGTAGGACAACATGCATTGTAACATATATATACTGGGTTTAACTGATTTATTAGACTGAGGAAGACCTGCTTCTGCTCAGATGGAGACAGGTATAAAGTTGTGAGAGAATAAGTAGTGTAGTAACTGAAAGTTGAGGTTCTAAGATGAGTTTTGAGCTTGAAGACCTCAAAGGAGTCAGTCTGATGTCAGTGTGTTGCTGAGGAAAAGGCTCTGCAGATGACTTTTTAACTGTGAGGACAGACAGGAGGAGGGCAGAGCATGAGATCAGGCAGTTATGAAGAGCAACACCCTCTTTAAAATGTCATTCAAGGCCTCTTTAAGTAGTGTGTGAACTAAACTGTGGTGTTCAGGGGAGCTCACTTGGGGGGTCTCAAAGAGGGGACTTACACTGACTCTTGCAAAGATACATTCACAGCTACCAGCATACACAAAAGACCTGCTTGATTTATGCCAGGATGGTGCTGGAACGGTGATGTTCTACAGTCTATATTTTATGGATACAAATTACACACAGATAGGTCAAAGAGCAGAGCAGAATTAAAATTCAAATTTCATCATGTGACAGAAAAGACCACATATTGGCATGGGTGAAAAAAGGTGCTGATAAAGGAGAGGGTAGGATCAAATGTCCATCCGTTCATTCATTATGTATTTTCCTTATCGGTACAGGGTCACAAGGCGACAGAGTCAATCCCAGCTGACATTGGGTGAAAGTGGAGTACCCCTGAGATCTATCTAGTCTATCACAGGGCTGATATATTAAGCCAAAGCTGGAGAACCTGGAGGGGACCCACACAGTCAAAGAGAGAACATGCAAACTCCACACAGGAAGGCCATAGACCTTTAAAATTAACAACAGTCATTATTGATGACTCCAAAAACTGGCCTTTTGAGGTCTTTGGAGAGTTTAGCTGGTACAGGGTTGGTACCACCTTAGACAATGAGTCAAGAAATAGAGGACCACATCTTACAGCCATCTTTTCTAATTTCAGACCAACACAGTCTTCATTTTCCTCTCCAGCAGCCATCTGAGCACCCATGGGCGTGTGATTGAACTGGGCTCACTCTTCAGTCACAAGTAATTAAGAGGTGTAGTTAATAAATCTCTTTTTTCATTGTTATTGTCCTGGCGACTAGAGATCCATTGAATTCAAAAGTCAAAGCATTTGACATTGGACTGATTCACTGAATTGACTGATTAACAGTTTCATTTTGGATCGTCTCTTTTGAAAAATGAATGCACATCTGTTTTGGATAAGGGCCAAGATTTTAGACATTGGTGTAAAACTGAAATCACATTAACCAGGAACAGCCTTTCAGTCAGTCACAGGAAACCACAGGGGATAGTTAACACTGTTATTAATACCAATAATTTTCAATCTGGGTTTTAATAGACAGCATGTCTGGCCAACCAATAAATGAAAACAATTGTCTATGCAGTTACAATGACTGGCACAGACTTTTAGTTAGAAAGTCTTATGTCTTTATTTATGTAAACTTTATTTTAAAAGTTTGCAGCAGTTCTTGTTTCTTCCAGGGGCAAAGTTAGTTTGACATGAGAACTTTTCTTAATTTTTTACAGCGTGATAACAAGTCTCTTTCAGTCAGTATATTCACAATCCCTACCTTATCTGTTTCCTAAATGAGGAAGGTGGGGATGCAATTTGCTCATTACTGCAAGCCACTGTACACTGTCCCACCACCAATACTCTGTCACAGGTACTTTTTCATGCACCATTTGATTAATGGCTTAATTCCAAAGTAACATGCTCTTATTTATTGTTTTCTCTGGTGGGAGACAAAGGTGAAAGTGTTGATTAATGCAATCCAGTGTGTGGAAATGGTATGCTGCACTTTTGAAATTCATGACCTACTTTATGCACAACTTCGAGAAATTAAAAAAAAAAAATGACAGCTCTCCTTTGCATATCATAATCTGTTGGAACGCCTCACCTAATTCCCCAAGGAAAATTTGTTTGTATCTGTTAAGTGCTGGTGTCACATTACATGTAGTTGACTGGAGAGGATATATTTTGAGAGAGTGTGTTCCCTGATTTTCCTCCATGCATTCTAAATAATGATTTAGTCCAGGTAGTGGGTCAATTAACAAAAATAAGAGCTGTGCTATCAGTACTTCAACAGTGTTGGAATATACCACGCATATAAAATACTATTTATGCTGACGTGAGCTGTTGCTTCTGAGGTATCAGACATCTCATCTCTCCCTTGAAGTTCTAGCTCCAGTGTGTTGATTGGGCTCTGTGACAACCAAAAACATGAAAAACATCATCCATCCATAATCTATACCGCTTCTCCGTTAGGGTCGCTGGAGCCAATACCAGTTGACATTGGACTAGGGAAGTGTACACTCTGGACAGGTTGTCAGTCCATTGCAGGGGCGACATATTGAAACATCCAGAGACATTCGAAACAGCCATTCCTGCCCAAATACTGATTCTGAGAACACCGAGCCACTGTTACTGACAAGGTCTGCATTTATCAATCCTGGCTCCAGTAGTATCAACAGAAAAGATTTAGTGCAGTAGCTGGGGCAACAGATCTAGGCCTAACAGTGACCTCTGACCCTGAGTCAGTCACTCATATGGGGACAGGAGTAAAGAGTGATCACACACATTTTGACTGTGACACGACTGTTGGAGCCAGATGATCTTTCTCAAAGGCTGTAATCAACACAATGACAAAGATTTTGCATGGATGAAACATTTTAGCAGATTAAAACCACCCCATGAAGCCTCACATTTAGTCCCTCCTTCAAGGAGATGGTATAAGGGATATTGGGGAAAGAAAATGTCTAGAGAAAAAGAAAAAAATGATTATTCTTATGAATTTTTAAAGAAATTCACTCTGTACATCAGTAAAATGGACATGGCAGCACCTTTCTGACTCCCATGTAAGTGACTATCACCAACTCCTTAAATTGGTCTTAAAACGTTATTTCAGATTCATTTTAGAAATATTCCTTTATGTATTTACAAGGTCTTCTTTTTTTTTAATTGCTTTGTTTCATGTTATGTTATAAACCAATCATAAACCAAATTATGAACTGGTTGTGATGCATCAGCCCCCCCCTATTAATTATGTGTCTTTCCTAGCTTACTCCCCCAAGTGCCATCAGTAACAAAAAGAAACACTGGTAAAAGAAAAGATGTTTTTATCCCATTCTGTGCTTGTAGCTTGTTGTTTACTCTTTGTCATTGCTGATAAAAAGAAGTCATGCAAGACAAGACAGCTGTGAGATCACTGATTTTACATATGCTACTATGAGCAATGCAGGTCAACACCTATCTGACATTTGTTCCTGAGGGCAGAGAAGAAATCTTCAAACAAGTCTCTGTAGAGAAAAGCAAGGACATCCAGTGACTAAATCACACCTCATTACCACATCAGTTAAAATTGCAGCTGGATCTGTTTTCTGCATGCAATGAATATTCCTAAAGCCTGATCAGCTCCAAAAGGAAAGACTGCAGGTAGCATGCTGACCCTGACCTTGGATTTCGCAACTATTGACCTGTGGCTTGCCCAGCCAATCAAAGCTGTTGTTCCACATGGATGACAGGTGCAATATTCAGTGGAAAGCAGGTGACTTCTATTGTGATATCAGGCCATTCTGGAGGTTCAGTATCAAGAACAACTATATGATAATAGTTATATATTATAATAATGTATATCATATTTTTGTAGACATACATATATTGTATCATTTTACTATATATATATATATATATATATATATATATATATATATATATATATTAAAATGTATCAAGTGACTGCATGTGAAAGCAATCGCTTCAATGGGTAATTATTACTTGACTGTGCAGTTCCCCT